>OX336380.1:26623714-27823714 GCA_946902895.1 Fragum fragum
CTGTGGGAATAGGATAATGGTTTTAAAAAATTTTAGTGTTTCATTCAAAAGTTATAACCACAAGTCGTAAAAAAATTTCAATGTTGCACTAAAAAATTGTAACCACAAGGCTTAGAAACATTTAAACATTTTAGTATCTAAAAAGTTGTAACCACAAGGCTTAGAAAACATTTTAGTGCTGCATTAAAAATTTGTAATCACAAAGCTTAGAAACATTTTTGTGCAATGTCTTGCAATAAAAAGTTGTAAACAAAAGGAAAGATTTTGTTTTGCATTAAAAGTTCTAACCATTAGATTTAGAAAATCTTTTGTAAAGCATTAACCTAAAACATTGTTCTAAATACTATTGACTAAAAATGCAATATGCAACTTCTTCGATTTAGAGCCAGTCCAAAACTGTGTGTTTAGGTAATGGGTTAAAAAGTTTGAAGCGTAAGCTTAAAAAGCATTTCTGTGTTGAATTAGAAAGTTATAACTGCAAGGCTTAGAAAACGTCTTTGCGTTGTATTAAAGGTATAACCAGAAAGCTTAGAATACATTTTTGTGTTGCATTCAAAAGTTATACTTACAGAGTTTCATTATCAAAGTATGAGTTAAATTCATAAAAAAGATAATTGAAGATCTCGATGGCAAAATCATTTGTTTTTAAACATGGACAAATATGCCTACGTCTGAGTACTGTAATTTCTACATAATTATGCTTGTCAAAATTACAATTAAAAATGAATTACCACAAAAGCTGGCTGTTCAGTTGACAATATGAAAAGAAGTTTCTCAGCAGGCTTTTGAAAATGGAAGTAGTTTAACAAAGTCAAGGTTAAAGAAGACGAAAAAATATATTGCTCAAAAGAAAAATTACATGTCCATAGAAAATATGCCAACTTGTGAAGTGAGTGATGACCAAAAAGTGCACTGAGCTAGTCAATCAAATTAGTAAAACATATTTCCATCAATCTTAATAGAACCAATCTTTCAAATTTTAAATTCTTAAAAGGTTTTAAGATGATTAATCAGCCCAATGTTATGACCCTGTGTAAGCCAGTTCTTGTCACAATGTCAGCGGAAACAAGTGCATCAATGAACACAGGGGTAAAATTTTCATAGACTGTCCATCTAATTTTCTGCATGAATTAGTGAAAATAGATTAGTTTTTGTAAGCAGTCTGGACAAGCAATCTCAGACTGTATTGTTTAGTACTTGAGAGCTCAATGATCCTGCATGAAAATGTATGATACCTTACCCAGCACCAGACAGCAATGTTTTGGAAGCCTCCAAATGAAAACATCTTCAGATATATGATAATAAAACTAATGTTTATTTAAATTGCTAGAAGGACTGGTTTTGATAAAGGCTATAATTATGATCATTTCTTTTTATAGTTGCTATTTTTTTGTAATTTGTAGATCTAAAAAGATAATCTTTCGAATCAACAGTACCGGTAGATTTTTTTACACGAAAACATCTCTGATAAGTGTTTGACAGGTGGGTTGGTTCCATTAATTGAATAGGATTTAATGTCACTTTTAACAGTATTTCAGTCATATTGCAGTGAAAAGATTTTTACAATTTCATCAACTAAAGATTGTCGTCTCCAACTTCTTTCAAATTGGACCAGTCAAAAAAACTGTTGTGCGGTAATGGGTTAACAGCTTTTTTTGGAAATGTGACCATGAATAAAGACCTTGACATTTATGGATGACCTAGACCTTACGACGAACTGATGCATAGACAATACAAGGAACCTATTTCCCAAAAATGATACATGCATCTTCAATAGTATTCTAATAACAGCAAAATGTTAAGTTTTGGAATTCAGTTGATCTTGATAATAGACCTTGACTTTAATGAATGACCTTCATCTTACAGCCAACTGATATCTATCAATGTCCAAAATATGATCCATGTATCTTGAAAAAGTGTTTGAAAAACAGCAAAATGATAAGACTTGTGTTAACCCATTACCGGATGGCAAAATTTTAGAATGGCCCAAGTTGAAAGAAGTTGCAGACAACAATTTCAAGTTTATAAAATCTTGGATTTTTTCAACTTTCTGTGTAGAAAACATTGTTGAAAATGAAGAAATTGCTTGTGACAAGCAATTTCTTCATTTTCAACAATGTTTTCCAAAGCTTTTTTTCTTAGGGGCGTCTAAAAGCGTCACTGAGTGGGAATGGGTTAAGTTTTACTGTTAGCAGACAGACAGACATTAAACAATATGCCGCCCCCATCTTATCAATGCGAGCAGGACAAGATTTAACCCATTCCAAAATAGTCTAACATTTTTACACCCTTCAGAAAAGGGTGGGGGAAAATATTGTGGAAATAAAGATAGTACTTGTTACATTATTTGTTCAATTTTCAACATTGCATTCTAACAAGAAAGAGTTTGCTAAATTGCCACAATGATTTCTAACAAGACAGAGTTTATAACTATCAGTTAACAATTTTTTTTTAATTTGGATCAGTCTACAATTTTGTTGTTTACTAATGCATTTAAAGGAAAACCAGAGCTCTGTGTTTGTAGATCTGAAAATTACATTTCTAATTTCCAGTTGGTACCCCTTGCTGACAATCTGCAGTGGAACTAACATGCCTTTGTAAATGAGAATCAAGACAAAAAACCCAGTCTGTACAAATGTTCTCTATATCCTCTATAAATCAATGCATCAATTAGCAACAAGTGTTGGCCTGCTGTCTGTCATCCTGTGATCTGGGTCCATGAAAAGCTTTCATCAAAACAACAGAAGCTTGCAGGAACTATTAACAGGCCCAGTACTTATCAATCACAGACCATAGACAAACAACAACTAAGTTCAATTCAGAGTTATTGACCTGTTTATGTAGGAGAGAAAATTCTAGTCTGGTCCATTTATTCAAATAAGCTGCAGACAACATTTTCAAGTTTTACAGATTGAACGCCTCTTTGATTTCATGCTTGAAACAAGATGTGTTTGTGAAACACTATGCCCATCACGCATAAATATATTATGCTCTGGTTAAAAGTGCATTTCTTAGTGGTCTTTTAAAATTTTGTCTTTTATTGAAAAGGAAATCGATCAACAAAATATATCCTGCAGTAGTAAGGGGGACAGAAGGGGTGCATAAATCACCAGTCACATTGATTACATAAGCTCACTGTGATTACAAATCATTACCTATGGGGTCCCCAGGTTCTATCCTTTCAGAAATTTGTCTCCCAGCAATGTGTGGACAATCGTAAATCTAAGTGGGATGAGCAGCTGTAGGCTCGAGGAGGATATGGTGGTAGGACCTGTGTGAAAAATACCAGGAATTGATGGTTAGGAGCTTCAGCCACAATACGACTGAAATACTGTTAAAAGTGGCATTAAATCCCATTAAATTAAAAAAACACATAATTATTCAAATTTGTAATTGATTTCAAGTATACTTGGGTAGTCTTGACTGGTTGTGAGACTTAACAGGACATACATACAGGGCAATTAGGACAATTAAAAATGATGACAGATTATTAAATAATTAGTCACAGTACTTTGAAAAGCACATGCTAGAATTGTCGCAGAGGGTACTAATACTCCCTCCCATAAGAATTTTGTCACTCAGCAAAGGTGATCTTTGACCTATGTTACCAAAAGAGGGCACCTCCCTGGGTCATGGATAACATTTGTATAAAGTTTCAAGATCCTAGGTGAAATGGCTAAGGAGTTAGAACATGGAAAAGGAATTCAATCAAAGTTCAATAATTGTGACCTTGACCTTTGACCTAAGTGACCCCAAAAATATGGCACTTTCTTAGATCAAGGCAACAATTGTATGAATATTCATGGCAGTACATCAATTGGTACAAGAGTAATAGCACAGAAACAAAAAAATCTACAGACAGACGGACGGAAGGATAGAAAAACAGACTCGGTTCAACCAATCCCCTCCTCTGCTTCATAGGTGGAGTATATAGTTAACCCTTTCCTGTTTTTTGAAATTTATATATAGACTGTTCAAAATTCAAAGAGGTTGCAGACAATAATAAAGATGGGATTAAACTTAAATGAAGCCATCCTATGTGGTAGAAAATATTGTGGGAAAAGAAGAAATTGCTTGTTACAAGCAATTTCCTCTTTTTCCACAATGTTTTCTCAAGTATAAAATCACAGTGACTACAAATCCCGGGTTTGTACAGGAAAGTGTAACATGACAATACATACCTCTTTTTTGTTCCAAAACCGATTTAACCCATTACCAGACAACAGAATTTTGGACTAGTCCAAATTCAAAAAAGTTGCATACAACATTTCAAATTGATAAACTTACAAAAGTCTTAGCTTTTGGGGTAAAAAACAATGTGAAAAAGGAAGAAAATGGTTATATCAATTTACACCATGTTTTCCCAAGCTCTTTTCTTCAGGGGTGGAAAAAATAGGATTTTGTGGAAATGGGTGAGAGACATAGATGTAGAGAGATTTACATATCCTTGGCCCTAAATTAGGCTCCTTCAAATAATTAAGATGAATATGTTGCCTTAATCTTATTTGAAAAAGAGGAGAAACTGTAAATACAGGAGTGTGTCTAAAGGGCTTATCTTTGAGAGGATCAGGACATTCTAATCCTGTCTAATTATGTCTTTTGAGATGTCTAATAAACTTGGTATCAAGCAGGGCTACTTGACAAAATGACTGTCAGATGTCTAGAGGATTAAAATTGTTTGATTTGATGTATTACAACAAAGAGGTGCTTATTAATTAAGGATATTGAAAGACTATGTGGAGATTGCATGGAAAGTAATGTAACAAGTGTGACCAAAAAAAGTAGGGTTGTTAAAGGATTTATTTACAATATTTAAGTTTCCATAGTTTTTAATACATTTCACTCTAATGCCATGCAGAGTACATTGCATTAACACTTTCCTGGACAAACCCGGGTTTTTATGTCTTAGTGATTTTATACTTGAGAAAACATTGTGGAAAAGGAGAAAATGCTTGTAACAAGCAATTTCTCCTTTTCCCACAATATTTTCTACCACATAGGATGGTCAGATTTTCAATTGCGTGCGTTTTTCATTATCGTCTGCAACCTCTTTCAAATGTCAGTTTCTACAAGGAAATAGTTCCCTGATTAAAGCTTTGAATCACATGCATGACATGCAGCAGTGATCTCTCACTCTGCAGAACCTAACATCAAGCAACTTGCTGTTGATTAAACGTTAAAACAGCATGACAAAAGGAGGAGATCAAATTTTCTTAATGGACTACTTTAGGGTACAACCACCCGGAAGTAATTCCGGAGTGGAGTTGACCCTATATAAGACATTTTTTTCTTTTGATTTTGACAAAACTGCAATTAGTCTATGCATATGCTAATTGCAACAATCCCTATTTCATTTTTTTTCAAATATATGGCTTAGGAGTGAAATGACAGAAGAATTAGTACAAGGCCCCTTTTGCTTAAATTATTCCAAAAATGGGACAGTTTTGGTCTTCTTCTTATGGTCAACAGAAATGGTCATAACTTTTGTAATAACAGATGAATTTTCATGAAATAAAAAGTGACCTATAGAAAAATGACACTCTCTTCAAATCTAACCCTTTACAAGATGACTTTGTCAAAAATTGCTTTTGAAATGTACAAAATTGACCAAAAAATGCAATTTAAATTTTAAACCAAGTTAAATCATCTTTAAAAAATTTATCAAAAATACACACAAAATCTTTTAAATTGGTGTTGGTAACAAATTTGGAATGTTGACAATAAGTCTAAGTAAAAAAACACACAGAAAAAGGTAAATAGGCTTAACAGGACAATGTTCAAAAAGGGTACCCCATACACTAAAATAACAGAAATGGCCTTGGCACCTCCAAATTAATATAGCTGCAGTGCATTTTTGTTAACCCATTACCAGATGGCAAAATTTTAAACTGGTCCAAATTGAAAGGACTTACAGACGACAATTAAAAGCGTATGAAATTTTTAAAAATATTAAGTCTCTGGGTCAAGCAATTTCTTCATTTTCAACAATGTTTTTAAATTCATAAATCTAAAGCTCATGAAATATTATATTTTTTCAACCTTCTAGGTCAAGAAAACATTGTGGAAAATAAAGAAATTGCTTGTTACAAGCAATTTCTTCATTTTCAACTACATGTATGTTTTCCCAATTGTTTCCCTTCGGGGCATCCGAAAGCGTCATTGTGCAGGAATGAGTTAAAGACATTAGATTTTCTGAAATGTTCACTCTTTTGCTTGTTGTTGTTGTTGTGATGATTTAACCCATTCCCACACGACAAAATTTTAGACTGGTCCAAATTGAAAGAAGCTGCAGACGATATTTTCAAGTTGGTGGAATTTAAATTTTCTTTGTCATTTTGGATAGAAAACCTTGTGGATAATGAAGAAATTGCTTGATACAAGCAATTTCTTCATTTTCCACAATGTTTTCTAAGGCCATTTTATTGAGAGGCGTAAAAAGGAGGGATTGAGTGGGAATGGGTTAAGTTAAGAAGTTGCTGAATCCAACACTGGACCATTGATGATGAAACAATGAAAAGGGGCTCTTTACAGGGTATACCCAAATAGGGTTAGGGTTTAGAAGCTTATCAACTTAATTTCAAGAGTGTCAAAGGCTGGCAGCCAATCCAATCAATGCCTTTCTGGTCATGTGACTGAGAGGGTGACATTGGCAGGGTAGGTATAAAAGAGGATGAAAATGCCTCTCTTGACCAAAATTAGTTACTCATTCATTATCTGCACATTACAAGAAAATATTGAATTCACCCTGGTTAAACGGGAAAGACTTAGAAGAGTTTCAGCAAACTGCTTTTACAAAAAAGGGAAAACATTTCAGCTACTGAAAAGAAGGAAGCACCCAGGGCTTTCATAGGAAACAGATAAAAGGGCCAATATCATTTTTGCTGCAGACCACAATGTTTCGAAAGAAAATAGCTATACCCTATGACCACACGTATGGCGACACAAAGTCGCAGCTTGGAATGCGGGACTTTTACAACTCCCTCTCAAAGAATGGAACGTGACAAGACATGCCGACCCTAACCGTTTATCCGTTTGCCAAGAACCAAAAGTATGTAACGTTCACTTCAGTGAAAGAATGTTTCCATTCAATACAAAGCGTTAGACGGACTGCACATGGGAAGATGTGATATGATATAAGAATGCAATGTAACACTGTCATTGTAGAAACGGCAAGAAGGGGGCAGGGTGATATATCCAAAACATTGAAGGACTTGCGCTTAATAAGAGCCTAAACCGTGGAATCTTAGGCTGTAAATTGTAGTAACTGTGCCACTAATTCTCTTCTATGTGATTGGAGTTTCTGCTTGGATGCCTATTCAAAATTGCTCAGCCCTGCCAACATAACATATCTCTGAATGACTGAGAATGATATAGGCATTGTTAGAGGTGATCTTGCAGATGAGACTCAGTGAAGGTGCAATTTACAGTGTGAGTTCCAGGGCATCCACACAAAAGTGTGAAGCATTTAACAGCGCAGCATCTGCTACTCTAAGCAAAAGAGTAAGCTTCAGCCGGACCTTCACAAGAAGGCTTTCAGCCCAAAATTTGCATTCAAACAACGCTTTCGACAAAGCGGTCAAATGAATATATGGAAAATAACAGGAACAGGGCTTGGAGTTTGGGTAAAAAGCATCTTAAACAGATTTCAGTACGCCAAATGAAGACCAAGAAATACAGAAAAAACTGACTGGTACAGAAAGAAGTG
The DNA here is from genome assembly GCA_946902895.1 of Fragum fragum. Classification (NCBI taxonomy): domain Eukaryota; kingdom Metazoa; phylum Mollusca; class Bivalvia; order Cardiida; family Cardiidae; genus Fragum; species Fragum fragum. The sequence continues at coordinate 26,631,420 of OX336380.1, forward strand.
TCTTAGAAGAAGAGCTGTCATGGAATTTCAATACCATGAGGCTAGGAAAAACAGAAATGAAACAGGGTATATGGGCAAAGATGACATACATAATTATGCACAGATTGTGAACTAGAGGCGAAAGGACAACAGATAGAGATTTAGTAAACAGAAAACAAGATGGGATGAGAGATGACAGCAATTTCTGTCTGGTGGAAAGCAACACCACTGATGAGGCTTGATGCTAGCTGAAACAGAGTAAATACTGATGAAGCGCAATGTTAGCCCAAGGCTGGCCGTCTAGTGGTGAATTGTTGTCATTTGAAGTACTATCCAGGGGTAACAAGAGGTGCAGACGAGCTCTTATGACAACATGGCCAAAATTGATGCATTCTGGGGGATCAGAGTATTGCAAATAGGGTGAAAACTGAAATTTAAATGTTTTTTCAGAAATTTAAATTAAAATTTCACTTACCATAAAAGAATTTTATTAAAATCCAATTCTACACTATCTATTCTATTAATGTTCAAAATTTGAAAAGAAAATTCACAAAAATACAGCCAATATCACCGTTTTTGTATAATCCACCCTGCTTCATATAGGTTACACTCCTGTCCATTTTTGCCTCATTAAATAAAGAGCAAAAAGGGCCCACTTTCACAATCTGTAGCTCCTCCCAAAAGTTTCGTTGGGCCTTAAATCTTAGTCCGTCTTAAAGAGCAGTCTTTGATCTTGAATTACAGGCCAGGAAAATGGTATCATTAGGGATAAAGTTTTTCGCAAATCTTCATTCTGCACATCAACCCATGAAATTGTTAAGGCTCGGAAAGTCTTGTAGGATACCACCTTCAAATGTCAGTTTCTACAAGGAAATAGTTCCCTGATTAAAGCTTTGAATCACATGCATGACATGCAGCAGTGATCTCTCACTCTGCAGAACCTAACATCAAGCAACTTGCTGTTGATTAAACGTTAAAACAGCATGACAAAAGGAGGAGATCAAATTTTCTTAATGGACTACTTTAGGGTACAACCACCCGGAAGTAATTCCGGAGTGGAGTTGACCCACCAAAGGTACTAGTTGTAATTTGGATATTGACTTTATTAACAACTTCATTCCCATACAGTGACCCCTTTTCACGCCCCTTTTTTCTTTAGGGGCGTCAAAAGGCTAAAGAAAATGGTTTTGGAAAACATTGTAAAAAAAAAAGTATCATTTTGAGTGATATCCTTCATTGAATGGCATTAAAAATCAACGGGTTGAAAGCACCAAAGGTACTAGTTGTAATTTGGATATTGACTTTATTAACAACTTCATTCCCATACAGTGACCCCTTTTCACGCCCCTTTTTTCATTAGGGGCGTCAAAAGGCTAAAGAAAATGGTTTTGGAAAACATTGTAAAAAATGAAGAAATTGCTTATGAAAAGCAATTTCTTCATTATCCACAACGTTTTCTACCCAAAAAAGAAAGTTTCTTCAAATTCCATTCACTAAAATTTCTTCTCTGCAACTTCTTTTAATTTGGAACAGTCCGAAATTTTATCATCTTGTAATGGGTTAAGTTAACCCATTTCATGGCAATAGCAGTGGTAGAAAGAGAGATAATTTTTCAAAAATATATTACAGTTGCACATTAGGTTAATACAAGAATTTTCAAGTCAAAAAGTTTTAAACTCCACTAAAATGAATGTCAGAGTTTTGAATCTGTGTCTAGAGGCTGATATTATTGCCACAACAGCATGTGCAAAGTTTCAGAAGAAAAGCTTTAGAAGAAACTGAGATATGACATTTGCATGTAAGGTTTAACCAAATCATAACGCCTACAATAGGGTTAATGGAATAGCCCCTCTATTCTTCCAATATAGTCAAGCTAATAAAAGCAGGTGTCATGTCAGAAGTGAGTAAAATGCAAAATTTTAGACTTGCAATGTATCTGCTCTTGCATTATTTTAACCTGTTCGAACACGAAAAAATTCTAGACCAGTCCAAATTTAAAGAAGTTGCTGACATCAATGTTAAGTTGCAATATTTTAAAAAATATTTTTTTTTAGGGTAGAAGAGTGGTAGCAAGCAATTTCTTCATTATCAGCAATATTTTGTAAAGCTTCTTTCTTAACTCTTGTCATGCTGAAACCAGAATATTCCTGTCTTGGCAGGAGGTTTAGACCCAGATCAGACTTCACCGCCTGCTTGTCACATTTCAGCCAGAGTTGTTTAAAAGATATATTTTCAAAATGAATATTAACCAACTATAGGTGATTTCAGTGTTTTCAGCCTTTTGGTCTTTAACCCTTTCCTGTTTTGCAAAATTTTAGACCCGTCCAAATTCAAAGGTTTTGCAGACGACAATTTAAAGTGGATTTAATTTGAAAAATAACCATTCAGTAGGGTAGAAAATATTGTGGAAAAAGAAGAAATTGCTTGTTACAAGCAATTTCTTCTTTTCCCACAATGTTTTCTCAAGTACAAAATCACAGGGACGTAAAAACCAGTGATTGTACAGTAAAGGGTTAAATACAATTCTGTAGAGGATTTTATTCAGTATGACAAGGGTTAAGGGGCGTACATATCGGGATTGTCTTGGAATGGTTTAAGTCAGTCGGTATGGTTAAAGCTGATTCATTTTTAGAAAACAAAAGCCGCCATCATAGAGAAGTTGGTTGTGCATCAGACTCCTAATCTTCAATCATGGGGTGTCATGGGTTTGATCCCTAGCGGCAGCAGTCATATCCTTTCCGACATTTGTCTCTCACTAATGTGTAGATAATTCTAAACCTGATAATCCTAAACCCAAGTGGGATAGCAGCTGGAGGCAAGAAAACGATGGTGGTACTAGTGTGAGATATACCAGGAATCTATTGTCAGGTGCTCCAACCACTGCAATTTGACTGAAAAATTATTAAATAAGGTGTTGAACTCAATTCAAAGAAATAATCAAATTAGAAAACAAAGACTCTTGTAAACTTTTCAACTTGTTAGCATTTCAAAAAGAATGTCAAACAACCAGAAATTCCTTCACTCCTATCATCTGACCCTTTACCAAATTACCTCAACTTCATAACTTGACCAATTAAAAATATTATCAAGCAGAAAAAAAAATGATTCCAAAATATTTAAATGGAAAGTAAAATGTTAAAGGAGAAAATGATAATTGAAATAAATGGCCATAATGCATTAAACTTCTTCGTACAATTTCTTTCAAAAGTGGTAAACTCAAAATTCATATGGCTAAGGATTAACAAATGATTAATCACTTCTAAGAGAAAATCTAAGCCATGCTAAATAGAATCAATCATTGGTTAAAGTGACCTTTTGTTTTTTCTATAAATCAAGACTGGTCAGTCACTAGCTGACCTGAACAGCGGTCACCCAATTGCCATGGTCAGCTCTAATAAGGACCTTGCCAGATTTATGGCCTAAATGCTTGAACTACACTGCTTAAGATTGTTGAAAATTTAACACCATTTCTTTGTGAGATGGTGTTAGGCTAAACTAAGTGCCATAATGCTAAATGGTTTCTATTTCACTCAACATTTCCTCACATGCAAATGAAAATAGCATTAGAGGGTGCCAAAACTGTGGCTACTTCATGTCATTTGTAAACTGAACATTAATTTTAACCCATTACCTGATGATAAAATTTTAGACTGGTCCAAATTGAAAGGAGTTGCAGACAACAATTTTAAGTTTATGGAATTTTAGATTTTTCCAACTTTCTTGGTAGAAAACAATTCGCTTATTACAATTTATCCCAAATTGATTTTCTTGAGGGGCGTCCCAAAGATCATTGTGTGGGAATGGGTTAAGGGTATTTTTTAAAAATTTTTCATCTGTTACTAAACAACAAAATTTTGGACTAGTCCAAATTGAAAGAAGTGACAGACCACAATTCTAAGTTGAGTATTTATTTTTGGTTTTGTGTCTTTTATGGTGGAAAATGTTGTGGACCATATTGCTTGTTTAAGTAAAATATTCATTATTCACAATGCTTTTCAAAGCTTTTTTCTAGTGGGATGTAATTGATTGAATGGGGTTTAACGCCACTTTTAACAGTATTTCAGTCATATCGCGGTGGCTAGAGCACCTAACAATGGATTCCTGATATTTCTCACACCGTTACTACCACTCTACATTCTTTCTAAGCCTCCAGCTGCTCATTCCACTAAAGTCTACGATTATCTGAGTGTAGGACAAAACCCCCCTAGGACAAATGGAGGTTTTGTCCTAGGGGGGTTTTGTCCTAGGGGGGTTTTGTCCGTACCTCGATTATCTACCCACTGGTGGGAGAAATATGTCGGAAAGAATTTACACTGCGACAGGGAATCATAGAGGGATTTGAAAAGACAGTATTGTGTCTTATTGTGTCTCACACCCAATTACTCTTTTTGACACTCACAAGAAAAACAATAAGAAAAACATCGTGGAAAATGAAGAATCTGCTTGAAAAAACAATTCCTTCTTTTACCATGTTTTTTACATAGAAAATTAAAAAAATTATAAGATGTAATAAACTTTGAATCTTTCAATTTAGGCAAGTCTAAAATTTTACTGTCTCATTAAGTTCATATTCAGTGTACCTTAACACACAGCAATCTACTTTTATGATACAAAATGCTTGCATTGGGTAATATTTTCCGAAATTAAAAGTGTATATAGAGGATAATTGTTTCAGTGTAAGATTGATTTATCTTTCATTGAGTGGTAGGGCCATGGGTGAAAATAGAGCTTTTGTTGTTCATGAGCCGAATAACATATTGATCTTACTGGAAAAGCAAAATATTATTTTGTTTCTTTAATGCAAAAAAAGAAGCAAACTCTTACTCTACGAAAGTTAATATTTCAATTATATTCACCTTTTACATGCAATATCTACTGACATACTGGTTCCAAAAGCACTGTTTCCAGGCCTTTTATTTTGATTGATGCTTTTTTAACCCTGAAAAATGTTTCACTATTTTTGTCTAATAGCATGGGATAGGGTTAAAAGCAAGTTAAATCAAACAGTGTCCCTAATAGACAGGTTCATAATGTCAGCCCCTAATTGGTCCCTTCACAGTGCTTTATGGCCAACTAAAAGAATAGAGCACTTGTGGTCAATTGCAAGCCTTTCAGCTTAAATTGATATAGGGTGTGAATAGCCTACAATTTATACCCGCAGATAGGGTTGGGCAAGAGTTCTTGTGGTTTTTTTGTTCAAATAGGTTAAATGGTTGGTCTTTCAATGATGAGGTGTCTTGTATTTTTGTATCTCATCCATATTTCCCCAAAATTACTTAACCCTTTCCTTTACAAACCTGGGATTTTACGTCGCTTTTATTTTGTAATTGAGAAAATATTGCGGAAAAAGGAGAAATTGCTTGTAACATTATGTAATTGATGAATCACCTCTGTCAATCAAAACAATCCATTGACCAATCCAATTGTTCATGATAAACTAGAAATGCAATGTTGAACTCTGACATGTTTATACAGTATTGAAAATTTTTCGTTTAACCCTTTCCTCTTTTACAAAATTTTAGACCTGTCCTAAGTCAAAGGTTTTGCAAGCGAAAATTAAAAGTGCATCTTTTTGAAAAATAACTATGCAGTAGGGTAAAAAATATTGTGGAAAAAGAAGAAATTCTTTGTTTTGTTGTTTATAATGTGTTGACTCTGTAAATATTTGTGGAGGCCCACAGGAAAGACTGGGTTAACCTGCATTAAATAAAGACTCCATTTATTGTTATTTTTATTCAGCAAAACAATTTTAAAGCAGAATTTATAAAAACAAACATTGAACTACGTAGCCATGAAATGGAGAGAAGACAAGCATAACTTAAATGGTGACAGATGGTCAAATATTAACTTTAAAACCATCCCCAATATTTAAACTGCCTCCAAATTGCAGAAAATTACGGTTAATTACATCAAGTCTCCTTCCGAGTGTCTGTCTGGTAATGGTCTACATGTAATATGGAGAACAAGAAGGGACCAGATGGTTCTTTCCAAATTAAACTTCAAATCAAGAGATTTGATCTAGTACATGCCAATGCTAGCAGAATAAGATGATGACATAATCTTTTTTTAACCCAAAACTGCATTCTTAACTTGAGGAGCTTGAGTTTCTAATTCAGCTCAAGTGGCCTGATATACTTTTTTCATAATGGTAATTTATTTCTTAAATTACTTTATTTTTATAACAGGAGGCATTTCATTTAACGCATTCCCTCACATTGACACTTATTTTGATTCCCATCAAGAAAAACAATTGGAAAAACATTTTGTAAAATGAAGAAATTCCTTGTAGCAAGCAATGTCTACATTTTCTACAATGAATTCTACCCAGAAGATTGAAAAAATCTAAAATTTAATAAATTTTAAGTTGTTGTCTACAACTCCTATCATTCTAAACTTTTGTCTCTGGTAATAGGTAAAGAAAGAAATTGTTTTTTCCCTGTATTCTTTAAGGGAGACAACTTTATTTTGTTAAAATATTCTCAGTTGCACAATAACAATTAATGCCCTTGCATCACCATGTGAATTCCACCTCATTTGGCTAATCATTACACAATTATAAAAATTCTTCAATAATTATGTTAACCCATTACCAAACGGCAAAATTTTAGACTGGTCAAAATTGAAAAAAGTTGTGGATGATAATTTAAAGTTTATTGGCATTCTTGGGGCATATAAGAAATCAAACAACAACTCAAATCACCAATTGAGGCCAGAACAGGACTCTGAGAGATTATTCAAGCTGTACTTACAATGAAGTTGAAAATCAAAATTTTAAGTTGATAGAATTTTAAAATTCTGGGAAAGAAAACACTGTTGTAAATGAAGAAATTCCTCATTTCAAACTCTTTCTCTATTTTCAACTATGTTTTCCAAAACCTTTTTTCTTCAGAGGTGTAAGAAAGTGATACTGTGTGGGAAATGGTACAAGAGTTGTCCGAGGACAACACAGCGCAACCTTCTGGATCCTTTTCACAACAGGACGGTGTGCGACACCGACATTGAGATAATAGCTCTTCTAAGACAATCATCCTGAGCAGCTGAAATTTAATAAATATACTTTTTGCCTTTTGAGCATTTCATAAACTCTCAGATTCAAGAAGCATTTTCATAATACTGATATCTATGAAGGTAATTGTAACAGCTGATAAAAGTAACAATGATAAATTTATCAGGAGTGTGGGGCAATTTATAAAGCTGTCACAATCATTAACCATCTTCATTATACTGATAACCAGGACAACTATTTGAATTCCTAGATACAGAACCAAGAGGGGTAGATTGGAATAGCTAGTAAATGAAACAATGATAAATAAAGGGCAATTCATAAAGCCGTCACAATCATTGAACATCTTCATGACATGGATGATTGGAATTCCAAGGAAATATGGAAGCAAGATGAGTGTTGGAACAGCTCTAAAGAAAACTATTACAAATATGACAGTAGTGTGGGCTAATTCATAAAGCTGTCAAATGATTAAATATCTTCATAAAATGGATAGCTCCATCACAGTATTAGATCCGAAGCAGGAGGAGGATTGGAATAGCCATTAAACAAAACAAGAGGACCGTTGGCCCTGGGGCGCTCACCTGACAAAAGGGCTCTTTTTCTTTCAACAATCTAATTTCATATCAAGGTTAGGAATATTATACAAGTGGGCCATACTTTATACATGTATAGACTATGTACCTGGGGATCCAAAAGTCTTAATTACCATTTCAAAGGTAAAGAAGGAGAAAACTTTTCCCTCCCTCTTGATCCATGGGTTATAATTTCAGAAATGAGACAGATGCTTCATGCCTATAACTCCCCTCCCCGGGCTCCGCCCCTGGGGACCCAAACTGTTTTTAAGGGGACTACCTAAGGAACATTTCGGCCAAACTTGGTTCAAATTGGCCCAGTAGTCTGGGAGGCGATGTTGTTTAAAAATCGTTCTTATTTCTATATAAACCCCACTCTCCTGGGGCTCCACCCCTGGGGACCTGAGGATCATGATTTTAAATATTTTGAAAGAGGTCAATATACTAATGCTTCATGCAAAATATCAAGGCTCTATGTGTTCTGGATCAGGAGGAGAAGATTTTTTAAGATTATTTTAAAATCCACTTTTGTTGCCATGGCAACCAGAGTTTTAACCCTTTCCAGTACAATCACTTGTTTTTACGTCCCTGTGATTTTATTCTTCAGAAAATATTGTGAGAAAAGAAGAAATTGCTTGTAACAAGCAAATTCTTCTTTTCCCACAATATTTTCTAACCTACAGGTTGGTTACTTTTCAAATTGCACCCACTTTTAATTGTTGCCAGCAACTTCTTTCAAATTGGACCAGTCTAAAATTTTGAAAAACGGGAAAGTGTTAAACTGATTTCAATTTTTTAAACTATTTTTAAAAGGGATCACCTAAGGAACATTTCTGCCAAATTAAGTTCAAATTGGCCCAGTGGTTTGTGAGAAGATGTTGTTTAAAGAAATTGTTGACGGACGACGCATGACAGGCGGATGCTGGACAAAAGGTGATCACACTAGCTCACTTGAGCACCTGGTGCTCAGGTGAGCTAAAAATGATAAATGTATCAGGAGTGTGTGTAAATTCACAAAGCTGTCAAAATCATTAAATATCTTCCATGATACTGATAGCTGTGACACAGTATTGGAATTCCTGGTTTTGAAAGATCCCATCACTCTGAGGACATGATTAACAGCAGAACAACCACCTGCTTACAATAACCAATCAATAATGGTCAACCCTTAATTACCTCATTACCAGGCCGGTCAAAATTCAAAGATGTTGCAGATGACAATTTATAATTAATTTAATTATGCTTTGAATGTTTTTACTTTTTGGACAGAAAATATTGTGGATAATGAAGATATTGCTTGTAACAAGCAATTTCTTCATTTTTTACACAATGCTGTCCAAAGCTTTTTTCTAGGGGTGTGAAAAAAGGTCATTATGTAGGAAAGGGCTAATCACCTCATTACCAGATAAAACTTCATACTGGTCCAAGATGCAGTCAACAAATTTAGGGAAGAGGACAGTCACAAGCTTTTAATTTTTTCTTATGCGAAGAAGAGTGAACAAGTACAGAATAGTTAAGTTGGATTAATTGCTTTGAATAGGAATACACCTTTGCTTGTTCTATCAACACATTACCACATATAAAATCCAACATTTTGATGCACTCATGAAAATAGGTTTGGAAACAATTCTGATAAAAGGAGAAATTGATTGTCAAAAAAAGTTTCCTTTTCACACAAAGTTTTCTACCATAAAATCTACTAATTTTTCAATTTGCACCCAATTTGAATTGTCTTCTGCATGTTCTTTCATTTTGGACCAGTCTAAAGTTTTGAAATTTAGTAATGGGTTAACCCATTCCCACACACTTTCCAACATGTTTTTGTGATGGTGTGATTGGTTATATCTTTTATTGAACAAGGCATGACCCCCTTAGACAAAAGAACAAGAGCAGTATCCTATTGGTAGTGGTTTTTTGATTTGTATAGAACCCTTTCTCAGAGAATCCAATTTTCTGAAAACACTTAAAAGTGTTGGGTAAAGCAGAATTGAAAAATGCTATCCATATGAAATTATCATCTAGAAGTCCCTTTCAATTTGGTCCAGTCTAAAACTGAGTATATCAATTTTTGATCAATTAACCCAAGAAACAAGATCTCTAGCTAGCTGTCAGAGGACAGCAACACTCGACTATTCTGAGTGCTGGATAGTAACAGCAATTTAATGTCAGCATAAGGCATAATACCTAAGGTAGTAATAGATATAAAATCTTTCAATTGAAATTTTTAGTCAAACAATAATTTCAAACTCCAAAAAGAGTGCCATAGTCACAATATAGGCCGCCACTTTGCTGCTGGTCCACGAAAATAATTGTAAACACTACTTATTTTGACAGAACCAAATTCAAAACGCTGGCAGACTATAGTTAGGAGGAGCTGCGTTCACAAGGCTGCAATTTCAATAAGCCCCAGATACTAAGTTTTAAGGGGGCATAATTCAGGGAAAAATTAATGAACACTCAAAAACCCAGAGACTAAGTGTCAAGGGGCATAACTCTTGCAAAAATCATGAACCATAAAATCCATGATCCATGTACACCTACAAATTATGGTGATGACATTGGCCAAGTTTCATTTAAATCAAAACAAAAAGTTAGGAGGAGTTGCGTTCACAAGGCTGTAATTCTAATAAGCCCCAGATACTAAGTTTTGAGGGGGCATAATTCAGGGAAATTAATGAAGCATAAAATCCTTGATCTATGTACATCTACAAATTATGGTGATGACATTGACCAAGTTTCATTTATATCAAGACAAAAAGTTAGGAGGAGTTGCATTCACAAGGCTGAAATTTCAATAAGCCCCATATACTAAGTTTTAAGGGGGCATAATTCAGGAGAAAATCCTTACTTAATGCACATCTACCAATTTACGTTATAACCTCCAAATTTCATTTAGATCCAGCCAGAAACTTAGGTTGAGTTGCATTCACAAGGCTGCAATTTCAATAAGCCCCAGAGACTAAATTTTAAGGGAGCATAACTGAGGCAAAAATCAATGAATCATAAAATCCTTACTTCATGCACATCTTCCAATTAAGGTGATAAAACTGACCAAGTTTCAAAAAGATCCAACCAGAAACTAAGGAGGAATTGTGCTCACAAGAAAAGTGGACGGACAAACAAACGGATGGACAGACAGAGAAGATGACGCCAATATACAACGCCTCTGACGGCTTATTAAAAGGGTTAAAATTCCACTATAATAAAGAAAATTGTAATGAATCTTTGCCTAGAAGATGATACAATGGTCAGAAAAGCATGTGCAAAGTTTAAATGTGATAGCATTAGTAGAAAGAGAGTTATTAAAGATATATGACAATTGCACATAAGGTTTAACCAAGAATTTTCAAGTCCAAAAAGGGTTGTTACAAGCAATTTCTTCATTATCCACAATCTTTTCTATCCTAAAAGACAAAAAAACTTGAAATTCCATCAATTATTTTTCATCTGTAGCTTCTTTCAGTTTGGACCAGTCTAAAATCTTATTGTGTGGAAATGGGTTAAAAAGTTCTCCCAAGCAAAACAGTATAAAAGGAATTAGCAAACAATAGTTCCTTTGACCCATATCTTTTAACACATCATCTGTCCTGATCTTAAATAAACATTTTAATATGGAAAATTCCCCCAACAAAGTATGAGAGAACAATCGACCAACTGTTATATTTTTTTGTTAATTAACTTTTTTAGCTCTTAATTACCGATGAACCCCCAGAATTAAAAGGGGACAGCAAAACACAATTTTAGCTTCTGCATACAAAATTAATCCATTAACAGAAAACAAAATTTTACACTGGTTCAGATTGACAGAGGTTGAAGACAACAATTCCAAGATGATTGAATTTTGAAATTCTTTGTCTTGTAGAAAAACATTTTGAGAAATGAAGAAATCACTTGTAAAAAAGCAGGTTTACGTGGGAACAGAATAATCCATCCCAACATTTTTGACACCCTTCAAAAACGACAATTTGGGAAACATTGTTTGAAATGAAGAAATTGCTTTCAAAAGCAATTTTCCACAATGTTTTCTACCAAGAAAGTAGAAATAATCTAAAATTTCATAGACTTGGAATTGTCGTCTGTAACTCCTTTCAGTTTGGACCAGTCTAAAATTTTGCCATCTGTTAATGGATTTATGCTCAGGTTTGTAAGGACGTTTTATGTACTTACTGAGTTTTCAGTGATGCAAGGTTTGTTTTTTCCAAATGGATATTACCTATGTGACCCTGCAGATGCACATGGCTAGAAAAAGAGCCTTTGGGGGAAGAGGTTGTTCTTGATGGCCATATATATAGAGTGAAATCTGACAAACAGAAAAGTGATTCTATATCGTTGCACTGTATCACTGTATCAAGCCCACTACCCATGGTCCTAAAGCCATTCTTAACCCTTGTCATGCTGTATAAATTACCTTACTGAATTGCTGTAAAATCAAAGGGCTGAAGGCACTGATAGAACTTGTTGTTCAAATATAAATATTTCTCTTAGAAATCAATTTCATAAACAACTGTGACTGGCAAAGTACAAGCAGGAGTTGTAGACCAAGATCAGACTGCACTTATGTGCAGTCTGATCTTGGTCTACACCTCCTGCTAAAACCGGAATATTCTGGGTTCAACAGGACAAGGGTTAAGACAAGAAGGCAATATGAACATCCCAACCCTCAAAGAGAACACAACCACATCTCAGACAACATTGCTGGAGAAACACAGACAATATACGAAACTATCAGCAAAGATAGTAGAATGACAAACCTAACAAGATATTGACACTCGCAACAGCCACAGCATCAGTTGAAGTAAAGGCAAGGCTTCCTTACAATGAAGAGAGTGCTTGGTCGTACAATGTCAGTGTTTATTCTAGGATTAAAAAAATGTCATGAATCGAGAAAGTTTATTTCATGTATATTGTCTATAAAATAAACAAAATACACAAATGTTAAAAATATGGGGGATCTTTGAAAAAGTGGGGCAATCCTCCAATCCCCCAGAATAAACACTTATGCCATCATACAGACTAAAAGACCCTCAAAATTTTTGAAAACTGACTACAGAGAACCAATGGACACAAACTATTGGGGATAACCCAACCAATTTCTTCTTATTTGACAATGGTCCAGAAGCAGATGAACTTATCATTATCTTTTCCATGGAAGATCACGTTCGTCAAATTTCGAGCTTCAGTCATTTGTGTATGGATGGCACCTTCGGCTGTAAGCCCTCTACTATTCAGCCAACTTTATGTGATCCAGGCAATGGATGGTGCTTATTCTTTCACTTTGTTAACCCTTTCCCGTTTTTTTTTTTTTTTTCTAATTTTAGACTGGTCCAAATTCAAAGGTTTTGCGGATGACAATTTTAAGTTGAACTTATTTGAAAATAATCATTCATTAGGGTAGAAAATATTGTGGAAAAAGAAGAATTGCAGAAACGTAAAAAACAAGGTTTAAACTGGAAAGGGTTAATGCACTACCACAGAGAAAGACTCAGAAAACATATGAGACCTTATTCAGTATACTTGAACAAACTTCACACAAAAAACATCCCTGCTAGGTTTCAGCCTAATTGGCTGAACCAATTCCTACACAATGAAGATTTTGGACACGCTCAAGGCAAATGCTTTTGAAAACATTGTGGAAAAATGAAAAAATTGCCTGTTACAAGCAAATTCTTCAGTATCTACAATATTTTCTAAACAGAAAGACAAAAAAAATCTAAAATTTCATAAAGTTATCGTCTGCAACTCCTTTCAATTTTGAAAAGTCTAAAATTTTGTCATCAAGTAATGGGTTGAAGAAGTTTTGAACGGATGTACAACAGGCAGAGAGTGATCACAATTTCAACAAGAAACATGTTGGACATGGCAATCCCCCGCCATAAAAGCTTGATAGTAAACTGAAGCCAGTTTGATTTAGGCTTCTTGTGCACTGCATTTCTTCTCAATGAGTTTGATAATAGCTATTATACTTTCAGAGATACTAAGTCTTTAAAATGACAAAGGGCAATAACTCCAAAATTATGCAAACAAGAGTTGTTGTTCTTGTGCACTGCACTTCTCATCAACAAGATCTATCCACCTATGAAGTTTCAAGTTAATAGCTTTTATACTTTCAGAGATATGCCCAGGACAAAATCTTAGTCTTTAAAACAACAAAGGGCATTAACTCCAAAGTTATTCAAGCAAGAGTTGTGGTTCTTGTGCACTGCACTTCTCCTCAATGAGATCTATAGACCTATGAAGTTTCAAGTTGATAGCAATTATACTTTTAGAGATATGCCCCGGACGAAATCTTAGTCTTTAAAACAACAAAGGGCAATAACTCTGAAATTATGCAAGCAAGAGTTGTGGTTCTTGTGCACTGCACTTCTTCTCAATGAGTTCTATTATCGTATGCAGTTTCAAGTTGATAGCAATTATACTTTCAAATATCCTCTGGACAAGTTTAGTGAAGGAAGGATGGAATGACGGAAGGACGGAATGATGGATGGAGACCATTACTATATCCCTTCGCTGAAACGGCTGGTATAATGACAGACAGAGACCATTACTATATCCCTTTCGCCGAAACGGCGGGGGATAATAACTCACCTTGAGCATGCAGTGCTCAGTTGAGGCATCAATTTCATATGAAATCTAAAGTCTAGAATCTTAAAGCTTTAAGAATTGAATTAACCCATTGCCACATAATCCCTCTTGTAAGCCCTAATAAATCAAGGTAAAGGAAAACTTAAAGAAAAAAATCACACAATAGGCATTTTCTCCTTTTCTCATTTTTTTGTCAATTTTTTTAATCATAATTAGCATTGACTTTCCAATATTAGTATTCTCCTAAATAACATCTGCAACTTCTAAAAATTTGGACTAGCTTACACTTTTGTTGGTAATGGGAAACAAAGCTCGATTATACACTATTTCTGCAATAGAATTTCAGTTGATACAAGAATAATACCTTAAGGGCTTGTTTCATTGACGTGATATTCGAACTGATAATTTCCTTTCAAAGAATCCAGATTCTTTTCGTCTTTTAAATAGAAAGATAGTATCACTAATTATAATGTCTCAAAAAGACAACAAGGCTTTTTGTGCGCCCTAACCTTACACCATTATTTTCCCCTTAACCATTTATCTCTTTTACAAACAATCATGACTTTATATGACCCCAAAATATTATGAACCCATTCCCATACAATGACTCTTTTGGACGCTCTTCAAGATAAGCTATTGTAACAAGCAATTTCTTCATTTGACACAATGCTTTCTACTCAGAAAGTTGAAAAAATGTATAATTTCATAAACTTGAAATTGTCATCTGCATCTCCTTTCAGTTTGGACCAGTTAAGACTCTTGTAATGGGTGAAAGAAAACATTTTTCATCTTCAGTATTTCCACTCAAACTGAACTAGTATATATTTTGCCTTCTGCTAATAAGTCATCAAACTATCAATGAAACAATCTGAAAAGGATTTTTAAACCATTTAACCCTTTCCTGTTTATTTACATTTTAGACTGGTCCAAATTGAAAGCGGTTACAGACAACAATGAAAATTGGATGAAATTTAAAATGAAACCATCCTATGCTGTAGAAAATATTGTGGGAAAAGAAAAAATTGCTTGTTACAAGCAATTTCTTCTTTATCCAAAATGTTTTCTCAAGTATAAAATTACGGCAACGTAAAATCCCGGGTTTGTACAGGAAAGGGTTTAATATGACGGACAAGAGCACCTCATGTGGGATCCTCAAGTCAAAAAAAAGGATCATTTTTTTTCAAAATGCAATTAGAGTCACCCCCCCCCCCCCATTTGATAGTGAACATATATTCTGAGTTTGAGGAAAACATGTTCAGCAATACCAAAGATGTTTCAAAATGTTAAAATTTTTGGGTCACTGGCCAATGCAAAACCTGGAATTAAATTTTAGGCTGGTCTACATTAAATTTAGTTGCAGAAAACAATTTCAAGATGATTTTTTCTGATGATATCTGTATGTCTTTATCATATCTTTATCGCAAAAAGGCCCGTGATTGCTTTGAAAAAGTAAAATTGCGGATAACAACATAGGAAAATACTTTTTTCCATTTCCATCAACAATTCCAACTTTGTATAATACTTTTTGTCCAATTTACATACTTTCAAAATGTCGTAAGCGGCTTTCCTTTTCGCTCGAATCAGTCTAACTTTTGTCACCTGATAAAATTAACCCATTCCCATAAAATCCATCCTTTTCACGCCTCTCAGGAAAACAGTTCCAGAGATAATTCTGGCTAAGAATATCATGTGCAAAAATATCTCATTTAGCCAAATCTAATGAGAAATTAAGAATTTTTGGCGAGAAATTTTATTAACCCCTTCACTAAATTACATTTTGCTTAGTAATTTTTCTCTCATTAAGCCAGTTTCAATGAGATATCTGGCAGAAAAATGAAAGATTCTCTCAATATCTCACCCCAAAATGATCCCTACAGTTCTTGAAAGCAATGTGGAAAATGCAGAAATTGCTTGTTACATGCATTTTCTGCATTTTCCACATTATTTTCTACCCAGGGAGACAAAGATTTTAACCATTTTGATAATTCAAAACTCTTGTCTTCAACTTCTTTCTATTTGGACAGGTCTAAAATTGCATTATGTGAGAATGGGTTAGTAGGCAAACTCAAATTCTAACTTGACCAGATGAACTAACTCTCAAGGAACAGACTAAACAATAAAATAACCCAATAAGCATGAAGTAGCCTGAATTGACATTTTATGGAATCCAGATTGCTACCTAGCAGACTATGAGCAGGGCCATGCAATGTTTGTTTGTGTAACAAGCAATTACAGGCTAATTTAATTGAATATAATTCCACTCATCTGAAACTAATAAAATCTCATGGATGCAATCCTTTTTTCTGGGTCATAATCTGTGAGACATAACCAGGAAGGACTCAGTTGTCTGTCTGTCTCTCGCCTTATACAATACACATGTACATTTTTTTTTATTTTTTTAAAGATGTCAACCTATAGATGTCTTAACCCATTATCTAGCGGCAATATTTTAGACTGGTCCAAATTCACAGGAGTTGCAGACAACAAATTAAAGTTTTTGAAATTTTATATTTTTTTTAACTTTCTGGATAGAAAACATTGTGTAGAAGGAAGAAATTGCTTGTTACAAGCAATTTCTTCATTTAACACAATTTTTTTTCAATTGTTTTTTTAGGAGGGCATCAAAAAGCGTCACCGTTTCGGAATGGGTTAATTCAAATTCATCATGTATTGATACTGAGCTCGTTTGACTTTTTTCTTTACTTTGATATTGCTTATTTCAAGTGCAAGTGAACAACTTAACCCATAAACAGCCCATAAACAGCTAACAAAATTTAATATAAAGGAGCTTTCTTCTTAATTTAAATTAATCATGCATTGATACTGTTCATTGATTTTTTCTATTTCATTGATACTGCTTATTTCAAGTGCAAGTGTAAAACTTAAACGAGATATAAGGATCTTTCTCCTTATCCCATACTGTCCTGCATTTTTAGAACTCTAAAAAAAGGGTTCAAGAAAACAATTTGAAAAATGTAGAAATTACTTGTTTCTACATTTTCCTCATTATTTCCTACCTATAAAGACAGAGATATTTAAAATTTCACAAACTTTAAATTTTCGTCTGCATCTTCTTTGAATTGGGACCCGTCCTAATATTAATAAGAGTTATGAGTTAACAGATTAGCAAACAACAAAATTTGAGTCTTATCCAAATTAACTAAGGTGGTGGCTAAAAGGATAATTCAAAGTTTTTTAACATTAGAAATGATTCTAAACCAGAGCAGAAAATATTGTGTGAAAAGAAAAATTTGCTTGTTACAAGCAGTTTCTCCCTTTCCCACAATGTTTTCCAACCTAATTTTCTTGAGTGTGCAAAAATTCTGAGTTGTAAGGTATTATAGACCAAGTAGATTAACCCATTCCCACATGATACAATTTTAGACCAGCCCAAGAAATTGCAGACAACAATTTAAAGTTGATGAAATCTTTAAAATATTTGTATATAGTGGTAGAAAACATTGTGGAGAATGGAGGAATTGCTTGTGACAAGCAATTCCTTCATTCTCCACAATGTTTTTTCAAAACTGTTATATTGAGAGGTGTTTAAAAGCATCACTGTATGGAAATGGGTTAATGATTTTCTTCAACAAACACTTGGGAAATTGCACTATTATTGTACCAGGATGGCCTGAGATTAGCCCTTCCTGAGACTGGTCATAAGGGAAAACAGGACCAATTTACTAATTTAGGGGATTAAATGTCAAGGGGCATTTTAGGGAAGTGGTCAAGGGGGCTGTTCCATGTCATAATTTGTCTGAAGGACCAGAGCTGACCCTAAAGGCCAGATCCCTTATATAATTCCTGTATAAAATTACATGACTCTTAAGTGATTTACTCCCTGCACTTTGTCAGAATGTAAATGATATGGACTGATTTGGGAATTTTATCTGTATAATGTTCTCATCCAGGAACTCATGAACTCATTCCCACACAATAACCCATTTTTACACAGTCAAGAAATATAATTTGAAAAACATTGTTGCTTGTTACAAGAAATTTCTCACTTTCTAACAATGCTATCTACCCCATTTTGTACTTATCTATCATGTACATTACATCTTGAATTTTCATCTAGTATTTCTTTCAATTATGACAAGCCTGCAATTTCGTCATTTGGTAATTGGTTGACCCATTTTCAGCTCCCAAAGTCTTAATACATAGTCCAAAACTGAAAGTTGTCAAAGACAACAGTTATTCCAGGATGGGGTAGAAAATGCTAGCTCAATACAAAAGTCACATTAGCATCCTGTAGAGTAACTTTCTTAACCCATTCCCATTCAATGACCCTTTTAGACGCCCAAGCAAAAAAGCTTTGGATAACATTGTGGAAAATGAAGAAATTGCTTGTCACAAGGAATTTCTTCATTATCCACAATGTTTTCTACCCCAAAAGCAAAAGAAATCTAAAATTTCATAAGCTTTAAATTGTCGTCTGTAACTCCTTTCAGTTTGGTTCAGTCCAAAATTTTGCCATCTGGTAATGGGTTTAAGAGAGTTCAATTTGTGGACAAAATTTAGAATGTGTCCAGCTATTTAAGACCAACAGGAGTTTCTCTGTAAATGGCTTTCTTACCAAAAAAGGCCAAGAAGATCAAATCACCTGTTAACAATCTTACAAGACCTGTCCAATAAGGGCCTTAAATTAAACCCATCACATACTTTGGAAACTCTTGTCCAAGATGGGCTCTGACATGACCTTTGGTCATCTGGGTGTGACCGATAGATTGGTTCCAGTGGTCGAAGGACAAGGGAAAGTGACCCCATTAATCCTATATTCTTTACTAATTGACAGGGTCCATGTTTCCCTGGGGTGGGGAAATTACAAGTTTGAAGAAATTAGAAAGGTTTCCATGTGGTCAGTGGCAATTGTGATTTCTATCACCTGAGTTTTAAATCAATATCCATAATTGAAAACAAAATTTCACATCAAACTTGATCATTAGTCTCAAAATGTTGCTGGGATATGAACTGAGAAGAGAGAGCTGAACCCAATATAATTTTTTTTTCAGATTAATTAAACATGCAGGGAGTTGATGCTGTTACCATCATTATTTTATTTTTGCATAACCCGCTGACAAAATTTTAGTCTGGTCTAAATTGAAGAGTTGCAGACAATATTTTCAAAGAGCATTTAATGCATTACCACTTATTGACCCTTTTAGACACCCCCATGAATAAAAGCGTTCGAATACAACATGGAAAATGAAGAAATTGCTTGTAACAAGCAATTTGTTTATTATCCACAATGTTTTTTATCCCAAATGACAAAGATTTTAAAAATTTCAACTACTAAAAATTGTCGTCTACAACTTCTTTGAATTTGGACAGGTCTAAAATTTTGTTGTCTGGTAATGGGTTGAGGTAATCTGATAACAGTGGTCTGTCAAGGTTTGGGAAGCAAGGGGACAATGTCCCCATGGTCTAAAAAATGTCACATTTGATCACACTAACAATATACCTATCATTCAGGGCTTTGGAACCAAGGGCAAAGCCCTTGGTTTTAAAAACTAGAGACATTAAAGATTTTGGGGAGACAATGGTGCAAATCACTGTGATACAAGTGACAACTGGTTTCAAACTTTATGGAATTAATACAATTTTTAGAGTATATAAATGAGATTATATGCTCTAAAAATCAACATTGATTTTCATGCATTTTTTTGAGAATACTGCAGTTTTTAAAATTTAGTTTTTTCTAGCATTTCATGAAGTTTTTTAAACAAAACCAAAAATCAGAAAATATTCATGAAGTATGAATCAAGAAAGAATAATGATATTTTACAATTATGCAAATGCTTAATATGTTCATGATACTTCTAGAAAGGTCCTAGATATATGATTAATTGGAATAGGAATAGTACAATGTTTATTGAATATTGTCAATTTTGTTCCACAATGTCCTCTCTTATAAAATATAGGGAATTCAAGCAGACCAAAAGTACTATGGTTCTATGCTATTTACGTGTATTTGAAAATCTGCAAATATTCTGTTTCTAAAAATGAAATATAGGAGAAAATTTCATTTTTACATCATATAGTTGCTACTTACAAATTCTTAACCATTTCAGACATGAACATCTTTTAAAACTGATATGAATACTACAGGCAACAATCTCTGGCATCTTGGGTTTTTTGCGCTTGTTTTAGACAAAGAATTGATTTTTTTACAGCTATTCTGAGCAATTGGTTTTCAAGCTCTGGCGTAAAAGATTGAAAAAAAAATCATAATTGATGGGTCAGCACTAAGCAGTTGTAACTGCCTATAAACATTTAGGCAATAACAACTGTTTCACACTGACCTTTCAAAATGGAAAATCTGCACTAATGGAAGAGGGCATTCTAGAATGAACCCTGCATGCACTAGTTAGGTAAAGGGATAAAACTTATTATAGAAGGGAAAAGTAGACAATAAATATTAAAGCTCAATTTTGTGGTCCAGATAAAATTGAATCTATAATGGCAACATCATGGACAATTTAATTCTTTAGCATCATCCATTACTGTATTACTCAACTTTCAAAACAATTGTAACTATTGCCTATCTCAAGCTTTAGTTACAAGGTTTTAGCAAATACCTCTATGAAAATCTTCCATATAAATTGTGACAGTGTCACCTTATTATTGATGAGGACTTTTATTACCAATTGGAAGAAGAAGAAAAATTAATTTAGACTGGTTTAGTGTTAAATGTCCCATATCAATATGGCAATCATGTCAAGTAACAGTGATTTTATCTAAACACAGTCTGACTAAAATGAGTTTTTATTACAAAATTTGATCCAAAAATCTGGCATTTCCATATGGTCTTAGATCCTTCACCTTTGAATTAAATGTGTACAGAGTTCAAATAATCTAAAACCCATTCCCAAGCAACATTTTATACTGGTCCATATTGAAAGAAGCTGCAGACAACAATTCCAAGTCTGTGAAATTTAACCCTTTCCCACACAGTGAGTCTTTTTGACGTCCCTTAAGTAAAAAGCTTTGGAAAACATTGTGTAAATGAAGAAATTGCTTGTTACAAACAATTTCTTTTTTACACAATCTTTTCTATCCAAAAAGAGGGAAAAAAATAAAATTCCGTCAACTTGAAATTGTCAACTGTAGCTTTTATTCAATTTGGATCAGTCTAAAATTTTGTTGAGTGGGAATGGGTTAAAAAAATCTTTGTATTTTAGGGTGGAGAAGATTGTGACTTGGTGATTCAGAGTGATTTATGTGACATTGTGATCAATGGGTTAATCCATTCCCACACAATCCCACTTTATTTTGTCCCTCAAAAGAAAAAACTTTGGGAAAGGTTGTAGAAAATGAAGAAATTGCTTGTAACAAGCAATTTCTTCATTGTCCACAATGTTTTCTACCCCAAAAGACAAAATCAAAATTCTGTCAACTAGGAATTTTTGTCAACAACTTCTTACTATTTAGAATAGTCTAAATCTTTCATGAGGTAATGAGTTAACTGTTATAGTTAGTAACAATATCAAAAACTTACCAAAACTCTGTAGAACATTGGCTTCTATTGTTTTACTAGAACGGCTCGACCGGTCTGATTTGTCTGTGCTGTAATTATCAGACTTGTCACTTCTCAGGCTAGACTGACTTGGATAAATATCATCAGGCTGCAAGGCTGAACTAGTTCCAGATGTCCCTTGGCCTGAAGAACCACTCAGACAGTCTGCTGGGGGTACCAACAAAGCAGGATTAAGCGTAACCTTGCTGGCAACATTGGGCAGGTGCACAGGCTTTTCACTTGGCATTGAGTTCATGAGAGGATATTGTCCCTCTGGAGTCAGGAGGAATCCCTCTAAGCCAGCTGGCCTATTGATGACATGTGATTTACTCCGTGCTAAAAATGCACCTATAACAGGATGCTTTTGGTACTTCTGAAGGTTGGTCTCACTCTGAACAATGTTGGGATCCCTTACAGACAGGCCCTTTCTGGGAGCTGGTGTACTGGCATGTAGGGGCTTATCTGGTAGGGGCCCAGTCAGGCCAAACCCCTTATACTCAGTTAGCGTGCATGTCTTAATGTCTGTGTTTTTCAACAAGTCCTTTTTATCTTCTGGAACAACCTCTATTTCTGAGCTTGGATTACATGTCAATCCAGGTCCCATATATTCTTTATATTTTTCAATCCTTGTACCTTTCATCCTTTTTTTATCTTTCTTTGAATCTTTCCTCTTCACTTTCTCATTTGATCTTTTTTCCTTTATTCGTTCCACAACTACTTGTTTATTTTCATTTTCTTTGTCATTGCTTATTTCATTTTTGCCATCAGCTATAATACAACTTTCAAGACCTAAAATATCATCAATGATATTTCTCTTACTAAGTTTATCATGAACTTCAGCAATTATGTTTGTATCTCTGACCTTCAATCCAGGTGCTTGCTTTGTAACTGGAGTAGAAGAACACAAAGGCACTGAACTTGATTTGTGATTGCTATCTTCAAATGGTATAACTGAACTAATATCTGACAAAGGTTTGAAAGTTGTTAGGGTGGGATAGAAGTCTTTCTCCATATTACTATATGGATGCATGATATCATTAGATTTGACTAGAGGTGTAGATGAACACAGAGGTCTAGAAGTGACAGATGAACATTTCAGTCTTACAGGCACAACTTCAGTAAATGTCTCTGCACTAGCACTATGATCTACACTGTTTATAGCATGATC
Organism: Fragum fragum; assembly: GCA_946902895.1. Lineage (NCBI taxonomy): Eukaryota > Metazoa > Mollusca > Bivalvia > Cardiida > Cardiidae > Fragum > Fragum fragum. The sequence goes on from OX336380.1 coordinate 26,654,243, forward strand.
AGCATTGTTACCAGTAATGTCTGTGTTATCTGTATCTATACATGGAGAAACATTCTCATCATCTCCCACATCAATATCATCAACAGATATTTCAATGTCTTCAAGTTCAACCTCACTATCTTCACTATCACTAACATCTGTATTAAATGTATTAAAAGCACCTGTATTATAATTATTGCACTTTAGAGTTTCATTACAATTGCCAGTTAGTACTGATTGACTAATTGGAGCTTCTGCAGAAACTTTCATGTCAGTGTTTTCATTGTCAAATTCTACCACTGTTTCTTCAATATCATCACTAGTTATATAAATACTGTTTAAAGAACCACTGGTACTTATTGAAGCTAAACATTCTGTCCCATAAACATCAGGAGCGCAATCACCAAAAGTCATGTCATCATGACAATATTCGTTGAAATTAATTTGACCTTTGGTATCAATTTTACTAACTTTTTCTGTTGTTTGAGAGTTAACAACATTACCAGCATATTTTTCTTGTAAATCATCACTGATACAGATATTTTCACAACAATCATTGTCCTTGCTTGAATCTGATTCTTTATTTTCATCATTAGTATTATCATTGGCAATTTCATCAGTAAGTGTAGTTTCAGCATTTGAATTATCAATGTCTTCTAATGAGTTATAAACTTTAATTGGTTGACAACCTAATTCAGCACTTACTGCTCTGTGAAAGTCACATTGTTTGTTAGTTTGCTCTTCACCTTTACCTGACGTCGTGTCACAGTCTGGGCTGTCACATTGACACATACACAAAATACTGGCCCTCTGACTTAGTCTATTGATAGCTAGTTCTTTTGTTAAAAAAGAATCTTTTCTCCGAACAATACCGTTATCAGAATTAGACTCCTGACTCTGATAGGCTTGGTTGCCATCATGGTCTGTGTAAATAGCTGCCATTCTTATTTGTTGGTGTGTACAGTCTCACATCTGAAGGTATAATTAATGTGAGATTGATTGAAGATTCAGTCTCATATAATTACATGTATATCCAATAAAATAATTTGGAAAAAGGTAAGAGAGTCATTACACCAATCAAATGATAAAAGTTTGAAGACTAAGGCATATTACCAAACAATCACAATTTTTTACAACCCTATAGAAAAATAGCTTTGGATTACATTGTGGGAGATGAAGAAATTGCCTATGACAAGAAAGATAGAGTATAAAGGCATTTGAGCACCTGATTTGTTTCAATGGCCTGAATTTACTTATCAAACAGGTTACAACTAAGTGATATTCAATATAGGAGGCAACTCATTTAACCCTTTTCTATTCAATCCCTGGATTTTATGTCCCTGCGATTTTATAATTAGGAAAACATTGTAGAAGAAGAAGAAATTGCTTGTTACAAGCAATTTCTTCTATTTCTACAATATTTTCTACCCTACTGAATGGTTATTTCTGAAATTAAATCTTTTTTAAATTTCCATCTGCAAAACCTTTGAATATGGATGGGTCTAAAATTCTGTGAAGCAGGAAAAGGAAAGGGTTAAAAAAGAATTATTTCATTTTCAACTTACTTTAAGTGAGGCAACTTTCTTTCATACAACAAATATTCTCAGCAAATGACAATTATTTCACTTGCATAACTATGTGATATTTCTCTGAAATTCTTCCAGTGAAAATGTTATAAACCTATTAAAATTTCTACATGAATTCAGATAACAGTCACCAAAAGATAATTCATGCGATATTTGATTGAAATCCATCCTCCGAGCAGGAGATTTTCAAAGTTTTTACTATATACCATATATGGAAATTTGCCCTTCCCATTAAAGCAATGTTTTTTAAAACCAAACAAAATCCTTGACGGAATGAAATTAAAAGTCACCGATGGTCCATTCCTATAAATTCAGTTAAAATCTATCAACTAGTTTCTACAAGGGTTTTGGAAATTTTCACTTCACACTACTTAACCCTTGTCATGCTGAACCCGGAATGTTCCGGTTTTTGCAGGAGGTGAAGACTAAGATCAGAGTGCACTTATGTGCAGACTGATCTTAGTCTACACCTCCTGCTTGTACTTTTCCTATCAGAGTTGTTTATGAGGTTGATTTCTTAAAGAAATTTTGATTTTTGAACAACAATTTCTCCCAGTGCTTTCAGTCCTTTGATTTGACAGCAGTTCAGTAATGTAGTTTATGTAGCATGACAAGGGTTAATTTATGTCTTTGCAGTAGATTTTGGAAATTTTCACTATACACTATATGTCTTTGCAGTAGATTTTGGAAATTTTCACTATACACTATATGTCTTTGCAGTAGATTTTGGAAATTTTCACTATACACTATTATGTCTTTGCAGTAGATTTTAGAAATGTTCACTATACACTATATGTCTTTGCAGTAGATTTTGGAAATTTTCACTATACACTATATGTCTTTGCAGTACTTTCTGAAAGTTTATGGATGGATACCCCAACACAATGACTTGACACACGGTGAACACTATGCCATGACAATAGCAAGCTGGCTTTCAGCCAGTTGAGCTAAAATTGATAAATTCCGTTAACCTAAACTTGTTGTCGCAACTTCCTTCAATTTTGCCATTTTGTCCGGTGATAATGGGTAAAAAGCATATATATTAGCTGTTTGATAAAAAGACTTATTGTTAGAATAAGAAGACTGACAATATTTCTTTCAATCTCTCCTCACAAAGACAACAAAATTCCAGAAATTACAATAAGAAGTTCCACTAAGCAAGGTAGAAAATCTTGTCATTCAGAAGATGATAAAAGAGCTGAACTTATAAATGAAGTTAACCCGTTCCCAATCAATGACGCTTTTAGATGCCCCTCAAGAAAGAATGCTTTGTGACAAGCAATACTTCATTTCACACAATGTTTTCAACCAAGAATATTGAAAAAGTTTAGAATTTCATAAACTTTAAATTGTCGTCTGCAAGAATATTGAAAAAGTTTAGAATTTCATAAACTTTAAATTGTCGTATGCAACTCCTTTCAATTTGTACCAGTCTAAAATTTTCTCGTGTGGGAATGGGTTGACCCATAGCCCTTTAACACTCCCTCAAAAAAAAGCTTTAGATAATTGTGGAAAATGAAGAAATCGCTTGTGACCCAAAAAGCAATTTCTTCATTATTGACAATGTTTTCTATCCTAAAAGTCAAAAATTCTTAAAATTTCGTAAACTATAAAATTGCTGTCCGCAACTTTTTGAATTTGGGCAAGTCTAAATTTTGTTGTCCAAAAATTGGTTAAATTCAGTTATGTGCCATAAAAGGATTTGCTGAATGTAATAGAAACTATTTACTATCAGTGGTTTAAATGTCCCGAAAAACAATGACTTTAAAAGTTCTTAAGATCTCAGTATCTGTTTTTTCTTTTGAAATTTTGCAAAGTTTATCATTTCAAAAATCATAAATAGGTCTTCTTGCATAAAGGGTCTTATGACATCAAAGGAAATATAACCCTTACCTGTACAATCCCTGGTTTTTACGTCCATGAAATTTTATACTGAAGAAAATATTGTGAAAAAAGAAGAAATCAAGCAATTTCTTCTTTATCCCAATATTTTCTCCCACATAGAATGGTTTCATTTCAAATTACACTCACTTTTCATTGTCGTCTGCATTATCTTTCAAATCGGGCCAGTCTAAAATTTCAAGAAACAGGAAAGGGTTAACGGATGATTATGTCTAAAATGTCTTTGCATAGGGTACCTTATTACAGACCAGTATTATCTTTTGCGATTTATCAGCCCCATCAGCTCAATAGGTAGAGATCGACATCAAACCTCAAGATCCCAAATTTGTTCCCTGAGCTTACCAAACTAAAGAACTAATTGATTTTTAGATGATACATTCAACCAAGGCCTAATGTGACTGAGCACATTAACCTATTACCAGACAACAAGATTTTGGACTGGTCCAAATTTAAAGATATGAGCATCTGCTATGGTAGACAGGATAAATTAACAAAAATACACACACTTTTGTGGTCATTCTTAAAGTGAGACTTCCAATATAAAAGTAACAAGAGCCATGTTGGACATGGCCATCCCCCGCCTAAAAAGCTTGATAGAAAGCTGAAGCCAGTTATATTTAGGCACTGCATTTCTTGTCAATGAGTTCGATAATAGCTATTATACTTTCAGAGATATGCTCAAGACAAATCTAAGTCTATAAAACAACAAAGGGCAATAACTCTCAAATAATGCAAGCAAGAGTTTTAGTTCTTGTGCACTGCACTTCTCCACAACGAGTTCTATCCTCCTGAAGTTTCAAGTTAATAGCTATTATACTTTCAGAGATATGCCCCAGACAAAATCTTAGTCTTTAAAACAACAAAGGGCAATAACTCCAAAAATATGCAAGCAAGAGATTTAGTTCTTGAGCACTGCACTTCTCCACAACAAGTTCTATCAACCTATGAAGTTTCAAGTTAATAGCTATTATACTTTCAGAGATATGCTCCGGACAAAATCCAAGTCGTTAAAACAACAAAGGGCAATAACTCCCAAAATTATGCAAGCGAAGGTTGTGGTTCTTGTGCACTGCACTTCTCCTCAATGACATCTATCCACCTATGAAGTTTCAAGTCACTAGCTTTTATATTTTCAGAGATATGCTCTGGACAAAATCTTAGTCTTTAAAACAACAAAGGGCAATAACTCCAAAATTATGCAAGCAAGAGTTGTGGTTCTTGTGCACTGCACTTCTCCTCAATGACAGCTATCCACCTATGAAGTTTCAAGTCAATAGCAATTATATGACTGAATGACGGTATGACAGAAGGACGAAAGGATGGAATGACGGAATGACAGACAGAGACCATTACTATATCCCCTTCGCCGATACGGCGGGGGATAATAAATTTAACTAATTACAATTTTACCCATTAAAAGATGATAAAATTGTAGACTGGTCCAATTGTAGATGACTATTTTAAGTTATGAGCTTTAGATTTTTCGAAAGCCGATAAATTATCTTCGGGTAAAATTGAATCCACAAGCAGTTTATCGAAATGTCTCCTTGACAAGAGATGTAGATGGAAATTTACATAAAGTGTACTTGATTAAAGCCGGTTCTTTAATCAAGTCGTCACAGCATCTTAGACCATTTCTTTTGAAGTCACTCGATTAATAACGTGCCGGGTCAAAATCAAGCAGGCCTGTGGACATTGGACTTGATTTCGTCAGGTTTCGTCTTGAATATCAATGTCCGGTCGAATTTGTGTAAAGTTTGGACCAGAATTCAACCTAAATGTCAAGTCCCGTTTTCAAGTCTGTGGCGGATACAGAACGAAACTTCAAAATTGCAAACTAATTTTGTATATATGACACAGGGGATTCCATTTTGTAACTTGACATGACTTCCATCTAAGTTACCCGATTGATCTGGCTGGTTTCTGAGAGTTCTCTCCTTTTTCAATGACGTCACACTTGCTGTCTGTAAACATCGACTTGAAACAGGGAATATCTTTCATCATTCAACTCTGCTATAAGTTTCATTTCTTTTTGTATAGTTACTTTTATTAGCGTAAGTGATATATGGCATCTATGATGTGACCAGAGACGGTTTCGGAATAATCCATTCTCGATTTTTTCATACCCCTTAGTGGGTCGTTTCGAACTGTCAGTTTTTTCACATTCTACAAATCAAAAATTTGTGCAAATCCTAAGAGATTTGCAAACAACAATTACCAAATGTCTATTACACATATCTCCAGTTTCTCACTTCAATCTAATAATAAAGAGACCAAGAAACAATCCAGTATCTTAGTTACAATAGTCTTAATTTGTCAAAGATGTCCTGACAGAGTTTAATACAATACTGTTTTAGAGGGATTATCTTAAGACATTATTTTCTCACTTCTCTAATCTTTTTTAAAGATAAAATGAACACTTATAAAATCTTGAGATCCCTATTGACCCCACATGTGCACTCCTATCCCCCCTCCTTCCCTCCCTCCCTCCTTCCCCGCCCCCCTCCCCCTCTCTCTCTCTGGATCAATACCTAACTATTTTCCCCTTTCCAACTCAATCAAATTATTTTATGACCCAGAAAAATTACAGAAAACCATGTGACAAAAGAAAAAGTGACTTTTCACAAGCAATATCTGCTTTCCCAACAACATTCTTTACCCTACGAGACCGATTATTTTCCAATATTTTCTTATTCAGACTAACCTTGAATCCTCATCTGAAGTGTTCTTCAATTGACCGACCTATCACTGGCAAGCCCACTCAGCTTGGCCAGGAAGTTTGACTTAGATATTAACCCATTCCCACACGATGAAATTTTCTATACTGAAAATCTGGAATTTCATAAACTTTAATTGTTGTCTCGAACTTTCTTCAATTTGGACCAGTCTATAATTTTTTCTGTCTGGTAATTGTTAATCAGATTCCACAGTACTGCTTATTGATACCTCTGAAGAAATTAGCTTTGGAAAATGTTGTGGATAAAAAAGAAATTGCTTATTACAAGCCACTTTTTCATTGTTCACAATGTTTTCTACCCAAAAGACTATGATTTTTAAAGTATCATTGCCCAAAAGTAACGTAATTGCTTAACCCATTACCAGACAAAAAAGTTTTAGTCTTATCTTAGATGAAAGAGGTTCCAGACAACAGTTTAAAGTTAATGAAATTTTAGGTTTTTTCAGTTTTCTGGATAGAAAACATAGTGTAAAAGTGTTTTCCCAATTTTTTTTCTATAGGGGCGTCAAAAAGCGTCATTGTGTGGAAATGGGTAAAATATAAATGTCAACAAACAGTGCTCTCAATAAACTGACGTCGACGTATATTACATCCAGAAAATCAGAAACTAGATGGTTGTCTCAGGACAACTGCTGTCGAGCCCGCAAAGTTTTTTTTAGGTATCATGCTCCAGATAAGCACAAGTTTAGTGTTTGACCTTGAGCTTTGACCTGGAACTTTAAGCTATCCAAAAAATTCTTTCAAATTGCTAATCTATTCATGATATAGAACAATTTAGTTTGAAATCCATCCATAATTGTAGAAGAAATGCTCCAGAAAAGCACAGTTTTAGTGTTGACCATGAGCTGTGACCTTGAACTTGAAGCTATCCAAAAAATTCTTTCAAATGGCACATTTACTCATGTTGTGCCAAGTTATTTTGAAATCCATCCATAAATGGAGTAGTAATTCTCTGGACAAATTCAGACGGACGGACGGTCGGACTAACAGACTAACTAATGCACTAATGCACATACACCAACTTGTCAAAGTGACAACTATGTCTCGCTCACTGCAAGCAGGCTCGGCAAAAATGTCTGGAAATTCAGACCTGGACGTAAATTAACGTCCAAGATTCCAGAAAAACTCGTGAATTCATCACTTGGACATTTTCTGAAGTTACAAGAAAGAGAGTAGTTTGTGCAATCCAACACCCTTTGTTTCAACTATCTGATAACCAATCTTGATTAATGAGATAACAAATAACTTCACCTTTATTTGAGTTTTTCAAATCCAAGGGACAAACTAGAAGCCAGTCTACAATTTCATGAGCTTATTTTTAAGCCAGCCAGTTCCTCCACAAGCCACAGCTGACATCAGTTTAGCCTGCAAATAGAGAAAAAAAAAGTTATCCAAAGATCATCACAGGCTAATGGATACTGTAATTCTTACTAACAAGAGGCCCTACTACATATATCACTCCAATGTCCGGAATTTACTGATTGACTCATTCCCACCAAATCATCCATTTTTGGTGCGTTTTTTTAACAACAGAGAAAATATTTTTCATAGTCAACAATATTTCCTAGACTAAAAAACTTTCTTTTAAATTTCATGAACTTAAAGATTGTCATTCTGCAACTTGTTTGCATTTCGATAAGTCTAAAATTGTGTCATCCAACAATAATATATGTTTTTCTTGATACAAGGGAAGCAACTCAGACAAAATTCCTTCAGTCCAGAAATTTAACCCATTACCACACAAGAAATCCTGAAAGAAATCGAAGATGACAATTTCAAGTTGATTCAATTTTGAATTTCTTTGTCTTTTGGGACAGAAAACATTGTGGATAATGATGATATTGCTTATTACAAGCAATAACTTCATTTCCAACAATATATTCCAAAGCCTTTTTCTTGAGGGAGCATCAAAAAAGCGTCATTGTGTGGTAATGGGTCAACAGGGTAGCAGCTGATATGCAACTAACTAGCGGAGCTAAAAATACATGTATGGAGTTGCCTCTCTTTAGAGAAAGAATTGCTCTTTTGATAGGGAGAATACATGCCAACTTTGAAGACAATATCACCTTAAAAAACAGGAAAACTAATTACCAATGAAGAAATTGCTTGTTAGAAGCAATTTCTTCATTATCCACAATTTTTCTACCCTAATAGACAAAGATTTTAAAGATATCATCGACTTATATTTGTCATCTTCAAGTTCTTTGAATTTGGACTGGTTCAAAATTTCATTGTGTGGGCATGGGTTGAATAAATTGCATTATCAGGAAAGGTGAAAAAAGAAGATGTAAAATTATCTATATTTTCAATTTTTTCATCATAACAAAAACTTGGATTTTCAAATTGTACAATAAGACCCCTTTTTCAGTGACAAGGCCTCAAGTTGAAGTTAACCTTTGTCATGCTGAACCCCGAATATTCCGGTTTGTGCATAGGTGTAGATCAAGATCAGCCTGCACATAAGTGCAGTCTGATCTTAGTCTTCACCTCCTGCAGGCATTTTTCCTGCAAGAGTTGTTTGTGAATTTGATTTATAAAAGATATATTGATTTTTTAACAACAAGTTCTATCAGTGCTTTCAACCCTTTGATTTTACAGCAATTCCGTAAGGTAATCTATCAACATGACAAGGGTTAATAAAAGAAGTTGCATTCAATTTTGCCCAGTGGCTGTGGAGAGATCACTCTTGAGATAGACAGATTAATGAAAAAAGTGAAAAACAAACACTAAACATGGGTACTATGCCCTCACCGAAATTCTTTCAGGTAGCATAAAAAGTGAAACGAATGCTATTGATTCAGGAATTCATAGATTATTGTTTAAGGATTTAAACCCATTACCACACAATACAGTGTTTTTACATGTCAAAGAAATATAGCTATTGAAAACATTGTAAGAAATAGAGAAATTGCTTGAAACAAGTAATTTCTCCTTTTCCCACAATGATTTCAGCCTTTATTTTTCATTTGAAACCTGCTTTATTTTCTTGTCCACAATTTCTTTCAATGTAGACCAGTCTATAATTTTGTTGTTTGGAAATGGGTTTACTCTTTAACTTCAATTTAACCATCTGAGTAATCTGCTTTTGGTTAATTGAAAGCAACTGTCAAAGCTGGTCATCAGAAAAAACAATCAACAGAATTCTTTCGAAACTTCTCAAGCCTAATGTGACTATCTATCCATGCAATCTACACATTTTTAAAGGGGTGATGGAAAAAAGGTGAAACTGCCAGAGTCATGACCATATATAACACAAGAGGACTTTATTGTCTTAATTACTCTGGTTTCACTTCATTGTCAGCCTGATTAGGTCAGTTGGTACAGCACTTGACTTAAGACCTCAAGATCACAGGTTAGACAAATGTCGGAAAGAATATGTGCCGCAGCCTCGTCATGCGGAGCCCAGAATATTCCTACTTTTGCTGGAGGCATAGACAAAGACCAGTCTGCACATATGTGCAGCGTGATCTTGGTCTACACCACATGTTTATTCGTTTTAATCCAGAATTGATCAACTTCCAAACTAAAAGTTAACTCTAACAACCAGATTTACATTGCCATCAGGCCTTTGATTTTAACCCTTTTCTGTTTTTCTCAATCTTAGACTCGTCTAAATGCAAAGGTTTTGCAGACAAAAATTTAAAGTGGATTTAATATGAAAAATAACCATTCAGTAGGTGGAAAATATTTTGAAAAAGAGAAGTAATTGCTTATCACAAGCGATTTCTTCATTTTCTACAATGTTTTCTCAATTATAGAATTACAGACAAAAAACCAGGGATTGAACAGGAAAGGATTAATGCACTTTATAAGAAAGGATTTTATTCAGCATGACAAGGGTAAGGTATTTGATTTGACTCTTTCCTGTTTTGCAAAATCTTTGACCCGACCAAATTCAAAGATTGTGCAGACAAAATCGAAAGTTGATCTGTTTTAAAAAAAATGTTCAGTAGGGTAGAAAACATTGTGTAAAAGAAAAAAATGCTTGTTACAAGCAATTTCTTCTTTTTCTACAATGTTTTCTCAATTATGAATTCACTGGGACGTTAGAGACGTAAAAACCAGGGATTAAATAGGAAAGGGTTAAGAAATTTAAAATTTGACCAATTAATACCATCCTGGTTCTCTTACCAAGTTTGAAATAGATGCTATTAATCTTTGCCTAGAAGAATGAAATGAAAATATTACCACTATACTATGCTATGTCAAATAAACTGCGTCTAAGTGGATAACTTGCAAACTTATATTTGGAAAGCAATTTCTTCTTTTTCCACAATGTTTTCTTTAGTATAAAATCAAAGGATTGTAAAATCCTGTATTTGAACGGGAAAGGGTTAAGGGATTTTATACAGCATGACAAGGGTTAAGACACTCTAATTTTGTACATTTTTTTAATGTCTTGTTCAGACTTGCTGACAGTTAAAGATAAATTTTAATTAAAACTAAAAGATGTTTCATTGAAACCAATTACCAGTAGAGTTAAATGGATAATTTATAGCACTATTCTTTAAAACAACAATCAGGCATTAAAGTCTCAAGTAACTAACTTTCTTCCATTAGAAAACAATCATTCAATGATATTTTGTATTGGGTTACCATACTGAAGCCCAACAGAGCCCATGGGCTCCATAAACAAAACCTGTCAAAAACCATCTGCACCCCAAGGTATCATATATTAGGTTTCTGTTTTCTTAAAATCAAATTTTCTTTTTAAAGAATCTGTTTTTCCAACCTACAGCTATTCTTTATTGAAATTAGAAATGACTGAAATTACAAATATCCTTCACTTTCCTTCTTCAAAGTCCATGAGAAAAAGATATAAAAGTTTCAGCAAACAAGAGAAGTAAAGTTTATCACCACCTAAGTTACACATTTTGACACACTGAAGATACCGGTAGATACATTTGAAAATATTGTAGGAATATGAGACTTACTTGCAACTCAAAACACTCTAAATTGTCGTAAGCAACTTCTTTCAATTTAGACTAGTCTAAAATTTGTGAGTATAACCCCGCACCAGGCAAAATAATTTGGTCCCATCAAAATTCAAAGAACTTGCAGATGGCAATTTTTAGACTATGATAAAAAGTAGAAAACAGAAAATATTGTGAAAATGGAGATACTGCTTTTTACAAGCATTTTATTTGTTTTCTATGTTTTGAAAGCTCTTTTTAAATATGGTTTACGCAAAATCTAAATTCACATCATTAGGATGTAGACTTCATTTGCATATGACCAAAATTCAACATAAGAAAACAAATTGATAAGGGCAACAAACAACAAGCACTCAAATCAAGGGCTTATGGTAAAATGTTTTAAGTACCTATTGATACAGTTTTGAGCTGAGTTTTGTGAAATAGAAAATTGGCTAGCAAATATTACTCCAGGTGATATCGGGATGACGTTAGTTTTCAAGCACAATGATTAAATTATTAAACTCATTTCAAACTGAAGGCAAGAGGTCTATCTTTGAAACGCCAAGTGACTATCCCACAACTCCTTGCTACTTTTTGCCCATATCTTTAACCTGTTCCCACACAATCCCACCTTTTTACCCCTTCAAGAATAAAAGCTGTGGAAAACATTGAACTGAAAAAAGTTCAAATTCTGTCAATTTGAAATTATCGTCCGCAGCTTCTTTCAGTCCAATATTTTGCTCTTGGGAATGGGTTAAATACATTATCTGGATAAGTAGCCATTTATGGAAATACCATACAATATTTTGATAATGGAACACTGCAATTTTCAAAAATCTGCTTATTAGAATAAGGTATTCAAACAATATAATAATGAGATGGAATAAAATTATCCGAAATTCTTGCCTTGAAAAAAACATTAAAACCTACTCCCTTTAACCCATTACCAGACGGAAAAATTTTAGACTGGTCCAAATTGAAAGTTTCAGATTAAAATTTGAAGCTTATGAAATTTCAGATTTTTTCAACCTTCTGGACAGAAAACTTTGTGGAAAATGAAGAAATTGCTTTTTACAAGCAATTTCTTCATTTTCCACAATGTTTTCATTTTTATCATTGTGTGAGCTAGTTTTGCTGGTCAGCCAATCTGGCCCCTAAGATAATGGTCATAAATATACAGCAGGAAGCTGTCTAATCAGGGCCTGACAAATAATGTGGCAGTAGAATTTTGACGATTCCCTCCTGGAGACTTTAACGACTTCATTTGATAGTTTATTGGTGATAATTTACTACTGTCTAATCAAACTATTAATCCTTCTGTGCTAGCTTGGTAGGTGGTCTCTGTTTCATCAAACTTTGTTTCAAGAATGCAAATTCCTGATTGGGTTTTTTTTTCCACAGCTAGCAGATATTTAACCCATTACCAGGTGACTAAATTTTAGACTGATCGAAATTCCTAAGATGTTGGTGATTGCTCACGAGAATTTTTAGTAGACAAAATTCTTAAATGTTTGGTCTTTTTAAGGAGGAAACATTTTAAGCAATGAAGAAATTGCTTATAACAATGTTTTCTCAGGCTTTTTTTTTTTGGGGGGGGGGGGGGTTATCAAAAAGCATTGAAATGGGTCAAAGTTCTACCAACTTGAAACTGCAACTTTTTTAAATTGGACTTACCTAAATTTTGTGTCTACAGGGGTAATGAATTAACCCATTCCCATACAATCCTGCTTTCTATGCCCTTCAAGAAAAACATTCAAGACGAAAATATGGAAAATGATTGAAAGTGCTTTGGTACAAGCTATTTCTGCATTTCCATCATTGTTTTCTACCCAGAAAAAAAGAGAGAAATTTGAAATTCCATTGACTTTAAATTATTACAATTTCTTTTAATTTGGACAATTCTTTTCATTTGAAAACTACACACAGTACAAACTCAAAAAACAGACATACTAACCCATTATTCTGCTCATGACAGTACTTGACAGCCCTCCCCCATAAGATGTTCAATAAACTCTCTCCCACCCACCCCACCCCTCAAAGTTGCTGCACAGGGGTGGTTAGGTTTTAATCCATTCCCACTCAACATAATTTTGCACTCGTCCAAATTGAAAGAAGATGCAGACGGCAATTTCAAGTTGTTGGAATTTTAATGTTTTTAGTCATTTTGGATGGAAAACATTATGGATAATGAAAAAATTGCTTGTAACAAGCAATTTCTTCATTTTCCACAATGTTTTCCAAAGCTTTTTTCTTGAGGGGCGTAAAAAGGAGGGCTTGTGTTGGAATGGGTTAAGTGGAGTACTCTTATTATAAGCTATTAATATCAAACTTCTGATGCCTTTATGAGACATCTGTTACACATTCCTGGAATATTTTTAAGATGTCATGAACTCTGCAAGTATCCATCTCAACTTATCACATAAACTCTTGAATTCAGTCCCTCCCTGCTATCCTACACAAAGAAGCCCTACAGAAAGTATCCTGATTAACCCATCACCAAATAATGGACTGGTCTAAATTATTATCCTAACAAGGTTTTACCTATATATCATATAGCTAGTAACCACCAGTAGTCACCAAATGACTTTGATCTTCAGCAAATGAGTCTAAAATCAACAGGGATCATATACTTCTAGAAATTAATATCTTGGACCTTTACCTCAAACAGATCATTAGGGAAATCAACAGGGTGCTAATTTTGGTTAGCCTAGATCAATTATGTGTCAAGTTATTATGGGGACAGCTTGATTTTACCTGTATTTCACAAAGTCAAATGACACCTAGTGACCTTGACCATCTAAGGATTGATCTGAAAATCAATAGGCATCATCATCACCTAGAGCTGAATGTATGTGCCACACAATCCTGACTTTAACTCCGTCAACAAATTATTATGTAGCATAATGTTGTGAACTTAGTTGTGGTTAGACATGTCCTCTGCAACTTTTTTCAAATTGGAATAGTCTAAAGTATTTTTGTCTTTCATTGGGTTAAGAGGCAGCAAAAATGCACTTCATAGTAGCAGTGGTTTCCCAACTTGTTACGGTTAGGGGTCATATTGGGCTTTCAAATTACTTTATATACTTTTGAAAAATGAAGAGAGATATGCAAGTTATGTGATCCCAGTTTTCTGGAAATTTCAGCATAAATGATTTTGTAAAAGCCTGATGTATAGGTATCACCTTGTCATAACCTGACATTTGCTTATATCTCTTGTACATATAATACTAAAAGCATTCACTTGAAACTTGGAATACATGTTCACAATCAAACTAGCAATCTATTCTGTTAGAGTAGATAACTCTCATACATATTTTGTACAAAATTTGCCATTTTTGGTCTTGGATTTTTTATTTACTATCCAGTATCCTACATCATGTGTCAATGAACTGGCTAGATGCATTCCTTCTGCATTTGGTATAAAATTCCTTTGTAAATTTTACTGACCCACTCCTAACATGAAAATGGTATGACTTTCAAGCCCATCTACATTAGATATTTAAGAGAAGCTATTAGTGGATGGTTTAGTAGTTTAATGGTTCAAGCATGACCACAGTTTTGTTTCTTGTTTAAATTAACTCAGTTGGATCCCTTGTTTTATTGTTAATTAAATATCCATTAATCAATGTCCTGGTGAGAACATTCAATTTTCTTTGAAGATTGTGTTGATTTCAAAGTGTGCCCTATCTATTTAACACTTTACCAGGCGGTAATATGGGTCGTCCAAGCTTGTGCAAATTGAAATCATCTGGCAAATTTTGCAGGGAAAGGAAAAGTTTGATCTCTTGGCACAGTTATTCCCCTTGAAGATTACTAATGCCACACATTAATTTATGTTGGATACTCCCAAGTTCAAGGTCATATGATTAATTATTATATGCAATTTCTTTATTTCCATCAATGTTTTCAAAAGCTACTTTCTTGCTGAGCGTTCAAAAACTGGATCATATGGGAACCGATAAATTGATTACATCACTTTTCCAAATTTTAAATCAACTGAGGAAAAATAACTGCATAAATTCTGTGGGAAAAAGGACAATTTGTTTGTTATAATTATCTTTTCCTTCCCTCAAAACTTTTATTATATATCCAATTATGATATTTGTATAGTAGTATATATACTTAGTATTCAAAATTAACCCTTTCCTGTTTTATGAAATTTTAGACAGGTCCAATTTCAAAGAGGTTGCAGACAATATTGAAAAATGCATGCAATTTGAAATCTGACCATCCTATGTGGTAGAAAATATTGTGGGAAACGGAGAAATTGCTTGTTACAAGCAATTTCTCCTTTTTCCACAAAGTTTTCTCAAGTATAAAATCACAGTGACGTAAAATCCTGGGTTTGTACAGGAAAGGGTTAAAACACTAAATATCCTCTGCATCTTCACTCAGTTTTGAACAGGTCAAAAGAGTCAATTACCAATATATCCATAAAGTACAACACACTACTCTCTCTATAGGGGCATTAATTTGCTAAACATTGTCAATTTTGACCCTAGTCATGCTAAATTTAACCCTAGTCATGCTAAATAAACTAACTTTGCATCAATATCAAAGGACTGAAAGCACTAGAGTGTCTAATTTTTGGTAAATATTTCATTCAAAAATCAATTCTATAAACTAGTCTTCCTTAAAAGGGACAAACAGGAGGTGCAGACTAAGATCAGACTGCATGTATATCTATGTCTATATCTCATGCCAAGAACAGGTTCAGCATGACAAGAGTTAACCCATTCCAACTCAATCCCTACTTTTTACACCCCTCAAGAAAAAAGCTTTGGAAAACATTGTGGAAAATGAAGAAATTGCTTGTATCAAGCAATTTCTTCATTATCCACAATGTTTTCTATCAAAAAAGACAAAAAAAATCAAAATTCCATCAACTTGAAATTGTCGTCTGCAGCTTCTTTCAATTTGGACCAGTCTAAAATTTTGCTGTGTTGGAATGGGTTAAGACAGGACTGCTCAGCAAACTGTAATGTAATTAACTAATATATCAACTAGATAGGTCATTCAACAAAATATTTCATGGATTACATCATCCATCAGGTGATATAACCCATTCCAAGACTATGATGTGTTTTGACACCCATCTAGAAAAACAATTAGTGAAACATTGTGTGAAATGAATAAATTACTCGTAACATGCAAATTTTTCATTTTCCAATGTTTTCTACCTAGAAAGATGAAAAAATCTAGAAATCCATACACTTCAAACTGCAACTCTCTTGCTTCGGACCTGTCTAAAATTTTGCCATAATTTTATCAGCTTTTTTGTTAGTGGTAAATGGCTGCTGACAAGCACTAGCTAGGCAAAATTAGTGATGACAGTGGATCCTTGCTGTGGAGGCTCCAAGAGTCTAAAAAAAAGACGATCAGAACTATAATTTTCAAAATGCTTATAAAGTTAATTAATACAGAGAGCTTGAGATAAGGCCCAAGAGCTATTAATTTTCTAATACTTATACAATCACTGCCCTTAACTCATTCCAACAAAACAAATTTTTAGACTGTTCCAAATCAAAAGATGCTGCAGACGACAATTTCAATTTGAATGAATTTTATGTTTGTGGATCGAAAACATTCAAGCAATTTCTTCATTTTCCAAAATGTTTTCCAAAGCTTTATTCTTTAGGGGCGTCAAAAGGCGTCATTGCGAGGAAATGGGTTAAGCTCATTATTTCCCCCTTTCTTTCCCATGGGAAAAAACTGAAGAAGACAGGTATTTCAAAATTGTAAATTTTAGGCCATGGCTCTGAAGAGCACTTGAAAAATGAAAAAATAAAATGTTATAAGCAAACAAAATTGACTTGCAGAAGTCAGTGATCTATCCTATGTCTGACCACCAGTCTATTAAGTATCTCATGCAAACTCAAAGAACCCTATACTATCAATGCTTAGAATGAAAGATTGATCTTGTCTTAGTTCCACCCTAAAATTATTTGACACTTGAACAAGGACCTTATCAGATACATAATTACTGTATAATTGCAGGGTACCAATACATTCTCACATTCTGACAGCTCATTGGCTATTGTTGATTATGATGAATTATGGGAAATGCATTTGGAACACTCTTTTGTATTGGGAGTTGTTTAATGTTGCATGACAGGACAAGAACACTTTTCATTGAGCATGAAATTTAATAACCATTTTTCAGACCAATTTTCCACCCTGGTAATTTGATAGGTTAAAATCATAATACATATAACATATAAATCAACGTCCTCGAGTATTTTGCTACAAAGCAATAATTAGGAAACTTGTGGTTCCTGCAAGAACAATAGATGCACTATAATACCCATTACCACATGAAAGTTTTAGATTGGTCCAAATTCAAAGAAGTTGCAGAGGAAAATTTCAAGCTGGTGGAATTCTGAAAATCTTTGTCTTTAAGGATAGAAATCATTGTAGTCAAGCTGTTTCTTTATTGTTCATGTTTTCCAAAGTTCTTTTCTTGAGGCCAGGGGCATCTAAGAGCTTGATGAAGTGGAAATATGTTAACCCTTTCCCACACTGTGAAATTTTAGACTGGTTGAAAGAAGTTGCAGATGACAATCTAAACGTTATGAAATACTAGATTTTTTCAAATTTCTGGATAAGTAATATTGTGTAAAATGAAAAACTGCTTTTTACAAGCAATTTCTTCTTTTTTAACAATGTTTTCCCAAAATTATTTCTTTAGGTTGTATGCCCCTTGATAAAGAAACTTTGGAAAACATTAATGAAATGAAGAAATTGGCAATATAAAACAATGTCTTCATTATCCACAAAGTTTTCCATCCAAAAAGACCAAAGTATTTATAATTCCATCAACTTAAAATTGTCATCTGCAGTTTCTTTCAATTTGGACAATTCTAAAATTTTGCCGTCTGGTAATGGGTTAAGTTGATAATGCAGAAGTAAACTATTTCAGAGACAGTGAAGGACAAAATTTTGTATTGTGGTGTCAACTTCTCGAGACAATGAGAGGACAAGTACATAATTAATTGATCCCTGTCCAGAATCTAATTGGGTCTTTGTCCGTCAATTATAATTTTCTGTCATGTGATAGCACGTTGTTCAGAATTGAACAAGATGATCTAAAATCCCTGATATTTGAGTGATAAGACCTGGCCATTCCACTGTCCCTTACAGGCCTTCAAATTGGACCATTTCCCCATCTCTGAATACATCTCAAGAGCCTAAGTTGAAGGGCTCAAAAGGAAATATCTATTATCTCAAGCTGGCAAAAAGGATACATTGTATATTTTGATGGCTTAGAGCAAAAACATAGTATGGCTCTATACACTGTATAGAGCCATACTATGTTTTTGCTCTAAGCCCTCGAAATTTTGTACAATTTCATTTAAACTATTACCATTCCAACTCAGTGATGCTTTTAGACACCCTAAAAGACAGAAAGCTTTGGAAAACATTGTGAAAAATGAAGAAATTGCTTGTTACAAGCAATTTCTTCATTCCCCACAATCTTTTCTACCCCAAGAGTTAAGTTAATCTAAAATTTAATAAGCTCTAAATTGTGGTCTGCAACTTCTTTCAATTTGTACCCATATAAAATTTTGCCGTCTGGTACTTGGTTAATAGACAATAAAAATTCAGACAAGCCGTGATTCAAAGAGTTGCAGACGATATCATCTAAGTGATGAAATTTAAAAATCTTTATATTTTGAATTAGAAAATATTGTGGATAATCAAGCAATTGCTTGTAACAAGAAATTTCTTCATTTTCCACCACGTTTTCCAAAGTAATTTTCTTGAGGGGTGTAAAAAAAAAAGGGGGGGGTCCAAACAAGATAATAATGCAAGCAATTTTAACTCATTCCCACAAAGTGACATTTTTTTAACGTCCCTTAACCGAATCCTACACAATGACGCTTGTAGACACCAATTACAACTAGATGGTTGTCCCAGGACAAGTGCTGTCAAGCCCACAAAGTTTTGACCATCAGCTTGACTTTGAAAATTAATCTCTCATAACAGAGAATAATTGTGCCAATTTATTTTTAAATGCATCCATAATTGTAGGAGAAATGCTCTGGACAATCACAATTTTAGTGTTTGACCTTGAGCTGTGACCTTTACATTAGAGATATCCCAATAATTCTTTCAAATGGCATATCTTTGCTTGATGGAGGAACTGTGACCTTGACATTAGGACTATCCCAAAAATTCTTTCAAATGGCACATCTATTCATGATTAAGAAAAATTGTGCCAAGTTATTTTGAAATCCATCCATAAATCTAGGACAAATTGTCCGGACGAATTCAGACGGGCGGACTAACAGAATAACAGACTAACGCACATAAACCGACTTATCATAGTGACAAATATTTCTCGCTCACCGCAAGCAGGCTCGACATGAACAATTGGGAAAACATTGTGAAAATGTGTAAATGAAAAATTTGCTTGTAACATTGTTTATTTTTCACAATGTTTTCTACCTAAGAAGTTGAAAAACATAAAATAAACTTAAAATTGGCTGTGTAACTCCTTTCAGTTCAGATAAGTCTAAAATTATGCTGTCTGGAAATAAGTTAAGAAAAACGAATGGGAAAACATTATGCAAAATTATGAAATTGCTTGTAACAAGCTATTCCTTCATTTCCCAGAATGTTTTCAACTCGGAAAGTTGAAAAAATCTAAAATTTCTTAAACTTCAAATTTTCTTCTGCAACTTCTTTTAAATTGGACCAGTCTAAAATTTTGTCATCTGGTAATGGGTTAATTCAAAAGAAGAGGCATACCTACAATGTCAATATCAAATATTTACTTGGAAATTTTATATGAAATTAGATGAAAATCTGGCTTAATTACCAACTGTATTTTACTTCTATGTGACAAGTAATCAATCAGAGCAACATGATTGTAAGTGCCTATATATCTATATATGGCTTTACAACAGTTTTACACCTACATCTGATATTTACCCTCACTCATTATCTGGACATAATTAGTCCTCTGTCCATTCTGTAATAGGATAGCTTCAAGAGCATCTGGCTTTTCTGGTGAAATCAGTGGTTAACTCATTCCTACACATCAGATTTTTAGACTGGTCCAAATTGAAAGGAGTTGCAGACTCTTATAAAGATATAATGAAATTTTAGATTTTCTCGACTTTCTGGGTAGAAAACATTGTGTTAAATGAAGAAATTGTTTGTCACAAGCAATTTCTTCATTTTAGACAATGTTTTTTTCCAATGGTTTTCTTTGAGGGGCGTCAAAAAGCATCACTGTGTGGGAATGGGTTAAACAAGATCAATCTTATTCAATAATGACCATTTAGCATTTAACCAATTCCAACAAAAGGACACTTTTTGATGCCCCCAAGAAAAAAGTTTTGAAAATTATTGTAAAAAATGAAACAATTGCTTGTTTCAAGCAATTATTTCATTACTCGAAATGTTTTCTGTTCCAAATGTAAAAGAAATCCAAAATTTCATCAACTAAAATTTGTCATCTGCAACATCTTCGAATTTGGTCCAGTCTAAAACTTTGCCATCAGGAAACAGGTAAATTCAATTTTTTACAACTTGCCACTTATAATAGATAGATAGATAGATAGATAGATAGATAGATAGATAGATAGATAGATAGATAGATAGATAGATAGATAGATAGATAGATAGATAGATAGATAGATAGATAGATAGATAGATAGATAGATAGATAGACAGATAGACAGATAGACAGACAGATAGACAGATAGATAGATAGATAGATAGATAGATAGATAGATAGATAGAGAGAGAGAGAGATAGATAGATAGATAGAGAGAGAGAGAGAGAGAGAGATTCTTTATTGACATAAACTTTACAGTTTCTTATTATATCAAATACAAACATACAAACATAGAATTGAAAAACACACACACACACAGAAAAATAGTGACATAAAGGCAAACAATCCTATTGCATTATATGCAACATGGAAGAGAAGCTGGAGAAATTTGTGAATTACTGAGAACGTTTATGAACAAGGTATTTCTGAAACAAGAGTGCCAATGGCCTTACTCACCTAAATCAATGAGCCCAAGTGTTAACCTATTACAACAAAACTTAAGACTGGTCCAAAATGAACACAGGACTGCAGGCGAAAATTCCAAGTTTATCAAATTTTAGATTTTTTCAACTTTCTGGGTAGAAAATATTGTGGAAAATGAAGAAAGTCCTAAAAAGTTGACCTTGTTTTATACTAATGGCCCTTTTTCAAAATTGACCAAGATGCAGGTAAAAGTTCTGACCAAATATCAAGACATTTGAGCAAAATTTGTGGCCTCTTAACCCTATCCCATACAACAAAATTTTAGACTGCTCCAATTAGAAAGAGGCTGCAGACCAAAAATCAAATTGCATTTGAATTGAAAAATAACCATTGTACAGCTTAGAAAACATTGCAGGGAAAGAAGAAATTGCTTGTAACAAGCAATTTCTTCTTTCCCTGCAATGTTTTCCCCAATACAAAACCTATGGGTCGTGAAAACAAGTGATTGTACGGGAAAGGGTTAACCCATTTCCACACTTTCTTACACCCCTCAAGAAAAGACTTGGGAAAAACAAGGTATTTGAATGGATTGATAGCAGACAAGGAATTTTAAAAATTAGACCAAATACCTAGTTTCTTTCTAAACGTGACCCAAGAACAAACTTCTGACAAGCAAATTCTTCATTTTCTACATTTATTTCTACCCAGAGCGTTGAAAAATCTAAAATTTTGTAAACTTTAAAATGGCATTTGGAACTCCTTTCAATTTGGATTAGTCTAAACTTTGGCCGTCTGGTAATGGGTTTAATGATTTTGTTAATGTGATACTCTAAATTCTTTAAGATGGAAAAGAAATGCATGATATAGCAGAGGTAAAAGAAGAGACAGCTACAGGTCAAACATACCAAACAGTATGCATTATTTGTAATCTAAGAAATAATGAGAGACTTGTCAGTGTTAAAGCCAAGCATAAATGAATGCAATGAAGCATAGACCAGTTAATCATATTCCTCATTGAAAACTTGAAAACTGACATGTCAATACAACTTGTGGAGCATCTTGTTTTTGACATTAAATTTGAAGAACATGGGAGAAAATTGCAAATATTTGACACAATAATATAATAGAATAACATTTAGTATTTGATGTAATTGTGTGATATTCATCGCCGTTTCAAAACATCTTCATAAATAATTACAACATGCATATCAAAGGAGGAAAATATCTTAAAAATATTACAGATTTTTTTGTACAGAAAATGAAACTAAGAATACAGAAGAGGCTAAAATATAAACAAATTTTGGTGTATCAATTTTTTTCTTAGTCCAAAAGATTTATCTACCCCATTCCAACACGATCCCTCCTTATTATGCCCCTCAAGAAAAAAGATTTGGAAAACATTGTGAAAAATGAAGAAATCGCTTGTAACAAGTAATTTCTTCAAAATCCATAATGTTTTCTTCACCAAAAGACAGAAAAAATTAGAATTCCATCAACTTGAAATTGTCACCTGCAAATTTCTTTCAATTTGGACCAGTCTAAAATTTTGTTGTGTGGGAATGGGTTGAGTATAACACACTCAATGTGTTTATATTAGTTCTGTTTAGTAGAAAAGTCAATTTGCAAACACTTTGTTAGTTGAAACAAAATTGTTTTATGTAGTCTTTTTATGGAAGTTAAATACTGACAGCTTAGGATAAAATGGAATTCATCTTCCATGTCATTCAAAGTAAATTAACAACACCTTCTTTTCCAACAAAGTTTTCAAACAAAATCACAGGGACATAAAAACCAGGGACTGTACAAGAAAGGGTTAAAGCCAATGAAATTTTAGAGCCAATATTTTAAAGCCAATGCAACTTTCTGGGTAGAAAACATTGTGTAAAATGAAGAAATTGCTTATCATAAGCAAGTTCTTCATTTTCCAATTGTTTTTCTTGAAGGGTGTCAATAAAGTCATTATATGGCAATGGGTTAAAACTAGCACTTGGAAGGTGATACAAGACCATTCCCTAGGAAGTACCTTATAGCTTCATTCATAAATATACATTCCCTGAGAGTAGTACTGTTTTTCAGAGTAAGAAATGACTGTGATCATGCAATCAAGTTTTCACCTAGCACGTGCAAAGAGGTGATTCTGTTAATTCTTGGCTCAGGGTAAATTTAGACAAGATCTCAGTTTGACAGACAAGACAAACATTGGGGACAAAAGAAGGCAGACACACAACGCAAAATTTAGATATTTTGATCTAAATGATAAACAGACCTTGACAGAAATGTAGGATAATAAATTCAAAAACATGCTTTGAATTCACAAATTCACCAACATGCCTTAAATCAATCAATCATTCGTATTTCATCATAAACTTGTTTGATTTCCTTTATCAGATTTTTTAACCTTGTATAAACTAGCTCTGTTATAATAATTATAATGGTTTCTAAGTCTATGAATTTTTTAACCCTTGTCATGCTGAATGAATTTTTGTCAGATTGCATTAAAATCAGAGGGTCAAGCACACTGCAAGGCTCTGATATTGGTGAATTTATTTTGTCAATTCTTTAACCCATTCCCACTCAGTGACGCATTTAAATGCGCTCTCAAAATAAAACTTCGGAAAACATTGTGTAAAATGAAGAAATTGCTTGTAACAAGCAATTTCTTCATTATACACAATATCTTCAATCCAATAAGACCTAAAAATTTCATCAACTTACAATTGTTGTCTTCTTTGAATTTGGTCTGGTCTAAAATTTTATTTTGTAGGAATGGGTTAAACAACTCTGGATTTAAACATCAAACTGATCATATGTGCAAGCTGCTGATCATAGTCTCTACTTCCTACTAAAATAGTCTGGGTTCAGCATGACAATGTTGACACTAGTACTCAGTAATGGGAACAACTCTGGCAGCTGGAGCACCTAACAATGGAATCCTGGTATATCTTGTACCAGTACCACCATTACATCCTCTCCTAGCCTCCAGCTGCTATCCAACATAGGTTTACAATTATTCACCCATTGGTGAGAGACAAATGTCAGAAAGGATGTGTGCTGTCGCCGGGGATCAAACCCATGACATTGGCACGCTTAAAGATTTGGAGACTGCTGCACCACCAACTGATGCGTTAGGACAGCAGCATTCTAGGAGTGAAAGACAGTTTACAAATCTGTATACATTATCAAAATTTCAAAGTTTGTGGGACATAAAACAAATATCGTAGGCATAGGGTACTGACCACTTCAAAGTTTTTTTATCTTAACCCTTTTCCTTTTTTGAAATTTTAGACTGGTCCAAATTCAAAGGTTCTACAGACGACAATTAAAAGTGGATTTGTTTGATAAATAATTATTCAGAAAGATAGAAGGTGTTGTAGAAAAAGAAGAAATTGCTTGTAGAAAAAGAAGAAATTGCTTGTCAAAAGCAAATTCTTTTTCAACAGTCTTCTCTAATATACAAACAAAGGCACTAAAAACCAGTGATTAAATGGGAAAGAGTTAAAGGGTATCTTTATTCATCCAACTATAATAATAGATTCATAAACATGCATCCAATGTCAACTTTTTATCCCCTTAGTATTTCAAAGTCTCATGTCTACATGTCAGATTTCATTATAGCCTTTTTCTGCATTGGCAACTTCTTAAGTTTTCCTTGCTTCATCAGTTCAGATAAAGAAATATTAATTCAAATTTAATCATGAAATAAATATAAATACTACTTAATTCAATCCTCTCAATTATGTTTCCTGTAAAATTCACATCAAACCTGCTTTGATAGTATATGAACAATGAAAAATCTTTGATACAAAGTAACATCTCCAAATGATGCCCACTCTAGACCTCTTAAAAGTTTACTCGTTCCCATTTAATCTTGCATACATAAAATATAAATCGAAATAATTTTAACCTTTGTATCATTATGATAATTTATTTTGTCCGTTTGGTAGAATGGCTATTTATTTGATGAGATAATAGAGTTGAAATTGATTAAGCACCATCTTATAACAAAACCTCACATATGCACAATTTGTAATGTCACTATGAATTGCAAGACCATAGGGCATCAGACTTCTAGTATACGGATGCACAATAAATCTGGGTATTAATTGGCCCTTGTCATGCTGAACCAAGAATATTCTTGCTTTGGCAGGAGGTATAGACAAAGATCAGCCTGCACATATGTGCACTACACTACCTGCTTGTCCCTTTTAAACTAGAAATGTTTATAAGATGAATTTAAATATATACCTAATATATCAACCTATTCTCATTCTGGTAATGGGTTATCCTACAATAACCCTATCCTGTTTTATGAATTTTAGACTGGTCAAATTTCAAAGAGGTTGCAGACGAAAATAATAAATGCATGCAATTTGAAATCTGACCATCCTATGCGGTAGAAAATATTGTGGGAAAAGGAGAAATTGCTTGTTAAAAGCAATTTCTCCTTTTTCCACAATGTTTTCTCAAGTATAAAATCACAGTGACGTGAAATCCCCGAGTTTGTCCAGGAAAAGGGATAAATGGTGCTCCCAGTTCTTTCAGAATTTACAGGATTTAAAATTGAGCATAACAAGAATTAATTGCCCTTTGACTCAAAAATTGACAAAGACCCACAGCAAATTACATAGCTTCAGGTAGATTGATGCACTCTTCCAATGTTTGTTGTCAGCTTAACCCATTACCAGATGGCAAGATATTAAACTAGTTTAGCCATGTCCATTAACATGATGTACATGATTCAAATGAATACAATTAACAGAAAAATTGCAGTGGTACCTGTCTAAACTGTCGTAAAACATTCGGAAAAATTAAGAAATTTCTTGTAAAAAGCAATTACTTCATAATCAACAATGTTTGCTTCACCAAAGACAAAGAGTTCTAAAATTCATAAATTAGAAATTGTTGTCAGTAACTTTTTTTTTTAATTTGGACCAGTCTAAAATTTTGTTGAGTGGTAGTGGGTTAATTGAAATTGTATTTACCCTAAAGGTTTCAGTTACATTCTTTAAACTGTATCAGTACAGGATTATAAAATTTCTTTGCAAAAGTACTAAATCTACTTGAAAAGTATTGTAAATTAATTGCACACAATGGACAACCTGACCAGAAGCCAGTGAATTAGAAGTCAAAGGGAAACAACTTGTACATACATTTTGACCACATTGATTATTGCTCTTTGTGAAAACAAATTATTGAGAAAGAAATGCTGGTAACCAGAAATATTTTATCTTAGATTTTTTAAATTCCCTGATTTCTCACTCATTGCAGCAGAATGAAGATGATGTAGAAGACCAAAATTTCAAGTCTTCTGATTTTTTCTATAAGAGGGGGTGGGGTTGGAAACATTGTAAAAGATAAAAAAAAAATCATCATTTTCAAGTTGTTTTTTTTTCATCCTTTTTTCTAGGGTCTGAAAAAAGAGGACTATGAGAGAATCAGTAAATTTAAATTTGCTTACTAAATCTCTCACAGTTTTAAAGAGAATATCATGGTAAAGGAAGGAATTGCTTTTATTATATAACTTGCTGTGAAATCCTTGGATTTCTCAGTGTATTAAATTTTGATATGGTCACTGGAGTGACGATAACACTTTTCAGTTTCACTCTCTGTAATAAATCTTTAATCATGTATTCATCCGCACTTTTTTCAATAGACCTTCTCTCTATCAAAAAGATTGGTTTTGATATTTTAATTAAAAGAATAAAATAATAAGGTATATGATAAATAGAATAATCAACTGGTTATTCTAGATATGAAAAAATATTAGGGCTGACTATCGGCTAAGAAAATCACTATCGCGATAGTTTTACTATCACATTATTGATATCATGATACTATCACTATCGTCAGAAATCAATCGCGTTATATCACAATACTATCAGTCTCTATGTTACTTTGTTTATTTTCTATGTTGATCTGTATATATAGCATAGTCTACAGGCGACTCTCTTTTTATCTATGTTTTCGCCTTCCCTTATGAAGCCAAAATAGTCCCAAAATGGTCCCAAACATGGCACTTTCCGCCTTTATTAATTATGGTAATTAATCGAATATCATTTATGATTGTCTTATTTTTATTTTTTCGACAATTCTAGCGCTGAGAATTCATAAAACATTGATAACAAGTCTTAAATTAACGTGCTTTTGGATTTTTGAGAACCTTTTCACTTCGTAAATCGAAAGTTAAAAATCAATTCTTAAACAAAAAAGGAGTACGGAAGAAACAAAAATCAAATCACATGATAATAGAAATTGAAAGTAGTATAAGTTACACAGAAAACTAGTTCTCCCTCTATCTCTCTTTTTCTCTCTCTCTCTCTCTTTCTTAACCCAAGAGACCAAGAAAACATTGAATTTCTGTGTAAGTAAGCTTTTATTATTTACTATTGCAACTATCGATATTTGAACAAACAATCGCGATAGTTATCAATGTCGGGGATTTGCAATCGATACATCGATATCATGACTGTCACTATCACAATACATCGACCTATCGATTTATCGTTACACCTCTAAAAAATATTTCACTCGGATGCGTTGTTAGGTGTTAAAAAACTCATGCTGCGCACTCGTTTTTCAACGCCTAACAACGCATCTTCATAAATCTGGAATAAACGGTTGATTATCCTCTATATCTTTACCATAACGGTGCATATCCTGTGATGTAGAAATACAGATTTTCTCCACTTGTTCCTGGATATAGTTTTCTACTTGTACAGAATTAAATTGAAATTGTATGCCAAAAAAAATGAAAAGATAACTTTTGAGAAAACATTGTTGTTAACCCTTGTCATGCTATATCCTGAATATTCCGGTTTTGGCAGGACGTGTAGACCAAATCAGGCTGCACATAAGTGCAGTCTGATCTTGTTCTACATCTCCTGCTTGTTGTTTTCATGCCAGAGCTGTTTATGAAACTGATTTCTTAAAGAAATATTGATTTTTGAACAAGTTCTATCAGTGCTTTCAGCCCTTTGATTTTAGAGCAATTCAGTAAAGTAATTTATACAGCATGATTAGGGTTGAAATAATGAATCTGAATCATCTTATCAATATCCAAAAACTAAATAGAGTCACTGAAATCTTTGGAATAGTTCCATAGAGGAATTTCAAGCTTTTAGATATTTTACAAAAGTTAAGTAAAGTCATATGAACTTTATATTCTAAATCTGATGCAAAGGTATTAAAATCAAATGGGATAACTCTATAAAGCAGATAATGCTAAGCAGCATTTCCTATTCAATGGCTCTTGTGGATGCCCCTCAAGGAAAATAAAAAATTGGGAAAACATTGTGTAAAATGAAGAAATTACTTGCAACAAGCAATTTATTCATTTTCAACAATGTTTCAACCAACAGAGTTGAAAATTTTTGAAAATTCTAGTCTTAAAATAGTCATCTGCAACTCTTTTCAATTTGGACCATTCTAAAATTTTGTCGTCTGGGAATGGGTTAAACAAAATCTTGGATGCATGTTTTAGATAAGAAATAGGAAATGATGGAGATAGGACTGGTATTGTTTGGCAGTATTTTTTCAAATTTAAAGGGAGACAACCCGGTAAGATTTTTTTCACCTATACCAAGTGCATTAACATCCCTTAGTCATGGCCCAATACTCTCAGCGTTGATGTGCAATACTTCCAGAAAATCAGAGGAAACATTAAGAAAAACAAATCATTAGGAAAATTAACACCCAAAATATCAAGTCACTCTGTGCTCTAAATAAACAGACATTGACATATATTATGTCCAGAAATTCTGGGGAAACTTCCAGTTAATCGGATCCGGAAGTAAATTAACATCTAAGATTAGAGAAAATGTCCAGAATTTATCACTGGGATGTTTTTTGCAATCACACGATGAATAAAAGAATGTATACTCTCGCCAAATATGAAATAGCCACAAGGTAAAATTAAATCCACAAGTAATTTACCAAATTATCTCCATGACAACCTATATCAATGTTCAATTTACAAGCGGCATACTTGATTATAGTCGGTTCGCTAACTGAGCCATAGCTTGATCTTAGACAATTTCTTCAATCACTTGATTGATAATATGTAAGGCCAAAATTGAGTAGGCCTGTGCAGATTGGAGGTGCGCTCCTTTCAACCAGAAGAAAAAATCCTTCAGAATAAAATTTTTGAGATGTTCCATTAAGAACGAATTTTGTTATTTACAGCAGAAACATTAGATGTCTTCAAGACTACTTGTTTAAGCCAATGCTGAGTACGCTTAAATTCCTCATTAAGAATTCTTAAGATTTTTATTTAGCAGCTTAAAAATCTGATGAACCTTTTACTTAAAAAAATCTTAACAAGAATCTTAGGAATCTCGACAAAAATAATTCACCTCTGACTAGACTTTGTCAAATATTGCCCAGGGTTTTCATTAATATCCAATTGCCGGTCTAAAACATTGGTTGAAATTGACTTTAGATCAGTTGTTTTCGACGGAATTTAAAAATACCAGTCACGTTTTGTTTACAAAATAAATCTTTAATGCGATAGAAGTTTTACCATGGCATCGTCCAGTTTTTATTGCACCACCTGTTTACTTATCGCAAAACCTGTCTAATTTGCGTATCAGTGTTACAAGGCCTATCATTGGATACTTTGAACCAGTCGTCCAATCATGTACGACTATACGAAATTGTTTTCACATGTTGCTAAACTAGACGCCGAACTGAAAAGAAACAAGAGGACCACGATGCACCTAGATCACTCACCTGAATTGTCTGCTGTTAACAAAATGCAACCAGAGACAAATAACTATAACCAGTCTCATGAAGATTGAGCCAAAACTGTGACTTCTATATTGAAAACAAAGAAATCGTCATTATGGCCCCTATTCCTGTGTTTTCCAAAAGAACCTTCCCATAATCTATAGGTTCAACCTTATGCCCTAACAATTATCTGAACCAAGTTTCATGAAGATTGAGCCTTAATTGTGGCCTCTAGAAAGTATACAAAGAAATTGTCATTAAGGCCCCGTTTCCTGTGTTTTTGGAAAGATCCTTTCAATAATCAATAGGGTTCATCCTTATGACCTAATAATTATTCTATCAAAGTTTCTTGAAGATTGAAGCTAAATTGCGGCCTCAAGAGTGTAAACAAAGAACTTGTCATTAAAGACCCTTTTCCTGTGTTTTCCAAAAGAACCTTCCAATAATCTTTTAGGTTCATCCTTATGCCCTAACAATTATCCTGACCAAGAAATTGTCATTAAGGCCCCTTTTCCTGTATTTTTGAAAGATCCTTCCAATAATAAATAGGGCCCATCCTTATGACCTAATAATTATTCTGGCAAAGTTTCATGGAGATTGAGCCAAATTTGTGGCCTCTAGAGTGAAAACAAAGAAATTGTCATTAAGGCCCCTTTTCCTGTGTTTTCAAATAGAATCCTCCCGTAATCAATAGGGATCATCTTGTATATGGTATATTGAAATAATTATTTAAACATGAACGTCCTGTAGGTTAAGAATTTTCTTGACTAGATCTAGGCAGTGATGGTAAGTATTATCTTTTTATTACAAAAATCCAATTAACCCTTTCCTGTACAATCACTGGTTTTTACGTTCCTGTGATATAATACGTGAGAAAACATTGTGGGAAAAGAAGAAATTGCTTGTAACAAGCAATTTCTTCTTTTTCCACAACATTTTCTACCCTATTGAATGGTTATTTTTCAAGTTAAAGGCACTTTAAGTTTTCGTCTGCAAAACCTTTGAAATTGGATAGGTCTAAAATTTTGGAAAACAGGAAAGGGTTAAATGAGTTAGAAAGTGTTAGAAAATGTGCAATGTAAAACACTAAGGAGAGCTCTTCAACTGAGAAATGCCTTAATTTGTTTTTCGGCCAGGGCCTGGACCTACAAGGGGGCCTAAGGCGGCCAATCTGTTGGCATCCAAATTATATCTGTTGTCCCAATCCTTATGGAAAACCCTGATCGCCATCATGTAGAATTTTTGTAAACAATGTTTAGGCCGGTAATCATTCCACTAAATGTGAAGTCATTCTAAATCAGTGCTCTCAATAAACAGACGTTGATGTATGTTATGACTCAGTGACGCCTTTAAAAGCAAAAAAGCTTTGGAAAACAATGTGGAAAATAGCAATTTGTTCATTTTCCACAATGTTTTCTACCCAGAAAGTTGAAAAAATCCAAAATTTCATTAACTTTAAATTGTCGTCTGTTACTTCTTTTTTGGGGCCAGTCTTAAATTTCACTGTGTGGGAATAGATTTAAAGAGTTAGACACTCATTTGGTTTCTGAGAAGAAAAAATCAGTTACTATACACCATAGAATGGTAATTAGCACTGCACAAAAAAAGCAATGTTTTTTATTTAGATCAAAATTCTTTGAAGGAGACCAATAAAGAGACATCCCAAGGATCATTCCTGTGTAAATTAGTTAAAATTTGTGCTTTATTTCCTGAGAAGGAGATTTTTAAAACTTTAAGGACACATTCATGCACAGACAGACACACTATGGGAACAACACAATGGCAATAGCCTGCTGGCTTTCAGTCAGAGGAAGTAAAATTTAGACTTTTCCAAAAAGGGATGTCTGAAAACTTGGTTAAGTTTTGGACAACAATTTAAGTAGATAACTCAAAAGTTTTGTCTTCCTGGGAAGAAAACAATGTTGGAAATGAGAAATTACTTATTACAAGAAATATCCCCTTTTTCCACAATCTTTTCCCAAACTTTTTATTTGAGGGGTGATAAAAAGTCGGATTGTGTGGGAATGGGTAGAATTAGAAATCAATCAACATATAGGGCAGAAACACTGTGAGAAAAGGTTAAATTACAATTTCTCCTTCTCCCACTGTGTTTTTCAAACTTATATTACTTCAAGTTTGATGTGTTAACACTTTCCTGCTCAAACCCAGGATTTAACGTTCCTGTAATTCTATACTTGAGAAAACATTGCAGAAAAAGAAGAAATTGCTTGTAACAAGCAATTTCTCCTTTTCCCACAGTATTTTCTACCACCATAGGATGGTTTCATTTCAAACTGCATCCAATTTTCATTGTTGTCAGCATCCTTTTTGAATAAGGACCAGTCTAAAATTTCCAAATGCGGGAAAGGGATAAAACAGCAGAACCGTGTGGTAAAGGGTTAACTTTGCATGACAGGTCACAGTATATTTTTGAAACTATGGTAAGTATTCTACTACCAGCTGCAGCAGGTGATAGCATCTCATTAAATCAAATAGGCTAAATGCCAATGTAGATGTTCTCTTTAACCCATTACTAGATGGCAAAATTTTAGACTGGTCCAAAATCAAAGGCTGCAGACAACATTTCCAACTGATAGAATTTAAAATATCTCAGGGTCAGCTCATACCCAGACAAAAAATTTCAGGACTGGTCCAAATTGAAAGAAAATGCATATGACACTTTCTAATTAGATCAAAACTAAACAATAACTAATATGTAGAACAGAATACACTAAAAGAATAAGAGAATTTTACAAACTCTTTCTCCTTTTCCAGCAGTCATAGCGCGGAGGTAGCGCATAGGACTCCTAGCCAAGGGGTCCCAGGTTCAATTCCCAGCTGTGGCCAATATCTTTTCTAACATCAGCCTCCCACCAATGGGTGGATAATCCTAAACCAAAGTTGGATGAGCAGCTGGAAGCTCAGGCTGGATGTAGTGGTAGTACTGGTTTGAGAAATACCAGGAATCCATGGTTAGGTACTTCAGCCGGCGCAATATGACTGAAATACCAGTGCTCTCAATAAGCGGACGTCAACGTATATTACGTCCAGAAAATCAGAAAAAACATCCAGAAAATCAGATCCAGGCCTACATTAACCTCAGAGATTCTAGGAAAACATCCTGATTTCATGACTCGGACGTTTTCTGAAGTTACAATATAAAGAGTTTGACAAACTAAGAATGTATAATCTGGCCATCCCCTCGAGCAAAATTGAATCCACAAGGAGTTTATCGAAATGTCTCCAAGTCAATCGATGTAGATGGAAATTTACATTGAGCGTACTTGATAATAGTCAGTTCGGTAACCAAGCTATCGCAGCATCTTGGACCATTTCTTTGGTAGTCACTCAATTAATAACGTGCAAGGCAAAAATCAAGTAAGCCCATAGAAGCCGTTCTGTCGAATTCAAGTAAACTAAGTTCAAGGACCGAATTCACCCGAAATGTCATGTCCCGTCTTCAAGTTCAAGGAGGATACAAAAAGGTGTGTCAAATTTGCATCCTAAATACGTCTATGACGCGGGGATTCTATTTTGTAACTTGACATGACGTCCATCCTAGAAACATCGAAGTTACTCAATTGAGAGTTTGGTCCCTTTTTAATGACGTCACACATGTTGTCTGTAAACATCAACTAGAAGAAACGAAACAGGGAATTTCTTAAGACGCAACTCTGCTATTAGTTTCATTTCTTTTTGTACTATTACTTTTATTTACATAAGTGTTAATCATGGTGTATGCACTTGGATATCTATGACCGGAGACGGTCTCGGAATAATCCAGTCTCAATTTTTCCACCCAAAACGTTTCAAACAGTCTGTTTTCTGACATTCTAGTAATCAGAAATTTTCAAATCCTGAGAGATTGCAAATAATAATTATCAAATTTATCCACCCAAATTCGGAAAAATAATAGAGTTCAAGGGGCGGGAATATTGTGGGAAAAGGAGAAATTTATATAAGAGAAAAATTTCTCAAGAATCACTTCTTTTACTACATTTTTTTCTCTAGTTCAACTCAGAGACATGAAATTTAGGGACTATAAGTAAAGGATGGAAAAGAATTTACTGTAGGATTTATGTATTTTGCTTTTCATTTCATGTTTTTCATTTTTTGGGGAGGGGGGGTTATGGTCGAGGGTGAAAAAAAAAAAATCTTGATTTTGTGAAATCTTCCTGAAATTGAAGCTTGGAATTTTGAAATTCCTTAAATTTGTCCTTATTGAGAGTGCTGAATACTGTTATAAGTGGCCTTAAAGAACTTTCAATCAATGAGTCAACCTTTCCCCTACAATGTTTTTGTTACATAAACAATGCTCCAGATAATTTCTGCATGCATCAGTACTGTCCTGATCAAATTAAAAGTGAATCAGTACCAGTATATTGGAATCAGTACTGCTAGTAAGATTGTTGAAAGAAATGATATTTCATGTTTATAGTTTCATCTAAAACAAAACCTGTGCATGCTTTTAGGTAGAAAAATGAAAATAGCTTTGATTTTTGTCCACTGTAACTCAAAATCAGAACTATAACAGTGCTCTCAATAAGCGGACGTCAACGTATATTA
Source organism: Fragum fragum (assembly GCA_946902895.1). Lineage (NCBI taxonomy): Eukaryota > Metazoa > Mollusca > Bivalvia > Cardiida > Cardiidae > Fragum > Fragum fragum. The sequence continues at coordinate 26,688,641 of OX336380.1, forward strand.
CGCCCAGAAAATCAGAAAAATGTCCGAGATTTGAGGAAAACGTCTTGAATTAATGATTCAGACGTTTTCTGAAGTAACAAGATAAAGGGTTTTACAAACAAAAGAATGTATATTCTGGCCAAAGTCGATAAAATACCCTTGGGTAAAATTGAATCCACGAGGCGTTTGCCTAAATGTCTTCATGGCGAACGATGTAGATGGAAATTTACATAGAGCGTACTCGATTATAGCCGGTTTGGTAACAAAGTCGTCGCAGCATCTTGACGTTGACTTTTTTGAAGGAAAGATTAATTGGATCAGTTTATTTCATACATTGATCGCTGAAAACATACCCTTTTCGCGATCATTTTTCCTTTAGAGAATTTGCCAAAATAATAAAGACAGATTTGTATAGAAGCCATCCTAGTTATACTTAGCTCTTGTTTTCAACTCAGTTTAATAATTACACACATGTATCCTCTGGAATAAGTCCATATATTTTTTAACCAACATAGAGGGTATTATGTCAAACATTCGTACTCTGGTTTGTTCAACCCATTTTTAAATAAAATTTGTTTTAAAAGTTTGATGAAAAATATTATTATACTTTTAGTAATAATCTAATAATATCTCCTCAGGGTTTTCCATGACGCAAAATTTGTGCGTCATTGTCGCAATTTCAAAACTAATGACCCATAAAAATTTTACCTGTGCGTCATAAATGACGCAAGTTTTAAAACCTAATTCTTTATGAATAGAATTGTCTGTAAAGGCCAAAATGTTGAAATAAATCCTTTAGAAATCTGAGTTACGACAATCAATCAAATTAGCGACTGTCGGTAATTTGGGTTTCCAACATTTATTTATAGCAATATCCTATTCTATTTTTAGTTGACAGATAAAATATGTAGACGGGTTATAGTGATTTTTATCAAATTCAGACTCAGTTTCCGGTGATACAACATATCGTTTACCCGAATACTAGAAAATGTAAAAAATGTCGCTCTCAAACAAAGATGTCGAAATTCCTCTCGTCTGCATCGGGCAGTCATGGCAATCAGACTACCAAAGAGAGCACTGGTAGCGAGTCTGATGATGAAACCCGTCTTCGAAAAAGACCCGGAGGTCTTTAAGTCAGAAATGGTTAAAAACCTTCAGTTGGCTTGAATTCGCCGATGGTGAAATGCTGTGTGACCCGTGTATTAATCGAAAAAAACTAATCCTTTCACTACGGGCTGTACGAACTTTCGTCTTTCATGTCTCCTTTGTTATTTTTTAAATTCTTGTAGTCTCTAGCAGTCTTTCAGATTTGACCCCCTAAATTGGAGAAAAGACCCCCAGTTCTTAAGGCATAGGGGTCACAATGACCCCCAAATTCTCATGCCAATGGAAAACCCTGTCTCCTCCTCTCATGTTTTTACCCAAAAAGAAATAATACCCACATAAAAATCAAAGTGCTGAAAGCACTTCAAGAAAAGAATGCCTTAGACCAATTAGGGATTTCTTTTTATAAAAAGTAATGTTTTGATAATCATTTAGAATCAGGAAAAGATAATTCACTCTATAACATTTGGAAAACAAAATCCTCTTTTTAAAATCAAAGTGCTGAAATCACTAAAAGAAGAAAAGAGTAAAGACACTTGTTTTATAAATTTGATCAAGTTTCATGTTATAATTTGAGAATTAAGGTTCAGATTGGACACTGCTGATATATTATACTTTTTTATTAACTTAATGAAATCAAACAGCTGTTAGAAGAAAAGTTATAAGGCTTCTGAATGGGCAAAATAATGAGCATTTCAAATTTTACACAGAGAATCTAATGGAGCTCTTTAAGATGCAAAATTTGAAAATGAAACCATGTATTTCACACAGGAACCTTATAAATTCATTTTAGAAATTACTGATAATAATTTCTATTTTTTTTCTGATGAATGGCATTTTTTTTCAATCCAACACTCCATGCTTTTTTTAAAGAGTCCTCAAGGATATAATTTTTGGACAGACTTGATATAATGGCCAAGCATGAAAAGCTATTCCTATCTAATAGACAAGCAGTTGACACTTTTTATACTCACTCCTCTGAGACTTTTGGGTATATTCTTTCATCATCTTTCCTTTTCACATCCTTTTTTTATCGGACAATTTAGTGCCCTTATAGGATAGAAAGTTGAAATAAGCTGAGTAATGTCACAATTGGTTGGTATCAAAATAAGCCTCAGAGTAGATAAATCAACTTATAATAATAAGTTGAAGAATATTACTCAGGAATAACTCTCAATAAAACAGCAAGATGTCAATAATCAAGCTAAAAAGCACTTTTGATGACCTTTATTATGTATAGTCATACCAAGATGTTAACAGACAACACACCGCGCATTTGCCACTACGCCTTCAGAAATTTCTGGGGAGAACCCTGCATTTTGAACTGTCAGTTGAATCATTTCCTCACATTCTACATATCAGAAATTTGTCCAAATCCTGAGAGATTTGCAAACAACAATTACCAAATGTGTCCACCCAAATTTGGAAAATAATAGTGTTTAAGGAGCAGGAACATTGTGGGAAAAGGAAAAACTAGAAACAAATTTGTCAAGAAACAATCTCTTCTTTTACCACAATGCTTTTTTCTAATTCCACTAAATGGGACATAAAATTTAGGGATTATATGTAAAGGATAGAAAAGAATGTACTGTAGGCTTTATGTATCTATTTCCATTTCACCTTTTTTGGAGGGGGTGGGGTATGCCCGAGAGAGTGAAAAAATTTTATGAAAACTTCCTGAAATTGAAACTTGGAATTTTAACAATTCCTGAAATTGGTCCTAATTGAGAGAATTGCTGATTGCGATAAATTAATTCAGAACCGCCAATTCCATGACTTGGTAAAATTAAGCTATATTTAACCCATTGCCGGACAGCAAATTGTTCAAAGGAGTTGCAGATAACATTTTGTAGTTTATGAAATTCTAGATTTTTCAGCTTTCTCTGTAGAAAATATTGTAAAAAATGAACAGATTTCTTGTTGCAAGAGAATGGGTTAATTCTGGGTACAATTTCCTGTCATATTAAAGGTAATAGATGTTATGGGCAGCAACACTGTTTCCTTATTTCAATGTGTCAAACATTTCCCATGACAGAACCAGTGATGCTTGTCAAAACACCAGTTACCTAAAAGAATGGCAGCTGCACTACCTTGTTCTAATTATCAAAGAGAGAAATATTTTTGTAACTTGTTATAAATTCCTGAAACCAAGCGCCTATTGTCCTACTGGCCTTAGATTGGAATGATGATGAAAAATCAACAATATTTTCAATCAAAAGGTTTTAATCTTGTATATTCAAATGGTTAATTTGTTGTTCATTTCTTCAGTTCCTATCAAATGGTAAACATGGGTACTTTTGACATAAGAAAATATTGATTTGGGTTTGAAATATTGTTTATTTTTTCTTCACAATTCGGATTAAAGGGTTGGCTGTTATGGGAAGGATTATTTCTTCAAAACAGTCTAGATAACGGTTAATGTACACATGACTTTGTTTTAAAGCGATTATTTTTAAATCAATAAAGATTACCTAAAAAAATCCCAAGGCAAAGTTAAAACGTTATTTTTACAAGGGGCAGATGTTTATGTACATGTAATGTGCCAGAAATTTTTGACAGCTAAACCGGGTCAATGGCGCGTGACACATGTTCTCCTTTGTTCATCAAACATAAACCAAAAGTTGCAAAGTGCAAATCAATCACTTACCTACCAATCTCTAGCTTCTTCTGGATTATCTGATGTCACAATGGTTCTTTGACGGTTATTTTCTCAACTCGTTTTCCGTTTTCGTGGACCATTAATTGACAAATTATAAACAAGTCGGCCATATTAAAACACGCGCGTTTCTAACGATTGGTTGAAGTGCCATCTAGCGGGAGTCTTGGGAAGCACCTGTCGATTGAAAGAATAACCGCGGTATACATTAAAGGACCTTGCAATCAATACTCGCTAAAAAGATGATTGCTATTTTGTTATGTCGTCAAAGAGCGCGTGCTTTTTTTAGATAAAGGGTAAAGAACATCAGCAGTGTATAGATAATGCCCATTGAGAGAAGGCCGTCGGTAAATGTGATCGATACAATGTAAATGGCAAAAAGTAAAGATTTTTGTACATAGATAAACAAATAGATGCCCTGTTGTTTATGTAAAACATGGAAGGAGATTTTGTCCGAAGGGGATATTGTTCGGTTACCTACTCGGATATGAGAGTTTCGTGTCGTATTGAAATACTGTGGCAAAAGAGCTACAACTTTTGTAAAGTATCGAGTTAATTTTCATTTCTAATTAATTCTTTTAGAAAGCCAGGGATTAAACTCAATCTTCAAGGAGATGATATTCGAGTCTTTTAACTTGTTTTGAACTTAAAAATAAATATGTGACCCCTCGCTCAATGGGGGCGTCATGTGATTTCTGCATTACGACTTTATAAGACGGAAACTGTTTCATTAATCCATTACCATGCAGGTGACACAATTTTAGACCATTCTAAATTTATAGAAGTTGCAGACGACAATTTAGAGTTTATGGAATTTCATTTTTTCAGCTTTCAGTGTTGAAAATTGTGTTGAATATGAAAAAACTGTTTGTAACTAGCAATTTCTTCATTTTCCACAATTTTTCACCGTTTATTTTCTTCTTTGCGGCAAAATGCGCCGTTATGTGCCGGAAACGAATTTACCATTCTTCAAATTGAGCTTTTGCGTGACATTTGAAATCTGTATCTGAAAATTTCGCATGTTCTTGAAATGTGGACAGTGAGCAGTCTGGACCGTCAACCAGGCCATTTACAACATTCCCCGACCAAATACAGAAGCGTCGAGTCTGTATCTATCTGCAGATTGCATAATGAAGAAGTCTTGACTTGGCCTCGAACTAAATGGGCCAAGTGTCCATTTTAGGTTATACACGTTAAGATGAACGCGGAAATAATACAACTGCACTCACAAATCTAGGCTTGCGTGCATAGTTGACCAATCGCGAATGCCAGTCAAATAACCAGTCGACCAATGAAATAATTCATTGAGACCAGAAATGAGTTTTGACCTCCGAAATTGGCCGCCATTTTCGTTAATCTACTTTGTTTGTTTGTTTGACGACTGAAACATTTATGTCGCCAATCAACAATTCTACTTTTTGTTACATGCTTCTGGCCATAAGTTTTGCAATATAACGCCATTTCAAATCCAATCACGACATCCTGTAGGATTCAGTGGGTGTGGACAAAGGAGTACGTGGGCGGAGCCAGCGATTGGTCAATTACTGAGCGTTCAGGAGTATAAAGTGTGCGTGCACGCCTAACTTACAAGTGCACGCACAATATGAAAGTGCTTTAGGCCTATACTTTTTGTGTTCGCCGGTTCAATAGCGCGTGCACTTTCAAAATATAAGCGGACAAGCGGTACATCATACACAAGTGTAAATGTACTAAGGGCAGCAAACGTGATGGGAAGTGTCAGACGTATACTCATACTGAAAGGTAGCGAACTGTTGTCATGGTCAGGGTCCGTTATAATGATGGACCCAGGATTTCTTCAAATGTTGTTTCAAATTTACCAATGGAGGTTCGTTTCCTATTACAGCAAATTTTTAAATACGCAACCACTCAAGGGACTTAAAAAAAAGAGTTCGCTTAAGAAAGTGGTCGCTTAGTACATTGTTTGTCAATAGATATGAAGGATGTCCCATTAAGACGATTCTAATGAGTTCCAACAAGTTAGGATTTTTTTTCAACTGTGAATTTACTTTTCAGCAAATTGCCTTCACTTTGCTTTTAAATAGTGGTTTTCGATTATGGTCTCTTAATGGATGTGATCGTTTAATAGAAGTGGTCGCTCAAGCTAGATCTACTGTATATCAAAATTATATGAAATTTCCCCATAAATATGAAAAAATAGGCTACAGAGGGGGTTCATACTAACTCCGTAAACATTTACTTTAAAAGTCTCCCCCTTAGAAAGTACCGGAGAGAGTTCAACCAAATTTCACAGGAATGCTCATTGGGCGACCATTAATCAGACTCCTTACAAGAAATTTGATCGAATGAAAAATATGGCTTTAATGGTTGGAGCTAATTTCTATACTCCTTTTCTATCAAATATCACAGGAATGATCCATTCGTGCCCCTTAATAGGATTCCTAAGAAATGATCGGATGTAAGATGCGGCTTTTATGGATGGGGGTCAAATTCCATATATCAGTGGTAGATAGTGAAAACTATGAAACCTTTTTTTCTCAGAAACCAGTGGATAGATTTCAACCAAATTTCACAGGGATGGTTCTTTGGTGACCCTTAATCAGATTTTCTCAAAGAATTTGGATTTGACGAAAAGCATAGTTTTAATCGCGTAAATAATTTCCACTTATGGAATATAGCGAAAACTTTGAAAATGTTCTTCTCGGAAACCAGCAGATGGAATTCGACCAAAATGCTCAGAAATAAAGCTTTAGTGATTTTCATTAGATTCGTTCACAAAATTTTGCTCGTTTAAAGAACATGGATTTCATTGGCGGGGTTAATGTCCATATAGAGTATATAGTGAACAAAATGAAATTCGTATGAAACTTGAGAATGGTTTTCAGCCATATTTTACAAGGACTATCTTTTAATAATTCTTAACCTTGTTTATTTTATGGAGTATTTTTTGATAGTTTTAATAATAATGCTTTGAAGGATTAGGCAAATTTCGGGCAGAGATCACGTAGTGACGTAAGTAAAAACAAGAGTGCCTTAGTCACAATATACGCCGCCACTTTGCTGCTGTTTCCCGAAATTGATTGTAGACACTACTTATTTTGACAGAACCAAATTCAAAACATTTGCAAACTACCTTTATAAATTGTCAAGTTCAAACTGCTCGTTATGATTAATTGATTAAATGGGCCCATAGACTAAGTGTCAAGGGGCATAACTCTTGCAAAACCCAATGAACCATAAAATCCTTGATCCATGTACACCTACAAATTATGGTGATGATATTGGGCCAAGTTTCATTTAAATCAAGACAAAGAGTTAGGAGGAGTTGCGTTCACAAGGCTGCAATTCCAATAAGCCCCAGATACTAAGTTTTAAGGGGGCATAATTCAGGGATATTAATGAACCATAAAATCCTTGATCCATGTACATCTACAAATTATGGTGATGACATTGACCAAGTTTCATTTAAATCAAGACAAAAAGTTAGGAGGAGTTGCGTTCACAAGGCTGCAATTTCAATAAGCCCCGGATACTAAGTTTAAAGGGGGCATAATTCAGGGAAAAATTAATGAACCATAAAATCCTTACTTTGTAAGCGAAGCGGAATCATACATTGTGTGATTAGGTTTTTCGGTTCATACCTCCATGAAAACAAAAAATATTATCTTCATTTCTTATAATTTAATAGCATCGAGCGAAAAATGCAACAACTTAACAAATTTTGATACCTTTTTGTAGTAAACTATTTTGTGCGGAAGCATTCAAAATGGCTGCGTACTCAAAATTTTGTTCATGGAGGTATGAATTAAATTTTTCGGCCAATCAGATCGCTCGTTTTTGATAGACGAAACTAACAATTAAATTATTCGATAATGAAATTACAAATAAATCCTATGTTATTTAACTCATTAGAACCATCTCAAGAACACGACTCAAATGAATCCTAACAAGATATGACTAAGCGAGATTTCGGTGGTAATTAATGTATGCAATGGAATCAGTCATTCATATCTTTTGCCAAAAAGCTAATTTTTCGACCATTCTCTTAAGAGACCACTTTTTGGTCGTCCCTTGAGTGGTAGATACAAAATTGACTGTAATAGAAAAACAAAATTTCCACACCACCCCATTGGTAAGATTGACCCCCCTCCCCTTTTTACAGAAATCCCGGACCCACAATTGTCAGCGGCGCTATAAAAATAATCACAGAATCTATGTTAATTTATTTCTTGAAGCGTGACAGACGTCTTTTCTTGTCTCCTGGTTTAGGTTTAACTCATTCCCACTCAACAAAATTTAAGACTGGTCCAAATTGAAAGAAGATGCAGACGGCAATTTCAAGATGTTGAATTTTTTTTTTCGTCATTTTGGATGGAAAACATTGTGGATAATGAAGAAATTGCTTGTAACAAGCAATTTCTTCATTTTCCACAATGTTTTCAAAAGCTTTTTTCTTGAGGGGCGTAAAAAGGAGGGCTTGTGTTGGAATGGGTTAAATATTAAACAGTAAGTGTTTGGTAACGCTAACCCCTTAAGCATAAAGTGTTTTTTGTTTAATTGTTCAATATTCATGAGTAGATAGATCCCGCTGTTGAAGAGTGAAGCACTTCATAGTCGTCATAATACTAAAAGGTCAATTAACGGATCACGATGTTAATCAAAGAACCAATCGACCAATCAAATTAATCATTTTACAGGAGGTGAACTTTGAACTCCAACATTGACCGACATATAGGTGAAGCATATTTGTTGCTTTGGCAACTAAAATATCGTAACTACTTTTTCAAACTGTAGTTATAACATTTAAGGCGCCAACCAACCATTTAATTTATAGCTCCACTGGCTGAAAGCCACGATGTATGTCCGTCCGCCCGTAAACTTTTAGTTTATATTCCCCTCAGAAAATAATGAACTGAATTCAACTAAATTTCACAGAAATGGTCCTTGGGTGACCCTTTATCAGATTACACCAAAGGATTTCGATCGGATGAAAACCATGACTTTGATGTGCGGGGAGGGGGGGGGGGTGATGAAAGCTTTAAAAAATCTTATTCTCAGAAGCCAGAGGACGGATTTCAACCACATTATACCGGAATGATCATCGCGTGACCATTTATCAGATTCCTTCGAAGAATTTCGACGCGTTGAAAATCGTGGCTTCGATGGGCTGGGCTAATTTCCTTACATGGCGAATTCTCCGAAAGCCTCTATCTCAGAAAACAGTCAATTAATATCATTCAGAATTCACAGGAATGATTCTTTAGTGACTTTTATCAGATAATGTAGAACAATTTTGACCGGTTGAAAAAAAAGGCTTGAAAAGACGGGGCTTATTTCAATACATGGTATACAGTGAAAACATAAGAAAAAAATGTTTTAAAAAAACAGATAAATTCAACCAAATTCACGGGAATTATCCGTTGGAGAACCTCTATTAGATTTCTTCAATGAATTTGATTGGATGGAAAACGTACTTTTGTTTTTGGGGGTTGGGTGGCGAAGGGGCTAATTCCCATATACGGAATATATCATGAGAACTTTCAAAATCTTCTTAGAATCGTGTTGATGGATGTCAACCAAATTTCGAATGAATGATTCTAATGTGACTGTCAGATTCCTTTCTATAAGTTTGATCGGTTGGAAAACATTACTTTTATTCTCGTGCCATACAGAGAAAATGTTGAAAATTTTGTTAATACCTTTTCATCTGACTTGGTAAATGAAATTCACAACTTGACCTGAGCTTTGTAAAACAGTGAGCAGTCTGAAATGCTTCTCTAGAATTATTTCAACGATCTCCATGACTAGATTTGTTTTCCAGATATGACAAAGATGATTAAATTTATATACAATGTATATTGAATTCTCGAAAACATCATTTGCTCAATCAGTACATTCAGGCCCGTCGAGCGATACAGGCGCCTCTAGTTGTTACAAGGTACTGGTCATAATTATGTTTTTCAAAATAACAACGTTGAAACTTCCTGTCAAAGCTCAGTGGCAAGCGATCTGTTAATTGACTAATCGCAGCCGTCAATCAAATAACCAGTCGAACAATGAAATCATTCATTGACACTAAAATTGAGTTTTGGTCTCCGACATTGCCGCCGTTCTTGTTAACCTTTTTGTTGGTATGACGACTTTTATGCCACTAACCAGCCATTTAACCTTTTTTGTTACATGCTACTGGCCATATATTTTTCAAAATTATGCTGTTAAAAATCGAAGCGGGAGTTGGTGGGTGGGGCAAATGGAGTCAGTTGGCGGGGCCAGCGATTGGTCACAGGATCCAAAATTCACTAAAAGATAAATTATTTTATCAGGGCTTCAACCAAGAAGTCCGTACTCAACTCATTCCCACACAGTGACGCTTTTGGACGCCCTTTAAGAAGAACAATCGGGGAAACATTGTGTAAAATGAAGAATTTGCTTGTTTCAAGCAATCTCTTCATCTACACGATGTTTTCTACCTAAAGATGAGAAAAATCTAGAATTTCATAGACTTTAAATTGTCCTCTGCATTTCCTTTTAATTTGGACCAGTCTGAAACTTTGCCGTCTGGTAATGGGTTTATTGATTGATTGGGGTTTAACGCCACTTTTAACAGAACTTCAGTCATATCGCGACGGCTGGAGCACCTAACCGTGGATTCCTGGTACTTCTCACACTAGTACTACTACTACATCCATTCCTAGCCTCCAGCTGCTCACCCCACGTAACCGGGACGCCAGAAGGACAACACGTCATGGCTATAGTTCTTCTGGCAATCGGCTCCTCATAGAGGTAAAAAGTAGAATGGTTGGTTGGTGATCTGAACGTCGTAGCTACAGCCTGAATAAGCTGTAATTATAACGTTCAAGCCAACAAACCAAAAAGATAAACAAAAACTACGGCCAATGTGTGAGTTCAAAACTCACCTCTGCCATAAAAGAATGATTTCATTTGTCTACTGATTATTTGATTGACAACCTCAACAAGCCATTCATATAACACGGGATGTTCACTAGCGAACCAAGAGAGAAGAAGTGTTCAATTGTCTGCGGAATCCATCATCTATATTCAACCCTTTACCAGATGACAAACATTCAGGCTGTTCAATATAAAAGATGTTGTAGACAACAAACAATTTCTGGTAAAGCTACTCGGTTAAATTTATTGTGGAATCAAAGTACTGATTTATAATTCTTTAAAACTGTCTAAAGAATTTGTTCGAATAAGAGTATCATTTGTTTTTCCTTTGATTTTATACAGCGCTGTCAAAGAATTTGGTGTTTTTTTCTACCTACATAACAAGCGCAGAAAAGCATGTTATGCAAAGGGTGACAACAAGTCTCTGTAAAACTAACTGGGGGAATTTTATCCACTGATTGCGTTTAGGAGCTTTGGACAGAATTTACAGATAAATTTTCAATTATCATAGAAAACACGTACCAGTGAGTAAGTCATGTGCAAGTTTCTTCGACACCCCATGGATGAACATTGAGACTCTACGAGACATTAGAAAAAAAAAAGGCAAAAATGGTTGAAATTTAAATACCACAGAAGTAGTGTCAGCAAACAAAAACATGAAGAAGCAAAATTTAAAGCGAACCAAATGCTGAAGGAGGCTAAGAAACCATACGAAAAATCAATAGATATGGCAACAAAAATAGATTCAAAACTGTTTTGGCGATATGTTAGTTCTAGAACCAAGGTAAAAGAAGAAATTCCCTCAATAATAGATGACAATGGTATACCGGTCACAGACTATACATGAAAGACTGAATCACTAATCAATTACTTTAAAGGAAAATGATGAAGACTTATCCACATTTGCTCGGAGAACAGAAGGGACTCTAGAAAAATGTACTCTTTGAACCAAAGATAATCCTCAAACATATCCTAAACCTTAAAAACATTAAAAACCTTGGAAATGATTCTATTCATCCACAGCTTCTTATAGAAACAGCCAAATATCTCACCCGATTTCCGACATATTCAAATTCTCTTACGAAAAATGAAACTACCGTTAATCTAGAAACAAGCTAATGTAACACCGATTAACAAAAAGGGTACAAGTTCTGATCGCTCTAATTACAGGCCAATAAGCTTGACATCAATCGTATTTAAAATAATGGAAGCATAATAAGAGACGAATTGGTGTAATACATGGAAGACAGTGATCTTTTTAGCGATCAACGGCATGAGTTTAGTAAGGGCAGATCTTGTATTTCTCAATTAATTGAGGTAATAAACTACATCACCAAAAAAGTACACGTAGATTACCAAAATAACGTAGATATTATTTGAGTTTTCAGAAAGCATTCGACACTGTCGTGCATAAAAGACGCATTAAAAAAGCTTAAAGCAAATGGTATATGCGGAAATCTCCTCCGATGGTTGAAATTTGAAAATACTAGAAAACTTGAAAATACTAGAAAATTGACAACATGGGGTTGTGCTTAATGGCAAACAATCTAAAGGGCCCAGGCTCCAAGTGGAATCCCAGAAGGCAATATCCTAGGACCATCACTTTTCATTATTTACATTTATGACCTTCCAGATATATAGTTTATTAGAAAATATCCAGAAGGTCTTTTATCCATGAGGATTATACAAATAAAACACAATGATACAATTTGACGGACAACAAATTCTGCATAATTATTTTCAGAAGGTTTAAATATTCAGACATGATGAGAAAATATAACCGACGTTCTGTTCATCTTACTCGAAAGCGAAATTAAGCAAGATGAACGTAGGGTAGGAATGAATACTATCAGTAAGCGAACTTGATATATTTAGAAAATATGTCCAGTTATTTACAGAAAGGCACAACCAGGGCTCAAGATAAAGCCGGGGTTAAGACCATATGGAAGTAAACTGGCAATTCGAACATTTTATGTTCTGTGTTTTACATTTATAAACTATATGTATTGAATAAATAATAATGTCGGATTGTATCCAAAACATCGTAACTGCAACTGTAACAAAAACTGTGGTCTCAGAGCATATACATATACATATATACATACACATACACACACATACATATATACATATACATGCACACATATACACATACACACATATACATACACATACACATATATATATACACACATCTATTATTAAATATAAGATAAATTATTCAGCTTATCAAGACTATTTGCAGATGATACTAAGTCATTCTCTGTAACAAATAATGAAATTGACCATACAATCATGCAAAAAGATCTTAATGGACTGAGGACTGTCTTCTCAGGTTCAAGGAGGCAAAAATGTATAATACAATTTGACGGACAACAAATTCTGCATAATTATTTTCAGAAGGTTTAATATTCAGACATGATGAGAAAATATAACCGACGTTCTGTTAATCTTACTCGAAAGCGAAATTAAGCAAGATGAACGTAGGGTAGGAATGAATACTATCAGTAAGCGAACTTAATATATTTAGAAAATATGTCCAGTTATTTACAGAAAGGCACAACCAGGGCTCAAGATAAAGCCGGGGTTAAGACCATATGGAAGTAAACTGGCAATTCGAACATTTCATGTTCTGTGTTTTACATTTATAAACTATATGTATTGAATAAATAATAATGTCGGATTGTATCCAAAACATCGTAACTGCAACTGTAACAAAAACTGTGGTCTCAGAGCATATACATATACATATATACATACACATACACACACATACATATATACATATACATGCACACATATACACATACACACATATACATACACATACACACATATATATATACACACATCTATTATTAAATATAAGATAAATTATTCAGCTTATCAAGACTATTTGCAGATGATACTAAGTCATTCTCTGTAACAAATAATGAAACATGCAAAAAGATCTTAATTGACTGAGGACTGTCTTCTCAGGTTCAACGAGGCAAAAATGTATAATACAATTTGACGGACAACAAATTCTGCATAATTATTTTCAGAAGGTTTAAATATTCAGACATGATGAGAAAATATAACCCACGTTCTGTTCATCTTACTCGAAAGCGAAATTAAGCAAGATGAACGTTGGGTAGGAATGAATACTATCAGTAAGCGAACCTTATATCTTTAGAAAATATGTCCAGTTTATTTACAGAAAGGCACAACCAGGGCTCAAGATAAAGCCGGGGTTACGGCCGTATGGAAGTAAACTGGCAATTCGAACATTTCATGTTCATTGTTTTACATTTATAAACTATATGTATTGAATAAATATTAATGACGGATTGTATCCAAAACATCGTAACTGCAACTGTAACAAAAACTGTGGTCTCAGAGCATATACATACACAAACATACATACATACATACACATACACACATACATCTATTATTAAATATAAGATAAATTATTCAGCTTATCAAGACTATTTGCAGATGATACTGAGTCATTCTCTGTAACAATTAATGAAATTGACCATACAATCATGCAAAAAGATCTTAATGGACTGAGGACTGTCTTCTCAGGTTCAACGAGGCAAAAATGTAAGCACTTACACTTTGGAAAATCAGAGGCATGTAGTTACAATTTAAACCAAATACAAATGATAAAATGTGACAGTGTAAAAGATCTAGGCATTAATGCAGACATGAATATAAAATATCGAGAACATATCAATATCAAGACTAAAAGACTAACGGAATCCTAGAGGTAATAACAAAATCTTTCAAATATATAGACAAGAATAAGTTGCTGACACTATACTTAAAAGCCTTGTGGGACTGGGAGTCGGTGTGGTCGGCCATAAAAAGAAAACACCCAAAGAAGAGCTACAAAACTTTTACCTAGTAACAAAAATCTACCATATCATGTTAGACTGCAACTATCAGGACTTCTTTCGTTAAAATACAGAAGACAGAGGAACGACATGATCCAAGAGTATAGAATCCTTCATGATATTGAAAAAATTGACGAGTACAAAATTTTCACTTTTAATAAAAACACCACTAAAGGACACAATCTCAAACTCGTTAAAACTCAGAGTAGAACAAACATCAGAAAATTCAGCTTCAGTCAAAGAGTCGCAAATCAATGGAATACCCTCCCAAATAAAGTTGTAAATGCGCTAAGTATACATAGTTTTAAAAAATCTATCTATCTATCTATCTATCTATCTATCTATCTATCTATCTATCTATCTATCTATCTATCTATCTATCTATCTATCTATCTATCTATCTATCTATCTATCTATCTATCTATCTATCTATCTATCTATCTATCTATCTATCTATCTATCTATCTATCTATCTATCTATACTGCCCAACTCCCCGAAAATTTCGGGTATTACTGGCAGGTGCGCGTCTGTGCTGGAATAAAAACTGTTAGACATTTGTTAGGGTGCAAAATTTTAAAAGTATTGTGAGTGTTAGATTAAAAGAGCTGATAAAACATATTTTGGTCATTCAGGGACGGCTCACTATCTGAAAAGAATTAAGACTCTTTTTGGACGCTGCAATATCAGGTTGCTGTGCAATTGTTTCTGGTAGGCTGTTCCATAGCATCACTGTGTAGGGAAAAAAAGAATATTTAAGGTAGACTGAATTTGTGTGGATCTGTCTGAAAGATGCTGTGTGCATATGTCGGGTGGTCCTCACTGGTCTTTCGAGATAAGCTGGTACTGGCACTGCAACAAAATTATTAACGATTTTATAAAACATGGTGACTCTGGAAATGTCTCGTCTGTATTGGAGAGTTTCCCAACAAAGCTCCTTCTTCGTGCAGGTAACACTGTCATAATAAGAGAAATTATTTTGAACCCATCTTGCCGCTCTACGTTGTACTTTTTCCACTTTGTTGATATAGGTTTTTGTGTAGGGACTCCAAACTATTGATGCGTATTCTACCTGGGGTCTCACTAAAGTTTTATATGCTATTTCTCTGATCTTCTTATTCTTAGTCTGGATGTTTCTGCGGAGAAAACCTAAAGTTTTATTAGCATTTGATGTTATGTTGTCAATGTGTTTGTTCCAGGAAAGATCTCCAGATATTGTAACTCCTAGGTATTTGGCATTGTCCACAGTCTCTAGTACTTGTCCATGTAACCTGTAATCAAAGGAAATCTTTTCTTCTTTTTAGTAATATTTAGGACAATGCATTTGCTAGGGTTAAACTCCATTTCCCACCTTTTCTCCCACTGCATTAACTTGTCTAGATCTTCTTGTAGGGTCAAACAGTCTTGCCTGTTGTTTATAGATAAGTAAAGGGCAGTGTCATCTGCAAACAAACGAACTTTGCGTGTGATGTTATTTGGAAGGTCATTTATATACAAAAGAAACAAAAGAGGGCCAAGTACAGATCCCCGAGGTACTCCAGACGTGACTGGTACTTCTGATGAGCATCCACCTTCTAAGACTACTTTTTGTGTTCTGCCTATTAGAAAAGATTTAATCCACAAAAGGGTAGTATTGTTAACACTATGTTCCTGCAATTTATACAAAAGGTGTAAGTGGCTAACTTTGTCAAAAGCCTTGCTGAAGTCTAATAAAACTAGATCCGTTTGTTTTCCTTCAGTCAGGTTTCTGGCAAGATGGTCGGTCAGTTGAAGTAGCTGGGTTTCGCATGAACGCCTTTCCCTAAAACCATGCTACAAGTCATAAAGGATATTATTGTTGTCAAAATGTTCAGTTAGATTTGAGACAATATGTTCTAGAACTTTACACAATATACATGTAAAGATATAGATCTGTAATTTGCAGGATCTTCTTTGTTTCCTTTCTTGAAGAGTGGAGTCACGTTTGCTTTTGTCCAAACCTGGGGAAGAGTTCCTGTGTCTAGGGATTTCTGAAAGAGAATTTGTAAGATCGGGGAAAATTGACAACATAAGTTTTTTAGTACAAGAGGTTTGATGTTGTCTGGTCCTGCTGCTTTGTCTGGTTGCAGGTTGGAAATAAGTTTTTGTAATCAACTGGTGCAAATAGTAATGTTCAGCATAACTGGGTATTTGCTGAAAGAGGAAGAAAATACATTTTGTCTCATAGATGAAAGGCAGGACTGGGCCAAAGAAATTAGTGTCATTGGAGTGAAGACTGACTGGAACTGTTGATTTAGAATATTCGCCATTTCTGTGTTGTCCGATTTGATGGAACCTGAAATTTTATCGAGAAGGGGGGGGGGGCTACTCCGGTTGCGTCTTGCTTGGCATTCTTTATCATACTGAAAAGTTTCTAATTGTTAAATTTTGTGGCTTTCTCTTTGTCTTCAGTGGTTCCATCTAGGCCTAAAATATATTCAATATAATTAATATAGGAAACTTTTATTTGATTTTTGATGTTTCTTTTTAGAGCCTTGAGAGCAGTCTTCATCTTGTTGTTTCCTTCTTTCTTCAATCTGAAATAGAGTTGATCCCTTTTTCTGATAAGGCGTTTTATAGGCTGTGTAATCCATGGAAGAGATCTCTTGTGGCCAAGTCGTTTTGTTGGAACATATTTCTCGATACCTGAGGAGATTGCATCTGAAAATTTTAACCAAATTTCTTCAACAGAATTAGAGTAATGATCTTTCAGAATTTCATTTCTAACTTGCTCCGTGTAGATTTTAAAGCTACTCCAGTCAGCTTTTTTGTACAGATGAACCTGTCTAGGTTGTTGTTTTGTCATCTGTGGCTTTGTATCTGCAAAAATAGAGACAATGCTATGGTCCGATATACCTGGAAGACATTTTACATTTTTGATTAATGTGTGGTTTGATGTTAGGAAAAAGTCCAGTGTATTTTCTCCTCTGGTGTTTTCTGTTACCATCTGAGTGAGGTTGAAATCTGAAAGCAAATCATTAAATTCTTCATACAAGTTGGTATAACTGCATCCTGACTTTAATACTGGTATATGATCACAGTTCCGTGAGAATTTTGGTAAGTTAAAATCACCTAGCACCCAAAAAGATCCTTTAAGGTTTCTTGTCAGGTCTAAGGACTTTTTGAACTCGTTAAAGCTGTGGATGTCTGATTCTTTCGGTCTGCAGTAGGCTGCGATATAGAGGGGTTTACGTGTTTTGACCTGTAATTTAATCCAAATAATTTCACAGTCAGTCTTTAGTTGTTTCTGCTCTGTTGCAAGGAAAAGTATCTTTAACCAGAATGAATACTCCCCCACCTTTGGTTGACCTGTCTAATCTAAAGGGTGTATATCCTAAGGATTTTGGAAAGAATTCACAATCTGCATGATGTCTATTTAACCAGGATTCTGTACCTACAACTATATCAGGTTTATGTTGATCTATCATACAAAGAAATTCTGCTTTTTTGTTGACAATGGACTGGAAATTAACTGAAATTACTTAAAGCTGAAAAGGAATATTATTTTGTTTAGATCTCTGTCTCTGTACTGTATTTCCAGGGGTGGTACTTGGATGTTGCAAGTTGGACTGCTCACTCAAAACACTATACCTATTGTGGGATGATAAAGAAGAAATTGAAAGATTTGAATGTCTAGAGAAATTTTGGGTTTCACAGATTGAGCAGATCCAGGAGAATGATGTGTCTCGAGCTACAAGATCAAAATAGGTTTCATTAGTAATATCCTGACATTTGATGTGGAACCATCTGTGGCAGGTGTCGCATTTAACAGCATTGTCTTCGTCCAGAACCTCATATTGACATGAACCACATGGATCCCGAAAGTCAGGGCCAGGATTTGTTTCTACATCTGCATACAAAGACAGTAAGAGAAGACATAAATATGTTAGCGAAGCGTTTCTTGTGTGTTTCTCGACCGGGACGGACCACCGTGTTGATTTCAGCAAACAGGTACAAACATACGAATTACTAGGTTTTAGTACATTTGGATTAATAAAAGCTAATGGTTGATGTTCTGTGGTTGGGTCTGGACCTATCTGGATGCTGAGCCAGAGAGCTGCAATAAGAATCGGGGCTAATATTTTATGCTCATGTTGGGAAAAAAGCAAAAATTAGGTTTCTGCCCAATATATGAGCCGGAAGCGGGTAACAGCACAGCCAGAACAAATCAAGAAGGATCACGGGGGCTACAGCCTAATATGAATCTCACTTAGTAAGTAAGTAAGTACGGTAAATAAGTGATTAAGTTTTTAGAAAAATCTATCTGTGCAAGGTAAACAACCTGTACTACACTTAAATAGAGTATCTTTAATCGTTAACTCCCTTTGTATGGTAACCAAATTCCCATAATTCCATCAGTGAAAGCTTCAAAATGGCGAATGCCGTGGAATGTACATGTAAGGGTTTGTTTATTTTCTCATTAATCATTGCTTATCATGACCAAAATTCCAACTCCCAGTGATATAAAATGCCCAATTAGGAAATACAGAAAGTTTCAATATTTGATGTAGATAAATAATTGACAATGTTTCAACACCAAGCTGAACAAAATGTAATGAGTGGTTACTAACTCGTTTTCCCGCCGATTGTTTACATATTTCAACTCAAAATATCACCAATATTATATCTCGTCCAAAGTCTGAGAATGCGCGGATGTTATATTAAAATATTGGATGTTGAAGCCGGAAGAGAACAAGAGCTTTATGTCAGTTCAAAATGTATATTTTCACGCTAACATCGTCGCAACATGTTTGTAGCACTATCATTGCACTTTGATCCGATACAATCATTCAAAATTTAGGTCTGAGAAGAAATTATAATTATCACTGACTTTAAACTTTTATAATTTGCTCATGTAGAGTGTGTTCAGTTATTTTGATAAGTGCTTCTTTGTATTAGAATATTGTCAAAGTGCCAGGTAATGTGTTTTACAGTCCTTTTCATGTTTGAACATGTAACACTATGCCATATAATTTCTGCATACATACTAATATATTGGATATCTTATTACACTTTGTAAGAAAACAATTGCACTGAGAAACAAATTTTGAGAGACTGTTTTAAATTTTCAAGAACTAATCTGTTTGTCTGGCTCAGATGTGAATATATTTGTATAGAATTACGGATGTTTTGTACCATAACCATTTTGTACCAGTCATTTCGTACCATGGTATTGGTCATTTCGTACCATGGTATTGGTTGTTTCGTACCATGCTGTGACCATTTCGTACCATGTTGTATTCATTTTGTACCATACGTCAAATGTTTCGTATCATGTTTAGAGAAAAATCTTATATTATTTGAATAGTAAAATAACGCTTTCAACATTTATAAAATATTTTCATTTTCTATTTGCTTTATCTAATTTATCAATCATTAAACAAATGAAAATCAATTAAGACAGTCCATTCAGGCAAACGGAGAGTTGATGATACAGTATTAGCGTATCCGCACATTACTTTTTTTCTAACAGGGGGATTGTATTCATTAGAAGAAAATTAGTAGGGAATCAGAACTTTATTTCCGTCAATATTGTATCATAATTAACAGAATAATTTGGTAAAGGTAACCATTAGCCAATTGCCACACAACGATACTTAAGGCAGGCCCAAATATAAAGGAATTTGCAGACCAGAATTTCATGGGGATGGAATTTTTTAAAATATTTGTCTTTTGGAGAAGAAAATGTTGTGATAATGATTGCTTGTCTCCAGCAACTCAACTCAACATATCTTATTTACACCCAGGTATAACACGTATACAACAAGGACAATATGAAAATTTAAATCTGGTTGTTACCTAAGTATTTTTCTTGATGGGTGTAAAAAAAGGGGGACAGTCAAATGAAAGGCAAATACCAATCTAATCATAATTAAGCAGTCAACAATCGTTCACCTTCCACAATTAGATCTTAAATGACCTTACCTAACACGTCGCAAATAATGACAAACAATCTAATTATCAAATTCTCTGGACTTGATTGAGTGGTTTATTTGTTGTATGAGATGGTACGAAATGACTAATTATTTGGTACGAAATGACCAACACATGGTACGAAATAACCTTTGTATGGTACGAAATAACCATAGAAATTATGGTACGAAATGGTTATGGTACGAATTGACTGTATACCTTTGTATAGGGGTAACTTTTTTACCCTTTTCATGCTGAATGACTAAACTCATTCTCACACAATGACGCCTTTTGATGCCTCTCAAGAAAAATTGCATGTAACAAGCAAATTTTTTGTTTTCCACAATGTTTCCTACCCAGAAAGTGGAAATATTTGAAATTTCATAAACTTGTTTTCTGCAACTCCTTTCAATTTGGACCAGTCTAAAATTTTGCTGTCTGGTAATGGGATAACGGATGTTGTAGACTAGGATCTAGCTGCAATATCATACCCTTCTTTCTGATAATCTACTGGCTAGGTTTGCCAGCAGATTATCAGAAAGAGGGCTATGATATTGCAGCTAACTAAGATTAGACTGCATCATGTGTGTGTATTTCCGTTTATTTAATATGTAGCACATGCCCATCAGGGTTTTCGTTTGACCCGAGACCTCGGGTTTTCATGCACATAAATTAAAAAAAATGCAATTTTGACGCTTGAAAATTTGCCACTGTGCGTCATTTTGACTCTCGAAAATCAGCAGCCATGCGTCAAGGGTCATCATTAGTGTGCCATAATTATTGGAAAATGGTTAATTGATAATGAAAATATACACCCCTATCAACGATAACACCAAGCTTGATTGGTAATTAACACTCGAGTGGTGGACATGCATCGGTGATCGTAGTTGGAAGGTACTTGACACCTGTGAAATTAATGATGAAACCCATTTTCAACGTTCTAATCCTACTGAAATATACTTATTTGCTATTACTTTTATAAAAAGCTCACAAAATATAATGAAGAAGTAAATTGAAACCAAAGAAAATACTGCCCAAGAAATGTCTTTGGTTTTCGTGCATAAAATCGGCACTTCTTTTTAAGGAAAAAAAACCCACAAATTGATCCTCTTAGCACTCTTGAGATTTTCTAAAACTGATTTAAACTAATAATATATGTCCAGATACTAAACTTTCCCTTAAATTTATCTTGAAAAATATATTTATATTAAAAATGGAATACTGTCAGATTGGAGAGATGTTTCAATCTGAAACAGATTTTATTCTTAGGCACCATTGCGAAACAAAATAAAAACGCATATTGCATTTTGACGCTTGGGATTCCAATTTTGACTCTTGGAAATTTTTACCCAAGGGTCAATGACTCTTGACTTTTGCGAACTAATGAAAACCCTGCCCATATGAGCGACGCCCCCAGAAGACGGTTAGTTGTTATGGGGGAGAGTGCAAGGATACAGGACAAAACTGCAGAGAGCTCCGCCAGGTTCTTTAACGTGCTTTGTGGAAAGCACCATCACTTGGGGCCTCGGTTTAACGTCTCATCCAAAAGACAATTAGTTTGTTAGTTGACATGGTCAGCTCAGGGCTTGACTCAGTGATCTTGAGGTTTGAAGGCAATTGCTCTACCAACCCAGCTAATCAGGCTGACTGCATTTATAAGAAAGCCAATTTTGTATGTGCACACTCCCCTTACTGGGTCCCTGCTTTGCAAAGCAATAAAACACTGAAGTCAGTGTTTCTCCTTGCTTGCAGCATGTGTGAGCAAACAAGAGCTGATCCTAATTTTGACTGGCTTAACCCATTACTCAGTGTGCCCATTCACATACTTCAGTAAGTAATCACGTACAATTGCCTCAGTTCACTTACAATTTTTCAGAGAAATAAGTGAATATAGAAACAGAAATGCCATAACGTATATAACATGTATGTGTATATAAAAAGAAACTCAATATGCTTAATTATTTCTAAAACTGTTGTGACTGTATACAAAGTAGAGCAAAAATTGCATTTGGAAGCAAATGATTTCCCTTTCATACGACAGGAACCATGGCTTCTTACGCTCTGGTTTCCTTTAAATTTAGAACAGGGGAACCAGCTGAAAATTATATTTAATGCGGATCCCGACAGCCTCCCAAATTTTCTTAAACATCCCAAGTTCCACTAATTTCCAAACAAAGTGATAAAATTTATATGGTTTTTGTAAGAAGAAATACTATAGAATTTGTTTTTGAAATAAGTTTCTTTCGTGATTTTAATTGTCAGATGCACTTTACAAAATGAGCAGTTTATTTAATGTACTGGGTAGTTTTGTTTTATCTACATAATTATGTGTCTGCAAAATATATTTTATCTCAAAAGGTGAGTTCTAGACAGTAATAAGGCAATTTTCTGTACCAACATTGTTTCATTATAGGAGGTTCAGCTCAAAATGAGCCTGCATACCTGTTATGGCCTCACTGTGTGTTTTGTTGAGGGTAAAATGCCAGCCTCACCCTCATAATCAACTTCAGTATTCAATCTAGAGGGGGCCATGGCTAAAATGACCCTCTAAAATCCAAAATGGCCCCCTTCAAAATGAAGACTGGGCCTAAATGGCACACTTCAATCACTCATTCATTAAGACTTCTCTGAATGAAGTCATGGATATAATGTCTCAACCTTTTCTAGTAGATTTATTTTTTCAAAACAATACATTTAGTATCAAATTGTTATGTTTTTTTACATTTAAAACCTTGTAATTCAATAGTTTGTCTATGTATTTGTATCACATGACCCCCTTGACCAAGAGCCATGGGCCCATTGGGCCCCCTATGATACAAAGCTAGATTGAACGCTGCGACTTGTCATGTTTTTTCTCATATTCCTTTTGTAACCCTTCAAAAACCAATCAATAAAAAACTCTTTTGATATTAAATCAGCTTTCAAAAAAAAAAAAAAAAAAAGAAAAAGAAAAATAACTATCCTTTGCTCTGACTTTATCTGAAAACTTTCACATGAGATGTGGCATTTATTTATTGCTAACAATGTATAGCACTGGTACATGGTTAAAACTCATATGATGACCCCTCAAATCTGAAAGTAAAGGGTACACTGTACCACAAGATATTTCTTTGTCAGTGTTTATTCTAGGCAGGGGGGTTGGTGGATTCCCCCACATTTTTCAAAGATCCCCAATATTTTCTACATTGGTGCTCTACTGGCTGAAAGGCAGAGAGCTATTGTCATGATGTTTTGTTCGTCGTCCGTCCATCCATCTGTAAACTTTTACTTTGGAAATCTTCTTCTCAGAAAGCAGTGGATGGATTTCAACCGAATTTCACAGAAATGATCCTTGGGTGACCCTCTATCAGATTCCTTCAAAGAATTTTGAAAAACATGGCTTTAATGGGCTGGGCTAATTTCAATGCACAGTGAAAGTTTTGAAAATCTTTTAGAAACCGAAATCAAGTTTCACAGAAATGATCCTTGGGTGAACCTTAATCAGATACCTTCAAAGAAATATAATCGGTTTAAAAACATGGGCAGGGCTAATTTCCATATATGGTGTAAGCTTTGAAAATCTTCTCATCAGAAACCGGTGGATGGATTACAACCAAATTTCACAGAAATGACCCTTAAGGGTGAACTTTTATCAGATTCCTTGAAAAAAATTTGATCAGATGAAAAATATGGCTTTAATGGGCGAGGCTTATTTTCATACATGGTAAAAGCTTTGAAAATCTTGTTAGAAACTAGTGGATGGTTTTCAACCAAATTTCACAGAAATGATCCTTGGGTGAACCTTTATCACATTCCTTCAAAGAATTTTGATCGAACAGAAAGCATGGCTTTTAATGGGTAGGGCTTATTTCCATATATGGTGAAAGCTTTGAAAATCTTCTCAGAAACCGGTGGATGGATCTCAGATTTTTGAAGGTTTCTTTGGGTGGTGCCCTTCAAAAATTGTCTAAAGAATTAAAATCTGTTAAAAACTCTGTAGGCCATGGCAACATAACTGAAATTTTAGTAAAAACTTCAATAAAAATATCTCCTCCTGACTCAGAAGGCGTAGAGCCGTGATATTTTGCATGAAGCATCAGTACAATGACCTCTTTCAGAATTGCTAAAATCATTACCCTTGGGTTCCCAGAGGCGGAGCCCCAGGGGGTTTGGGCTTGTAGGGGCTTGTATGGAAATAAAGAAGGTTTTTTAAAACAACATCTCCTCCAAAACCATTGATCTCAACCAAATTTGGCAGTCATGTACTTTGGGTGGTGCCCTTTAAAACTTGCTAAAAGAATTGCAATAGGTTAAAAACTTTGGTTGCCATGGTAACAATATGGAATTTTAATAAAACTTTAAAAATCATCTCCTCCTGACCCAGAAGGCATAGAGCCTTGATATTTGGCATGATTCAGCAGTACATTGATCTCTTTCAGAAATGCTTAAATCATCACCCTCAGGTACCCAGTGGTAGTGCCCTAGGGGGATGGGGCTTATAATGAAGGGTTTTTAAAACAACATCTTCTCCCAAATCACTGGGTGGATTTCAACCAAATTTGGCAGAGATTTTTGCTTGGGTGGTGCCATATGAAAATTGCTAAAAGAATTGAAATCCTTTAAAAACTCTGGTAGCCGCCGTCATAGCGCAATTGGTAGCGCGTCGGACTGTCAATCTAGAGGTCCCAGGCTTGATCCCCGATGGCGGCACTCATCCTTTCCGACAATTAGTCTGGCACCAATGGGTCCATAATCGTAGACCTATGTGGGATAGCAGCTGGAGGCTAGGAAAGGATGTAATGGTAGTACTGGTGTGAGAAATACCAGGATTCCATTGTTAGGTGCTCCAGCTGCGGCAATATAACTGTAAGATTGTTGAAAGCAGCGTAAAACCCCATTCAGACTTAAAACTCTGGTTGCCATGATAACAAAACTGAAATTTGAATAAAAACTTTAAAAATGATCTCCTCTTAACCCAGAAGGCCTAGGATATTGATATTTTGCATGAAGCATCAGTACATTGACCTCTTTAGGAATTGCTAAAACCATCAACTTTTGGCCCCCAGGGGCGGAGCCCGAGTGGTGGATGGGGCTTATATAGAAATATAGAAGGATTTTTAAACTACATCTTCTCCCAAACCACTGGGCTGATTTCAACAAAAGAATTTAATCAGCTGAAAACTCTGGTTGCTATGAAAACAAGAGTAAAATAGGAAAAAAAAATCTTGACCCAGAAGTTGAAGAATCTTGAATATTGCATGAAGGATCAGTACATTTACTGCTTTCAAAATTGATAAAATTTTAGAGCCACAGGGTGATTAGCAGGGCTTCTCCTAGGTTATTTTCATTTGTCGCCAGTAAAATCCCCAATTCCACTTTTTGGGGGCCAGTTGGAGCAAGCTGGGGTCAGTGTAGGAGTCAACCATAGAAAAGTATATCGCAATTTTAGGGGTAAATAAGAAGACAAATTGTCATACAGATAAACTTTTATACCATATAGCACATTGTCGTACAGATATACTATAATAATATCATATAGCACATTTTGATAATATGTAACAAAGTAATAAACATTGTGAAGAAAAATGTCCCCTCATCCAAGCTTTAGTGCAGGATGAAGGGCATTATTGGAGTAAAGCCGGAGGCCGAGCATGTATACACTAGCATGTCGTCCTGACGCTCGCGCTATTTAAAAAACACCGTGATTTAGTCTATACCCGCCCATAACCGGAAGTCCGGAATACCACATGTTTCATACTTTAAAGATTTTGTTGCCGATCATATAAACAAGGGCTGGGTCAGGTATCTGAATACCTACATCATAATGTTATACCTAAATACCTAGTAGGACATGGGAGGGTGTATACATGCTCGGCCTCCAGCTTTACTCCAATAATGCCCTTCATCCTGCACTAAAGCTTGGATGAGGGGACATTATTTTCGCAAAGCCTTCGGCTTTCGCATGTATACACTAGCATCTTTAAAGAAAGGCAACAAAAAGAACCTTTACAACTGGAATGTAATCTATTAACAGAACATGGAATTCATAAAGCTTACTTGTTCCTTACTAACAACATCTCTATAGTAGAACTTATAGAAGTTTTTATCAGATGACCAATCTACAGTTTTTAGAATTCTATTTAAAGAACATCCAGAAGACATAGCAGCTGATACAGCTGCACCTCTATAAGAATGTGCTTTAAAAACACCTGTATCAATACCTGCTTCCTGCAGGACCACTTTCAACCATCTAGCCAGAGTACTAGTTGTGACACCATCATGTGTAACATACGAAATAAACAATTTATTACTCTTCCTACAATCTCTAGTTTTCTCAATATAAAACAGAACTGTATGCATAGCCTCTCGTCCCTGTAATGTTTAATCTTAAAAATTGTGCTTTTCTTTTTAACAGTGCTAGTCTTTAACAATACAGGGAACACGAAAAAGATACTATCACTTCCTTTCTTCATGTAATCTAAATCAAGAGAGGCTAATGTTTGCGCCCTTGGTGCGGTAGCAAGAGCTACAAGTGCTATAGTCTTAAACGTCAACATTTTGAGAGATAAACTATCAAAAGGATACAATGTTTTCAAGAAATTCAACACCACAGAAATATCCCACATAACACCATACCTTGGTTTAGGTTGTACAGAGTTGAAAACACCTTTCATATATCTACAAATAAGAATATTGGAACCTCGACACCAAGAATTGCCAAAAAAGGGAAGAGTCTGCAAAAGCATAGCTTTGTGTGTATTAAGCACTGAATAGGATTTGCCATCTTTGTATAAACTATGTAAATAATAGATTACCTTGTCTTCAGATGATGAAAAGGGACTGAAACATTTCCTAATACACCAAATATACCACCGTTTCCATGCTGAGTTATACTGTTTCCTAGTTCCACTTCGCCATGATTTGATGATGATTTCTGTAGCTTCTTTAGGAATAGGAGACGCCTTGAAGAATTTCCGGATACACACACTGCGATCAGTCTCAGGGACTTGCACAAAGGATGAGGTTGATTGTTGTGTACTAGAGTCAGCAAATCCCGATGTCTTGGCAATCTGACAGGAAAGGAAACAACATTAGCCAAGACCAAAGGAAACCATGGCTGTGATTTCCATAAAGGAAAAATCATTAAAGCCAAGTCTACCTTATCTGACAGAACTTTATTCATCACCCTCCCTAACAAATGAAAAGGGGGGAAAATATAAGGCTTAAGGGAAGACCATGATAAAGAAAAAGCATCATTTTTCCATGCACCTGGCTCAGGAAACCAAGTTACAAAAGCCTCAAGCTGTCTGTTCAAACGTGAGGCAAACAAATCTACATCTGGTATGAAGAAATGGAAACAAAGTCTATCAAAAATATCTTTCTTCAACATCCATTCTGTTGAATCAGAGAAATCCCTTGAATAGAAATCTGCAGTGCAATTATCAGACCCTGCAATATGAGTTGCAGAAATATAAATGCTTCTCTCTATGCACCAGTCCCATATCTTGATAGCCAAAAGATCCATTTCTTCTGATACCATACCCCCCATATCATTAATGTAAGAGACAGCCGATGTGTTGTCACTTTGAAAAGAAATATGGGCATCTGTTGTACTGGAAAATGCTGCTCTCAAAGTTTTAAGAATAGCTAGCAGCTCTAAGAAATTGATTGAATGCACAGCTTCACTAGGTGTCCATTTGCCATTTCAACACTCACTTGTAGAAACCACAAAAAAACCAAAACCATCTAATGAAGCATCAGTTCTACAAACAATATCAACTGGTCTAGGTCTGATAGGCTTACCATTCTTTGACACAACATTATCAAGCCACCAATTAATCTGACTCCTACATGAGGCACTTAAAACAACTTTACGGTCAAAATTTGAATTATGCTCATTCAGGGCCGAAACCTTATTTCTTTCCATATCGCGATAATGCATAGGTGCTTCCAAAACTGCATAAAATGCATACACAACTAAGCCTATGAAAGATGCTAAATCCCTTATACAGACTCTATCCACACCTAAAAGGCCCTGTGCTTTAGATATAATCTTTTGTACCTTTTCCTCAGTAAGAAAAACCATAAGAAGAACTGAATCTAATAAAAAACCAAAGAAAACAATTCTTTGGGATGGCACAAAGGTAGATTTATTCTCATTGATAACAAAACCCAAAGATTTCAATGTATTGCATAGAGTTTGAGTGTTGTCAGAACACAAAGAACAAGATTGTTCCATGTTAAGTGAATCATCGATATAATAAGCACACCTTAAACCTATATGTCTAAACCATGCATAAATAGGTTTGAGGATCTTTGTGAAAACCCTGGGCGCAGAGCTGAGCCCAAACGGTAAGCACACATAATGATGAAGGGTATTATTCCACAAGAACTTAAGAAACTTTCTACTAGACCCAGCAATAGGTATAGTAAAATATGCATCCTTCAAATCTACAGAGGTAAAAAAGTCCCCTTCTTGAATAAGCTGCAAAACAATTGTAAAATGTTCTTGCTTAAAATGCTCATAATGAACAAATTTATTCAAATGTTTCAAATTAATAATGGGACGGAACTTGCCATTAGGCTTGGGCACCACAAAAATGTTAGAAATGTACTGCCCTTGTTCCCAAGAGGACTTAACTATTGCTCCTTTATTCAAAAGCTCATTGACCTCAGCATCAACAACCTGCCTCTGGTCTACTGGAAAATTGATTTCTTTGGGATAACTTGATTGGAAAGGCAAACAATCAAACTCTATGCAATAACCCTGAACTGTTTGTAAAATCCAAGGATCATTTGTAAAATTTTCCCAAACATGTAAGAAACGTTTCAACCTACCAACATTACTTACATTAATCAGTTCTCGTTTGGGGCAGTGCTGGTTGCTGTAGCAGTGCGTGGCTTCCTACCATAGGAATTATAACTGCCTCTCTGGGCATTACTAGAAGTCTGGTTTGACTGTCCTCTGCCATATGGCTGATATCTAAACCTTCCACGGCCCCGCCAATTACCACGGCCTCTCATAGGTCTTTGTTCATAGTTGAATCTGTCTTTTGCTAAAGAAATACCAGCTTCACAATTTTTAATCTCTTTCATAACATCATCCCCAAAAAGGGAAGTAGTAATAGGAACATTGACATTACACAAATTGAAATACTTCTTTTTCAAATTTGGGCGAATCAAATATCTCCTTCGTAAAGAAAGATTGTATTGTATTTGTCCCATTAAAGTCAAAACATCACTTAGCATTTGCTTTGCCTCATTATTAGCAATTATATGAGGCTTCAGAATCTCTGCCAATTTATTAACAGGCACCATGCCTGCAGCGACTAAATTCTGGATGTCAACGAAAGCACGGTCATATGACCTGGCTCGTTTGTCAAGAATTTTCCAGACCTCATTATTTACGAGAGGAGGTACAAGCTTATCACAATTTTCCAGGACCTTGTACTTGGAGACTAAGCCATCGGTATCAACCTGAGATGTACAAGACAAATTAATCAGAGACGCCAGGGACTGAGCAATCGGTTTATCCATTTCAACAGACTTAAGCTTAGGCAGACCCCATTCATCCTCAGAATCGGAATTGTTATCATTCCCAAATAGAGCATCAATAAGATTGCTTTTGTTTGAATGGGGTTTTACGCCGCTTTCAACAATCTTTCAGTTATATCGCGGCGGCTGGAGCACCTAACAATGGCATCCTGGTATTTCTCACACCAGTACTACCATTACATCCTTTCCTAGCCTCCAGCTGCTATCCCACATAGGTCTACGATTATCAACCCATTGGTGAGAGACAAATAGTCGGAAAGGATGAGTGCCGCCGTCGGGAATCGAACCCGGGACCTCGAGAATGACAGTCCGACGCGCTACCAACTGCGCTATGACGGTGGCTGCAATAAGATTGCTCTTGGAAGAACTATCATCACGAGCCCTACGTTTTTTAGGGGCAATATTTTC
Organism: Fragum fragum; assembly: GCA_946902895.1. Lineage (NCBI taxonomy): Eukaryota > Metazoa > Mollusca > Bivalvia > Cardiida > Cardiidae > Fragum > Fragum fragum. The sequence continues at coordinate 26,719,020 of OX336380.1, forward strand.
TTCATCAGATAACTGAATGTCATTAGGGTCAACTTCAACATGAATCTCAGGCATATTACCAATGTCAAAATTACTTTGGGGTTCCACAAGTCCCAATCTTTCCCGTAAATTCTGAATGTCTTTTGAAGACAAATTGTTCAAATCTATTGTGCTCTTTAGGTTTAGTCACTTTCTTTTTCTTTTTATCTTTCAATTTTTTGCCTTTGCTGGCACTCGGGACAGTTTCAGATATACCGGGGTTCTCGGTCTCAACTGTTTCTTCCGCTGCTACCGGCGGTATTAGATTTGTGTCTCTTATATTGCTCGAGTCAAATCCCGAGAACTCTGACTGCTCATAATCAGACACAGAAACCCTGAGGACGTCGTCCTCGGCACTGTGGCACTGCTCATCATTGAAAATGCAAAAAACACAAAAAATGAGTCGACAAAAGGCCGGGACTACGTCCACGACTGAGCAGTTTGACAAAAATACGGTAGAAAATACCTGTGAAAACCAAGCAGGACTACGTCCGTGCTTCCAGGCAAGCTGTCTGTAATGATAAATGACCAGGACTGCGTCCTCGGTACAAACAAAATTGTTATTTCAGCTTACCGATGTTGACACGGTGAACGCCAGAACAACTATGAAACATGTTGTATTCCGGACTTCTGGTTATGGGCGGGTATAGACTAAATCACGAGCGTCAGGACGACATGCTAGTGTATACATGCGAAAGCCGAAGGCTTTGCGAAAATGATGCATTACATGAGCACATCAATATGGAAATATTTGTCATATATTTATATATACATAGCTCAAACTTGAGTCACCCTTTTTTACAGGCATTTAGACTTGTTTTCTGCTTTATTTCAAAATACGCCTGTTCTTTGCAAGAGCCCATTTTCCAAAAGCTTTTACGGAATGAAAACTCTTAACTCTGGACCATCTAAAGATATCCTCATCAACCTATCTAGTGTGCTAACATTCTGAGACTACTTTTAATGATGTTCTGCCTACTAAATCCCCTCTCACAATCTGATACTGGTGCAACTAAAAACCTCTTGGCTTACTCACTTATTGGAGGATAAAGGACTACTTTTCTAATGGCCAAACTAGCTGTATCCCTGGAACAAGTAACCGTCTTTCTATCACATTTTACTAAAGAATCTACAAAACCCTGAAATAAATCGAACTCATCCCTACAGCCTACATCTGCTAAAAAGCTGAATTACATACAAAAACTTGTAACATGTAACTGGCTTGTATAAACTCAAAGCTTTACTGGACCTTTCCTTTAAGAATACTAGACTACTGAAATTGATTGCCATTGCATTGACTGATCCCTGAAAACTAAGCCATCTGGTATGAAAGACCTCCTTAAATTTAGTAAACTTACCACCACTAATAAACTGAGCCGACTCCAACATAGCCATATTCTTAGGAGAATTATGGACATACTTATACAGTCGAATACCTATACCTCGAAGTTCAGGGGACTTACGAGAAAGCTTTGACATAGAGATAGTTCGATGTGTAGATAGTCGAAGATTTTCCATGTGAGACCAAAAATGGTGGCAAAATACCGTTAGTAAATAAGGCCACAAATGATTTGTACTAGTATGATTATCTAATCGAACAAAATATATAAAGACAATGTAATTATGTTAATTCCTTTTATTAATATTCTTATTATGATCACTCGTAGCTTGAGCTTTGTTTAGACTTTGTTGCTTTTTTTTCTATTATTGATTATCCTTCGTGTCGATGTTGTAAAATTTCTCTTTCCTATAGAAATAACCAAAGTATCCACCTGGATTGGTTATGGGGTCCTTCCTATAGCGCGTCACGTCGGTCGAAGTTGCTAGCCATCCCCTAGGTAGACCAGGTTAGGCACCAAACAAGTCCTGCTTGATATGGGTGTTAGATGCCTCTTTTGTCATTGTAAAATTCCATTTAAGATTGTTTCCACTTCACTCGATGTTTGAAATTATCAGATCGCAGACAAACAATCAAACAAAATCAAGTTAGCAATTGATATCCAATACTGAAACGCACTTATCTCTTAACCGCAATGACACGTCGAAACGTGTGAAAAACTTAGTTGATTGCAAATTCTACCTCTATGATTAAGGTTCTTCCTATAGAGGTGTGAATACGTTTAAATAATAGTGACGGGACTTTGTGATTGATTCGACGTAGGGGTAGTTTACGAGATAAAGAAAAGGACATATGGAGGTTCAAATACGTAGAAGTAATGGGTAATAAGATCCGGACTTTAGAATAACTTCGACGTAGGGGTAATTTCGGCTAGGGGACATTCGAGGTAAAGGTATTCAACTGTAGCTACTATTAAGAATATCTTGAACCTTAACTAGGTACGGAATAGAATCTGCTGCTGAACAACAACTCAATGCCAATCTATGAGCAATACAATGCGTTGCAAGGGCAAGGAGACCTTTAAAATCCTTTCTCAATCTGGTGACTACAACTGACCTAGACCCTACCATTACAGAAGCCCCATCTGTACTTACGCCACAAAGACCTGAGATTCTGATACCTTTTTTTATCCAAAATACCACAAACCTTGTGGTAAATGGACTCTGCATTACCTCTTGACAAAGTATCGATACTGAGATGATATGTATTAGGCTCAGTAAGGCCCAAAGGACTAGTCTCTAGAATACATACATAAGTGATTAACCCATTACCAGACGGCAAAATTTAAGACTGGTCCAAATTGAAAGAAATTGCGGACAAAAATTTAAAGGTTATGAAATTTTAGATCTTTTCAACTTCCTAGGTGTAAAACATTGTGTAAAATGATGAAATTGCTTGTCACAAGCAATTTCTTCATTTTACATAATGTTTTCCAGATTGTTATTCTTGAGGGGCGTCCAAAAGCGTCACTGTGTGGGAATGAGTTAAATTCTGGTGAACAGAAATGTCTGTACTTTCATCAAACATAAGACTAAATTTACCGCTTTCATTGACTTTTCATAGTAGGTCTTCTTCTAGAACCGATGATATTGCTTGTTGAAAATCATTTGTAGATGTGGAATGTTGGTAGTTGGTGTGGCCATCACACTTAAGGTCAGCAAGTTGCTCTACACCCTAAAAGATGAGAAAAAAAGTGTATTACCCACTATCTAGTTTATGATTTACATACTTATAGTGTTTATGATGTTTGAGTTTTATTAAAGATGACAACATTTTGGCATTTTCACTGCATAACACTGTGAATAAATATCTACAAATAAATAATGACTTTTACCCACTCTCTGGTTGATGATATATATACTTTGTGATGGTTGAGTTTTTTGTAAAGTTGACAATATTTAGACATTTTCACTGCATAACAGTGTGAATACCTATTTACAAATAAATTCAAATGATCATAAGATGTAATGCACCAATTGAACATTTCACCTGTTATCAATGTTTTGCATGAAAAAATTTGTGACAAAATTTAACTTACCTGGTGTAGCTTTAAAGTCGTTCAATGCTTGAATCAGGCTAGTTGGTAAATTCTGTTTCGCAAGGAAGTAAACATTCTTCATTGCAGCAACAACGGCTTTCTCATTCTTTGAAAGTGATTTTAGTAAGGCCGACTGCATAATGTCTCTCACCTTGGAGGCAGCTACTGCTTTCTTGTGGTCTGAAAAAATAATTATTGAATTCGAGTATAAGCCTGTGCATGACAGTCATCAACACTGTCAAAGTTGCATACGGTCAAGTCTAAGGAGGAATGTAATTTAAAAATCATAAGTAACAAGTGATTTTCTATATCTGTTTCCACTTTTAATTATTATTATTATTTATTCACAGGGATTTTCCTACGCCGATTTTGGGGCCGAATACCGGACCCTATCCCAATCGGAAAAACGTATAAAATTTCCCAATTTTCAGGTAAAAATTCCCGGAATTATGAGTGAAATTCCCCCAATTCCGGCTGCCGAAAACTGGTAAAATGGCAAGCCATCATTTGAGTTTGTATAATATTGGTTACGCTCGCCGATTTCTCTAATACTTCTAAAAAAACCCAAAACAAACCACACAGATACTGTTTATTGACCGCTGTTTATCTATCAGACAACGAGATTGTGTCACTCGCGCATGCGCTAATTGGATTAGGCTATTGTAAGCGTGCGTACATTATAAACAAAGCCAGATGAAATTTAAAGGATTAAAATTCAAAGCTTCCGAGAAAATTAGCTTTAATTACTTACTTTTAATATCAAATTATATCCGAGACAATATATAATATTATTTAAGCTAAAAAAATCGCATAATTCCTTGCCCACTCTGTAAATTTCTCAGAGGTTCAACTCACTTAAAAGGGGCCGACTGTCTAGGCAACTTTGTTGTGTTCTCACAGTGACACACTTTCCTCGCGTGTACTGGTCAATCTTATAAAACTGTATAAAGGATATAATCAAATATTATGTTATAAATCCAATTTATTTTGATTCCGACCTTCTACGATACCGTATTTTCGTTTTTGAACGGCCGAACTTTAAATTTGCAGCAAACCACAATCTTCAGAAAATTTTCAGGGTATTTTTTGAACAAAAAATATGAACCTCAAATTTGAATTTCTTTATACTTTTGATTTTTTGTAACAAATACTAGTAACAGCAGACATCGATCGAGATTGGCAAAATGCATTCATGTTGACACCTATGATTTCGATCATCTACTGTTCTCGAGGTCAAAAAGATATAGAGGATGATAGAAATGACTTTTCAGTTACAACCTTTCCTTATTAAAATGATTTAATTACCAATTTTAAAGACAAAAACATGGACCAAAATTTCGTAACTGCATTTTGATTGGTTTTTTCCCTTCAACCATAGATTACATTGTTATACACTTTCACTTGTTTAACCCTGGTTTAACCTACATGTATAACCCGGTCTACAACGGAATGATAGACTGATCCAAATTCAAAGAAGTTGCAGACAACAATTTCTTGTTTTAGACATTTTAAAAATCTTTATCTTTTTGTAAAAGTCTTGGGAAACATTGTAGAAAATAAAGAAATTAATTGTCACAAGCTATTCACCCATTTTTACAATGATTTCTCACACCTTCCTCTCGAGGGTTGTCAAAAAGCTTCATTGTTTGGGAATGAGCTTAATTGTCCGATCAAATATTAATGGTCAAATTTTATGCTACCCCTTATAACCAAACTGGGTTTAACCCATTCCCATTTCCCGAAATTTTGGACCGGTCCAAATTCAAGGAAGTTGAAGACAACAATTCAAAGTTGAAGAAAAATTTGATTTTTTTCACTTTCTCGGTAGAAATCATTGTGTAGAATGAAGAAATTGCTTGTTAAAAGCATTTTCTCCATTCTTAACAAGGTCTACTCAAATTTGTTTAATTGAGGGCTTCAAAAATCGTCACTGTGTGGTGATAGGTTAAATGGTAAGTATTTTAAGGCTGTAATACAACCTTAAGAAACCCAGTTTCGGTAACCTCACTGACCTTGAGATGTGTTAGATTGTACTTAACCCTTGTCATGCTGAACCTGGAATATTCCGGTTTTGGCAGGAGGTGTAGACTAAGAACAGACTGCACTTATGTGCAGGCTGATCTTAGTCTACATCTCCTGCTTGTACTTTTCCTGCCAGAGTTGTTTATGAAGTTGATTTCTTAAAGAAATATTGATTTTTGAACAGTAAGTTCTATTAGTGCTTTCAGCTCTTTGATTTGCAGAATTCCAGTAAGGTTATTTATACAGCATGACAAGGGTTAAAATCCACCTGAGACAACATGTTTTGACATTTCCCAATTTGGCTGATTTACACGCTATTTTTCCCAAAATCATGGGTCCCAGGTCCCTGTTATGAAAAGGTAAGAAAACCCCTGATTCAATTCAGTGACAAAAAATTGGATACATAGTATAGAAATAGGATAGAAATATGAGAGAAAAAGAGAGATTAGCTCATTGCAAATAATTTATCCTTTAACTCCCATGTTTTCTAGTAGTTATAAACAGGAAGAGTGTGTGAGTTAGATTACCATTTGTTTTAAGGTGCTTTATGATGGATTCTTTCTTCATAACAGTACATCCAGTTGTGAATGAGTTCTTATTCTGACACTTAAGACACAGCTCACAAAACATAGACTTTGTTTTTACACAATATGTTATAAATGGAAACTCACGTTTCCAACAGTCCTGGAAACACCTCGGAGCACATCTACTCAATTCCAGTTTTGCTTGTTTAGAAGGACATGAGTCCTGGAAATCTGAAAGTGGACGTTTCTTACACAGCGGCGAAGTCATGGTGAATGTGACCATGAGGGTGCCAAATTCAGACATTTATACAAATTCATTTAATTAAAGCATTATCTACAAACAATTCAATTAAAAAATCAACTCACCTGTGAAAAATGACCCTCAATCAGTCGACGTCGGCAATGTTAGATTATCAGTTAGTTAAACTTAATTAAAGCATTCTGGTCACTCCATCTTCAATAATTAAAAAATTAACGATCCAGTCACCAATCCCAATTCTAATCGATGGTATTAAGGTGTTAAAGCAATTAGGTTAGCTCTAATATACATCGTAATAGACGACCTTCACATTCCAAGATAAACATGACACGCTTATGTCATATACAAAATAAACAGTCGGTTGCTTACACCATTTATCGGTAAAAATAACTTGTTGCCAGTAAACTCGCCAATTGATGATTTTTGGGGCCAGATTTTTTAGTTTGTCGCAATTGGCACCTTTGGCAATCGGGAGCCCTGGATTAGGTTTAAATAGAAATAAACATGGCAACCCTTTCAAAACTATTTGGCCATATTAAACCAAATTGGGCAGAAATATGTTAGTTTGCCCCCTTGTAATGATTACTGAAATATTTGAAATCTGTTGAAAGCATTGGTTGGCATGGTAACATAAATTGATTTTAGTTAAATGTTAAAGGAGGTCTCTTCCTGACCAAGTTTGTATTAGGTCTTATCTCAGGTGAGCGCCAGGGCCACTGGCCCTCTTGGTTCCCGAGCATTTTTGTTAGGGTGTCAAAAAGTGTCACTGTTTGAGGAATAGGTTAATCCATTCCCTCACAATCCCTCCTCTTTACGCCCTTTAAGATATAAGTTCTTGAAAATAAAGAAATTGCTTGCATCAAGAAATTTCTTTATTTTCTATCCAAAAACACAAACAAATTTGAATTTGAAATTTTGTTGTAGGGGAATGGGCTAAGGCAATGCTGACAATTTGTAGAGCCTACTATTGTTTACCATTAAAATATTGTTCAGTCTGCATCAGTTTAAGTTTGATAAAAGTTTTTTGATAGCTATTTATTTTGTCCTCCTGAGGCCCTGCACTTATTTGGAGGGAGAATATGAACTGTCATAATGCAAATGATATACGATTAAGCAATTTTTACAGCCTTGCACAATTGTAAGTATTGTTTTTGACAGAATTAAAAAAGAGTTGAAAACTTGTCCCATCTTTTTTACATTTAATTATGTAATGTTGTCTATTGTATACCAGAGCAAATGTTTACTGTACTGCATAGGTTCTGTTGTTCTTCCACTAGATGGTGCAACCACATTTTCATAAGAATGAAAGTACACAATATAAATAGCTTTTGATTAAAACTTTTGAGGTATTTTGGCGGTTTTTTTGTTGTTTTTTTTTAATGAAAAAGACCTTGAATTTTAGAAAATATCCTTTTAGGAAAAGGTCTGGAAAAAGTCTTGAATTTTGCAAGCAGAAAATTGTGGGAACCCTGATAATAAGGAAATAGTGCTTTTGACAAAAATCAGCTTTAAAAAAATCCCCATCCTTCGCTCTATATTTGTCTGAAAACTTATACATGACATGTGGCACTTATATATTGATTTTAAGAAATGTATATTACTCAAATATTGTTGTTCGGGAAAGGGTTAAAACTCAAAAATATGGTGTACCCTTAACTCTGAAAGTAAAGGGTACAGTTGACCCACATAAATTTTTTTGTACACCCATTTTAAAACCTAAGGGGTGCATGTACCCCTAAAATGAAAAACAAGAGGGCATACTGAATAGGTGAAAGGGTTTAATTGTCTGTACGCTTTTCTAGTTCAGAACAAGACTCATTTATTAGATTGTTTGTTAAAACAGTCCTGAAAAATTTTGTCAAATTCAACTCATCCTACAACACAAGTGGATAGAAAAATAAAAAATTTTGACATTCCTTTTTACTTGTCTTATTCAAAGTAAAAAAAAAGTTATGTCAAACAAAAAGTGACTCTTCACAGAATGAATCTTTTCTTTTTAATTAATTTTCAATTATTTTGAAAACCTAAATCCCATCAGAAAAGTCTTTAAATTGGTAATTTTAGACTTTCGTAATATGAAACACAGAATTGATCTATTTCTCCTACAAAAATCAAAGCACTGAAAGTACTGATGGTGGACATCCCAGGAAGCTATACATTTCAATGCTTTTATTTTGGCTATTGATACTCTATAAACTATAATTGACGACATAAAGAACAACACACCACTAAAAATACTTTTGATATATACAGATATGTTTCCGTGACAAAACAGTTAGCGTTAATTTCAATTTTGGTATCAGATGATCAATTTTATTCCTACGATCATGACAACATTATCATCTCTATATTCTGTAACATGCATGGTATTACTCTAACCTATGGGTTTCCTTGGTCAGAAAAATGTTTTTCTCAAAACCCTTTTATGTAATGGAATTCTTTTATCATGTATCTTTTTAGGACTTCTTCTCGAGATGATCATACTGATGAGGGACGATGTTTAGGGGTCGAAAGGTGACAGACCCGGTTGTACAGGGTGCTGCGACTAGTGCTGCTGACCCCAAAACTACTGGTATGTACAGTAGTCTTAACCCATTCCCACACAGTGACGCTTTCTGACGCCCCTAATAAAAATATAACAGAGAAAACATTGTGTAAAAAGAAGAAATTGCTTGTTACAAGCAATTTCTTCATTTACACAATGTTTTCTTCCCAGAAAGATGAAAAAGAAAATCCATCAACTTGAAATTGTCGTCTGCAGCTTCTCTCTATTTGGACCAGTCTAGAGTTTTCTACTGGTATGTACAGTAGTCTTAACCCATTCTCACACAGTGACGCTTTCTCACGCCCCTAATAAAAATATAACTGAGAAAACATTGTGTAAAAAGAAGAAATTGCTTGTTACAAGCAATTTCTTCATTTTACACAATGTTTTCTTCCCAGAAAGATGAAAAAAAAATTCATCTACTTGAAATTGTCGTCTGCAGCTTCTCTCTATTTGGACCAGTCTAGAATTTTGTTTTGTTGGAATGGGTTAAGAGAGTAAGAAGTAAATCTGTGGACCAAGCTAAGGCAGGGTTTTAATTAACACAGGTTTTGCGAGTCTGTGACTCACAATAAAGTAGTCTGGACCTTCAGAACTGTCTTTTCCCCGTTGGCAGCAAATATCCTTTCCGAAATTTGTCCCCCACCATTGGGTGGGTAATTGTAAACCCAAGTTGGATAGCAGCTGGAAGCTTGGAAAAGATGTAGTGGTAGTACTGGTGTGAGCAATACCAGGAATCCATTATAAGGTGCTCCAGCTGCCGTGATATGACTGAAATACAGTTAAAAGTGGCGTTAAACCCCATTCAATCAATCAGAACTGTCTGATGCGAGTCCCATTGATCATCCAGGGCTCAACTTCAGAAATAATTTGAAAATTTCAATTATTTTCTGAAGTAGAGCACAAATCTTTGTGTGCTCTTAACCCATTCCAACTCAACGAAATTTTAGACTGGTCCAAATTGAAAGAAGCTGCAGACGATATTTTCAAGTTGGTGGAATTTAAATTTTCTTTGTCTTTTTGGTTAGAAAACATTGTGGATAATGAAGAAATTGCTTGATACAAGCAATTTCTTCATTTTCCACAATGTTTTCCAAAGCTTTTTTCTCGAGAGGCGTAAAAAGGAGGGCTTGTGTGGGAATGGGTTAATACAAGAACTTCAACATAACCCTTGTCATGCCAAATAAATTCCTTGTTCAGGAATGCATTAAAATCAAAGGGCTGATGGCACTGTAGGTCAATATTTAGTTTGGAAACTGAGCTAATGAACAGTTCTGCCTTAAAAAGTGCAAGCAGGTGGTGTAAGTTAAGATCAGACTGCACTGTTCTTTTAGTATATAATAAGAAACATTTGAGCACAAAATAGATCTATATTTAATAGAAATAAAATTTTGTGAAGAAAGGATAAAAATTCTGCAGGACAAGGGTTAAAAGAAACCAGTCATCATTTAACCCATTTACCGCACAATCCCACCTTTTTACACCCCTTAAGAATAAATTAGGAAACCATTGTGGAAAATGAAGAAATTGCTTGTTACAAACAATTTCTTCATTATCCACACTGTTTTCTACCTTTAAAAGTAGGGGTTTCTCAGATTCCAATTTCTTGAAAATGTCACCACATTCCCTCATAAGGAGGCTTTCTGGTACCCCTCAAGACAAAAGATTGGGAAAACATTGTGTAGGGTCCAAAAACTCAACACCTTTGGTCATAAGAGTGTCCTTGATGAAATTTTGGGAGTCCCTGATTTAACCCATTGCCAGATGACCCATACCCTAGGGTTAAAAGAAATGAGCTGCAGACAACAATTCAAAGTTTGTGAAATTTTGGAATTTTTTAACCTTCTGGGCAGAAAACATTGTGGAAAATGAAGAAATTGCTTTCTGTTACATGCAGTTTCTTTATTTTACACAATTTTTTCCCAAATGTTTTTCTGTAGTGGCATCGAAAAGAATCATTGTGTCGGAATGGATTAAGGCAGGTGTTTCCTTGATTCAGGTGACTTTCTTGCAAAACAGGAAAGGGTTGAACAATATTGACTTTTTAAGCCCCACCCCCCAAAGAATAAAGCCTTGGGAAGCTTTATTTTCTACCCAGAAAGAAAAAGATTTTTAGAATTTCATCTGGTTTAAATTGTTGTCTGCAATTTGAACTTGGACTAGTTTGAAGATTTTGTTATGTGGCACTGGGTTGATACAGGTTGCTTTCTTAGAACAGATATTAATCAATTCCCACATTTTTTGATGCCCCCAACAAAAAAGTTCGGAAAACATGGAAAATGAAGAAATTGCTGGTAACATTATTTCTACCCCAAGAGTATAAAAAGTCCAAAATTTTATAAACTTTAAGTTGTCATCAGCATATTCTTTGAATTTGGTCCAGCCTAAATTTTGTTGTCTGTTAATTGGTTAAACAACAAATAAAAAAAGCCCCAGTCTGACCAGGGTCGATAAATTTTGCAATTTTAAGGATGTCCCTTTTTTGCATGACAGGTTACATTTATATATGCCATTAGAATCAACTGATTACATTAAGGTCCACAAGCCAGCATATCAGTTGGCAACTGTGCCAAATTCACAATTTCAATTCAGCGTCTGGCCAGCAGCCAAGCTTCTGTGCAACCATGAATTATATCACATGATCAGTGAATGATCTAAATCATAGAGGTGATTTACGTTTCACTAAACACCTTTGAAATTAAATTCCAATCAATTTATTCAAGTTTATCAATAGATGAAGTAAATAAAGTATTTCTTTAGATTATTTAGCCCATTTAAATATACGCTCGTCCTTGTAAATCACTTCTGGGTGACTTGCATGGAAATTTTGTTAAAAGTTTTGGATTACAGATAATTATGCTTCAGCAGTCGCCTTGTATACAGTTAAACTTTAATTGAGCAGCCAATCATTAGTGGGTAAAATAATTGATATCTGAAGAATATGGTGGCTTACCCATGACCAGACGACAAATTTTAGGCTTGTCCATATTGAAAGAAGCTGCTGAGAGCAATTTAACGATGGGAAATGAAGAAATCGCTTGTCAATTTCAACATTGATTTTCAAAGTTTACAGCTCACCTGAACGCAATGTGCTCAAGGTGAGCTTTTATGGTTGTGTGATGTCCTTTGTCAATGTTTACCTTGCAGACACTCTTGGGGCCATAGTTTTTGCCCCATCAACCTAAAATATTTTGCCTTGACGAAATCTTGTACAAATGTGAAATTTGGTCACTTGGGCCAAAATCTAGGTCTTAAGGTCAATTTTTAGATAAACCTTGTAGACACTCTTGGGGCCATAATGCAAGCTCAATCAACCTGAAAATTGGTCAGAATGTTTTTCTAGGACAAGGTAAAAATTGGGTGAATTGAGGTTAAAAACTAGGTCACAAAGTCAATTCATAATATATTCCTACAGACACTCTGGAGGCCACAGTTTGAGTCCAATCAACCTTAAAATTGGTTAGAATGTTTTGTCTTGATGAAATCTTGAACAAATTGGGTCACTAAGGTTCAAATGCTAGGTCACTAAATTAATAATTTTATAAACCTTATAGACCTCTAGAGGCTGCAATTCATGCTCACTGAACCTAATAGTAATCGTGACAAAATCTCGGACAAGATTGAAATTAGGTCACTTGAGGTAAAATACTAGGTCATGAGGTCAGTTCTTTGAACAAACCGTGTAGACACTCCATAGGCCATGACTTGTGCTCAATCAACCTGAAAATTAGTCAGAATGTTTATCTTGAAGAAATCTTGGACAAATTTGAGATTTGGTCATGCCCATTTAGGAATGGTTTAGAAAATTAAATCCATTTTGCCCTAACACCAGAAGAACAAAATTTTAAACTGGTCAAATTCAAAGAAGTTGCAGATGACTGTTTTTACTTGCTGAGTAGTATTTTCAAAAACTTAATCTTTGAGGGCTGTAAAAAAGAGACATTATGTGGGAATGGGTTGAAGCCTGGTTGCTATGGCAACAAAAATAAATTATTGAGATAATTCTTTGCTAGAAACAAAAGGCCATGTTATTTGGCTTGTAGCATTAGTTTATGGACCTCTATGAAAACTGCTCAAATCATGTTGCATGTTGGAGCGATAGGAGCTATCAGACATATATAGAAATATGGAATGATTTTAAAAGGGTCACTGTGTGTGAATAGGTTAATATCTTGTTTATATTTTTCAGGACTTACTAAAGCTTGGGACACTGTTGGAAAAGCTAGAGCAGATGTAAGTTTTATGATGAGTTGTTGCCAAGTTTTAACTCATTACCAGATGGCAAAATTTTAGACTGGTCCAAATTGAATGGAGTTGCAGATAATTTAAAGTTAATGAAAGATTTTTCAACTTTCTGGGCAGAAAATACTGTATTTTTGAAAATGAAGAAATTTCTTGCTTTCCAGATTGTTTTTCTTGAGGGGCGTCAGAAAGCGCCATTGTGTGAGAATGGGTTGAAAGCATGTTCTTTAATGCTTTCTGTTGGATAACGAAGATTTCATGGTAGATTTCCACTAAAATTTCACTAACAACTAGTAATATTATCAAAATGATAATCTTTATCTTTGTGTAGAGTAAGCATCCTTTTTTAACTCATTACCACACAATAAAATTTTAGACCAGCCAGAGTTCAAAGAAGTTGCAGATGATAATTTTAAGTTTATGAAATCTTTGTCTTTTTGGACGGAAAACATTGTGGATAATGAGGAAATTGCTTGTAACAAGCAATTTCTTCATTTTCTGCAATGTTTTCCAAAGTTTTACTTTGAGAGGGCGTTGAAAAGTGTCACCATGTTGGAATGGGTTAAGCCCCCGTGGCGATAAGATCGGGATATTTTTTTTTAGTAATGCTTGTCTGTCCCTCTAACTGCATGTTGTGAACTTAACCTCAACAACTTAACATTTTGCTCTTGTTAAAACACCTTTCCAGATACATGGCATATATTTGGGTTCCTTGCATTGATAGGCATCAGTTGGTTGTAAACTCAGGGTCATCCATCAAGGTCAAGGTCACTTATCAAGGTCTTTTTGTAAACTAAATGTAAAAACTTAGCTTTTTTCTGTTTTTCAAACACTGTTCTAGATATATAGCTCATATTTGGTATATAGGTTCTTGCAATCGAAGGCGTAAGTCAGTTGTAAGGATTACATCATCCATGAAGGTCAAGGGCACTTATCAATATCACATATCAAAAAAAAAGAAAAAGGTTGTAACGAGTGTATGGTGTTTCACAAACACTAGTTTCTTTACCACTTCTTAATATCATATAAATTCAACCAAAGACACTGATGATATCATCAGAAATGAAAAATACCATGCTTCAACGCTCTTCTAAGAAACTCTGTGAATTATTTGAAAAAGAGATCAAAACTGTGTGAATAATATGAAAAAGAGATCAAAACTGTGTGAATTATTTGAAAAAGAGATCAAAACTGTGTGAATTATTTAAAAAAAGAGATCAAAACTGTGTGAATTATTTAAAAAAAGAGATCAGATTAAGCAGAGGTCAACCATAGCCAGTATTGTGAAAATTGTCAATAAGGATACCGGCATATTCAGAATCTGACAAGATAAAGTAATTCAAATAAGGATAGATTCTGTCTGACAAGAAAGAAAAATTTTGACCTTGCTGAGCATGGGCTGTCTCAATTGGGTCAATATTTGTGGCACTTCATAAATGGTCTAGTAACAAGTTAACCTATTACCACACATTGACACTTTGAGACGCCCCTCCAAAAAAACAATTGGAAAAACATTGTGCAAAATGAAGAAATTTCTTGTAATAAGCAATTTCTTCATTTTCAACAATGTTTTCTATACAGAAAGATGAAAAATCAAAAATTCCATAAAATCTAAAATGTTGTCTGCAACTCCTTTAAATTTGGACCAGTCTAAAATTTCATCTTGTGGTAATGGGTTAATGTTTGACGGCTTACGTCAGTGTAGGTTGAAATTCTTGAGCCATTATTAATCATTCATGGCTAACTTCCAAGTCAAATGTAGTCTAAAGCAACAATTTCCATTTACCACACACTTCTAAGCTGAAAAATGTAAAGGATTAATGAGAATAAGTCAAAGAGTATGGGACAAGTTAAAATATGTTAAGGTAACATAGAAGTTTGCCAATTAAAATCATTATTTCTAGTATGACTATTGAATGAGATAGACTTTAAATCACCTGTCAAGATTATCTACTCTATTGCCCATTACCAGGCGACTAAATTTTAGATTGATCATAATTCAAAGAAATTCAAAGAAATTTTTTCCTTTTCCACCAAATTTTCCAAATCTTTTGTTTAAAGGGAAATGAAACAGGGGGATTGTATGGGAATGGGATAGTCGGATATTAAATTAACATGGGATATCCATAGGAAAACTTGGTATGACCAAAAAATATGGAATTACTTGACTTGACCCATTACCAGATGGCACAATTTTAGACTCAACCAAATTGAAAGAAGTTGCAGACATCCATTTAAAGCTAATGAAATTTGGACTTATTTTACCATTGTAGTAGAAAACAATGTTGATAATGAAGAAATTGCTTAAAATAAGCATTTTCTTCGTTTTCTACAATGTTTTCCAAAGTTTTTTTATTTTGTGGGCATCTAAAAGTGTCATTGAGTGAAAATGGATTAAATCACTAAAGCAATAGATGTAATCCCAATTAAGCATACAGTTATTGTGCTCCAGCTATATTTTTTCATGTCTTAATTATTTTTGAAATAAGATTGATCTTTTTTCAGTTACGAAAAATTGAACAAAGACTTGACCAAGCAGAGCGCCATCCCCCGCCCAGCCATTTAAATCAGACGGGAGAAACAAGTATAACGGATTACGGCGGATTAGGATGGGCTAAAGATCAGAATGATACATTTGAGATACCGGATGAATACGCCTCTGGGGTAGGTGTTGTAGTAGTTGTAGTAGAGGTATAGGAAAAAAACATTTGACAGTTCTCTTCTGTCAATCAAAGAATCAATCAATCAGTCAAATGATTTATTTTGAGCCGAAGTGAACTTTGAACACTACATTGATAGACATTTACATGAATCATTTTAATTGCAGTCAGGATACTGACTGTAATCTAGGAATCGGCTGAATTCGCTCTTTGTTTCTAGGAACCAGACAACGACCTGAAAAATTTATCCTTGCTCGTGAATTGATTCATAATTTCTTGTAGTATACTATCTGAAAATGTAAGCCCATTCATAAAGAATGACCGCGAAAAGCCGAATCACAGAATGTGCACAGTGTTTAAGGTCAAGGCCTCTACAGGTACATTTATTTTTACCATCTTAAACAGTGGTGCAACCAGGCCACTCGATAGAGGGAATCCTCTGGGTTTGTCGTTATGTCAAAAGTTAACTTCATTAAATTGACTGCCTGAACTTACCATCATTAAGGATTTCATCTAATAAAATTTGGGTATGGTAGGCCCCCATGTTCAATGATTCGTCGGTCTTAGACAATGTTGAAAGTGAAACTAGACATTCCTCGGTCTCAGATTTTTTTGATTATTATAACCTTCATTCATCAAGTCAGTTATGGGCAAGAAAACATGGTGGGGATTCTGTCAGATGGGGACAGATTGAAGTCTTCAATTGTGATTTCAAAATAAGGAAAACTTAACAGACAAATCAGAGAATGACTTCAATTATCATACAAATTGTTAATATACAGTCCTGCCTTTGATTGTTAGTTTGGCAACTTAAATATATTAGTAACTACAGTATATACAATAAAGTCTTCCAGTACTGCCAGTCCTTTGATTTTAAAGCAATTCCAAATAGGATTTTAATTCAACATGACAAGGGTTAATATTGAAGTAGAAATTTTGGTCGGAGTCTGTGGCATGGCCAGCAGAGTCAGTAGGTAGGGCCAGCAATCAGTCAGTTAGATTTGTTCATTCGAGTTTTGTAATAAAGTAATTTTTGAAAAAAGTGGATTATTATGTTTAACCTATTCTCAATTCCGTTTTTTTTGCTCCCTAAGAAAAACTGATTTATAGAAAAAAAATTCTTGAAAATGAAGAAATTGTTTGTAACCAATGCTAGGCAGCATAGAACACACACAGGCATCAAGCCAATAAAAGGATAAGAATCAGGCGGACTAAATCACTGAGCTGAAGGAAATTTTTCCCAAAATATTTGTTAGACATGGATGGCCTAAAGCCATGCAGTTGGGATATAAAGGTCTCCATTAAGACTACAAAGCATGTGCATTGTATCAATTCATTAATATGGCAACTTAACCCTTCTCATGCTGAACCGAAAATATTCCCGCTTTGGCAGGTGGGAGGCGGCATAGATATAGACTAGCCTGCAAACATGTGCAGTCTGATCTTGGTCTATGCTACCTGTTTATTCTTTTAATTCAGAATTGTCCATAAGATCAACTTCCAAACTAATTATTGACTCTGACAACCAGTCCTTCATTGCCATCAGCCCTTTGACTTTAATGCACTTCTTAACAAATGACTTTTGAAAGAATCTTTCAAAATTTAAACCATACGGACAGATCCTAGGAATCCTAGTCATATATAGAGCTTATTTAGAGTATTTTCTGATCACCCATGTCATATTGGATTAAGACCATTCCATTAGAAAATGTAAAAAAGTAGATCACAAAGTAAAATCTTTGAACAGTATTAGTTTCACAAGTCTTTTGTACTGCTTGTGTCTTCACAAATAATACCCGCTTTGAAGTTTCAGTGTTGTGTCCTGTGAGCAATGTAGGGCCGTCTTTGCCCTCTTGTTTTAAAAAGCAAGTACAATTACATTTTTTGCTTTGAATGAGGATCAATTCTATACATAATTTTTACTGGCATTTCAATTTTGACTGAAGTTTTAGCCACTTTTAGAAGTGTCATAGGATGTGGGGGCTTGATAGAAAACTTTGCGTCTTTGTTCTATGTCTGTAATATTTTGATGAAGAATTCATAACTTCACCTGTTTTGTATCAAATGTGTGTTTGATTTGTCATGCAAAAGGGAAGCTTTATAGAAAAGTTCTTGCCTTTGCATTCCATGTTTCATCTTAACCCATTCCCACACAATGACGCTTTAAAACGCCCCTCAATATAAAAACTTTGGAAAACATTGTGGAAAATGAAGAAATTGCTTGTGACAAGCAATTTCTTCACTATCCAGAATGTTTTCTATCCAAAAAGACGAAGAAATTTAAAATTCCATCAACTTGAAATTGTAGTCTACAGCTTCTTTCAATTTGGACCAGTCTAAAATTTCACCGTGTTTTTTGTTTTAAAACGATGAAAATGGTTTAACCCATTACCAGACGAAAATTTTTAGACTGGTCTTTTTTTTAAAAAAAAGTTGCAGACAAGATTTCAAATTACTCTTAAGTTGGAAAATAATTGCCAAATAGGGTAGAAAACAATGTGAGAAAAGGAGAAATTGCTTTTAAAAAGTAATGTCTCCTTTTTCCACAAAGTTTTCCATGATTGTATTTCTTAAGGGCATAAGAAAGTGTGTTGTTGTGGGTTAATCTGTTGCCACATCATCTGCATTCTGATGCACTAATGAAGAATAGCTTTGATAATCATTGTGGGAAAAGGAGAAATCTGAATTTCGAATCCCTTATTTGATACTGACAATTCAATTCAAAAGTCTGCAAATTGTCTGTATTTGGAGCAGGCATACAGGTTGTCATCTGGTAGGGGTTGATTTTTACATGATTTTAGTGTTTCATTCTGGTTACAAACTTAATGATGGTTAAAAGTACATTAATGTTGTCATTGGTTAGATGTCTAAAGTGCATGAAAGTTTTTGCAAATAATTTTTTTCTTTTGAAGGAAATGAAGCTTGAGTTGCTTTGAATATATTGATATAGATTTCTGAATACTCTTAGAATAAAGGATGTTAACCCTTGCCATCATTTTCAAAAGTAATTAAACTTATAAGTTTTGCAACAAGCATTTTTGAAGGCTTATAAAGACAGCCCCATGAAATCTGTGGACTTTTTAGCATTGATTAAGATTTTTTTAATTCAATTTTCCTAAGGCCCCTTTTCCTATGTTTCTTGATGGATCGGACCCAATTTGAATGATGGTACAATCATTCCGTGAAAGTTTGAATTCGATCAGGTAAAACCTAGGGCCATGATGTGTTAACTAAGATTTTTTTATTAAATTTTCATAGGGCCCCTTTTCCCACGAAACTTGATAGATAAAACCCACTTCCGAAAGGAACAATCCATTTAATGTAATGATCATTCTATGAATGTTTGAAGAGCATAAATTTTGTTGAAAACTGTTGACTCCATTGTGTTTATGAGGATTTTTTTTATCAAATTTTCATAAGGCCCCTTTTTCATGTGGTCCTTGACTGATCCTACCCAATTTTGAAAGGAACAATCCTTATGATGGTACAATCATTCTGTGAAAGTTTGTAGAGAATCAAAAGAAAACTGAGGACACTAGAGTGTTAACGAGGATTTTTAATGGAATTTTTAATTAAATTTTCATAAGGCCCCTTTTCCCATGTTTCTTGATGGATCATATCTAATTTCGAAAGGAACGATCCTTTATTGGTACAATCATTCTGTGAAATTTTGAATAGAATCTGATGAAAACCGTGGACTCTAGAGTGTTAACGAGGATTTTTTAATTAAATTTTCATAAAGCTCCTTTTCCTGTGCTTCTTGACGGATCATACCAAACTTCGAAAGGAAGAATCCTTATGATAGTACAATCATTCTGAGAAAGTTTGAAGAGAATCCGATGAAAACTGTGGAGTCTAGAGTGTTAACTAGGATTTCTTGATAGATTTTTCCATTAAATTTTCATAAGGCCCCTTTTCCCATGTTTCTTGACGGATCATACCCTTTTTCAAAAGGAAGAATCCTTATGATGGTACACTCATTCTGTAAAAGTTTGAAGAGAATCAAATGAAAACTGTGGACTCCAGAGTATTAACGAGGATTTTTAATGGACATTTTAATTAAATCATAAAAAATTCCACTAGAGTCCTTCTTAAAGCTCTATAAATTCAAAATTCCCACCCCCTGCCCCATCTCGGTGCTTCGCCACTAGAAGTGCCTTTCAGGGCACTAGCACCCTGCCCCTTTTCAATCCTAGCTTGAGTACTGAATTTTATATTAAGGATAGGATTAAACGATGTGGAAAATGAAGAAATTGCTTGTATCAAGCAAATTCTTCAAGTGGGTCATACTTTATACAAATATAGGCTCAGTATCTGGAGATCCCAAAGTCTTAATGGCAAATTCTAAGACTTTAGGACTAATTTGAAAGGTGAACATTATTTTCTCCCTCTGGGCCATGATTAAAATTTTAGAAATGAGAAATAGTCAATGAACTGATACTTCACACAAAATATTAAAGATCTAAACCTTCTGGGTCAAGAGAAGATTTTTAAAGATTATTTTAAAACTTCATTTTTGTTGCCACGGCAACCAGAGTTTTTAACGGATTTGACGTCTTTTAGCTATTTTCAAAGGGGACAACCTAAGGATCATTTTGCCAAATTTTGTTCAAATTGGCCCAATGGTTTGGAAGGAGATGTCTTTAAAAATCATTCTTTATTTCTACATAAACCCCACCCACCTGGGGTTTGGCCCCTGCCGACCCGAGAGTCATGATTTTAGCTATTTTGAAAGAGGTCAATGTACTGATATTCATGTTTTCATGTAAAATATCAAGGCTCTTTGCTTCCTTGGTCATATAGTTCACTTTTGTTGCCATGTTCCTTTACATGGCAACCTCTTGTTATTTGCACCAAAGTTAGTGACTAAGTGGAGTTACAATTCCCTCACAAGCTCTTTTATATGACAATTGACCCGAGGAAAAAATCAACTTAAAAACATTGTAGAAAATGAAGAAATTATCTGAAACAACCAATTTCTTAATTTTTCACAATGTTTTCTACTCCCAAAGACTAAGACATATTTTAGATCTCCACAAATTTATTTAAAACTGTTGTCTGCAACCTCTTTCAGTTTAGACCTGTCTGATTTACTTGATAATGCGTTAACAGGATTCCTTAGTATCTGCTACTTCTTACTTTGCTTGAACAAGGATTAGGGGAATTTTACAGTCTGATTTGGAATACACAATGTTTTTGTATTATTTCATTGTTCTGTAATACTCATAATGTCTACGCCGGAACAATGGGCATGCTCGTCTTGCCATTCAATAGTGTCACACAAGTCAACCAATTATTGTGTAGAATTATCGTAGAGAGATCTTCGTGCCCCAGGTGCATTAGTTTGGATTTTTAGCTGTTGGTACATTAGTGTTGGATTCAGGTTGACTTGATCTTAGGACATATTATTTAATATGACAGACTTTATTGATTGGAACTTTGTCTTTTTGGATTTAGAAGTTTTTGTTTGAAGTTTTTGGTGTGGACAACATAAAGATGAGGTATATATTTAACCCTTTCCTGTACAATTTGTAATTTTTATGTCTCTGTGATTTTATACTTAGAAAACATTGTGAAAAAATAAGAAATTGCTTGTAACAAAAAAATCCTTCTTTTTCCACAATATTTTCTATCATATAGGATGGCAAGCTCTTGACTTGTACTTATTTATAATGTTGTCAGCTTGCCCTTTGAATTCAAGTCTAAAATGTTGACAATCAGTAAAGGATTAATATTTTTATATTCTTATACCTGTCTGAGCTTTACATTATCATGTACTTTACTGGTTAAAGTTCAAAGAAGTTGCAGTCATTTATGAAATTTTAAAATTCTTTGTCTTCTTTTTAGGAAGAAAACATTGTGGATAGTAAGAAATTACTTGTAATTTCTTCATTTACAAAAATTATTTCTAAATCTTTTTATCTTAACCCTTTCCTGTTTGATGATCTGTGGTTTTAACGGCCCTGTGTCATTACACTTGAGAAAACATTGTCGAAAAAGAAGAAATTTCTTGTAAAAAAAAATTCTTCTTTTTCCACAAATTTTGAACCCTGCTGACTTATCATTTCTATGCCCACGCATCGATAGATCAGGGGCATATTGATTTACCAGTGTTGTCTGTCTGACCATCTGTCTGTCTGTCTGTCTGCAAAAGTAAACCTGCCAATTTTCCTATAACTTCAACCCTGATTCAGTTACAATGCTAATATTTGGTATGTAGATAGATCTCAATGAGGCACAACTGGAGAAGGTCATTTCTTCAAGGTCAAAATGTTAACCCTTTTCCCTAAAACGTTGCTCAAAAACTTAACCTGCCAACTAAACATTTTCCTATAACTTCATCCCTAATCAAGTTACAATGCTAATATTTGGTATGTAGATAGATCTCAACAAGGCACAACTGGGGAATTTTATTTCTTCAAGGTCAAGGTCAAAATTTTAACCCTTTACCCTAAAACTTTACTCAAAAACTTAACCTGCCAACTAAACATTTACCTTTAACTTCATCTCTAATTAAGTTACAATGCATATATTAGGTATGTAGATAGCTCTCAACAAGGCGCAACTGGGGATGGTCATTTCATCAAGGTCAAGGTCAAAACTTTAATCCTATTCCCTAAAACGTTACTCAAAAACTTAACCTGCCAACTAAACATTTTCCTATAACTTCATCCCTAATCAAGTTATAATGCTAATATTTGGTATGTAGATAGGTCTCAATGAGGCACAACTGGAGAAGGTCATTTCTTCAAGGTCAAGGTAAAAAATTTAACCCTTTTCCCTAAAACTTTACTCAAAAACATAACTTGCCAACTTAACATTTTCCTATAACTTCATCCCTAATTAAGTTACAATGCTAATATTTGGTATGTAGATAGGTCTCAACAATGTGTTCCTTGAAAAGGTCATTTCTTTAAGGTCAAGGTAAAAAATTTAACCCTTTTCCCTAAAACGTTACTCAAAAACTTAACCTGCCAACTAAACATTTTCCTATAACTTCATCCCAAATTACGTTACAATGCTAATATTTGGTATGTAGATAGGTCTCAATAATGTGTTCCTTGAAAAGGTCATTTCTTTAAGGTCAAGGTCAAAATTTTAACCCTTTTCCCTAAAATGTTACTCAAAAACTTAACCTGCCAACTTAACTTTCTCCTATAACTTCATCCCTAATTAAGTTACAATGCTAATATTTGGTATGTAGATAGGTCTCAACAAGGTGCAACTGGGGATGGTCATTTCTACAAGGTCATTGTCAAAATTTAACCCTTTTCTCTAAAACAAAGAAAAAAAAAAACAATAAAAATCACCCGTTTCTCAAGAAAATACAGTTTCGGGGGCATGGTGTTTCACAAACACATCTTGTTTAAATAAGTTCAACTTTGAATTGTAGTCTGTAAAACCTTTGAATTCAGACCAGTCTAAAGTTTCAAAAAGGGAAAGGCATAAGGGATGTAAAATAAAGGGGATTGTGTGGGAAAGGGTGAATTAGCTAAACTTTGTTTAAAAATGCTTCAAATTGAAGGAGTCTGGAACTTTGTTGCTTTCACCCATTCCCACACAATCCCTCCTTTTTATGCCTCTTTAGAAAAAAAAGTTTTGGAAAACTTTGTGGGTAATGTGGGTTAAGCCGGGCCGTCTGTGTCTGTGACACACTTCTAGTTCTACCCATAAATGTTTTTCCGTTTGTGTACAAAATACTATTTGTGTTGTGCAAACTCTTCCAAGTTTTGATCCAATTTTACTGAACTTTAGTAATAATTTGATCACATGTTGAAGTTTCTTAAGATGTCATCTTCCCCCTGGTTGAATAAAGATCTCCCGTTTGATGTGGAGATTTTTAGCTCGGCTGTTTTCTTAGAAAACCAAAGTTATTGCTAAAGCCCTGGTGTCGTCTGTTTCAATGCCATTGCCATCCAAAATCATGGATATTTACCTAAATCTTGGATATTTTCCTAAATTTTGGATATTTTCCTAAATCTTTGATATCTTCCTAAATCTTGGATATTCTATCACTGTACTTTAGGCCAGACCTCACTGATGTTATGAAGTTTGAGGTCATTATTCAAGGTCATATTCCAAGGCCATAACTTATAAAGTACCTTCAGTTGAGTGTTAGCATCTGTATGCAGTGCTCTTGTGTTGAAAATAATTATTTTTTTTAAACATATGCTGAATATGAAATTGCTGGTTCGAAATTGAGTCACTTTGAGTGACAAGTTTTGGTGATTTTAGCTCACCAGAGCACAACATGCTCAAGGTGAGCTATTGTGATCAGTAATTTTCTGGTGTCTGTCTTTCTGTCCGTCTGCTCGTCCGTAAACAATTATCAAAAAATCTTCTCCTCCTAAACCATAAGGTTAGTGCTTTGATATTTGGTACATATCATCAGCTATTGACCCTCTACCAAAATACTTCAAAGGATTACAGTAACTGTACTCTGAAAATTAGCCCTTTTCTGTGCGATCCCTGATTTTACAAAGGAATAATGAAGGAAAACTTTTAAAGTCGTCTTCTCCCAAAGGAATGGGCCTAGGGCTTTGATATATGGTACATATTATCAGCTATTAACTCTCTACAAAAATACTTCAAAGAATTACTGTATTCTCAAAATTAGCCATTTTCTGTGGGAGCACTAATTTTAGATAGGAATAAAGAATGATAGCTTTGAAAACCTTTTTCTCCTAAACTATTAGGCCTAGAATTTTGATATTTGGTATATATTGATTTTTATTGACCCTCTAACAAAATACTTCAAAGAATTACTGTATGCAGGAAATTAGCGCTATACGGTGGGATCGTCAATATACCTAGGATTAAAAGAGAAAATCCTTAAACATCATCTCCAAAATAATTAGACAAAAGGCTTTGCTTATTTGTATATATCATAAAGCCATGAACCATCATACTCAGGGAGTGATTTAGGACCATCATGGTCCTCTTGTTTTTCTGTTGCTGCATGAATAAAAATCTCTGATGCTGTTCACTGCATGATGGGTTTAAAAGTAAACATCAAATCAAATGCAATCAGCAGTCAATTGTTTACTCTAATGAACAGCTCGTCTCATTAGAAAAATCAAATGATACACTGCGAGACATTTGTATTGATTGTCATTTGCTGAGGAACATTCTTTTCTATCAGACGGTGAATGATAATCACTCTCTGTGAACAGAGTTACAGTCTCTACCGTGTTGCATTGATAAAGTGCGCCTGCATCATACCTGTTACTGCAATAAAGTGTGCCTGCATGTCATCTGTTACAGCAAAAAAGTGTGACTTGAATTGAAGACAAGTTTAACCTATTCAAACAAAATGAAGCTTTTAAACGCCCCTAAATATAAAAGCTTTGGAAAACATTGTGGAAATGAAGAAATTGCTTGTTACAAGCAATTTTTTCATTATCCACAATGTTTTCTACCCCAAAATACAAAGATTTTAAAGATTTCATCAACTTAGAATTGTCGTCTGCAACTTATTTGAATTTGGACTGATCTAAATTTTTATCATGTGGGAATGGGTTAAAAAGGTTATAGCTGTTCATTACCTTGATTACCTTAAACAATGCAATAGCTTCAATATCTGTATACAAGAAAGAAAAGTGTTGAACCCATTACCACATAGTACCCCAAAGAAATATTGCTATGGGAAACATTGTGACAAAACAAGAAATTGCTTTTAAAAAGCAAATTCTTTTTTTGTCATAATATTTTCTACCTCTTATGACCCTTTTAGCTCACCTGAGCACTACATGCTGAAGGGGAGCTTTTGTGGTCGTCAACATTTTCTTTAAACATCTCCTCCTAAACTACTGGGCCAATTTGGACCAAACTAGGCAGGAATGTTCATGGAAGATCCTTTTTGAAAACTTGTTCATGAAACTTTGATTTTCTAAAATGTGGGCATGGCAGGACCTAGCTCATCAAACTTACAGAAATCATGGGATCATCTGCACGTTGGGTAGGACTTGGTTCAAATCATTCTCAGGTGAGCAATTTAGGGCCATTTTGGCCACCTTGTTTCAATTTATATAAACTTTGTTTTGTCATCTGCAAATTCTTTTTGATTTGGACTAGTTTAAAATTTTGTTCTTTGGGAATCAGTTAAATCAGGAACTCCTATACATTAACCCATTCCCATACAGTGACGCTTTTGAAGTCTGTAAAGAAAAACAACTGGGGAAACATTGTGTAAAATGAAAAAATTGCTTTTTACATTTTCCTACATGTTTTTAACCAAGAAAGTTGAAAAATTCTAATATTTCATCACCTTTGAATTTTGCCAACATGGAAATGGGTCATGTAAGGAACCTACTTTGTTGATGTCAGACTAATGCTCTGTGTGCCGCTGCCTTAGCGCAGTTGGCAGTGAGTCAGACTCTCAATCACTAGGTCACGGGTGTGATCCCTAGTTGCAGCAAATATCCTTTCCTACATTTGTCTCCAACCAATGGGTGGATAATATTAACCTAAGTGGAATGCACAGCTGGAGGCTTGGAAGAATGTAGTTGTAGTGCTGGTATGAGAAATACTATATATCTTTGTTCAGGTGCTCCAGCTGTGGCTATATGACTGAAACACTGTTAAAAGTGGTGTTAAACCCCATTCAGTCAATCTAAACTTCTGTATACAGGCTAATTTCCATATATGGTGAAACCTTCAAAAATCTTCTTCTCAGATACCAATCGATGCATTTCAATCAGATTTTACAGGAATGATCTTTGGGTGACCTATTATCAGATTCCTTCAAAGAATTTTGATCGGATGAAAAACATGGCTTTAATGGGCGGGGCTAATTTCCATATATGGTGAAACCTTCAAAAATCTTCTTCTCAGATACCAATCGATGCATTTCAACCGAATTCTACGGGAATGTTCATTGGGTGACTCTTTAATAGATTCCTTTAAAGAAATATGCTCAGTTGAAAAACATGGCTTAAATGGGTTGGGCTAATTACATAGAAGTGAAATTTTTAAAAATCTTCTTTTAAGAAATCAATGGATGAATTTCAACCAAATTTCACTGAATTGATCCTTGGGTGACTCTTTATCATATTTTTTCAAAGAATTTTGATAGTACAGAAAAGATGCCTTAAATAGGGTGGCTAATTTCCATATATAGTGAAAGCTTTAAAATCTTCTTCTCAGAAAAAATTGGATGAATTTCAACCAATTTTCACTAGAATGATCTTTGTCTCCGTATATGGTATACAGTGAAATTTCGAAAATCTTATTTTTGCAAACTGCAAGATTGTTTTTTAGCCAAAGTTCTCAGAAATGAAACGTAAATTCAGGCCAGTGGAGAGAGTCAGGAGCTCAAGCGCCTCTTTTTTGAAAACATTGTTGAAAATGAAGAAATTGCATGGGCGTAACCAAGAATTTGAAATATATACGCACGCCGAAGGCGTGCCTGAACGCCGTAGGCGTTCGCGAGCGCCGAAGGCGCGAGTGGGGGGAGAGCACGAGAGGGGGTCTCCCCTCTCGTAGGGGGGGTTCGGGGGCCTCCCCCGAGAAAATTTTGGTATTCAGAATGGCTGGAGAACGATTTTGAGCCTGTTTTGAGGACAAAATTTGGGCTTCATTTATGGACATAATTTTGATAATGAAGTTCATGTTCCTTAACATTTCTTCCTTTTAAGCTCACCTGAGTCGAAGGCTCACAAGGCGAGCTTGATTGCGTCCTACGTTGTCGTGTTGTTGTTCACATTGTCCAAACACATCTGAAACCCCTTGGCCGATCAAAGCCAAATTTCATGTGAGCATCCATGGGAAGGGGGGCGAAAAGTTGTATGAATGTTCCTGGTCATGTGACCAAGATGGCCGCAAGGGCTATAAATACTAAAATGTTTTTAAAATCTTCTCCAGAACCAGAAGGCATATGATCTTGAAACTTGGAATGTAATATTTGGAATGGAACCCTACCAAAGATAAATAAATCATGATCCTGGGATGACATTGACCTATTTTACGGCAAGGTCAACTTAGTTCGCCTATGCATTTGGTAAAATATCTTTAATGGGAGAAAACTTGCTAGGAATAGGCAAATGGGCAGAATATTTATGTGTATGAAAAAATTTGCCCCAGGGGGTTGTCTGCCCCTGCCCGGGGTTTTATACATGTGTATGACTGTAATATTCAAACATCTTCTACTCTGAAACCGCTTGGCCAAAGTCAAACTTCATGTGGAGCATAACGATAGTACACATACATTTGGCAAGGTCACATGACCAAGATGTCGCCATGGCTATAACAAACAAAATAGAAAATCTCAATATGAGAAGCAGAAGGCATGATTTTGAAATTTCACACGAAGAATAGGAGAATGGAGCTCTACAAAGTCTATATAACGCGCCTGATTCATGTAACTGGAAAGCGTCCAAACTTTGCGATAATGCAGCGCAATGCATCCTGCGATACCTCCCCAACTGTAAAGCAGAATTTCCGATATCCCCCAATTGATTTGAACATTTATTATAATAGAATTTTTTTGTTTATAATTTTAATTGATATATTTTATTTTTTGATAACTATATGCGTTAGTTTTGATAAGAAGTGTACGTCAAAATTTGGTTTATAAAGAAATAATAACTGTTTGTTTAATCATGTCTTTTGGACACAATTACTCATAAAATGCATAAAACGTCATACAAAAGAACGTCAAAACACAGGCGTTTGACATTTCATAAAACGACCTAGACCCGCTATGTTGATTAAGCTATTCGTAATCTGGCTATAAACATAGCGGGTTTAGGGCATTTTCTGGCCTTTTTTTACTGTGTCAACGCTTTTGGTCAAAATCCCTCTGACGCCAGTTTGCAACGTTTCTAAAGTCTAATGTCATATATTATGTCGAAACTTTGACGTTGGGCGATATGTAGTGCACTTAAATTTTTGGTACAAATTATTTTATCCGAGTTAGCCGCTTCAAACTTTTACGACCTCGACCTTGAAGAAACTTGGAAATTTTTAAAATGATATACTTCTCAAAATTTGATTAGGATCACTATTTCAGTAGTATGCCAGTTGGTCAACATTGGCTATATTTTTCAAAATTTTTATATGACGATATTAGACATTGATCGTTGTATAGAAATTTGAAAATTTGATTGATTTTTCTTTTTTCATTTTTTTCGATACACGTATCCGATCACGGGTACCCATAAAATTTGCCGTAACACAAAACCTAGTGGGTGGGCCAGGGGTATGCACTTTTACTCTTACCACATCTTCAAGAAGCGTAACGTCATAAAACGTTTCTTTGTCTGAAAAGGCCACTATCCAAGAGACAAAATAGAGGTTTTTAAAAATTACCAAAATTTGTGATTTTTCATTAAAAACGCATTTTTACCAAAAATTCGGAAAAAAAAATGTTTTCTACTTAAAATTTTCTTTATTTGAACCCAAGCTGGTAAGTGAAAACCAAATTCAAATCTGAGCAGTAGCTACTGAGATATAAGTTTTCAAGGACCTGAAATTGGAGTGATCCTTATCAAATTTTGAGTAGTATATGTCCACGCTTTATTGGGACGACGTATGGCCGTTTAAATTTCTATGACATTACTTGATTTTATTTTTAAAATTAGTTTAGTTAAGTGTAACACGATAATACGATTTTGTCAACTGTTTCGACCCCTCAGCAGGTCTCTTCAGGCGGTGATGAGCTAAAATACTCACAGATTTCTCCGCTACAGTTTTTATTTTTTTTTTTTTTTAATTTTAAACTTTTTTTTTACATTTAAGTTTTTTAAGATTTTTTTTTTACTTTTTTAGTTTTTTTTTTAAACATTCACTCTTTGTTCATGCTTCATCATCAGATGACTCAGACTCATCTTGCTGTTCATTGAACACTAGTGCAATGCGCCTATGCCCAGTTGCATCAAAGTCATTGATGGCACTGTTTACATCAATGTTGATGTTTCGATGTATGTGCATCAGGGCAAGGCCAGTTAAGCGGTCCTGAGACATTGTGTTTCGGAGATACGTTTTTAGCCTCCGAAGTGTGCTGAATGATCTTTCGGCAGAGGCTGTTGAAACTGGCATTGTCAAAAGAACTTTGAAGATTGCATACAAGTTGGGAAGCAACTGGTATGATGCGTCCATGGCCTTGCACAATATATCAGCAACTAAGCCTTGATATGCAATTTTGTGCCGCCATAGGTCAAGTTCAGCATCAATTGCGTGTAGATCAATGAATGGTGCATACTCAGTCTTTATGTCTTGCCAAATAACTGGAGTCAGATGTCCAATTTTGTTGGAAAGTAGGTACTGAGCCTTCAGTCGTGGATGAGGTATGCAAAGTCTGTCTTCAAGTTCAGTTCTAAGGTGATCCATGAATGGCAGGAAGAGATTGAGTCGCCAGTATTCCTTAACTGTAGGGGCTGGTACATTATTTCGATGCTGCTGGCGACCAGCTAGTCTCGGGCGATCGACTACAACATTTTGCTGATTTGCAAGGGTAACTGCCGATTGCCAAATCTCGTCATGATAGTGTGCATCGTCCCGTTTCTGAAGCAAAACGTAGTGTAATGCTTTAGCATGTTCCGATGCTTTCACGAGATCACATTTTGGATCTTGCATCGAATTTGACAGGGGATTTGATGTATCCAGGGGCTTCCCGACCACGCAAAGAGCGATAATGAACTCAAATGACAGAATTGCTTTATGGAGAGATGAAGCAGTTGACATCGTCTTGCTGTCATGATTGGTCTGAAGATCTGTTAGTGTTTCTTCTATCGGGCCAAAGTTCCTAGAGAAGGCCGAAACACTTTCTGAATGCTGGGACCACCTAGTAGGGCATAGTTTCTTCAGCATTTCAGCGTTATTGTTGTGAGCTGAGTAGGCTGCCTGTCGTTTGGGCGAGTTGGTAAGAAAGAACAGTGTGTCACCTACGACGGTGAACATTGACTGCACGAATGCAATTTTACAGGCGTGACAAATTGCAAGATTTAAACGATGGTTTCGACAATGGACGTATTTTGCATTTTGGTAATCTTGAGCGACCCTGGCCTGAACACCCCTGATTCGTCCAGACATATTTCCGGCTCCATCGTAGCCCTGGGCTACGATATGATTGGGATTTAGACCATGCTTTCTTATTTCTGTGGTTAATAACCCATGCAGTGCTTCTCCGGTGATGCTTGTTGTTGACACAAAAGACAAAAAGTCTTCAGTTACTGAGTGCTCATCAGCATCAGATTTTTCTGTGAAACGAACACAGAAGGCAAACTGCTCTATGTTACTAACGTCTGCAGATTCGTCTGCCATAATAGTGAAGTACTGGGCAGAACGACACCTCTCAAGTATAGAATTTGAAATTTGTTGACCACAAAGACTAATGAACTCGTTCTGAATTTTGGGAGAAAGGTATTTTGAATGTTATGGTGCGGTGGCAAGGTGGTTGCTCAGTACCTCATCCTTTTCTGCTCGGTAATTAATAATGGCCCTAAAATTACTCCTGTCCTCAGTTTTGCCGCGTAAAGCGATATTTTGTCTGCCACAAACAACGACTGCACCGATAATTGATGTGAGCACTTCTCTGTTCTTTTTCACCTTATTTTTGTAGCCCTCTGAGCCAAACTCTACTATACTTTGCTCCTTCCTATTGCATATATTAACATATTTCTTGGCCTTAAATACACCATCTACATGATCTTGTGACTGTACGTGCGAGTCAGCAATCTTTTTAGCATTGCTCCAATCTGTTAACGGGCGGGTAACAAGACAATTGCTCGCTTGACTGAAAATGACACATGGCGCACAAAAGACTCCGTCAACATTAGCACTATATCTAAGAAAGGAATAATTTGACTGGTCAAAAACGAAGTCGGGAACCCTTCTACTCTTTTTTCCAAAGTCACGCAAAGGTGCTTTCCAACCTTTAGATGGCTGAAATCGTGATGTTAATGCCTGGAATTTTTGTGAATCTGGCAAAGAAAACCTTCTGTCAAAATCAAGAGTCCCAATGTCGAAAAATGAAGAGCTTTGACACGTAGCCGCAGCTATTTCAGACTGAGCTTTGACATCACCTGACGACACACGGGTATTGTTGGATAAACATTGGGGTGCTTTTTCTGTGTCAGAGCAATTCAAATTGCCAGTGTTAACGGTGTCTGCAGATTCTCCCGACTGGGCTCCTGACTCGGTGGTTTGACTTGTATCTAAGTCTGTCAAGTCTAAAAATTTCAAACGCTTGCATTGGCTATTCTCAATATTCTCGGATGAGGAAGCAATAGACTCATGACTCTGTTTATTCAAAGTTGTATTTTGATCACCCCCGACTCACAAGTGGCATTGAATGCTTGAAAGATTGTTTTTTTGGCCAGGAAGAAGTCGGAGTCTGCGCTTCATCGTGTAGTGGGATCCTATTCTGGATGAACTTTGTGTTTTGATTGCGACTGATGTTTGGACCAAAAGATTCAGAAAATGCAAGAACAAAAGAAAGAGCAAGAAGAATTTGTCATCGCATGATTATGCAGTATAGAAAATAGAAGTGGAAATGTTAATAAATGTGGAAAATCGGCATGCAAACTCCCAGGGCACTAGTTATTTGAAGGCAAAATTGGACAAAATTCAAGCCATTCAAAATATTCTGCGATGATTTTAGAGAGTAGTTTCCGTCGTTGCACAGTTTAAAATATGACGTCATCCAAAATTGAATTAAAAATCGATGACGTCATTCACCTACGATGTATTAATTGAAGACGCACGCATGAAGAGACACACAATAAATGAAAAATACATAAATACATAATAAAGATAAAAAAATACAAAGGTAGAATACTTTTGTATTTTTTTTTTTTTTTTATACTTTTGTCAAAAAATACTTCTGTATTATTTTTTTTTTAATTTGTATTTTTTTTTTAATTTATTTACTATTCACGATTTTTTTTACATTACGCACGTGCGTAGTGTGCGTAATGGGCGTTACGCCTTTGAATTGCTGGTGGCTCAGATAGAATTGTACTGTTATGAGAAATGCCAGAAGGCCATGATTAGGTGCACCGGCAGCTAAGATATAACTGAAATACTGTTGAAAATGGTGTTAAACCATTACCAGATTTGTTTTATTTTCTTGATAGAAAATATTGTGTAAAATTAAGAAATGGCTTGTTAATCCATTCCCACATAATGACACTTTTTGATGCCCCTTAAGAAAAATGATTGGGAAAACATTGTGTAAGTGGAAGAAGGTTTCTACCAAAAAAGTTGAAAAATCTCAAATTTCATAAACTTTGAATTGTCGTCTGCAACTCTTTTCACCAGTCTAAAATTAGCGGTCTGGTAATTTCTAAAAGCTGATAGAACCAACCTATTTAGCTGTGGTATTGAGAAATGTCTCATTGTGAACTTTGAAACTGTCTGAAACAATCCTTGCATGATATGTTGTTATAGTCAGTATTGGACAATCTTGTTAATGGATGCAATCTGCTAATTGAGGAATCCAGAGATGCTTTCTTACAGAAATCATGTTCCAAACCCTTATACTTTGTCACTTGTTTACAAACAAAAACCTTAAAACAATTGAGTCTGTTGTTCAGCATCAGTGGCTTGCAAAATGTTTGTGGTTTATAAGCTATTAAACCTTTACTTTTTAACCTGATTTATTCCATTCCAACACAATTACACTATTTGAGGCCCCTCAAGAAAAATAATTTGAAAAACATTGTGACAAGCAATTTCTTCATTTACAACAATTATTTCTACCTAGAAAAGTGAAAAATCTAAAATTTCATAAACTTTAAACGTCTTCTGCAACTCCTTTCAATTTTGACTAATCTGAAATTTTGCGGTCAAGTAAAAAAATCACTATTTTTTCAACAACTGTTTCTGGGGGTTCATGGGTGCTAAAAAAACACCCAGGATGTTTTGACATTCCATGATTCCATTTTCATTACTATAGTAAACTGCTACAAAATTGCTCATTGATTTTCTATAGGATTGATTGTACTGTGACTCTATGTGACACAGGATACCACTTTACTTTTATGGTCTTTTATTTCACTGATCATGTCATATATATTCCAGGCCTGTCTAATTTGTACAAAATGTTGGTGATAATTCACTTATCCTTTGCAATCAATTTTAAACAATTAAGTTTGTGTGTTAAACCTTTCTATGATAGTTTAATCCATTACCAGACGACAAAAATTTAGACTGGCCCAAATTAAAAGGAATTGCAGGCGGCAATGTAAAGTGTATGAAATTTTTTACTTCTTTTTACCTTTGGGGTAGAAAATATAGTGGATAATGAAGAGATTGCTTGTAACAAGCAATTTCTTCATTTTCCACAATATTTTCCAAAGCTATTTTTCTTTGGGCGTCTAAAAGCGTCATTGAGTGGGAATGGGTTAAAGAAACTTGCATTTGTTAAAATTTTTTCAGACACATGCCTGGAATTCGGGTTTTTTGAGTCCTCAAGTATGGCACAAACTTATTTTGTGGTGTCCATGGTCGAGAGGTAGAGCGTCGGCTTCCCAATCAAGAGGTCCTGAGTTCGATTACCGGGAGCGGCTTTCGATCTTGGTTCTGTCATTGGCCCACACTTTCGGCGCGAGTACTGGTGCATTTTCCAGGAAGCAGAATCGAGAGGGATTAATCTTAAGTTGGAAGAACTTGTTTCCTAATTGATGTAAAATAAATAGGTTTACACCAACAAACTTATTTGTTTATTTGCGCTACATGAATTATTCAGAATTCCTGATCTTAAACTTTTGGAATATTCTCACTTCTACCCATGAGTTTGCAGAGCTATATATTTGTAAATATTCTTAAGCCAAAAGCTCTAAAAGATATTATATAATATAGCTATATTCCAGATAAGTTGAATTAAAAGTATTTTGATTGGAATGTGACTTTGTGCAAAACTATAATAAGTGCTTACACACTGTAGATCAATATTGTCAAAATAACTTGCCACAATTATTCTCAAATATACGTAGATGTGCCATTTGAAAGAATTTTTGGGATAGTTCTAATGTCAAGGTCACAGGTCAAGGTCAAACACTAAAATTGTGTTTATCTGAACAATCACTCCTACATTTATGTATGGATTTCAAAATAACTTGGCACAATTATTCTCAAATACAAGTAGATGTGGCATTTTGAAAGAAATTTTTGGGATGGTTCTAATGTCAGGGTCACAGCTCAAGGTCAAACACCAAAATTGTGATTGTCAAGAGCATTTCTCTTACAATTATGGATGGATTTGAAATAAATTGGCACAATTATTCTCCACCATGAGTAGATGTGCCATTTGAAATAAATTTTGGATAGATTTTAATTCAAGGTCAAAGCTCAAGGTCAAATGCTAAAATTGAAGATCAAGGTCAAGTTGATGGTCAAACCTTTGCGGGCTCGACAGCAGTTGTCCTGGGACAAGCTTCTAGTGACTAGAAAACTAATTCAGGATGTTTTTCTCTAACCTCAGACATCATTTCATGCCTTGGTCTGATTTTCCAGACGATTTTCTGGAAGTAATATTAATGGACGTGTGCGCTTATCGAGAGCACTGGTCAAATCTTTTAAGACTCTGAAAAACCTTGTTTTCTGGGAAACCAATGAATGGATGACAATACCTAAGACAAGTTGCATAAGTATGATACATAGTTGACCCATTTAACCCATTCCCACTCAATGACGCTTTTTGACGCCCCTCAAGAAAAACAATTGGGGAAAACATTGTGTAAAATGAAGAAATTGCTTGAAGCAAGCAATCTCTTCATTTTCCACAATGTTTTCTACCCAAAAAGTTGAAAGATTGTTAAGTTTCATCAATTTATATTGTCATTTAAATTCTTTGAATTTGGACTAGTCTAAAATTTTGCCGTCTGGTAATGGGTTAAACACAATCAGGCATTTTGACATACTGAAGAACTTTCTACCCTTCTTCGCTGCCTTCAATTTGGACCAGTCTATAATTTTATCATCAGGAAATTGGTTAATTGTTGGTCAAATGGACAATTGTTCAAAGGTTTTAATCCAATAGAAACTAACAGTGCTTTAAGTGTCCCTCCAGCAGGATGTGACTTAATTGGTGCAATGACAGCAAACACAGTGATTAATGGATAATAGGATGGCCGTTGGCTTTAACTGTCATTTCCAACTTCCTCTAATTTGGAATATTTGAAAATTATAGAGTAAAATATGACTTCATTGCTTTGTTGGCGTCCTGCATGTTTAACCCATTCCTAGACAATGAAGCTTTTAAACGCCCTTCAATATAAAAGTTTTGGAGAAAAAATTGTGGATAATGAATGCAACTTCTTCCAAGTTGGACCAATCTAAGATTTTGTCGTTTGGGAATGGGTAAACTAGTTAAAATGACTAGCAATCTGATAGAAGTCAAGGGTTGCAGGTTGGAATTGCAACTGCAATGCTGGTCATATAGGAATTCCCTTTAGTAATACAATTCAGAGCCCAACCCTGTTACTGGGAATACCAAGGAAGCACATGAATAAGTGAACTTTGCTGTGGTATAACTGACAGATATCTCAAAGTAGAAATAAACTTGTTTCTTTGGTATGACTGAAAAAAAGATTGTTCAAAACTGCAATAAACTTCATTGCTGTGATATAACTGAAAGATAGTTTAAATCAGCAATAAATTCCATTGCTGTGGTAAATTGATTTACTGAAAGCTTGTTAAGAGCAGCAATAAACCCCTTTGTTTTGGTATAACTGATGAAAGATTGTTCAAAGCAGCAATAAACTGCTTTGCTTTGGTATAACTGAAAGATTGTTCAAAGCAGCAATAAACTGCTTTGCTTTGGTATAACTGAAAGATTGTTCAAAGCAGCAATAAACCCCTTTGTTTTGGTATAACTGAAGGATTGTTCAAAGCAGCAATAAACTGCTTTGCTTTGGTATAACTGGGTGATTGATCAAAGAAGCTACCCTTTTACTGTAGTATAACTGGAAGATTGTTCAAAGTAGCAATAAAGCCCTTACAACTAAAACAATAGCAGTGCAGTACAAGGAGTAAACTAACTCACTGTTGAAAGCAGGAAAGCTCTGAACATGAAAAGTTTAATGACTGATGACTATCTATTGATTAACAGAGTCACTGTCTTCAATGTTGCTAATTGGAATCTTATTTATCAAGATATGTAGGGATCAAATGAGACTGATATTGTACTTCACTGTTCCATTTGTGAACTAGAAATGTATCCAAAATCCTAAATTTTGCATTGACTTCATATTTCTCTGGACAAGTCAAGTAAAAGGGATGTCTCAGGAAACGAATATGCCAAATATATTAATTCAGAAATATTCAAGAAGCAACACTTTGACCAATGAAGCAAAGAAGGAAAAATTTAAACATCTCCTCCAAGTTTGTTTTGTTTATATTTAGGTTACACCTGGGTACACCTTATTCTAACATACAAACATAGAAGGAAAAATTTGAAAATCTCCTTTAATTGAAAAACGGAAGCCTAGAGCTTTAATAATTGGTACGTATTATCTCTCAGTGAACCTGTACAAAGTTTTTTCATGTTACATTGAAAAAAAAAAACAAAAAAAACCAAACAATCGACAAAAGGTAATCTTCTAACACAAAACTAGAAACTTAAGAACATTGATATTTAGAATCTCATGAAATTTTACAAAATTTGCTCATGTGATGCTCCTTTGGTCATATTTAACCCATTACCAGACGACAAGATTTTAGACTGATCTAAATTGAAAGGAGTTGCAGACAACAATTTAAAGTTCATGAAATTTTAGATTTTTGCAACTTTCTGGATAGAAAACATTTCCTGAAATGAAGAAATTGCTTGTTACAATCAATTTCTTCATTTTACACTTTGTTTTCCCTTTGTTTTCCCAATTTTTTTTCTTGAACCTTAACCCATTCCATATAACAAAATTTTCGATTGGCCCAAATTATAAAAAGTTGCAGACAACAAATTTTGGTTGAGTTTTTTTTTTTTATTTTGAGGTAGAAAATAAAGTGGACAATATAGAAATTGCTTGTACCAAGCAATTTCTTATTTTCCACAATATTTTCCGAAGCTTTTTCTCTTTGGGGTGTCAAAAAGCGTCATTGTGTGAGAATGCGTTAACTGTATGTATGGTATATCTGAGAACCAACAATGTTGTGAATACTTTACTTAACCCTTTCCTGCACAATCCCTGGTTTTTACATCCCTATGATTCTATACATGAGAAAACATTGTGGGAAAAGAAGAAATTGCTCGTAACAAGCAAATTCTTCTTTTCCCACAATATACCCTGTAGGTTGGTTACTTTTCAAATTGCTCTCACTTTTAGTTGTCATCTGTAACTTGTTTCAAATTTGACAAGTCTAAAATTTTGAAAAACATGAAAGGGTTAATTCATTTCATGTGCAGTAATATATATAAACTCTAAATAGTGAAATGTAAAAGAATGTAATGGACAGTTTATAATGGATTAAAAAATCTTTTGAAATTTATGAATTTGCAAATATACAAAAATCCCCCCCCCCCCCCCCCCCCTAGCAAAGATTTTAAAAATTACAGGAAACGGCGGATGATATTACAAATTTTTAAGGCCCTTTATATGATATTTGGCTTATTTTATATTACCACACATTTCAAACTCTTTACACACTCAAGGAATTATTGTTGCATGCAATTTTTCCTTTGTCAGGAGCCGTGGTATTTCAAATATGAATTGATAGGTAGATAGACCGACAACTCTGCTTTTTGAAAATCAGACCAAAAGTAAACATTTGAATCTGGTATGCCTGCACAATTCTCAAGATCAGGGTCAACCCATTTTACGATTATACAGAAAGGGGAGGGAATTAGATGTAGTCATTAGACACTAGACTGAAGTGTCAGAGGTCTCAGATTTGGATTCCCGGTACTTCCAGTTTTTCGAACTGAGGCATGTCTCCATAAATATGATCTCAGCTATTAATCCATTACCAGACAACAGTATGTTATACTGGTCTAAATTCAAAGAAGTTGTAGATTACAGTTTTAAGTCGGTAAAATCTTGAAAATATTTGTCCTTTGAGGACGAAAAAAACATGGATAATGAAGAAATTGATACTGTATTTTTTGTAATAACTACTTCTGTCCTAATAGAAAATCCTCCTGTAACGTAACCAAGTTGACTAAAAATTGATCAAGGGTTCACTAAAATTGATGCAGATTTTCATATTTGTGTTAGTGAGGGCAGTCTATCAAAGGTTAAAGTAACATAAATCTTTATGATGCATCTGTAAAACTTTTTCCGAATGATAACTTAACATTCATCTGGTTTAGTTTTGTAGGCCACGACCATAATGTAGTGGAAGTGCGTTATTCTCTGACTCATGTGGTCCCTTGTTCGATTCCTTGCCGCTACAATTAACCTTTCCAAATTTGTCTCCCACCATTGGGATTATAATCATGAACCTTAGTGGGATGAGCAGCTGGAGACTCGGAAAGGATGTAGTGTTAGAAAAGGGTGAGAAATACAAGGAATCAATGGTTAGGTGCTCCAGTTGCTGCTATATGACTGAAATACTATTTAAAGTGCCCTTAAACTCCATTCAATGGCTTAGTTTTGCAAAATTTGACAAATGTCTTCATTCCAGGCTGTAGATGACTTTTATTGCTCTGTCAAAGTTTAAGATCACAGTGACTTTGCACTTGGTGACACATAGACATAAAAGCTGCTCTCTAGATGATCTTAAAACAGATTTGGTCTAGGTTTGCTAGCTTTGGCACAGGCATTCATTACTGGATGTGGGGGGAATGACTGGTTAACCTATCTCCACATGATCTGCTTTTTACCACAGAAAAAAAGCTTGAGAAACATTGTGGAGAATGAAGAAATGGCTTGACTATCCACAAAGTTTTCTTCCCAGGTTGACAAAGATTTTAAAATTTTATCTATTTGAAATCATTGTCTGTAACCTCTGTGATTTTGGACCGCTCTAAATTTTTGTGGTATGGAAATCGGTTAACAAGCATTTAAACAAGTTGTTCAGCAAAAAATTTCCTTTTTCTGAAAAAGTTTGATGAATAAATGGAGAAATAATTCCTCAGAAACATTTTTGGAAATAGAGAAATTAATCTAGGCAAAGCCAGTAGATTGACCAGTATAACTTTCAGTTAAGCCTTTCTACTCCCTGCATAAAAGGAGCTTTGGAAAACGTAGAAAATGTAGAAATTGCCTGTAACAAGTAATTTCTTCATTATCCACAATGTTTTCTTCTCAAAATTTTATGAATTAAAAATTGCAGTCTACAACTTCTCTGAAATTAGACCTGTCTAAAATTTTGTTGTCTGGTAATGGATTAAACTTCTTTGCATTAAACTTTGCTAATTTGTTTTATTTCACAGGCTGTTGTTGACAATTATGGAAGGTCTGCCTATCTGAAGTCAAAAACAAATGCAACAAGAAAAGGTGTTAGATCAGGTTTGTATCTAATATAGCAAAAATGTATTTACATTGGCATAGATATGAAATGAAACACTGTAGCTGCGACCATAGTGCAATGATAGCGCGTCAGTGTCCCAGTAAAGAGTTCTGGGTTCTATCTCCGACCACAGCAAATATCCTCCCTGACATCTGTCTTCAACCATTTGGTGAATAATCGTAAAGCTAAGTAGGATGCGCAGCTGGAGGCTTGGAAAGGATGCTTTGGTAGTACTGGTAGAAATACCAGGAATCCATAGTTAGGTGATCCAGCCGCTGCATTATGACTGAAATACTGTTAACCCTTGTTATGCTGAATAAAATGTGTTTTAGAATTGTACTAAAATCAAAGCACTGAAATTACTAGAAGCACTAGGTGCAGGTCAATATTCCTTTTGAAAACAGATTTTGTGAACAATTCCAGCTTGAAAGGGACAAACAGGTGGTGAAGACTGAGATCAGACTAAAATAAGAATATTCCAGGTCTAGCATGAATAGGGTTAAAAGTGGCAAGCCAATTCTTCATTATCCACAATGTTATCTACCCTAAATGATAAAGACTCTTAGATATTCATTAAAAAAAATTATTGTCTGCACCCCCCTTTTAATTTGGACCAGTCTAAAATTTTATAGTCTGCTAATGGGATAAATAAGCAGTGTAGATCCCAGGGTTAGCTCTGGCTTGAAAAAAGTTGTTGCCATCACTTTCACCAAATTAAAAAAGTTTGGGCCAAGTTGTAATAGTTTGGGCCAAATTCAGGAGTTGGGGCCAAGCTCGAGCAATTAACTGCACTGTTATTTTCTTAACCTATATGCTGTTAAATAGATAATGTGCATATCAAACAGGTTTTTAATATGGCCATTCGCTTGTTGTTTTGTCTTTAATGAATGTAGCTAAGTCATACACCTACATTGAATTTACTCATCTTTAATCAGTGCTTTCAGTACTTTGATTAGAAAATCGAGACTTTGATGAGAAAAAAAAGAGAGAAGGAAATAGTAATAAACCTAGTAAAATATGCTTGATTTAATAATAAAATAATGTAGACTTCTGTTATTTAAAAAAAAATCGGTTTGAGGTTGAACATTCTTGGGTACGAATGAACAAAAAAGAAATGGTTCGTCTGCTTTTGGGTCAGTATAACTTTTGAAATTTCTGTCAAATTTTGACAAACTACCACTGTTTCTATCAACAGTTCATCAGAATATCCTTCTAATTACCCATAAATGATTATTCAGTGTTTTAGCAAGGGTGCCGAGATTAGAAACTGACTGAAACTGTCAGCAGAAAAAGGCCTATACGAAAATATGCCCGAATTCATCAGGAAAAGGCAAATGACGGCCAGTTTACTTACACGTTTCTTATAGAAAGCCTATTTATGCGTGATAATTGAGGTCTTCTGATCGATTTTGTGATAGCCGTCAACTAAGAAGTTTCATTGGCTCATCCATAATACTAAGTCACGCCCACAACACAAAATCAATATGACTTGCCGACCAATGAGCGCATTTTATTCACTTGATTAGCTGTCAATCAGAACTGTAATTAAATTTGGTGATGTGTTAGTCTTGTGTCAGACTCGATGACATAATTGACCCGATATACAAGCCCTTGAGCAATTAGACACACTTGGCCCTCGGACTTGATTTCTGGAGATTATTCAAAGTAAAAGTATGTATAACAAAAACTATTCTTTTTTTTTTGGCGCCACGAACTTTTGCCAAATGAAAAAAACTTGCGCCAGAATTTTATTTTTGTCGCATTTGGCGACAATGGCGATCGGCAGCCCAAACCCTGGATCCATAGCAATAAATCCATTGTAGAAATTATTTGAATGTGCACAGTGATATCTGTCCAATTGCTTTCAATTTGATATTTTCATAATTTTGAAAATCACTGTTCACATTCAAATAAATTCTTATTTTTGTTGTCTGATAATTGGGTCACTGTTTAAGGATTGGTAGAGAATATAGCTGTGTTTTAACTCCAAGGGAAGGGAAAAAGAGCTAAATTTGTGATAATATTCAAAGTGTGACAGAACTAAAGCAGAATTAGCATTATAGAGTCATCTTATAAAAGAGTAACCAATTCCTACACAATGGCACTTTTGGATGCCCCTCATTTCAAAAGGGTTAGCAAACATAGGGTTGGAATACATAGGAGAAAATGAACAAATTGTTTGTTACAAGCAATTTCATTATTATCCACAATGTTTTCTAGCCAGAAAAATAAAGCATTTTAAAATTTCATCAAGTAAAAATTGTTGTCTGTAACTTCTTTAACTTTGGACTAGTCTTAAGATTTTGTCATGAAGTAATGGGTTAATAAAATTCTTATCCTTGTCATAATAAACCTGGAGTATTTTGGTTTTTGGGTAGGAGGTATAGACAAATACCAGCCTGCACATTATGTGCATAATGATCTTAGTCTGAACCACATGTTTGTCACATTAAAGCCAGAATTGTTTATAATATCAATTTTCAAAAGCAATACAGTGGAATACTTTTAATTCTAACATCACTTTGTCAACTCTTTTGTTGCAATAAACCAGATGTTGCTATCAAAAGGAGCTATTTGTTCTTTAAATCTAATATCTGTGCATAAAGTCACTTGCAA
Organism: Fragum fragum; assembly: GCA_946902895.1. Classification (NCBI taxonomy): domain Eukaryota; kingdom Metazoa; phylum Mollusca; class Bivalvia; order Cardiida; family Cardiidae; genus Fragum; species Fragum fragum. The sequence goes on from OX336380.1 coordinate 26,761,733, forward strand.
TTAACCCATCACCAGAGGAAAAAAAATTATACTAGTCCAAGATGGCAGAAGTTGCAGACGACAATTACTAGTCAAAGGAATTTTGAAAATCTTTGTCTTTTGATGTAGCAAACATTTTGGATAATGAAGAAATTGCTTGCAACAAGCGATTTCTTTATTTTCCACAATGTTTGCCTATGCTTATTTCTCAAGGAGTTTAACCCTTTCCCATTCAAATACGGGATTTTATGTTCCTGTGATTTTATACTCAAGAAAACATTGCGGAAAAGAGGAAATTGCTTGTAACAAGCAATTTCTCCTTTTTCCACAATATTTTCTACCACATAGGTTAGTTTCTTTTCAAATGGCATCCAGCTTTCATTGTTGTCTGTAACCTCTTTCAATTTGGACTAGTCTAAAATTTCCCAAAATGGGAAAGGGTTAAAGAAGCAGGATTTTAGGGGGACTGCTTAAATAATGAATTAATACTATCAGGAGTACAATTAACCTATTCCCATACCATGATGCTTTTTGATGCCCCTGAAGAAAAATAATTGGAAAAACATTGTGTGAAATAAAGAAATATACTTGCATTAAGCAATTTCTTCATTCTCCACAGTGTCTTGTACCCAGAAAGTTGAAAAATCTAAAATTTCATAAACTTTAAATAGTCTTCTGCAAGCAACTCCTTTCAATTTGAACCAGTCTAAATTTTTGCAGTCTGGTAATTAGTAAAGAGGATTCCAAACCTCTATAAGGCTCAACTGCTTTCGACCTTTGATTTAAATGCAAAGGATTTTATTCAGCATGACAAGGGTAGAATAATGATTTAAATTTTGACAAAACTTTGGGTGAAGCATGACCTTGTGTCTATTTATCACTCACAAGGGCCATGTTTTGTAGTGAGTTTCTTACTATAAATAAGAGATAGTACTCCATATATGGTGTTCTGTTACAGTTTAATAACATTTACTTTTACCCAGTGGTGTAAAATTTCAAATTTCTCTGTAATCATTCCAAAAAGTTCAATTCATGTTATTGCAAGACTGATTAGTTGAATTTTTTTCACTTTCAAAACAAAGCCAACAACTTCAAAACTGTTCTATCAGAAAATGTAACTAGATGGTGTTTTATCATGTTATTTCTCAGTATTGCCTTATGTTTTGAAGCACCTTAATGAGGCCATTCTTATGTGTTGAATTGAAAGGGGTATCATGCCATTTGAACAAACATAGCAATTTTTGTCAAGCTTGCTTGCGGTGAGCGAGACATAGTTGTCACTATGACAAGTCGGTGTATGTGCTTTAGTGGTTTAGTACTTTAGTTAGTCCGTTAGTCTGTCCATCCGTCAATCAGTCTGTCCAAATTTGTCTGGACAATTACTCCTACATTTATGGATGGATTTCAAAATAAACTGACATAATTATTCTCCATCATGAGAAGATGTGCCTTTTGAAAGAATTTTTGGGATAGTTCTAATGTCAAGGTCACAGCTTAAGGTCAGACACGAAAAGTGTGTTTGTCTGGACAATTACTCCTACATTTATGGATGGATTTCAAAATAACTTGGCACAATTACTCTCCATCATGAGTAGATGTGCCATTTGAAATAATTTTTTGGATAGCTTCAAGTTCAAGGTCAAAGCTCAAGGTCAAATACTAAAATTGTGCTTGTCAGGAGCATGATGCCTACAAAACTTTGCTGCTTGACAGCAGTTGTCCTGGGACAACCATCTAGTTGCATATTCATGTGCTTCCTGCGTATCACCAGTTCTAGTTTGGGGCTCAGAATGTCTTGCTCAAGGACATATCAATGTGATGGATTGTGGGGCTGAGGTCGAACCTTCAAACCTGAATTTCTCTAAAAATACAAGTCCCCTGCCCTAACCACTGAGCTATTCAGGACTGAATTCTTCTGTGTACCTATAGTAAATGTTTTGTGTTTTAATTTCACAGTAGAACAAGATATCCGTTGCAGCTCAAGGGATTGATTTGAATTTCAAAATGTTAAGTTTTATTACTTTCTACTAAACCATATATTGTGGGTACTCATTTGAATCATCTCCCGAAGATGTTTACGAGTAGTACCCACAACTAAGATTTTAAAGGAGAAAATTTACAGATTAACTTTTCCCACACAATTATACTTTTTGATGCCCCTCAAGAAAAACTATTGGGAAAACATTGAGTAAAATTTAAAAAAATGCTCTGTTACATGCAATTTTTTGCATTATCCACTATATTTTCTATCCTAAATTGATAAAAAATATTTTTAAACTTCATTAACCAATTCCAACACAACCAATTGTAGACTTGTCACAATTAAAGAAGCTGCAGCCAACAATTTCAAGTTTATTGTATTTCAAATCTTATTGTCTATTTGGATAGAAAAACATAGTGGATAATGAAGAAATTGCTTGATAAAAGCAATTTCTTCATTTTCCACATTGTTTTCCAAAGCTTCTTCCTTGAGAGGCGTAAAAAAGAGGGATCATGTGGGAATGGGCTAACTAAAAAGTATTGTCTGCAACTGCTTTGAATTTGGACCAGTTTAAAATCTTGTTGCCTGGTAACAGGTTAAGATTATCATCCCTCACTCATAGTCCCCTACATGTGATAGGGTTTGTCCAGCATTATTTCCAACATTTGATAAGTCGATCGCAGCATGGGTCATTTGTCTTTCACCAATGGATCAATGTTAAATAGCTTGCCAAAGTGGGTGGCTCAGAAAGGATGAGGTTGAACTGGTGTGAGAACTGACAGGAAACCATGGTTAAAAGCCGCCATGATATAAATGAGATACAGTTGAAGGTAGTGTTATAAACTGTTTGTTGAATCAATCAGTTACCCAAGTTTGGCATTCATAAATCAAAAATCAAGTTATGTTGCAATATTTTGGTAGACTTTTGATTCTTGAATAAAGTGTGGCACACATTTCAAAGCGTGAAACTTGAATAGCAAACTGGCTAGTGGAAGTTGAAGGTCCATTGATGGTGGATTTGTTGTATGAACTTTTTAACTTTATTTTCTAGGTATTGGTCTTTTGATTATATCTTTCAAACAACACATATCTATGGCTTTTGAAGGTGTTACCTTTCACTGCTATACTCATACAAGGTTTAAACTGTCAGCAGATATTGTCTGAAGTTTCTCACTGTTATGGTATACTGAACACAAATGGAAGTAAAGATATCAAATTATTACACAAGGATCTTTTCGAAAACACAGGAAAAGGTGTCTTAATGACAATTTCTTTGTTTACACTCTAGAGGCCACAATTTTGGCTTAATCTTCATGAAACTTGGTCAGAATAATTGTTTGGTCATGAGGATGAACCCTATCGATTATGGGAAGATTCTATAGGAAAACAGAGAAAGGGGCCTTAGTGACAATTTCTTTGTTTACACTCTAGAGGTCACAATTTTGGCTGAATCTTCATGAAACTTGGTCAGAATAATTGTTAGGTCTCAAGAATGAACCCTATTGATTATTTGAAGGATATTTTTGGAAACATGGGAAAAGATGCCTTAATGACAATTTCTTTGTTTACACTCTAGAAGCCACAATTTAGGCCCAATCTTCATGAAACTAGGCAAGAATAATTATTATGGCATAAGGATGAACCCTATTGATTATGGTAAGGTTCTTTTGGAAAACACAGGAAAAGGGGCTTTTATGCCAGTTTCTTTGTTTACTTTCTAGATAACACAATTTAGGCCCAATCTTCATGAAAATTGGCCAGAATAATTGTAAGGTCACAAGGATGAATCCTGTTGATTATAGGAAGTTTCTTTTTGAAAACAAAGGATAAGGTGTCTTAATGACAATTTTTTGTTAATACTTCGGAAGTAAAGATATCAAATTATTACACAAGGATTTTTCCAAAAACACAGGAAAAGGTGTCTTAATGACAATTTCTTTGTTTACACTCTAGAGGCCATAATTTTGGCTCAATCGTCATGACACTTGGTCAGGATAATTGTTAGGTCACAGAGATGAACCTTATAGATTATGGGAAGGTTCTATAGGAAAACACCGGAAAAGGGGCTAAAATGACAATTTCTTTGTTTACTACACTGCAACTCCTCTATAACGCTACCGGGCACAGCGCTGACTCCAATATAACGCGGGGTCCGCTTGGCTCCCAAAATTTTGGAGGGGGGGGATTTCGGGTTGCAGATGCTGAGATACGACGTTAATGCCGATTTGGCCGCGATTTTTTCAGCCCGTCTTCAGCCCGCTTGAAGGAAAAGGGTTGCACATAAAAATCGATAATTACCCGAAGCCAGGTAAGTTAACACCTTACGTGGACGGTCCTGGTCATTAATGTATTACTTCAGAGGTAAATGCTTTGTTTGATTGATGACACGCTTAATGTTTCAATTTACAAAATCAGTTTGATTGTTTGGTCTTACTGTTTGACATTCAGATGATCAATGCCTTAGGTCTTTTATATTTTTTAAATCAATAGAGAATAGGCATGCACCTCGGTATCCTTCAGTTAGAAACCTTGAAGGTGGTGCGATTTAAATATCAGACTGTTTCACTCTCGGCGTTCTTAATTTTCTTCAGTCCCGGGTAGGACGTGTTCTCAAATTAATGCGCGAGCGTGAAATTAGTCAAATTGAATTGAGCCTACTATTTATTTCACTTCATAGTTTGTTGGTATCCGGAGCTCGTAGAGGATAGTGGCTTCAAGATAAAAACACAACAATGTGCTTTGAAAACAATCAGTCGTAGTTGCGACGTTTTCTCTTAATACAGAAAATACATGAATTTGAATTGTAAATGTCACAATATCTGAATATTCTCATCCGAAACGGGATAGATAATATAAGTAGATTAAAATAAAATACCGTTATTTTTCCACATTTCTTTAAATAATCCGAAAATTTAATGCCATCCTGTATGATCAAACACACGGCAAAAAGCTCGTCGACAAATTTGAAGTCAATTTTTTTTGGGTACAGTTTATTTTATTCTGAGGGAGGAAAGGTGATCAAAGGTGCCGCCGCCAGATGTTCAGCTATTTATGGGAGAGTTTCCGGAGTTGACACGTGCCAGACGCGTACCCCGTGAGAATTCTTGCTGACCGAATTTTTTACTCTTGTCGTTATGAAGCCAGACATTCCGCCGTCTCGGATTTTTTCGATTATTATGACCTTCATTTTTACGATTAAAAGTTAGCAGCTACTAAGTTTAATCCAGTTTTGTATACGTGCAACTGGTCGGTTTAAATTCCCGATCCGTAAATGACTAGGTTCAGATAGAGTTCTTTGTCGGTTTATTGTTACAGTATTTTCAACAATGGTAAAGAAATTAGACCAAGTCCATTACCGCGAAAAAGGTTCGAAGGTCGATCCACGCACCATTTTCTCAACGCTTCATTAACCCCAGGTGTTCAACAAGTCGTCCGTCTCCAAGGAGACGTTGCTATGTGGAATACTTAGATTTTATCCCTTTTGTGCAAGGATGGAAATATTTACGTCCATGTAAAACTAAATTCAATTAGATTAATGCCGACGACTATCAAAATAATAAAACATGTATCGGATAAAAGTTCTTGCTTCTTAATATTGGGAGAAAGAGAACCATAATTTATAGACCTGTAGAAATTTACGGATTATTCAATCCTGATAGACGGGGAAGGTAAGGTTAGAAATTAATTCTTCGCACGCTGAATTTCGTCGGTTTCTGCTAAAATCTCGTAACTACAGTTGTTTTTCATTTCTCAACTAGTTACTTGTATAGAATTAAACTTGTTACAGGAATTTCATCACGAATTATCGGGTGTTTGGTTCCAATTCCGACGGTTGAAAATTTCAGTTACGGCGGAGGGGAGGGGGGGGGACAGCGTTATAGCATAATAAGTCCACTTCTTCCGCTGTTTCATTTCTGGACCCCACCAACAGCGTTATAGTGGAGCTGCAGTGTATATAGAAGTTACAGTTTTGGCTCAATCTTCATGAAACTGGTTAAAGTTATTTGACTCTAGTTGCATTTTTTTAACAGCAGACAATTCAGGTGAGTGACCTAGGACCATCATGGTCCTCTTGTTTGTGTATTGACGTTCGGGTTTTCTCTGAAAGTTGCTTATTTCTTAGCCCTTTCCTGTTTTTGGAAATTTTAGACTGGTCCAAAGTGAAAGAGGTTGCAGACGACAATGAAATTTGGATGAAAATATTAGAGGAAAAGGAGAGATTGCTTGTCACAAGCAATTTCTCCTTTTTCCACAATGTTTTTTCAATTATTAAATCAAATCAAAGTAAAATCCCAGGTTTGAACAGGAAAGGGTTAATCATTTAAGATAATTTTCTTGATGTCATGTCCTAAAAGGTATATAATAAAAGGAATATTACAACAGTGTTTTTCTATTTGTTGTTACCGTGTTCTCGAATCATGTGTATGTATTTTTTTATTAGATTCGACCTTGGGTCTCATCCAATAAAAATACTTGCACACGATTCTCAAATACAATAACAACAAATAGAAAAACACACTGTTGTAATATTCTCTATGTATCTGTTAACCCATTCCCACGTGATTAAATTTTAGACCAGTTCAAATTGAAAGAAGTTGCAGATGACAATTTTGAGTTGGTGAAATCTTCATAATCTTTGTCTGTCAGGGTAGAAAACATTGTGGATAATGAATAATTGTTTGTACCAAGCAATTTATTCATTATCCACAATATTTTCCATAGCTTTTATATTGAGGGGCGTTTAAAAGCGTCATTGTGTGGGAATGAGTTAATGTCACTTTTCTTTGTACTAGTTTTCCTAAGTGAACAACTGTTTTTTCTTCTACTTCCAGATGACAGACATTTAGACAGAAAAGATAACCTGGACTTTAAACAAAAACGGTCAAATGTGCAAAGCAACCATGTTGGTAACTCAACCAGACATAAATCAAACAACATCCACCTTCAGGAGAAAAATTACAATAAGCAGGACTACAATTCTGGGTCTGGAGCTCATAGTTTGAACGACAGGCGAGTCGAATTCTCGGATCGTGTAAGAGTGCGGGAGAACTCGCTTGATATTAATAATGGATATATCAATAGAAACAGAAGAAGCTTTGACCTCATTCCTGATGCTCATTCCACGTTAACAGACTCGAGAGATATCCGGGAAACAGAAATAAACTTTCTTAACAACGATCTTACTCAAGAAATTGATTCCCATGAGCAGTTTGGGGCTGCAAACCCTGCTTCCCGCCTTACCCATGTCAGTGTTGCTGTGCCTGGTTCCTCAAGATTAAAAACTGGATTGTCTAAAAATAATAGTGCAGGGACACATCACAAACCTAAGGTTGGTTCCCATTTTCTGGATATGATTTCGGAGAATTCTAATTCAGAAATGGATGGTCGAGTATCTGATAATTCACAGTCTGATACAGAATCTTCAAAAGGACGGCGATTTAAGGCGGACATTCGAAACATTGATCCTGGTAAGTTCAAGCTCTTTTTACATTACCCCTACAAAATGCATAGTTTTAAACCATTTGCCAGACGACAAATTTTATTGTTGGTCCAAATTGAAAGGTATGGCAGACAACAATTTTAAGTGGATGAAATTTAAAAAAATAAACAAAAATTACGTTTTTGGATAAAAAATATTCATCATGCATAATGATGAATAAAAAATTGCTTCAAGCAATATCTTCATTTACTACAATGTTTTTCAAAGCTTTTTAGCTCACCTGAGCACAATGTGCTCAATGTGAGCTATTGTGATCAGTAATTATCTGGCGTCCATCTGTCTGTCCGTAAACAATTATTAAAAAATCTTCTCCTCCTAAACCATAAGGCCTAGAGCTTTGATATTTGGTACATATCATCACCTATTGACCCTCTACCAAAATACTTCAAAGAATTACTGTACTCTTGAAATTAATCCTTTTCTGTGAGATCCCATATTTTACAAAGGCTATCTTAAAAAATCTTCTCCTCCTAAACCAGAAGGCCAAGAGCTTTGATATTTGGTATGTATCATCACCTATTGACCCTCTACTTAAATACTTCAAAGAATTACTCTATTCTGAAAATTAACCCTTTTCTGTGCGATCCCTGATTTTACAAAGGCTATCTTAAAAAATCTTCTCCTCCTAAACCATAAGGCCAAGAGCTTTGATATTTGGTATGTATCATCACCTATTGACCCTCTACTTAAATACTTCAAAGAATTACTCTATTCTGAAAATTAACCCTTTTCTGTGCGATCCCTGATTTTACAAAGGAAATCTTAAAAATTATCTCCTCCTAAACCATAAGGCCTAGAGCTTTCATATTTGGTATTTATCAGCATCTATTGACCCTCTACCAAAATACTTCAAATTTTTACCGTATTCTGAAAATTAACCCTTTTCTGTGCGATCCCAGATTTTACAAAGGCTATCTTAAAAAATCTTCTCCTCCTAAACCATACGGCCAAGAGCTTTGATATTTGGTATTTATCATCATCTATTGACCCTTTACCAAAATACTTCAAAGAATTACCTTATTCTGAAAATTAACCCTTTTCTGTGTAATTCCTGATTGTACAACGGAATAAAGAAGGAACTCTGTTACAATCTTCTTCTCCCAAACCATATCCTAGAGCTTTGAAATTTGGTACATATCATCATCTATTGACCCTCTTCCAAAATACTTAAAAAAATATCTGTATTCTAAGAATTAGCCCATTTCTGTACGATCCCTGATTTTACAAAGGAATAAAGAAGGAACTCTTTTAAAGTCTTTTCCCAAACTATTAGGCCTAGAGCTTTTACATTCGGTATGTATCATCAGCTATTGACCCTCTACCAAAATACTTCAAAGAATTACTCTATTCTGAAAATTAACCCTTTTCTGTGCAATCCCTAATTTTTGATAGGAAAAAAGAATGATAAACCATTAGGCCTAGAGCTTTTATATCTGGTATGTATTGATGTCTATACTTCAAAGCATTGCCTTATTCAGGAAATTGGGGTTATATGGTGGGATCATCAATATACCAAGGATTAAAAGAGAAAATCCTTAAACATCTTCTGGAAAATAATTAGACAGAGGGCTTTGCTATTTTGTATATATCATAAATCCATGAACCATCATACTCAGTTGAGCGATTTAGGACCATCATGGTCCTCTTGTTTCTTTGGAGGCATCAAAATGTGTGATTGTGTGGGAATAGTTTAAAGGATGCAAGTTCTGTGAGTCGGAGACTCACAAACTAGCAGTCAGGATTTGGGAACCTCTCTGATACGAGTCCCTTGAACCCAATTTGGTTTAACTTCAGAGAAGAATTGAAGATCGTTTAAACCTATTCATTTCACTAAGGGATCTAGTTGTTATGTGTTAACCCAATTCCACACGACAAAATTTTAGACTGGTCCAAATTGGCAATAATTTTGAATTGAAAGTATTAGGGCCTTCATATTCCTTGTGGCAAGACCTTTTAAGGGATACCTGGTTCAAGGTCATCTGCCAAGGTCAAGAAAGTTTTGAAGTTGTTAGCTGTCTAGAATAAAAAACTGAAGCGTTGACAACAACTTTTCAATAGGAAGTGATAGGACTTTATATTTCACATGTGTATTTTTTATGGCAAGACTTTTCTGTTAGTACCAAGGTCAGGGTTGTCAAATTGTGGGTGTTTAACATCTTGCTCTTGCATAGTAACTCTTTTATACCCTCGCAATCTAATGATTAAGGGCATATCGGGTTACCAGTGTCCTAGTGTGAGTGCTTATGAGGGTGGTTGGGTTAGTGTCTGTGTCCATTTCTTGTCTGCAGCAGATCTATCTACATTATTTGATGGATTTCAAAATTACTAGGCACAATCGTTCCCCTTGAAGAGTACAAGTGTCATAGGGAAAGTGATGGCTACCTATAATTTCAAGGTCACAATAATTTCAAGGTCACAACTGAAGATTATGTGACAATCAATCATACAGGTGCATCTGTGTCTCGACATATTTCTAGTTTTCTATCTGAAATACATTCAAGGTAGTTAAAAGATTTTTAGATGATTAGTATTTAATTCTTGTCATGCTTAACCTGGAATATTTCTGGAATGGCAGTTGGTGAAGACAAAGATCAGCCTGCACATAAGTGCAGTCTGATCTTGGTCTACACCTCCTGCTTTTCCCTTTTTATTTAGAGTTCTTTAAATAATCAATTTTCAAAAGGAATATTGACCTTCAATCAGACCTTCCAGTGCCGTCAGTCCTTTGATTTTAAAGCAATTCTGTAATAATGAAAAAAAAAAAAAAGAATTCGGCAAGTCAAAGATATTTACGGACTGAAACTGAAATTTGACATAGAATTTATTTCAAGAATTTTTTGGGGGAACCAATCTAACATTTTAACTACAGCTCATTGTTACATGTTTCTGACCATGTTTTTTGCAAAAGAAAGCCGTTTGCTGTCTTAGTAAAAATTCCTGTCGAGAACTTTGAACAGGGCCATCTGTCTTTTAATTAAAGTATTCTGACGCATTTCCACACAATGACACTTTGATGCCCATCAATAAAACAACACTAAGGACAATTTGTGAAATAAATAAATAGCTTACAACAAGCCAACTCTGCATTTCTCTAATATTTTCAACGAAGAAAGTTGAAAAAATCTAAAATTTCATACAGTCTGAATTATGGTTTACAACTTCTTTATTTTGGACTGGATTGAAATGTTGTTGTGAGGTAACGGGTTAATTATTATATTAGTTTCTGCATTCAGGATATAGGGTTTAATGGAAGTGCAATTTTCTTGTGTTATAATTGTTGACAAATTGATATCCAATTTTATCCTCAATATAATCCCAATTGCTCATTTTTAGTGGGATAGCATGAAAACATGATTCTACAGGTCTGCATAATACTATTTTATGCCAGACCTTTTCATTGTTGGAAGGGACCTGCATGACACAGTTGTTTTGTTGAAAGCAATGGTTGTAAATTTGAGTCCTGACTGCGCCAAAGGTCGCTGAGTTTTTTCTTTTGGGAGGGGGGGCAATGTTTGTTTGTTTGAATGGGGTTTTACGCTGCTTTCAACTATCTTTCAGTTATATCGCCGGGGCTGGAGCACCTAACAATGGAATCCTGGTATTTCTCACACCAGTACTACCATTACATCCTTTCCTAGCCTCCAGCTGCTATCCCACATAGCTCTACAAATATTGACTCATTGGTAAGAGACAAATAGTCGGAAAGGTTGAGTGCCGCCGTCGGGAATCGAACCCAGGACCTTTAGATTGACAGTCCGACACGCTACCAACTGTGCTATGATGGCGACTGGGGGGGGGGGGGCAATGTACTGGATGCACTTGAAGCATATGAATAAGAGAGCTTTGCCAGGATATGAAAGAAAGATTGTTCCAAACATCAAATATACCTGTTTAACCCATTTCCTTAAAACAAAAATGTGGACTTGTTTGGATTGAGAGATAATTCAGAAGACAATGCCTAGTTGATGAAAAATTATAAACCTTTATCTGTTGGGGGAGAAAAAATTGAGGGAAGTGAAGAAATTGCTTGTTACAAGCAATTTATTCATTTTCCACAATTTTTTCTTGACCCATTACCAGATGACAAAATTTTAGACTGGTCCAAATTCAAGATGTTGCAGACGACAAATTGACCCTGTGGAAATTTCAGACTTGTTTGACTTTTTGGGTAAAAAACATTGTGGATAAAAAGGAATTGCTTGTGACAAGCAATGTCTTCCTTTTCCATAAAGTTTTTCAGAGCTTTTTTCTTGGGTGTGTCAAAAAGTGTCATTGTGTGGGAATGGGTGAAGTTTTTTGTTAGGGGGGTATTAAAAAGTGGGTTTGTGTTTGAATGGGTTAATAGATTTATGTTTTTGGAATTTTTATCATCAATCTTTGGCTATTTCAATAGTGACTCAAAACTTATTATCTCCCTACCAGAAGACAAAATTTTAGACTTTTCGGGATTCAAAGAACTTGCAGGAGACACATTTTATTTGATGGAATTTAGAAAATATTATTGTCGTTTGGGGAAGAAAACATTGTGGATAATGAAGAAATTGCTTATAGCAAACAACTTCTTCATTTTTTTGCAATATTTCCAAAGCTTTTAATCCAGAGGGCGTCCAAAAGAAAGCATCAATGTGTGGGAATGGATTAAATACTTTTCTTGAACAAAAGTCCCTTACACAATGAATAATTGTACTGATTTGAAAAAAAAGCTCGGGGGCCCATAAAGGAAAGGTAAGCCTAAAAGATCTATAGATGCATCCTGGTCCGAGTTCACACTCTTGCTCATCTTTATACATAAAAACATGCTCCAATGTAATTCCATTGGATCTGTCTGTATTAAATTGGTTATAAGGATGATTAACAGTTACAATTGGGAAATAGTAAAGGGGTTGGATTGATAATGTTGACATTTCGTGACTCTCTTCAATCTTTGGGTATCAAATACCTACACAGTAAAACATAATTTGCTACAATGAGGAATTAACTACTTACCATTGCATATTTGGGGCAAATATTTATGTCAAAACTTACTTATCAGTAATTACATTATGACCCATCAGAGGTCTAGATAAGAGGGAGTAACAGCATTCTAAAATCATTATTTCTCAATGAAACCCTATGTTGTGGGTACTCATTTGAATTGTCTCAATGAGACGATTCAGATGAGTACCCACAACATAGGTTTTATGGCAGTATTTGTGAAATATACAAATCTAAAATATGAATTGTGCCCTCTATCTGTGGCTCTGACCTATGGTCCCATATTGTAATTAATCGGTTATTTTCAGCGCTGTTTTTTTTGACAGCTATAGCCAGGTCATCGTCTGCATATCTGCATCAGTGTCGTTTTGTGATATCTCTGATATTACTTAACAAATTCGCTTGAAATTCACAAGATATGTTCACTATCAAAAGAGCATTCTATATTAAGAAGGGGGATAACTCTTAATGTTTTATATGAATGAATTATGCCCCTTTTTTGACTGAAAAGTTTTACCCACTATCAAGCACTTGTACAGATGAGGTTTGGCAGCCATCTGTGGTGCTCTTGTTTATAAATAGTACATCAGTGATATTAAACTTGTGTAATAAGTATTAACCCATTCCCATGCAGAGACTCTTTTGAGGCTCCTCAAGAAAAACAATTGGGAAAACATAGTGTATAGTGAAGAAATTTTACATGAAACATCAGTATGTTGACTGTGTTCTAATCAAAAAGGTGAAAAAAATCTAAAATTTAATAAACTTTAAAGTGTCATGTATAACTTCTTTCTATTTTGACCAATTTAAAATTTTGCCGTCTGTTAATGGATTAACGAGATGATTGTATTGGGAAAAACATGTTTTCTACCCTTTGCAGTGGTTATTTTTCAATTTAAATGCACTTTGATTTCTCGTCAGCAGCCTCTTCCAAATTGGAGCAGTCTTAAATTTTGTTGTATGGGAAAGGGTTAATAATATTCACCTCTTTCCTAGAAAATTGATTAACCCATTCCCACACAATGACGCTTTTAAACACCCCTCAATATATAAGCTTTGGAAAACATTGTGGACAATGCAGAAATTGCTTGTTACAAGCAATTTCTTCATTGTCCACAATGTTTTCTACCTCAAAAGACAAAGATTTTCAAAATTTCATCAACTTAAAATTGTCGTCTGCAACTTCTTTGAATTTGGACTAGTCTAAAATTTTGTTGTGTTGGAATGGGTTAATTGTATTGGGTTGAATACTACATTCAACATTTCAGTCATCTGTGCAGCTGGAGAACCTAACCATGGGATTGAAGTGTTTTGCAAGCTAAATACTGTGACAACATCCCACCCACTTATTATGTTGGCAACTTAAACATGGTAATTACAGCTTGAATAAGCTGTAGTTACGTTTAAGTTGCCAAACCAACAAAAAAGGTTAACAAAAATGGCGTCCAATGTCGGAGACCAAAAATCATTTCTGATCTCAATGAATGGTTTCATTAGTTGACTAGTTATTTGATTGACAGCCATGATTGGTCAATTCACCCTTATGTGAGACATTACTTTTTGACCCCCCTCCCCCCTCCCCCAAAAAACAAAACGACTAAGCTAGAAAGCATATACTGATTGTATCAAAACTTTTTAGTATTGTATAAGGTAGAAAACATTGTAAGAAAAAGAAAAATTGCTTCAAACAAGCAATTTCTCCTTCTTTAGGATATTTCCTTAACATGAAACCTCGAGGGTGTAAAAATAGGGGGAACTATGTTGTAAAGGGTTAAAAGAAACTCAAAGAATTATAATGTTTGGAGGCCATTGAGTCATTCTAAACACTTTCAAATGCTCTTATTAACAAGTTTTTCATGTTCAAGGTGACCAATTTGGCAGCTATTTACTTTTATCATTAGCCTTCAAGGTTCATGTGAAATAAATCCAAATTGGGAACATTTTCACTTTAAATGTGGAACAAGTCTATCAGATCTAGCTGGTATACCCTTATTACCAATCTCCAAGCAGAGTTGTTTGTTACTCTTGCCAAGCAACTCTGCAATGGGCTAAATGACAAGATTCCTGTCAAACCAAGGAAGGGAAGGAACATTATATTTCTGATTATTTGCGAGAAATAAAATGTTTTGGGCATGATAAATATGATCCAAGAAACATAATATTATGTGTATTAACCCTTTTCATGCTGAACCCAGAATATTCCTGATTTGGCAGGAGGTATAAAAAAATCTTATTGTACATCTCCTGCTTGTCCAATTTCATCCATAGTTGTTTACAAGGTAAATTTTCAAAATAAATGTCAACTCAAAACTTATGCTTCTAGTGCTTTCAGCCCTTTGATATAAATGAAATTCTGTAGATGATTTATAATTCAGCATGACGAGGGTTAAAACTTAATAATTTACCTTTATATCACTGAACTACTGTTCAAATAGCTAACAGAAAACCTTTCATATACATGAACAAGTTTTTTAAACTGAAATCAGTTGTGGTGTGTGACATCATGTGACGAATTTATTGCAGACTATTTACTAAGCCAGTTACGAAGGTGAATGGAGAATGAATCAGAGTGCAAGAGGCTCAAATAATAGTTTTACTTCTTCTGGTTCATTTTAGCTCGGTTGATTTTTGTGTGTGTGTGTGAAAATTTAAGGCATTGATATTCTATCAACCAAATACCTATAGAAAGATAATGCACACAAAAATGCTTTCCAAAGTATTTTCTTGATTCGCTTAAAAAGGTGATATTGTGTTGGAATAGGTTAACTCATGCCCACATAATCCTACTTTTTTATGCCCCAAAGAAAAGTCTTGGGAAATATTGTTGAAAATGAGGAAATTGCTCAAAATAAGCAATTTTTTTATTTTCCACAATTTGACCAGTCTAAAATTTTGTCGTTTGGTTAAAACTTGTGCTGAAATTTTGTGATATCCCTGTTATTATTAAAGCTATTGATTTGAAAGTCACCATCAAAAGATCATTTGATACCATCAAGTAGTGGGGTTTATTCTAAATTAATCTTATTTTTAGGTCCACTGGCTGAAGGTCATTGTCAATGGGGCTATTGTCATGGCATGGTACTCCATCGGCTGTCAGTCAGTCCATCTGTAAACTTTTTCTTTAAAAATCTTCTCCTCAGAAAGTACTGAACAGAAATCAACCAGGAATGATCCCTTGGTGACCCTTTATCAGATTCCTTCAAAGAATTTATATTGGATGAAAAACATGGCTTAAACCCTTTCCTGGTTAATCCCTGGTTTTTACGGCCCTGCGACTTTATAATTGAAAAAACATTGTAGAAAAAGAAGAAATTGCTTGTAACAAGCAATTTCTTCTTTTTCCACAATGTTTTCTACCCTACTGAATGGTTATTTTTCAAATAAAATCCACTTTAAATTTTTGTCTGCAAAACCTTTGAATTTGGACAGGTCTAAAATTTTGAAAAACAGGAAAGGGTTAATGGGAGGGTCTATTTCCATTTTATAGTTAAAGCTTTAACGCATTACTAGATTGCAAAATGTTAGACTCGACCAAATTCAAAGGAGTCACAGACGACAGTTTAAAGTTTATGAAATTTTTAGATTTTTCAACTTTCTGGGTAAAAAAAAAATTGTATGAAATGAAGAAATTGCTTGTCACAAGCAATTTCTTCATTTTACACAATGTTTTCCTAATTGTTTTTCTTTTGGGGAGTCCAAAAGCGTCCTTGTGTGGGAATGGGTTAAGAATCTTCTTCTCAGAATCCAGTGGATAGATTTCAACCAAATTTCACAGAAATGATCCATTTGTGACCCTTTATGAAATTCCTTGATGAATTTCCATCCAATTTTGAAGGAATGATCCTCATGTGACTCTTTGTCTTCATATAATATTGATCAGTTGAAAAAAATGGCTTTTATGGGTGGGTCGTATGTCCACATAATTATGGTTTACAGGGAAAAAATTTGTATATGTATTTAACATAATTCAACTTGACTTTTTTAAATAGTGAAATGCTTCTCTAGAACTATTTCAAAGATTTCAGTGACTAGATTTATATGCAAGAGATGGGTTTATATTGAATTTCTGAAAATCAGTATATTCAGGCCTGTGGAGCAATACAGGAGCTCAAGCGCCTCTAGTTGTACATATTATACACTGTTTTCAACTTTTTATTCTTGATTGCAGTCAACAGTCGAAAGCAAGGCATCTACAAGCATTTTTTCCTCTTCTCACAATCTTTTCTAAAGCTCTAGTTCTTCAGTCTGTCATTGATTGGTTATCAACTACAAACCACAGACAACATAATTTTACAAGTGCAACATAGGGTAGTAATCTTATTGATAAACCCATTCCCACACAATGACGCTTTTAAACACCCCTCAATATGACAGCTTTAGAAAACATTGTCGATAATGTAGAAATTGCTTGTTACAAAATTTGGCCTGGTAAATGATTTTATCGTGTGGGTTAAAGGAAATTTTGTTTTATACAAGCAAATGCTTTGGTTAGTGTGTTTGTATGTCCATTTCTTGTCTGGATCACATTTTTTTTCACATTTTTTGATGGATTTTAGAAATAACTTGGCGCAGTTGTTTCCCTTGATGAGTACTATTGATATAGGTAAAGTTCTGTGTGATAGATCAAGGTCAAAGTTGAAGGTCATGTGACAAGTTCTAAAGCATGGGCATCTGTGTCTGTTACAGATTTCTATTCCTTAACCCATTACCACACAACAAAAGTTTAGACTGGTCCAAATTGAAAGACACCATAGACTTCAATTTCTTAGTGATGTAATTTTATTTTTTTCGTCTTTTTGGATAGAAAACATTGTGGATAACAAATGAATAGCTTAATACAAGCAATTTCTTCATTTTCCACAATGTTTTCTAAAGCTTTTTTCTTGACGGGCCTCACAAGGAAGGCTTGCATGAGAATGGGTGAAATAGGTTTTCAGTGCTTAAAAATATAGGATTGAGCGGATGTGTTAAAAAGAAAAAAGAAGCGATTTAGAATAAAAACAACAACAAGAACAAAAAAAAAAAACCCCACTGATAAAGGGTTTAGAAGCAGACTGATATTTTTGTGAAATTTGAAACTATTGATATAATTTACAACTAATTGTTTCAAATTAATGAACTGTGATTAAGTCTGTGTTAAATTAACAATAGATATATGACTTGGGCAATAACTTTAATATTTGATAACAGGTCTCTTTCCCTCATTCTCGTTTGACAGCAAATGAGCATGTGCAGGATATCTCAATCACAACGGGACTCTAAAGGGATGTCTCCATTTAGCTCGTGCATCTGAGCAGTCTTAGTCTACACACCGGGGTTTTGCAGAATAATTTCGTCTGTGGAACGATTTCTTAGGTGATTCTATAATGTCAAATTGTATATGGTAATCATGGGGTCTAAAATGTTTGCATGTTATTGAAACTTTCTAGTGGAAAGCATTGTTTGAAAAGGAAAAATTTATTGTAACAAACAATTTCTTCTTTTCTCACAATGTTTTCTAAACTATCTCGCACTTATTATATTTCGCTGAATAGTGGTATCATCTTCTCTATTTGCCTGTCTGTCCCAATGGACTGCCAGTCCTACCACTGTCCTTATTATCTTTCCATCCACATCTTGTTGCACATCTCCTCCTACATTAAAATACTGTTAACCCATTCCAACACAGCAAAATTTTAGACTGGTCCAAATTGAAAGAATCTGCAGACGACAGTTTCAAGTTGATGGAATTTTTATTTTTTTCGTCTTTTTTGATAGAAAACATTGTGGATAATGAAGAAATTGTTTGATACAAGCAATTTCTTCATTTTCCACAATATTTTCTAAAGCTTTTTTCTTGAGGGGCGTAAAAAGGAGGGATTGAGTTGGAATGGGTTAAAAGCAGTGTTAAAGCCTATTCAATCAACCTACATTAAGATTTATGGTCAAAGTTGAATTAAATTTTCACAGAATGTTACTTGTCACCTGATCTTGTTATAACTTCTTTTTCTACAATGTTTTCTTGAGTACAATTACACAGGGACGTAAAAATCTAAGACAGATTGAAAAGGGTTAAATAACTTCAATAAACTCTTATGAATTCCTTTCCATGAAGCCAGCATTCAATATTACATGATTATAGAAAAATAATAACTTCAGAAATGAAAATGATAGAAAATTGCAAGTCATTATTGAGTAGTGATTTATGGTTACAGATAATGACCATCATATATAAAACCAGCAGGCCAGGGGAACATTATTAACCCATTCCCACATAATGAAATTTTAGACCAGTCCAATTTCAAAGTATTTGCAGACGACAATTGAAGGTTTGTGATATTTTAGATTGTTTCCACTTTCGGGGTAGAAAACATTGTGGAAAATGAAGAAATTGCTTGTAACAAGCAATTTCTTCATTTTCCACAGTGTTTTCTTCAGCTTTTTTCTTAGGGGCGTCTAAAAGCGTCTCTGAGTGTTAATGGGTCAACCCATACCCTAACGATTCTTTTTTTTTTTTTTAACCCATGACCATACATTAAGCCATTTGACGCACCTTAAAAATGATTGAAAAAATGTTGTGGAAATTGAAGAAATTGCTTTTTTCAAGCAATTTCATCATTTGAAATTACCATATAATTATGGTGAAAACTTTGGGTCAGATGAAAATTATTGCTTTTATGGGTGGGCTTGTCGCCATATTTGGTATATGATGAAATTTTGGAAATACATGTATTATTTTTGCAAACTGCAGGATGGGATTCAAACAAATTTTTCAGGAATGATCAGTAAATTTAGGCTGCTGTAGCGAATCAGGAGCTCAAGTGCCTCTTGTTCAAAAGAAAAACATTTATTGACCAAGAATCAGTACTGTAAGGGCTTTCAATTTCAAAACTGATTTTATTGGGCACGGTAAGTGATTACAGAATTGCTTTAAAATTAAAGAACTGACAGCACCGGAAAGTCTTAGTTAGGGTAAATATTTATTTTGAACATTTTTATTTGAATAACTCTTGCTTAAAGGGGTAGACCAAGGTCAGACTGCACCTATGTGAAGGATGATCTTTGTCTTTATGTCCTACCAAAACAGGGATATTCTGGATTCAGCATGACATTTGGGTTAAATTGTCATATGTCACCATACACATGGGACCAGTGGCGCATCTTGGGTTCAAATCTGTCTTTCAAGTCATTTTCTTCAATTATTATTATCTCCCCACAAAACAGCAAATCAGAGAATATTAGACTCAAAGGATAATAGAGTGAAATATTGCCTAACAAGGCATAATCAGATTGGGACCCCACAATGTAAGGGTTTTAAAGTAACTGGGAGAACTTAAGTCTTTATTTGATTTTGTTACATTAGTTAAACACAGGCATTGATGAATGAAAGGAAAATATTTAGTCTCAAGTAGTTACGTCTTATGCCAGAGTGTAACCATTCTTGGTATCCATGCAGGAATGACATGCTGTCTACAAATGGAACATATTAACCCAAATTTCCTGCTGAATATTTATCCTTTCTTAACAATACTTTAATTTTTCATCAAATTTAGATCTACTATTTCCTCTTACTACTTAACCTGTTCCCACACAGTGACACTTGTTGACGCTCCTAATAAGAAAAGCATTTGGGAAAACATTAAGGAAAATGAAGTGCATCCTAAAAGCAATTGAAAAAAAAAAATATAATTTGATAATCTTGAAATTATCATCTGCAACTCCTTTTAATTTGGAACTATCTTAAATTTTGCCATCTGGTTAACCCATTCCCACACAAGCCCTCCTTTTTACGCCCCTCAAGAAAATAGCTTTAGAAAACATTAAGGAAAATGAAGAAATTGCTTTAATCAAGCAATTTCTTCATTATCCACATTGTTTTCTATCCCAAAAGACAAATAAATTAAAAATTCCATCAACTTGAAATTGTTGTCTGCAGCTTCTTTCAAATTGGACCAGTCTAAAATTCTGCTCAGTTGGAATAGGTTAAAGGTTAATGTGCAGGCTGATCTTAGTCTTTACACTCGCCACAGCTATTGTCAAATTGGGAATATTCATAGATAAGCATGAGAAGGATTTAATAAGGAAAGTTTCAATCTTTGGCTGAAATTTATTGCATGTGTGGTGTGGCATAATTTTCAAACCTCCTGGGTATTTAACAATTGTTGGATGGCTGGTCTGACCGGAAGTTTCACTGCAATTAACCAATTGCCACACGGCAAAGTTTAAGACCTACTCAAATTCAAATAAATTTTCAGATAACAGTTTTTAAGTGATGAATCTTTAGAAATACTTGTTTTTTGAATTAGAATACATTTTGTATAATGAAGAAATTGTATTTATACAAGCAATTTCTTCATTTTCCAGTGTTTTCTAAAGCATTTTCTTGAAGAAAAGCATCATGTTTATGTTTTTTGTTATTTTGCAAAATATATAGTCAGGAACAATGTAACAAAAAAGTAAAATGGTTTGTTGGCAACCTTGAATAAGCTGTAGTTATGACATTTAAGTAGCAAAACCAACAAAATTTGCTGAAAATAAATGTCAATAATTTCACTTCTAGTCTAAATTAAGGATTTCATTGGTCAATTTATTCTTTGCTTGACACTGAAAAACTTTGATTTGCTAATTACTGCAAGGGGCTGCCGTCATATTGCAGTGGTAGCATGTAGAACTCCTAGTCATGGAGGTCACAGGTTTGAATATCCTTTCTGACATTTGTTCCCCACCAATGGATGAATAATCTAAACCTATGTAGGGTGAGCAGCTAGAGGCTAGGAAATGATGTAGTGGTAGTACTGGTGTGCGAAATATTAGAAATCCATGGTTAGGTGCTCCAGTTGCCATGGTATGACTGAAATTCTGTTGAAAGTGGTGATAAACCCACACAATCAATCAATCAATTACTGTAAGTTTGCTTTGCTATTTTAGATACATTTTCACTGATTTATTGCATGGGCTGTTGACATTTTTATTGGCAGTTGAATTTTTTTGTTTGAATTAGCAAACTCTAACCAATGAGGATATAGTTCATTCACCATGTATTTATTTGCCTACAACTTATTCTTAGTTTTTGTTGCAAGAAATATATATCTTACTGCTTCTTACATAACCCTTGTCATACTGAATAAAATCTGTTTCAAAAAGTTACATTTAAATCAAAGAACTGTAAGTACTTGAAGCTCTTAAAGGGAATTAACTCTTGTCATGCTGAACCCGGAATATTCCTGTTTTGGCAGGGGTTATATACAAAGATCAGACTGCACATTTGTGCAGTCTGATCTTTGAATATACCACCTGCTTGTCCAATTCAAGTCAGAATTGATTATGAATTAATTTGCCAAAGAAATAATGACCCACAATTAAAGCCTTGTAATGCTCTCAGTCCTATGATTTTTGTGTAATTCTCAATAAAGATTTTATTCAGCATGAGAAGGGTTAATATATCTTTAGACTATTAATTTTATGAACAACCCCTGCTCAACAGGGACAAGCAGGTGATGTTGACTAAGATCAGACTACATGCATGTGCAGGCTGATCTTTGTCTATGCCCCTTGTCAAACAGGAATATTCTGGGTTCAGCATGACAAGGGTAAAACATTCCCAAACAACACAATTTTACTGTTCAAAATTGAGAGAGGATGCAGATGATAAAACATAGTTGTTTTAACCCATTACCAGACAACAAAATTTAGACTGGTCTAAATTCAAAGGAATTGCAGACAACAATTTAAAAGTTAAGGATTTCTAGATTTCTTTCTAATTTTCATTGTAGAAAACATACTGGAAATGAAGAAATTTGCTTGCAACAAGCAAATTCTTCATTTTCCACAAAGCTTTCCAACGCATTTTGTTAAGCCCGCTTGTGGTGAGCAAGACATAGTTGTCACTATGACAAGTCAGTGTATGTGCGTTGGTCTGTTAGTCTGTCTGTCTGTCCATCTGAATTTGTTCAGACAATTACTCCTACATTTATGGATGGATTTTAAATAACTTGGCACATTTATTCTCCATCATGATTAGATGTGCCATATGAATGAATTTTTTGGATAGTTCTAATGTCAAGGTCACAGCTCAAGGTCAAACACTAAAATTGTGATTGTCAACAGCATTTCTCCTACAATTACAGATGGATTTCAAAATAAATTGGCTCAAATATTCTCCATAATGAGAAGATGTGCCATTTGAAAGAATTTTTTGGATAGCTTCAAGTTCAAGGTCAAAGCTCAAGGTCAAACACTAAACGAGTTTGATTCCTGACGGCGGCACTTATCCTTACCGACTATTTGTCTATCACCAATGGGTCAATAATCGTAGATCTATGTCGGATAGCAGCTGGAGGCTAGGAAAGGATGTAATGGTAGTACTGGTGTGAGAAATACCAGGATTCCATTGTTAGGTGCTCCAGCCGCTGCGATATAACTGAAAGATTGTTGAAAGTGGCGTAAAACCCCATTCAAACAAATCAAACACTAAAATTAAACTTGTCCGGAGCATGCCTACAAAACTTTCCGGGCTGGACTGCAGTTGTCCTGGGACAACCATCTAATTTCTTTAACCCTTTTCCGTTCAAATACGGGATTTTACAATCCTTTGACTTTATACTAGAGAAAACATTGTGGAAAAGAAGAAATTGCTTTTCACAAGCAATTTCTCCTTTTTCCACAATATTTTCTACCACATAGAATGGTTTCATTTCAAATGGCATCCAGGGTTAAGGGTGTCAAAAGGCATCAATGTGTGGAAATGGGTTAAATTAAAAAATACAGGCAATATGAGATAGAAAACATCGTGAGAGAAGAAGAATATATCCTGAAAGTATATTGCTTCAGTGAATAAAAGAGGGTTATTTTTTTTTTGGGGGGGGGGGCTTGGTTACCCATTCCTATGAATTTGATGTGGGACTGGTTCCAATATGTCTTTAATCTAACTGTATGCTCTAAGTTTTAGTTATGTCCAGTTATTGTTATTGAAATTATGGCCATTTAGTAAATATATTTAAAAGATGTAGGGAATAATTTCTGTCTAAATGGAGGTTTGAAACAAAAAAACTAATCACACTGTATGAAAACAAAAAATATTCTCTTCATTTTATATCAAGCCAGAAAAAAAAAAAAAAAAAAAAATGATAAATTTTGATTTATTGAAGCATATGAAAAAGTTGCCTGCTCAAAATTTTGTCCATGGAGGTATAATTGACTTTTATCAGCCAATCAAAACACTCGTTTTTGATGGACCTAACTAAAAAATTAAATGTAAATGAATAAATTAGATGTCAAGTATAATGATATGAGAGGTATGTTCTGCCAAAATACCTGAATGTTTTGGTCAAAGGAGAAATTAATTACAGTAATCATTTCCATTCATTTAAGATGTAATAGAACTGATTGCTATTATTTGTTGTACAAGATCTTAGTTCAATGGTCTATATTCTAGGGTGTTTAATCAAGCTATTGCCAGATAATATTGTTAGGGAAGCCAGATTGGAGTAAGAGTTATCTATCTTTACTTTGGGACACTGCCAAGTTATAAAATGATCAAACTGAAGGTATTGGAATAATTTTAACTCATTATAAAGCAATTTCTCGTTTTCATGCATAGCATCTTATTAATTGCTTCAGCATTTTGTTAACAATCAACCAGAAGTTAAAAGGAGCTATTTGTTATTAAAATGTGTGTGCATAGGGGAAGGGGGAGGTGTAGAATTAAGGAAAGATTTCTGTAAACTACATTTCCTCCCAGGCCAATTTCAACAAAATTTGATAGCAATTTTCCTATGGCAGTCCTTTTGCATAATAGGGAAAAGAATTGAAATCAGTTAAGAAAAGTTACCATGGCAGCAAAAAATGAAATTTTGAATAAAGATTTTTTCTCAAAATTTTGAATAAAGATTTTTTCTTAGAAAAACCCACCTTATTAGCTTGACCCAGTGGGCCACATTTATGAAGCATCAATGTGTTGACCTCTTTGAAATTGCTAAAACCATTACCCTCAGGTCTCTGAGGGGTAGATCCCAAAGAGTGTCAGGCCTCTCCTCCCAAACCGATGGACAGACTTTTACTGGACTATTGAAATGCATAGAGATCATCAGGGCCAAAGCCCTCTTGTTGTTTGTCTGAGTCTGCAATAATCTGTGAAAAAAGTTTCATAATATGGATGTAAAGACTCAGAAAATTTTCACTTAACCCATTACTAGATGACAAGATTTTAGACTGGTCCAAATTGGAATGAGTTGCAGACGATAATTAAAAATTAATGAATTTTAGATTTTTTCATCTTTTTTGTAAGAAAACATTGTGGAAAATGAAGGAATTGCTTGTGGCAAGCAATTTCTTCATTTTCCACAATGTTTTCTGAAGGGTTTTTCCTTGAGGGGCGTTTAAAAACATCAGTGTGTGGGAATGGGTAATTTCTCGGGACTTTGTTTCAAACTGTTCATAGTTTTTGGAATTACTTTTGTGATTTATAGATAAAGTTCCTGTTTGATTTTCTAAGCCCTCAAATTAAAAGATCACGGGCTTATTGTTTTACTGTTGTCCGTCTGTTATTTGGTCTGTCTGTTCAGTCTGTCTACTAAACTTA
Organism: Fragum fragum; assembly: GCA_946902895.1. Taxonomy (NCBI): domain Eukaryota; kingdom Metazoa; phylum Mollusca; class Bivalvia; order Cardiida; family Cardiidae; genus Fragum; species Fragum fragum. Next base: position 26,786,726 of record OX336380.1, read on the forward strand.
ACCAAAAACATAATATTTACAATTACTTTAAGCGGATTATAGATTCAATGCTCATACAGTGAAATCCTGTCAATTGCAATCCAGATAATAGCAATTCCCTGCTTTAATTGCAACTTATTTTATGCACAAATATTAGATCTAAAAGATCTAAAGAACTTTCAGTTAATTACATCAAAAGTCTTCACAAATTGGTGTTGCAATCAACAGGATTCCACTGTTTTTTGGCATATTGATAGATCTCAGGGATATGCATCTAAGTAGAGCTCATGTGACAAGGTCAAGTTCACTCATCAAGATCAGATTTAAAAAAAAAGCTGTTATAGGACATGCTGTTTAAAAAAAACAACATCTTGATAGACTAAAATATTTGCTCAAGTTTTATTCAGATTCATATAGAAGGTAGGTAACTTGGTATTTCAGATGCAATACTTTCAGAATACTTGTTCATTTGAATCACACTTTGAATACAGTTCTGCAATCTCTTTCATTTTTGGACCACTGTCATAGCGCAGTCGGTAGTGCATCAGACTCCCAATCTTTAATCTTGGGATGTCATGGGTTCATTACGGGGCAGCAGCACATATCCTTTCCAACATTTGTCTCTCACCAATGGATGAATAAGTGGGTTACCAGCTTGAGGCTAGGAAATGGTAGTACTGGTGTGAGAAATACCAGGAATCCATTGTTAGGTGTTCCAGCCGTGATATGACTGAAATACTGTTAAAAGTTGTGTTAAACCCCATTTAAGACCCCTTAAAGAATAAAAACCTTGGCAGAATATTGCATCAAAATCAAAGGACCAAGTACTGGTGCTGATTATGGGTCAGTAATTCTTTTGGAAATTTATTCTACAAAAACTTTGGCTTAAAAATAACAAACAGGTGGTGTAGACTAAGATCATACTGCACATATGTGCAGGTTGATCTTTGTCAATGACTGGTGTCATGAACTGAAACTTGACAGACTGATATTCTGATGCCTATGTATAATGTGTAGTTGTTGTGCATTCCCCCCTCCCCCCCCCCCCCCCCCAAAAAAAGATCCCTCAAGTCATTTAGAATTATCTGCCCTTGTCCAAAAATAGCCTAAAATTGCATGTGTTTTTGTGTGCACGTCTTTTATATTTTCAATGTGAATGAACTGAAACTTCACGAATAACTAGTCTAGTTCTTACATACATGAGACAAAAATTATTTTGGTCCCTCAAGTGTTGGAATTATGTGCCCTTGATGTAGTAAATGTAGTGTAAATGTACAGTGTTTTATCACTGATAAGCCCCTGTGGGTGTATATTAGTGGCTGTGCAAAACTCTTATTTCTTGGTGTTTTAGCCCTTGTAATCTTTTTGTTCATTTTCTCAACTGCTAAATGGATTTGATTCAAATGTGCACACAGTATTAACCAAGATATTTATACCCCATAAAGCTTTGTTTAGGCGGTATATCAGAGTAAGCTTGTTGGTCGGCCAATCAGTTGATTGATTGGTTAGTACGGTTGTAGCTTTTTCCTTGTTCGCTCAATTTCTCAGCATCTAGTGCATGGATTTGATTCAAGATAGACCCCTTATCAAGTAGAGATGGGCATATTGCTTTTTGGTTGCGGTCCATTTACTTATAATAGAGTTAAGGCCCTTTGATGAAAAATATTGTCTGTTTATTTTCCTATCAACTAACGAAAGGATTTGACTCAAATTTCACATGTGCACTCAGTATCAGTCAAAGATTATGCATGTTCCATTATGGTTATGGTCCATTGATTTTGATTTGGAGTTATGGGCCTTTTTTGAAAAAGGCTTTATTATAGTGACGAAATGTGACATTGGGAGGTATTTACCCATAACGACACGACAAATATTAGACTGGTCAAGATTGAAAGGAGTTGCTGATGACAATTAAAAGTTTATAAAATTTCAGAGTTTTTAACTTTCTGGGTAGAAAACATCGTATAGAACAAAGAAATTGCTTGTTACAAGCAATTTCTTTATTTTACACAATGTTTTTCCAAATGTTTTTCTCGAGGGGCAACCAAAAACATCAATGCATGGGAATGGGTTTATCACATTAACTGATGGTCTAGTCTTGCTTTAGAACATAAAAACACAGACAAAGATAAAGGATTAAAGAGCTAACGATTAATGATCAATGAGGGCATAAAAATTGGCAACAGGTCAAGATCGGTCTAGGGGTCTTAAGCCTGTATTATTCATCATAAAGTTAAAAATTTGCCTTCCAAAGATTTTCTGATATTGAAAAAGCTGTACACTTCACATATCTTTATGATTATAGTAAAAATTTTACCAAATGATGTAATTACAACACTTATTGCTTTTAGACTGGTCCAAATTCAAAGAAATTGCAGACGATAATTTCAAGTTGATAGTATTTCAAATTTGGATGTCTTTACGGGTAGAAAACAAGGTTGCAAATGAAGAAATTGCTTGTAACAAGCAACTTCTTCATTTTCAACCTTATTTTACGTAAGTCCTTTCTTTAGGGGCGTAAAAAAGAAGTATTGTGTTGGAATAGAGTAAATGAAGTTTTAAATATACATTTTTACTTTGACATAAAGGAAAAAAAAATGGCTGGTTTATCAATGGTTAAATCTATCCTTAAATTTCTTCAATTCCATATTGGGCAAAGAGTTCCATATGGGTATGTTTACATGTATGCTTAGTAGGATATAGTTAAAGGTGTATTGGGTTGGATCTCTGGTCATATCGTAAATTTATGGAGTCAGTCACTTTATAATTGCCTTGATCGTAGAAATGAAAATATTTTTGTGTAATTTTGACTGGATTAATTATTTTTCTGTATGGCAAGGGATTATTTGGTAGTGTCGAACTTAAGTGAAGTTTTTGGAATAATTTAATGGAAATTATCTTTGATTGATGCATTTTGATTTGCATAAATGGAGATATATTCAGAGTTAGAGGTTTTGCAACTGTTTTTCTATAATTCAATGTTTTGTCTTTGAATAGTTCTACATGATAGTTTTGATATTTTTGAATGCCAAGGGAGAAATGCAGTTTTTAAATGAATATCAATTTCAATAAATATTTCGAGTGCCATGGTAGATTTTATTAGCTGCAACTTTAAACCCATTCCCACACAGTGACACTTTTGGATGCCCCTTAAGAACAACAATTGGGAAAACATTGTGCAAAATGAAGAAATTGCTTGTAAAAAGCAATTTCTTCATTTTACACAATGTTTTCTATCTAGAAAGTTGAAAAATCTAAAATTTCTTAAACTTTAAATTGTTGTCTGCAACTCCTTTGAATTTGGACCAGTCTGAAATTTTGCTGTCTGGTAATGGGTTAAGTGTTAATTAACCTTTGTAATCAGACAATTGCACTAGCTTGGAGCCTGGATTAAGCCTCAAATAATACAAAATAAATTTTTAGTTAAATTGTTGTTTTTTGTGGGGATAGAATCAATTGAGTCCCTCGAAATTCTTCACCCGTCTTTTTTCTACTAAAATACATGTTTGTGAAGCATCATCCTTGGGCCTGTCCAATTGAACTATGATGATAAGGGTGCAATTAAAAAGAGTTCTATGCTATTGAATTCTCATTAAGAATTTAAAAGCCGCTGAAAGTAGCCTATATTCATAGGGGAAAGTCCTGCATAATTATTACCTTTTTAACTCATTACCAAACAACAAAATTTTGGACTGGTTCAAACTGAAAGGAGTTACAGACGCCAAATTCATGTTTAAGGAATTTTAGATTTTTCAACTTTCTGGGTAGAAAACATTGTTTAAAATGAAGAGATTGTTTTATTTTACACAATGTTTTCTACCAAGAAATTTGAAAAAAATGAAATTTTCATCAACTTTGAATTGTCGTCTGCAACTCCTTTCAATTTGGACCAGTCTATGATTTGCTGTTTCGAAATGAGTAACACTGACTGAATTTTGCCACAAGCCTGCAGAATCTAAGGGTCCTAATTGGTACAGGTCTTCTTCTGTAATTGTAGGTCAGCAAAGTCTACTTATGAAGTCAATGGCATGTAGTGCATAATGACAGAAAGTAAAATATTGGTTGGGAAACAGTGTGGGAGAAAAAGAAATTAATTATACTCCCCAAAAGTATGTTTGAGGGGTATATAGGGGTCAGCTTGTCTAGGGGTTGTGCGGTCTGTAGCTTTTTTGTGTCCGTTCAATTTCTTGGCAACTATTGGACAGATATTATTCAAACTTCACTGATATAATCAGTATCAAGCAGAGATGTGGATATTCTATTTTGGTTATGGTCCATTGATTTTAGCTCGGCTTTTTTCGGAGAAAACCCGAGGCATTGTGATCACCTTTATGTTGTTTGTGTCGGCGTTGGCGTGACAAACTTTAACCGTAGTCATATCTCAGTTGTTATTGAAGATATCCTCATGAAACTTGGCATGTGTATTGACCATCACAAGAGCTATCTAGACTATCAAGGGGGACAACTCTAGAAGCGTTTTTGTAAGAGTTATGCCCCGTTTTCAGATAAAGTTTTTTTTCATTGTCGAGCACCTGCAGCCAAGCTTTGGCACCCGTGGGCGGTGCTCTTGTTGATAGAGTTATGGCCCTTTGATGAAAAATTGTGTCCACTCAATTTCTCAGCAACCATTGGACAGATTTGATTCAAATTTCACAGAAAGACTTGGTATAAGTCAGACATGTGTATATCCTATTTCGGTTATGGTCCATTTATTTTTGACAGATTTATGGCCCTTTAATTAAAAAGTCCACTTCACTGATAGCACTTGTATTAGACAAGTGCTGTTAGGGGGTATTAGTCCGCTTTGCGGCAATTTCTAGTGATTTCTATTGTCTTCTTTTCTAACACTGTTTTCCCTAGTAGAATAAAAACTAGTAATTGACTAGGAAAAACCAGAAAGAGATGATTCATATGGATTCATACTACTGGCCCAACAAGTCAAATGCTTAGGAATTAAGCTAGTTCTTCCTGTAAATCATAGGCATCTTAACCCATCCCCACACAATGACATATTTTGACTCCCCCTAAAGAAACACTAGTAACAAGCAATTTCCACAATTTGTTCAACCCAGAAAGCTGAAAAATCTAAAATTCCATAAACTGTGAATTGTTGTCTACAACTCGTTTTAATTTGGACTAATCTAAAATTTTGCTAGTTGGTAATGGGTTAAGGCCTGAGGATTGGTGTTTGTGTTGACCTCTGTTAACCCATTCCAACACAGTGGAATTTTAGACTGGTCCAAATTGAAAGAAGCTGCAGACGACAATTTCAAGTTGATAGAATTTTGAATTTTTCACCATTTTGGGTAGAAAACATTGTCGAAAATGAAGAAATTACTTGATACAAGCAATTTCGCCATTTTTCACAATGTTTTCAAAAGCTTTTTTCTTGAGGGGCGTAAAAAGGAGGGATTGAGTTGTAATGGGTTAATACCATGCTCTTGTCGTTTTTGCAAACCATAGGTCACAAATAGACTGAATTATTGTTTACGGATGTTGGCATAGATGAGTTTTATTTCATGTTTAAGTATAATGGGGGAAATGGTTGTCAGGTTTTACAATGTTGACATTGTCAGTGGACAGCATTTCAATGGGGGGTGAAAGGTTAAATACTCTATTTACTTATGGGCTATATCAAGTGTGAAACCTTTCTGACTTACACTGGACAATCTTCCCACAGGCCATAAGACATTAACTGCCACCTAATTTGCATAATTATCACAAGCTCATTATGCTTAATTTATGATTTGGCTCATTTGGAAGCTCCAACACGATAAAATTTTAGACTTGTCTAAATTGGAAGGAGCTGTAGATGACAATTTAAAGTGTATGAAATTCTAGATTTTTTCAATTTCTGGGTAGAAAACATTGCAGAAAATGAAGAAATTACATGTAACAAGCAATTTCTTCATTCTCTGCAATGTTTTCCAAAGCTTTCATATTGAGGGGCATTTAAAAGCGTCACTGTGCGGGAATGAGTGAATACTTTCCTGTTTTTTCGAAATTTAAGACAGGCACAATTTGATAGTCGTTTCGTACGACAATGAAAAGTAGGTACAATTTGAAACATAGCTATCCAGTGTGTTAACAAAAAAAAATACTGCAAGAAAAGAAGAAATTGCTTTTAACGTGCAACTTTTCTTTTTGGGCAATTTTTTCTTGGATAAAATCACATTGACATAAAAACCAGGAACTGTACAGGAAAGAGTTAACCTATTCCTTCATAATTGCACTTTTTTGTGCCCCTTTTGTTAAATATTCAACAAAAAATGGTTACATGCAATTTCCTCTTTTTCCTCAATATTCTGTCCAGACAGACTGATCAATCTAATTTCTCTCAACTTTTAAGTTGTTGTCTACCATTCCTTTGAATTTAAAGCGATGTAAAATTTTTGTGCTTCATTAATGGTAATTTCTGATTAACCCATTCCCATACAGTGACACTTTTGGACGCCCCAAAGAAAACCAATTATGAAAAACAATGTATAAAATGAAGAAATTGCTTGTAACAAGCAATTTCTTCATTTTATACAAAGTTTCCTACCTAGAAAGTTGAAAAAATATTGAATTTCATCAATTCTTAAATTGTCATCTGCAGCTTCTTTCAATTCGGACCAGTCTAAAATTTTGTTGTGTGGGAATGGGTTAATTGAGATTTTTTTTCCAAAGTGTATTTGACAATATAACAATCTGTGCATATATGCCATAGAAGCCCTGGCATGACATTTCATTGATTGATTGAATGGGGTTTTACGCCGCTTTTAACAATCTTGCAGTTATATCGCGGCGGCTGGAGCACCTAACAATGGAATCCTGGTTTTTCTCACACCAGTACTACCATTACATCCTTTCCTAGCCTCCAGCTGCTATCCCACATAGGGCATGACATTTCAACAGGATCTGTGCTGTCTGAACAGTCATCTAATTGACCAATCGCTGGCCACGCCCACTTACTGTATTAACCAGGCCCATTGACTCCAGCCAGAAATCCAACTTCAAATCAAACCGTGTTATTTTGCAAAATTTATGGCTAGTAGCATGAAACAAAAAAGTAGAATAGTTTGTTGGCGACTTTAACGACGTAACTACAGCTTGACAAGTTACGGCATTTAAGTCACCAACCAACAAAAAGGGTTAGCAAAAATGGCAGCCAATGTCGGAGTTCAAATCTCAATCCCGGGCTGAATAAATTATTTGATTGGTAGATATATACCTTGATTGACAGCTGTGAATGGTCAATTGGGAGATACATGTCATTCTCTCTCAAAGCTTTTAACCCATTACCACACAACAAAATTTTAGACCGGTCGAAAATGAAAGATGTTACAGACAACATTTTTAAGAAAAGTCTTTGACTTTCAGGTAGAAAACTTAGGGAACAATGATTAAATTACTTGAAACATGTGAAAGATGTTGCAGACAACAATCTCAAGATGATTGAATTTTAAAGTCTTTGACTTTTCAGGTAGAAAACTTAGCCAACAATGATGAAAACCTATCCAACAAATGATGAAACAAGCAATTTCTTCATTTTCCACAATGGTTTTCAAAACTTCAAAACAATGCTCTTAACCCTAAAAGGCAAAGAATTTTTAAATTTCATCAACTCAAGTTGTTTGCAACTTCTTTCAGTTTGGACCAGTCTAAAATTTTGTTGTGTGGTATTGGGTCAATAAGTCTTCTATGCATGTAGTTTTGGAGCATAGGCAGTGACATTTTGTGGACAGGTTACTTTCATTCATATCAAGGTCAAGAAGTTGGCTTTATGGGCAACAGTTTGCTAATACTTTAACCCATTACCCAACAGCTAAGTTTTAGACTGGTCCGAATTGGGAGAAGTTGCAGAAGACAATTTAAAGGTTATTAAATTTTGAATTTTTTCAAGTTTCTAGGGAGAAAATATTGTGAAAAATGAAGAAATTGCTTGTCACAAGCAATTTCTTCATTTTCTACAATGTTTTCCAAATTTTTTCCTTTAAGGGCGTCAAAAAGCGTCATTGTATGGGAATGGGTTAATCAAAACGTTTAATACAAAAAACATGCCTTCGAAATACATATACATGCCTTCGAAATACATATCAACCAACTAAATGACTGAATACTTGTACTTATATTATCAGCCATTACGTGAAGACAAAATTTTAGTCTGGTCCAAATTAAACAAAGCTGCAGAAACTTAAGCTTATATAAAGTTGATATAATTTGAAATATTCTTTTCCAAAATATTTTCCTTATCCCTCTTCTTTGTAGAGGCAGGATTGAGTGAGAATAGGTTAAGAAAGATAGATATTTTTTTTAGCACTTTGATGTGCACTTTCAAGTGAACATTTTATCACTATGTTTTTCGATGAAAAATCTATTGGATATTAGAGTGTCACCAATGTGATGGATTTTAAATGTTCTGGAATGATTGTGGATTAAAAAAACATCAGACCAATGTCAATTAAGCTGAGTGAAGGTAAAGTATTTTCTGATGTTCTACAAATAGTAAAAAAATGTTGTTTTGTTTCCCCTTTTCCACTCTTTAAGAACTAAATTATCCAATTCTCACACAGTGATGCTTTTTGACGCCTGTCAAGAAATCAATTGGGAAAACATCATGTAAAATGAAGGAATTGCTTGTTGCAAACAGTTTCTTCATTTTACACAATGTTTTCTACCCACATAACCTTAGGATAAGGGGCTAAAATTTTTTTAACCCGTTCTTACTCAATGATGCTTGTAGATGCCCCCGGGAAAATAAGCTTGGGAAAAATTTGTGAAAAATGCTTTGATGACACCGATGGACGCCCCTCAAGAAAACCAAGTGAGAAAACATTGTTGAAAATGGAATGAAGCAATTTCTTCATTTCCCTCGATGTTTTCTAAAAATTGTAGTCGGCAACTTCTTTCAATTTTGACCAGTCTATAATTTTGCCCTCTGGTAATTGGTTAAATCCATTCCCACACAATGATTTCTCACAATTTCTCCATTTTCCACAATGTTTTTCTACCCAGAAAGTTAAAAAATTTCTAAAATTTCAAACTGTAAATTGTCGTCTGCAACTTTTCTTTTTAAAATTTGGACCAGTTTTAAATATTTCCTGTCTGGTAATGTGTTAATTCAGTTTACAAATAAAAAAAAATGAAAAATGAAATGCACTTTGTTTTCAAATGGTTTGATGCAGTGGAACGAGATATTTTTATTAATTTTTTGTTGGTTCAACAAGAGTCAGGATTTTTGTTTTCAGTTGGTTTTAAATAATTCAACATTTGCCAGAATGTTTTACAAGATTCATCATCTATATTTTCAGATGGTTTGGCAAAAATTAAAGAAACTATAAGGAAACAAATCAAGTCCTCCAGTTCTTCAAAAGGTAAGGGATACTTATATAGTCAAATCTTTTTTCTTGAGAGTCATAAAAAAGGTGGAATTGTGTGGGAATGGGTTTTCCGGGCAGATCTAGGATTTCTGTAAAGTGGGGCATAATAAGGCTACAGGGGGTTCAAATGAACCTCCAGCAATTCCTCTAAGTCCGGCACTGGGTTAACCACTGATTTTTACGACCCCGTGATATTATACTTTAGAAAACATTGTGGGAAAAGAAAAAATTGCTTGTAACAAGCATTTTCTTCTTTTCCCACAATATTTTCTATCATATCGGGTGGTCAATTTTAGAATTCTACTCACTTTGTAATGTGGTTTGGTACCCCTTTGATTTTGGACAAGTCTAAATTTTTGGTAATTAGTAAAGGGTTAACCTAAGTATAAGATAAAGTGGTTAACCCATTCCCAGACGGCAAAATATTAGACTGGTCCAAATTGAAAGAAGTTGCAGACGACAATTTACAGTTGATGAAATTTTGGATTGTTTCAACTTTCTTGATAGAAAACATTGTGTAAAATGAAGAAATTGCTTTTTACAAGCAATTTCTTCTTTTTACACAATGTTTTCCCAAGTGCTTTTCTTGAGGGGCGTCTAAAAGCGTCACTGAGTGGGAATGGGTTAAAGAAGTTGTACAATTAAACTTTAATCTACTATCAGATGACAAAAATTAAGACTAGTCAAATTTCAAAGAATTTGTAGTTGGTAAAATTTTAAAAATCTTTGTATGTTTGGGTAGTAAACATTATGGATTATAATGAAATTGCTTGTGAGCAATTCCTTCACATTCCATAATCTTTTCCAAAGCTTTTTCCTTCAGGGTCAAACAATATGGAGCTTACATGTGTAAGGATTAATATTTTATGAAGTTAAAATACAGCAGCTTTCAAAAGATCTTCTGTTGATTGAGAGCTTTAAAAAAAATTTTTCTAAAGTTTAAGTGAATGCGAATATTAGTCTTAAAATACCACCTTGGTTCAAATTATCATCAATTTTGGAGAGCTGAAAGCTTTCAAATAACATACAATTTGAAGTGGTGTTAGAGAATTTAAATGATTTCAATAAGTCAGTTTTATCGTAAATTTTTTGCATTCTTCTCACAAGCAAAATAGGTGAAAATCATTGTTTATGCGAAATGTGGATCTAATAAAATTTGAACTTCTAAAGAGAGCATTTCAATAACTTTTAATACTTTTTGAAGATGTATAGATTTAAAGCTGAATTAGTTTTTTTGATGGTGTTCTTTTAAATCCTTTTCTGTACAATCTCAGTATTTTGCTTGGCTTTCTCTTAAATTTATAATAGAGCAACTATGTGAGAAAAGAAAGAAAAAGCTTGTAAAAAGTAATATCTCGTTTTCAAAAAATGCTATGCCGCCCAGATATTTTCATATAATGTTAATTTGCACTTTCTTATTAACAAGTACATGTGTAATCTTTAAACCCATACCCGGTTAAGTAACTTGCAACAAGATTTTTTCTTTTCATTTCCTGCAATGTTTACTACTCATTGAGATAAAAAAAAATCCAAAATTTATCAATATGAATTTTTGACTGCAAAATCTTTGTATTTGGACCAGTCTAAAATTTTATTGTCTGGTAATGGTTTCTCACAAAATGGGAAAATATACGCCATCATTGACACCGAAAAAGGGTTGATGGAATTATTTTAGAGTGATCAAATTCATTTTCGTTCATTTTGAATTATCAAGAAGTTGTCTCACACCAATGTAAAAGAAGCAATTTCTTCCTGTTTCCTACCATGAAAGTTGTAACAAATCTAAAATTTCAACAACAGCAAAAAAAAACAAGAACAACAACAACAACAAAAATGTCTTCTACAACTCCTTTCAAATTGGACCAGCCTAAAAAATTGTCTGGTAATGGGTAAGTTTAGAGCATGAGATAGCTTGCTTGTCCTTTCTGTAAGTTTTAATCAGTCAAAAACAAAGGTTTTTCATTCTAGACTACTTTTTTGCTGTGGCAAATGCAGTCTCATCCCATCATCATGCAGACAACAAAAAATTAGTCTTATCCAAATTAAAAGATATTGCAGATGACAATTTTAAGCTGGTGAAATTTAGAAAATCTCTATCTTTTATGGAAGAAAATATGCTGGAGATTTAAAACAATTTCCTCATTTTTCGCTATGCCATTCAAATCTTTTTTATTGAGTGGTGTTAAAAAGAGGTATTGTGTGGGAATGGGTTAAATAACACCAATATGAAATTTGGCCACATACAGCTATGCCACAAAAAAGAAAGAAAATCCATGTTTAACTGTTCTCTGAGGGATTAGGTGAAGCACCTTTCATTTTGTTTTATGACTGACAATAAATCTATTTGCCAGCTCATATAAGAGTACCTTTTCAAATTTAATTACACAGTGACATGAAAAAAATGAAACCTCAGGAAATTTCTTGTGTCAGTGTAACACATGTATCATTATTCTTAACACTTGTCATGCTGAGCCCGGAATATTCCGGTTTTGGCAGGAGGTGTAGACCAAGATCAGCCTGCACACCTCCTGCTTGTATTTTTTCCTGCCAGAGTTATGAAGTTGATTTCTAAAAGAAACATTGATTTCTTTAATAACAAGTTCTATCAGTGCTTTCAGCCCTTTGATTTTACAGCAATTCAGTTAGGAAATTTATGCAGCATGACAAGGGGTAAATATACAATGAAATACTCTTTATTGCAACCCTGGTAATAGCAATTATCTATGTAATTGCGTCTGGCTTTACACACAAAACATTGGATTAGTTCCTTTTATAAGCAGGAACACATTAGATTTAAAGAAAAGATAGTTTCTTTTATTAGCAACTTCATATTATTTGCAACAAAAATCTTTTAGATGCCGTTATAAGGATTTCATTATAATTCAAAATGCAAAAGTAGCTTCAGCATGGAACATAAGTTTTACACTAACCCTTTCCTGTTCAATCCCTAGCTTTTACTTCCCTGTGCATTTATAATTTGTTGGAAGTATTTTTTTGTCGAGCCCACTTGCAGCGAGCAAGACATAGTTGTCACTATGACAAGTTGGTGTATGTGCGTTAGTCTGTCCGTCCGTCCAAATATGTCCGGACAATTACTCCTACATTTATGGATGGATTTCAAAATAACTTGGCACAGTTATTCCCCATCATGAGTAGATGTTCCATTTGAAAGAACTTTTTGGATAGTTCTAATGTCAAGGTCACAGCTTAAGGTCAAACACTAAAATTGTGATTGTCAACAGCATTTCTCCTACAATTATGGATTGATTTCAAAATAAATTGGCACAATTATTCTCCATCATGAGTAGATGTGCCATTTGAAAGAGTTTTTTGGAAAGCTTCTAGTTCGAGGTCAAATCTTAAGGTCAAACACTAAAATTGATGGTCATGGTCAAGATAATGGTCAAAACTTTGAAGGCTCGGCAACAGTTGTCCTTGGACAACCATCTAGTTTTTCCATAATATTTTCTACTCTACTGAATTGTATTTTTAGCTCGGCTGTTTTCGGAGAAAATCCGAGGTATTGTGATCACCTTGGTGTCGTTTGTGTCGGCGTTGGTGTGACAAACTTTAACCTTGGTCATATCTCTGTTGTTATTGAAGATATCATCATGAAACTTCGCATGTGAATTGACCATCAAAAGAGCTATCTAGACTAATAAGGGGGATAACTCTAAAAGCTTTTATGTAATAGTTATTCCCCTTTCTAGACTTAGAATTTTTGCATTATTCAGCACCTGCAGCCGAGCGTTGGTACCCATGGGCGTTGCTCTTGTTTAAAATTAAATCCAAATCGAATTTTCATTGGTAAACCCTTTGAGCTTGGACAGTTCTAAAATTTAGCACAATTGGTAACAGCTAATTAAGGATCTTCCTTGAGATTTTCTTTTTTATCAAAGTCCAGAATAGTTAAAGGAATTGACCTATTACTGGAAGACAAAAATTTAGGCTGGTTAAGATTTAAAGTGAATTCTGTTCAATGGGCAGATCCACTTGTGCTTTGACAATTGCTCGAGAAAAATGTACTGACATGGTCTAGCAAAATACCCCAAATTAGACCAGTCTGGCAAAGGAATTCCTCTTTCTGTGTGTCATGCAGCATGGGTGACAAATTATTCTGCAATACCCTAGGTTTCCTAAACTCATGAGAATCATTCAGATTGAAATAAGTACTCACATAGGGGTCCTGCATGGCTTCCAACAGACATGTTCTTTCCCTTATTTTACTCTTTTTTTTAAAGAAATTGCCCTCTTTCTTATGGCAAAGATTCCTTGCTTATTCTGTTAGCAAACCCCCAACACTAATGCTTATATAACATAACCGATTTCAGTGTTCATCCAAGGCTCAGGGAAGTGAATTTGAATGTCTTAACCCTTGTCATGCTGTATAAATTACCTTACTGAACTGCTGACAAATCAAAGGGCTGAAAGCACTGATAGAACTTGTTCAAAATCAATGTTTCTTTAAGAAATCAACTTCATAAACAACTCTAATAGGAAAAGTACAAGCAGGAGGTGTAGACTAAGATCAGCCTGCACATAAGTGCAGTCTGATCTTAGTCTACACCTCCTGCCAAAACCGGAATATTCAGGGTTCAGCAAGAACTATTGACCATCCAATTACGGAAATTTTTTAGGTAGCCAATATAATGATAATATTGAAATTAATTTTTGTTTTTCTGTTTGGCAAAGTTTTTTAGTTGGCCTTTTTGATAGAGAGGTCTTTAAACAATTGCCTTTCCTGTTTTGAGAATTCTTTTCCCTATAAGAGCTGTTGAGGCTTTGAATATTGAGCTTGAGCATTCATGCGTGTCCTCATTGTTCATCAATTTCATTTGGATTTTATATTATTTGCTTCATAATCCTTTTGAGTGGTAAGGGGGGCAGACTCTTTTATCTCAGAGAAAGCGAGGATTGTGGGTTTGAATTCCGACTACACTGTTTGGTATGTCCTTTTGCAAGACATTTCAGAGTGCCAACCTAATACTGGGGATACCCTGGAAAAACATGAATAAGTGAACCTAGTGGTGATATTACTGGAAAATAGTTCAGAATCATCAGTTTCTTCATTTTCCACCATGTTTTCCAAATCATTTTCTTGAAGGGTGTATAGAAAGGGGGCATTATGTGGGAAATGGTTAACCCTTTCCTGTTTCGTAAAATTTTAGACATGTCGAAATTGAAAGGTTTTGCAGACGAAAATTTAAAATGGATTTCATTTGAAAAATAACAATTCAGTAACATAGAAAATACTGTGACAAGCAATTTCTTCTTTTTCTGCAAAGTTTTCTTAATTACAAAATCACAGGGATTTAAAACCAGGGATGAAACAGGAAAGGGTTAAGCAATAAAATTAAGTTTTCCCATTTCATTTTTGGGGACTTGGTCTATGTAAAGAGTTTAACCCTTTCCTACAAAATTTTGCTTTTTGACGTTCCTGAAGATAAACAACGTGGAAAACATGGTGTAATGTGAAGAAATTGTTTATAACAAGCACTTTCTTTATTTTACAAAATGTTTTCTACCCAGAAATCTGAAAAAATCTAAAAACTCATAAATTTTAGATTATTGTCTGCAACTCCTTTCAATTTGGACCAGTCTAAAATTTTGCCATCTGGTATTGGGTTAAGGAATAAAACCAATATTCTCATTTCATTCTGGGACTTTTGTTCCATATTCAGAGTTTAGAGAAAAAAGCTCTCAATAATCCTTCAATAATGAGTTATTGGTTGTTACAAGTAGTCTGTAAATACCAATGACACACATTCATACCTGTATAATAATTTGAATACCAATTTGTTAGGGTAGTTTATAAAATTCCTGAAGAATTGCTTAGAGAAATATATTGGCTTCCTGATTAAAGCCAAAAAAATGTATGTTTTGGGGATAAACTGGATGGAATCGGCCTGTCTGTCCATCTGTTTCCATCAATCTTTCTATAAAACTTTAAATAAATTTGAGTTGCTAACTCTTCCTGCAATTCAAAAGTGATAAAACTTTATGCATACACTGATCTCTTAAGAGATGAAGAGAAATTTTTTTGTTTTCATGGAGGTATGAACCGAAAAACCTAATCACACTGTATGAATACGCCAAGCGATTGTATTTCTGCAGGATGTCAGAAAGCTTCAATTTGTTGAAATGGGTTTAAATACAATATTTAGCTTATATAAATAAAGTTGATGGTCTTTGGTGAGATTTTTTCAAAGAATAGTCATTAAAGGATATTCAGATATTGCCTTATATGTCCTTTGATGACCTGAGTATATAGGTTGTATAGATTTCATGACTCCCTCCTATTTGAAACTCTTCACAAAAATTCTTATTTATTTAATTTCAGAAAACAATGATGACGTAGTTGGTGCCATCGGGGGTGACCCAACATCCCTGGGTCACCCTACACATACCCTTCATGATGCCAATGAGCCACTTATACCAAGGTCACAGGACCTTATTGAAGGGTCAGAGAAAAACAGTACAAAAGTCAGAAAGATAGCCGCAGGCCCGGCAGCCCCTTCATATAAAGGTAGGTTTGTATGGTGCACTGTTTTGGTCAAAATCCACTTTAAGCTGAGAAATCATAAAAGAACAGATGCATACATAACAAAGTAGGTGCACCTGTAAGAATGATAACTTCATGCTAAAAATTGAGCGTACCTATGTAATTTAATGTATGTACATTCATTTTTGTTGAGCCCTTTTGCTGTGAGCAAGACATAGTTGTCACTATGACAAGTCGGTGTATGTGCGTTAGTGCGTAAGTCTGTCTGTCCACTCGACTTTGTCTGGAGAATTACTCCTACATTTATGGATGGATTTCAAAATTAATTGGCACAATTATTCTCCATTATGAGTAGATGTGCCATTTGAAAGAATTTTTTGGAAAGCTTCAAGTTCAAGGTCAAAACTCAAGGTCAAAAAACTAAAACTGTGATTGTCAAGAGCATTTCTCCTACAATTATGGATGGATTTCAAAATAAATTGGCACAATTATTCTCCATCAGGAGTAGATGTGCCATTTGAAAGAATTTTTTTGATAGCTTCAAGCTTAAGGTCAAAGCTCAAGGTCAAATAACTGAAATTGATGGTCAAGGTCAAGTTGATGGTCAAAACTTTGCGGGCTTGACAGCAGTTGTCCTGGGACAACCATCTAGTTTGTTAACACATTTTAATGCCTGCAAGGTCCAGGGATCTACCCAGAAATCAAATCCAAGGGGACAAATGGCCCATTGGGTTTGAAAAAAGTGGGCCATTTCATAAAATGTGGGGCCTTACTAGTACATCTCCAATATAATCAATAATCATAGGGTTTCCAGCCAGTGTTGCCATTATTCAAGGGTTAGTAAGCCTACTGGACTGCTAGACTCATACTTAATAGTTTCCAATCACTTGTCCTAAAATTTGAAGATGTGTAGATAGTGAAACCAATCATTAAAGCTGTTCACTATCTACACATTTTCTTTTGCATTTTAAGAGTAATCTTCAACTTCCAGGATACATAATTGCTGAATCAAGTCTCATTTGGTCTAAGTTGGAGATACTGGTATATTGTTGCTCATTAACTGTCTGTATCATAGTAGAAAAGTAGACTGAAGTAACTCAGTTTTTGCTGAACAATATACTTTTATTGAAATTTAAGTTAACAACTGACATTTACATATGGATACTGATATACCTGGTACATAGATATGTAATCAAAGTAAAATTCTTTAAACAGTATGAATATAGGCAGATTTGAGACAAAACTTTTGACTTGGAGAAATTTGAATATCTATTCTAATTCTTGCTCTTTGATTCAAAAATCCTTCTAGTTTTCTGCTCTCTCCAGTGTAATAGGGCCATTTTAAAATCAAAATCCTTTGAATCTCCACCCTCAAGCTTAATGGTCAACAGATCATTTACAATTTCTGGTGACAATCTATTTCTTTGTGCAGTTTTTATTAAGTTCTGTGCACTAAAACCTCGTTCACAATCAGCTGTGTGGACAGGTGCTGATAGAGCAATTTTACTAAGTTTCAGTAAATTTGGAAATTCACTACTGTAATATTTCATGATCAAAAACCATAGTTGACACATTTTATCTCTGGGATAGCCCTCCTGAATAACCAAACTCTTAACATCAGACCATTCCTTTCTAGTTTTGATAGGGTCAATGATGGGATCCATGGTAACCAGTGGCTGGTCCTGGGTTGGGTTTGACTGTTTGCTGTTGCCATACATTTGTATCAAGATCTCAAGTTTATCATTGCCCCATGTTTCAAGTTTTTTTTGACTGCAAAAAGAAATTGGTCTCATGGCCAATGATGCAAAAGCATAGATTATGTTACTCTCATCATCTGGAAATCTTTGGTCCAACTTTTTGAGGATCCCATCAATGAACTTTTGCTTAATTGAATCTATGTTATTCTTGCCCTGGACAACATGGTTTGACTTGAACACAACTTTTCCCCTCTCTAAAGAAAAATGGTCATTTTGTAGTTTGTCAAGGTGATACTGGGATCTACCTGACTTTATTTCATTCAAGGACTTTTTGCAATGATCAACGTGAACTTTGATTAGACTGACATCAACATCCGCTTTTTGAAATGTCAGACATAATTCTGAAACTACAAGAAGAACATCCATTAGTAGGTAGGTTGTTGCAATAAAGTCATATTGAATCATTTTTTTTTGGTACCCCTTGCCTTTTGCATCTTTATCTTGTGTGAAATAAGTAATAAGTGAATCAAGTATATTGTAGATGGTTTCTACTGCAATGTATACAGACATCCACCTGACTTGGTGTACTTCCTTAATTTTAAGGTTGGGCTCATCAAGGACTTTCTGGATATCAGATAGTTTATGAGATCTAACAGCAGATGCCTTAAAATAATAAAAAATCCCAGTTAGGACACTTTGATAATCAACAAGATATGGAATAGCATCGGCAGCTTGAGATGTAACAAGGGCCAATCTATGTGCAATGCAATGATAGTTCACCAACATAGGATTATCCCTTAACATATAACCAGTCAGACCTTCCCCTTTTCCTGTCATGGAAGCTGCACCATCGGTTCCTAAACCCATTACTTTCTCCACTGGAATATTCTTTTTAGTCATTAGTTTTTTCAGCTCAGTGTATATAGTTTTACCAGTCCCACTGTCAACAGAAACATTACAAACAAAATGGGTTGAGGGTTCCATGGTCTCAGGATTAATCACTCTACAGTACACACTTAATTTCTTGGTAACTGAAATATCAGTTGTTTCATCACAAAGAAGACTGACATAGGGAGACAGTCTTATTTTGTCTTCAACCTTCTGCCTAATCACATGAGAAATTGACTGAATGAATTCTTCAGCAGCTTTATCGGATGTATATGAAACATTTTCTCTACAGTTCAGGTGTAAAATATCAGGACAGTTCATTTCTGTGAGAAATTCTACCAGACTACCAAACTTCATGATTGGTAGATTTTCCTTTGCCAGCCAGAATGCAGCTTTGAAAGCACAAATTACAGCTGCTTCCTTTTCATTGAAAATATTTTGAATATTTTTCACCAAGACCCCAGACTGCGAATCAGCAATAATTGAATCCTTGTGATCTTTACTTGAAGCATGACGCATGAGCGTACTAGTCTTAAAGTTCATACAATCACCCGATGTCAGAGCATTGCTCTTTTTGTTCTTAATGCACAGTGAGCATGTCATCACTTTGGAATTTTCGTCGTACTGCAGCCAGTTATATTAATTTAGCCATTTAGTATTAAAACTCCGCTTTGTTTTACTTTTTTGCCCTGCCGAGTCGTGTATTTCTGGGCATTCCTCCGAAGAAATTTCACCGGAACCGATTTCCTGCGATTCCGCAACCTCTAAGCTTAACGAAGACGTACTCGGGCCATGAAAACTCGGGCCAGGCTCAGGGGAACCTACTTCTTCATTTACTTTCGTCTTTTTTGCCGAAGACCCGGTAAAAAAGTCAAAAATGGTCTTAGGGCGCCTTTTAGTTTGATCCATCGCTTAGAAACATATAAACGCGGAATGGTATCCTGCTCAGTTTATTCCCGATAATTCGTTGCGAAATTACATAGAGTGAGGCGGGGTACCATATTGATTTTATTTTGGACTAGGCTAAAACGCTACTAGATTGTCGCGTAAGTCGGATTTTTGCCGACGTCGTTTTTTTAAATCCAAAGAATTCGGCGCGCCCTCAGGCCCACCTATTTGAATTTTTCTGCGCCGTCTGCTTTATTTTAGCGCCAATGGCGCAATTGCGCTGCCTGGGCAGAACCCTGAAGGTCTATTTGGGCACTTTCAGGAATTTCATGTATGCACCTTTATTATGTATGAGTGTATGTGTAAGTTAAAAGTTTGCTTTTGGTCCATTTAGTGTGCAATAGGCTTGTGATTTAAGCTTGTTCTGAAAGATATAACCCATTCCCACTATTCTTACCTTTTTTTTGCCTCCCAAGAAAAAAAGGTAACTAACATTGTGGAAAATGAAGAAATTGATTGTCAAAAGCAATGCCTCCTTTCTTTACATTTTTTTCTACCCCAAAGACAAAGATTTTTAATATTTCATTAATAATAAATTATCATTTGCAACTTTTTATGCCCCGCATCGATAGATCGGGGGCATATTGTTTTACCAGTGTCCGTCTGTCTGTCTGTCTGTCTGTCTACAAAACTTAACCTGCCAACTAAACATATTCCTATAACTTCATCCCTGATAAAGTTACAATGCTAATATTTGGTATGTAGATAGGTCTCAACAGAGCGCAACTCGGGAAGGTGATTTCATCAAGGACAAGGTCAAAATTTTAACCCTTTTCCCGTAAACTTTACTCAAAAACTTAACCTGCCAACTAAAAATTTTTCTGTAACTTCATCCCTGATTAAGTTACAATGCTAATATTTGGTATGTAGATAGGTCTCAACAAGGCACAACTGGGGAAGGTCATTTCATCAAGGTCAAGGTCAAAATTTCAACCCTTTTCCCTTAAACGTTACTCAAAAACTTAACCTGCCAACTAAACATTTTCCTAGAACGTCATCCCTAATTAAGTTGCAATCCTAATATTTGGTATGTAGATAGGTCTCAACAAGGCGCAACTGGGGAAGGTCATTTCATCAAGGTCAAGGTAAAATTTTTAACCCTTTTCCCTAAAACAAATAAAAAAAACCAATAAAAATCACCTGTTTCTAAAGAATTCCTGTTTCAGGGGCATGGTGTTTCACAAACACATCGTTTGAATTTGAACCAATCTAATATTTGGTTTTCTTATATTTGAATAAAAAAAATATTGGAAACAATGGAGTTAAGTCAATCCAAGATTGTTATTTCTGATCCTACCCTTTGTTGGTATTCATTTGAATTGTTTTGTTGATACAGTTCTAACATGCAACTAACAATATAAGGTTAGTAGCATTTTCTATACCCTTGAGGGGTATCTTCAACCCATTCCCACACAATGGCACTTTTTGACACCCCACAAGAAAACAGCTTGAAAAAACATTGTGGACAATGAAGAAATGTCTTGCTACAAGCATTTTCTTCTTTGTTCACAATGTTTTCAACCCTTAAAGGCAAAGGCTTTCTTAATTCAACCAACTTGAAATTGTCGTCTGCGACTTCTTTCATTTTGGACCAGTCTAAAATTTTGCTGTCTGGTAAAAGGTTAAAAAAGGCTATGTTCATTATTCAGCTGGAAAGGTCCAAATTGTTAGAATTTAAAGCTGAGCCTACAAATAACATTTGCTGTTCAAATTACAAGGATGCTGAGCAGTCTAGATGTCTAAACAGTGCATATAGAGTTGCCACACAATCCTGCTTTTTGATGCCCTTCAAGAGGAATGCTTTGGGAAACTTTGTGGAAACATAGTGGATAATGAAGAAATTGCTTGTCACAAGCAATTTCTTCATTATCCACTATGTTTTCTACCTTAATAGGCAAAGATTTTCAGAATTCAACTAAATTCAAATTGCTTTCTGCAACTTCTTTTAATCCCTTATGATAAAGCTTGGAGAAACCTTATTGAACATTAAAAATTTGCTCCCAACAAGCAATTTCTATTTTGCCTTCAATGTTTTCTACCCTGAAAGATAAAGATTTTAGAAATTTTATCAATTTCCTTGTTTATTGCCATTAATCTTGCAAAATAACGTCAATCCTGTCAAAGTCAAGAGGTCGGGTCAGTAGACAGGGCCAGTGATTTGTCAGTTGTGATCGACAAAAATATGTTGTTTTTCTTCAGGTTTCAGTGAGGCAGAGGTTAGGTATAGAATTGTTGAAAATAAAGTGCCAAAATCATCAGATCCTAACAGAAAAGACAAGAAACGGCTCACCAGTCTCAAACTGCAAGAAAAGAGAGTGGAACCTTTAAGTAGTAAGCTAATTTTGTTTTGTGCAAAACAAATTAACCCATTCCCAAACAATGACGCTTTTGGACGCCTCACCAGAAAACAATTGAGAAAACATTGTGTAAAATGAATAAATTGCTTGAATCAAGCAATTTCTTCATTTCACAGGATGTTTTTTCACCAAAAAGTTGAAAAAATCTAAAATTTCATAAACTGTAAATTGTCGTCCCCAACTCCTTTCAAATTAGACCAGTCTAAAATTTTGTTAGCTCACCTGAGCACAAAGTGCGAGGTGAGCTATTGTGATCAGTCATTGTCCGTCTGTCCGTCTGTCCATCCGTCCACAATTTCTTTAAAAATCTTCTCCTCCTAAACCAGTAGGCCAATCAAGCTGAAACTTTGCAGGGATGTTCCTTGGATGAAGCTCTTCAAAAGTTGTTAAAAGAATTTAATTCCGTCAAAAACTCTGGTTGCCGCGGCATTTGAAAATGGTAACCTTTAGTAATTCTTTAAATATCTTTAAAAATCTTCTCCACCTAAACCAGTGGGCCAATCAAGCTGAAACTTTGCAGGGATGTTCTTTGGGTGAAGTTCTTCAAAAGTTGCTAAAAGAATTTCATTCTGTGAAAAACTGTTGTAACCGCGGCATATGAAAACGGGAATCTTTAGTAAATCTTTAAATATCTTTGAAAATCTTCTCCTCCTAAACCAGTAGGCCAATTAAGCTGAAACTTTGCAGGGATGTTCATTTGGTGAAGCTCTTCAAAAGTTGTTAAAAGAATTTCATTCCGTCAAAAACTCAGGTTGCCGCGGCATTTGAAAATGGGAATCTTTAGTAATTCTTTAAATATCTTTAAAAATCTTCTCCTCCTAAACCAGTAGGCCAATCAAGCTGAAACTTTGCAGGGATGTTCCTTGGATGAAGTTCTTCAAAAGTTATTAAAAGAATTTCATTCCCTGAAAAAATGTTGTAACCGCGGCATATGAAAATGGGAAATTTTACTAAATCTTTTTTTTTTTTTTTTTTTTCATAGACTTCAAGGCCAAAGACCTCTATATTTTGTATAGAGCTTAATCATATGGTTCTCTACCAAGTTCTAAAATATTGAATCTCTTGGGTCAAAAATGACCCTGCCCCTGAAGTCCGAAATTTGGAAAATGCTTAATTTGAGCAATTTCAAAAGACTTCTCCTCTTAAACTATAAAGTCTAGGATATTCATATTGGGTATGTAGCATAACTAGATAGTTTTGTACTATGTCAATTAAGGTTGTCCTCCCAGGGTCAAAAACAGCCCTGCACTAGAGGTCCAAAAATTGGGAAAAAGTAAAATTTGAGTATGTTAAAAAAATCTTCATTTCATCTCATGATTTATACTCACCTGATGGGAAATGTACATAAGGATTATATTCCCGTATTCCGTCCACAAATCCGCAAAATAAACATAATAAAGCGTCTACATGAACATCACGTGATCCACTCCAGACGCTTAGTGAATAGTCCAAATACCTCAGTTTATTTCCAGCGTGCAAAACGTTCACATCCGCTGTTAGTTTCTTTTTGAAACTTCATTTATTTTAGGGTATATTAATTTCGTGTTTTATCTTTAGTGACATTATGTCGGATGTTGACAATGAAGACGAGTTATCATCTAGAACTTCGGTTTCGGAGACGCCGGGTAAGTCGGGCAAGAAATCGAAACGTACTCCACGTGCTAGCACGAAGGAGTTTGAGAATTTACGGTCAGAATTTTCAACTTTTCAAGGTAAAGTGGATTCAATTGACTCAAAATTAGCTTTGTTGAATGAGTTTTTGACTTCACAATCTAACCTCGTTTCTCGGGCGAATAAGGATAAGGAGAACGACCTTCCGGAGGAGCGTAGACCTTGTCGGATTACGGATAACGTCCCTGTAGGGGAGCGTAGACCGAATTTGTCTCTGGGTAACTCACTCAATGCCGAATTTGGAGTGTCAGACCCCTGTAGAGAAGAGGATGTTTTGTCTCTTCAACCTGGTCAAAGAGAGCGGCAAGAGGTAGACTGGGCTACTTCTGGTAGGGGGTCTAGTAGATCCAATAGTGATGTAGTTTTGGTAGAGGAAGAGGCTAGTATGCCAGATCGTTTCTCCAAGTATAATAGCAAAACAGCTGCACTTTTGGCAGAGATGTTTGGCGAGGATGCAGTAACTACACCGTCCTCAGAAATATCTGGTATTTCTCTTGATGAATCACAGATTAAAGTTATTGAGGCTTCTTGGAGGTGTGCTGATCCATCTAAGTTGACAGCCTACAAAGAGGGCTATCGCTCCGTGTTTCCGGTAAATGATCTATCGGAACCTCTTTTTCGTGTTCCTTCGTTAGATAGCATGTTGGAGACGATGCTAGTCAGGAAATATGGAAGTAAAGCTGCTAAGTCACAATCTTTGTGTTCGCAACCATTGAAGTCACTTGAGAAATTAGCATATCAAGGTCAACATGCTGCTCGTATGGGGCTGGTCATCAATACTTACTTACAACAAGCTTTAGGGAATTTGCTTACAGTTTTGAAGGAAAAGAATGTCAATATAGACAGTGCTATCCAATGTGTACGAGATACTTTTGCTATGAGCACAAAGGCATTGGATCAGGTTGCCAGAGCGGGTGCATTTCACCATCTTATAAGACGTAGGGCGGCTATGTCAGATTCAGGTCTTTATGATATTTCTGATGTTAAAGAACATTTGTATCGTTTACCTTTATCACATGAAGGCGTGTTTGGCTTAGGTCTTGAGAAAAAACTTAAAGATAGAAAAGAATTACAAAGTCAACTATGTGACTTATTACCAGACAATGAGAGGAAAAGAAAACAAAATGCCTCGGTTCATTATCAGTGGAAAAGACCACGTTATGATGATGCTAGTCGTTCAAGGTCACAGAAACGTCCTAGCGGGACAAGTAAGGGACACTATGGTTTTGCAAAGGGTCAAGAGCGCGGTAACTCCCGAACCTCAGGGGTAAATACTTTTCGTCCCAAAAGTAGGCAACAGTTGTGACGTGATAAGTTTGCATCCGGAGATACCAGTTGGGGGTCGTCTGTCTCATTTTTATCAGAAATGGACCCAAATAACAAACGATCAATGGGTTCTGAATACAATTTCGAACGGATACAAGCTGGAATTCAATCAAATTCCGGCTTTCAATGGGATTCGGCAAACAAGAGTGCCAAGAGAACAACTACATTTTATACTGCTGGAGGTAGAAGAATTATTAAAAAAACATGCTATAGAGGAAGTACCTCCAGCAGAGAGAGAAAAAGGTTTTTACAGTACACTTTTTCTAGTTCCCAAGAAAACGGGCGATCTAAGACCTGTAATCAATCTGAAGCCCCTCAACTATTATCTCCGGAAGCAACACTTCAAAATGGACTCGCTAAGATCTGTCCTCAACTTGGTACAAAAGGGAGATTATGCATTTTCGATGGATCTCAAAGATGCGTATATGCACATTCCAATTTTTCAACAGCACAGGAAATATCTAAGGTTTGCAATTCAGCACAAAACTTATCAGTGGAAATGTCTACCGTTTGGTCCTACCTCAAGTCCTCGGGTCTTTACCAAGATAGTATCAGTGGTAGCAGCTTATTTAAGACAACAAAGCCTACGTCTAGCAGTCTATCTAGACGACTGGTTAGGATTGAACGGCGTGCGCCAAAAATTATGCAAAGATCAATTGAGAATGCAAAATCTCCTTCTTCAACTGGGCTTTATGATCAATACAAAGAAGTCGGTGTTACAACCTACTCAAGTGATAACATACTTAGGAAACATTTTTTACCTGAGTCTAGGAACAGTGGCTCCAACTCCAGACAGATATCAAAAAATTGTAGTTGCGATCAGAGCATTAACTATGTCAAAAGTAGTGAGTGCCAGAGAGTACTTACATCTACTGGGTCTAATGTCTTCATGCATAGAAACAGTGTCTTATGCTCGACTACATATGCGACCAGTGCAGTTGCATGTACTAGCTTTTTGGAAACCCAGTTCAAGAGACTTAACTTTTCAAATACCAGTAACACAACATGTACTAGATCATTTAGAATGGTGGTTACATTCAGCCAATGTTCTAAAGGGCAAATCTTTTCTACCATGGTCAGCAAATCAGGTTCTGGAGACCGATGCTTCCACAAGGGGGTGGGGTGCTTGTCTAGGTTCACGCTATGCCCAAGGGACTTGGTCTGGTCACCAGAAAAAACAACACATAAATTGTCTGGAATTGGAAGCAGTGTTTCTGGCATTACAGGAATTTATACACTTAATACGAGGTCAGAAGATACTAATTCGTTCGGACAATACTACGGTAGTTCAGTACATCAACAAACAGGGCGGCACAAAGTCACCTTCTCTGTGCATTCTAACCTGGAAATTGTGGAAATTTGCAATTCTAAATCAAGTTCAATTGAAAGCAGCTCATATTGCAGGCAAATTGAACACACTTCCAGATTATCTGAGCAGGAACAAGATTCAGCCAACAGAGTGGAGTTTACATCCAGCAGTAACTTACCATCTGTTCAGTCGGTGGGGATTCCCAAATATAGATCTGTTTGCGTCAGTTCACAATCGGAAAGTACAAGTATTCTGTTCATGGGCTCCCCATCAAACAGCGTTGGCATCAGATGCATTGACAATATCGTGGGAAGGAATGTTTGCTTATGCCTTTCCTCCTCTTTGTCTTATCCCAAGAGTATTGAGTCATATGAAACAATTTCAGTGCAAAGTAATTCTCATAGCACCACTGTGGCCCAGACGACACTGGTACACTACTCTGTTGGAGTTGTCTGTTGCACGACCAATAATTCTTCCGGTACGGAAGGACTTATTGGCCCAACCCAGAACTCGAATATATCATTCCAATCCGGAAGTGTTCAAGTTGACTGCATGGCTGCTATCAACAAGCAATTCAGAAAGAAGGGATTTTCTAAGAAAGTTAGAAAATTACTCACAGCCAGTTGGAGAACTGGCACACAGAAAGATTATGCATCAAAATTCAAAAGATTTTGTAGCTGGTGTGATACAAAACAAATTGATTCGTACGCAGCATCTTTAAATGACTGTGCAGAGTTTTTAGCATCTCTTTATAAAGATGGTCTGCAGTATAAAACCATTGCCGGGTATAGGTCTATGTTATCTTCTGTTCTAGAGCCTATTGATAAATTTCCAATAGGTCAACATCCTTATATTATTAGGCTTTTGAAAGGGGTGTTTAATTTACGACCGCCAGTTAGTAGACTGGTTCCAGAATGGGATCTACCTAAAGTGTTAAAGGCTTTACAAAAATACCCATTTGAACCCTTAATGAAAACTACATTGAAATATGTCACCTATAAAACTGTTTTTCTTACAGCAATCACGACGTTTCGGAGAGTCAGCGACCTTCAAGCGCTAAAACTGGGTGAAGACGCAGTTTCAATCCTACCAGATGGAATCTCCTTTGTACGACAGGGTTTGGCAAAACAAGATAGACCCAATCATTGTGACTCAAAGATTTTTGTGCCAAAGTTTAATTCCAAAAAGTTACTGGATCCTAAAAGAGCAATTTCTATTTACCTGAAGAAAACCGAATCATTAAGAAACAAAGGTGGGAAAGAGGAAACTAATTTATTCCTTACAATTAATGAACCTCATAAGAAAGCTTCAGCTCAGAGATTAAGTGCATATATTGTGGGTACTATTCGAGAAGCCTATGAGGACAAAACATTGAAGGTTAGGGCTCATTCAACTAGGGCTTTGGGTCCATCATGGGCACTTTACAAAGGGGCGTCTATCAGGTCGGTTTTGGAAGCGGCTGATTGGTCAAGAGAATCAACATTTATTAAATTTTACAGGAGAAAAGTATCTCCCCATGTGTTACACTGAGTATGAGTTATTTGTCAGATTAACAAAGAAGTTTATTTCCAACGGATTCGAGGAAGGAAATGATTAAAACTGGTTATTTTTTAAACACAAGTAGTGTATTGTTATATATGTATTTACTTACATTTATATACTGTATAATGTGGTACTGGAGAGAAAGAAGTTTCCGGGTTTAGACAGAATACTCATGTATATGTGGGAACAGTTCAGTTATTGGAAACCATCCACATCCAAGGTGGGATTGCTTTGTAATCTATCCTTATGTACATTTCCCATCAGGTGAGTATAAATCATGAGATGAAATTACTTAATTTGTTTTCAAATTAGAATTTTACGAATGGATTTATACTCACCTGATGGGAGGTTCCTCCCTCCTCCCCATGGTTTAGTATTTGTTAGGGATGCTCACTTTTTGGTTTTACATCTGAAATAAACTGAGGTATTTGGACTATTCACTAAGCGTCTGGAGTGGATCACGTGATGTTCATGTAGACGCTTTATTATGTTTATTTTGCGGATTTGTGGACGGAATACGGGAATATAATCCTTATGTACATTTCCCATCAGGTGAGTATAAATCCATTCGTAAAATTCTAATTTGAAAACAAATTAAGTAATTTTAAGGCGGAGGGCATTCATATTTTGAGTGTAGCATCGTCTGGCTGTTATCTATCAATTTTGATTAAAATTATGCCTGTAGGTTACCCTTGCCCTGGGTGTCCAAAGTTTGTAAAAATGCTCAATTAGACCATGTTCAACAGTCTTCTCCTCCCAATCTACAAAGTCTTAGGCATTCATATTTGGTATATAGCATGTACAGATGGTTCTTTACCATGTTAGCTAAAATCTTAGCCCTGGGATAAAACATGGCACTGCCCTATAGGTCCAAAAGTTTGGAAAACATCCAATTAGAGCAACTTTGAAAGACTTTTTCTTCTGTAATATATGGTGAAGGGCATTCATATTTGGTATGTAGCATGACTAAATAATTTTGTACTATGTTATAGGAAAAAATGCTCTTAGGATAAAAAACGTCTCTGCTCCTGGGGTCAAAAATTGCGTAAATCGCATTGAAAGACTTCTTTAATAGAAATGGAGAAATAGCTTGTCACTCCCTTTCTCACAATGCTTTTTTAAACCTTTTTTTCCTGAGGGTGACAAATTGTGGGATAGTTTTGTAATGTATTAAACAATAAAGCCAAAGGCATTGATTTTTTTTGGAAAGCATTACTGGATTGTTTTGTACAAAGCCCAAAATCTTATATGTGTTTTATTTATTTTGCTCAATTATTATACAAAAAAGGACTGTAATTTGCGGATGCCTCAGGTGAGCGATTTAGGACCATCATGGTCCTCTTGTTTTTTGGTGTGGGCTAATATTTAACCATCTTTGCATCATTGTTTTTTGCCTTGTGTGTGTCATTGTTAGCTCACCTGAGCACAAGCTATTGTGATTGGCCAGTGTCCAGGAATCCATTGTTAAGTACTCCAGTCGCCACAATATAAATGAAATCCTGTTAATAGTGGCGTTAAACCCCATTCAATCAGTTAACCTATAATCTTGATGAAACTTAGTAGGGATATTCCTATGGTGAGCATTGGTATTTGGTATGTAGAATCTCAAAGTGAACCCAAACAAAGTTTGTTCATGTAATGATCTGGGCTGTTGATAGAGGTAGAGGTCCGTTGTCTGCGCATGTCATATTCTCCGAAGATTGACCTGTCTTCAGGACCGTATCACTTATCCAGATTGGGATAAATATTACTGCCTCATACACATAACTCTAAATTATATTGCTAAAAAGTAGCAAGTGGACAATTGCAATAAAAACTACAATTGTGGAGAAATCATACTTAACTGTCACCCCAAATTAATTACCTGTGCTACAAGAAGAGGCATCAAGAATCGAAGCTTGCATTTCATGAGCATTCTGAGAGTAGTTCGACGAAATGTCATGAGTAAAACTACCCAGAATGTTCAAATTAAATAGGTCTGTATTTCAAAAATGCCTCTTATCGGAAGAAAACAGGTAGAGGTCACAGCAGAAGGTCATCCCATATCTCTTGATTCTTTTGAGAACTCTTAAAATGTTAATCACATTTGCACATCTTGGTGAGTGCAAGCTCAAAGATCAAACTCACTTATTTTCAAAATATTTTGCACATTTTTATGAAAGTTGGTGTACTGTGCTTTAATTGCTAAAATTGCTAAAATTATACCCATTAGGTCAAAAGGGCCTCAAGTTTGGTAAAATGCTAAATTAGAGCAATTTCAGATTCTTCTCCTCTTAACACTGGTCAACATTAAAAGAAGTTGCAGACAGTAATAAAAGTTTGATTGAAATCTAAATACAAAGAATTTCAGGGTAGAAAACATCGTGAGAAATGGAGAAATTGATTGTAACTCCCAAGTTCTCCCTTTCTCACAATGTTTTTTAAACCAATTTTCCTTTAGGGCATCAAAATGTGGAATAGTTTTGTAATTGATTAAACTATAAAGCCAAAGGCATTCATATTTATTGTATAGCATAACTCGATTTTTTTGTAATATAGACGCAATCTTATATTTGGCTCAAGCTATGTCTTTTTTACACAAAAAGTACTGCAATTTGCAAATGCCTCAGGTGAGCGATGTAGGACCATCATGATCCTCTTGTTATGATATTTCACATACTTGTACATCTTGATTGGAGAAAATATGTGGCATTTGATTCAGGGTCCTTCAATGAAGGTCAAGGTCTTGCCTGAAGGTCAAAAACAATTGTATGGTATTTTTCTTAAGGTACATGTATTCTGCAAAATGCCTTGTTCCCTAAATAACCCCTGTTTTTGATTGCCATTAAATCTGAATATTTACTAACCCATTCCCATATAATTCCATATATTTACATCCTCAAGAAAAAGGCCTAGTAAAGTATTGTAATGAAGCATTATAATAAGTGATTTCTTCATTTAAAGCAATGTTTTCTTTATGAAAGAAAAAGAAATAGATGAATTTGAAACTGTTGTCTGCAACTTCTTTCAATTTGAAAATAGTCTTAGAAATGGGTAAATCTGTTTATCTATAAATTCATTCCGTACCAGGATCTATGTTTTGTATTGTCACACTAAATATTGCACTTAAATTCGCTGTCATGCATTCTATCAGTTGTACAAAGAGATCATTCAATCAAGAGTGTTTGTTAAAGCATAACAGAGCAATAGAAGATTGTTTGGATTATGAAATTATAAATCTATACTGGATGACTCTTCAAGGAGAATCAATACTGTCTCATTAAAGCTGTCAAGTGCTTGTCTTTTCAAATGTTTGAAAGATTTTTGGACCATCACTTTCACCTATGCACATGCAATTTATTCTTTTCCAACTCGATTAAAATTTAGACTGGTCCATACTGAAAGAGACTGCAGATTTCATTCTAAGCAGATGAAATTTAGAATTCTTTGTCTTTCTTGGTAGAAAACATTGCGGATAATGAAGGATGTCCATAATGTTTTTCCAAGTGTATTTTAGCTCCACTGGCTGAAAGCCAGCAAGCGATTGTTTTGGCATTGTGTCTGTCGTGTGTCTGTCCATGTGGCCCTCCGTCAGTCTGTCCCTAAACTTTTACTTTAGAAATCTTCTTCTCTGAAAGTAGTGAACAGAATTCAACCAAATTTCATTGAAATGATCCTTGGGTGACCCATTATCAGATTGCTTCAAAGAATTTTGATTGGATGAGAAACATGGCTTAACCCATTCCTAAACAATCTCCCATTTTTACAAATCTCAAAAAAAAAATTTGGAAAACTTTGAGGAAAGTAAAGAAATTGCTTGTTTCAAGCAATTTCTTCATTATCCACAAT
This sequence comes from Fragum fragum, assembly GCA_946902895.1. Classification (NCBI taxonomy): domain Eukaryota; kingdom Metazoa; phylum Mollusca; class Bivalvia; order Cardiida; family Cardiidae; genus Fragum; species Fragum fragum. The sequence goes on from OX336380.1 coordinate 26,818,135, forward strand.
GGTTTCTATCTGGACAGACAAATCAATTAAATTCCATCCACATGAACTTGCCGTCTGCAGCTTTTTAGCTCACCTGAGCACAAAATACTCATGGTGAGCTTTTGTGATTGTTTAATGTCCATCGTGCGTTGTGCGGCATCAACAATTGAAGTGTTTACACTCTAGAGGCCACAGTTTTGACCCAAACTTCATGAAACTTGGTCAGAGTAATTGTAAGGTCATGAGGATGAACCCTATTGATTATGGAAGGGTTCTATTTGAAACACAGGAAAAGGGGCCTTAATAATAATTTCTTTGTTTACACTCTAGAGGCCACAAATATGGCTCTATCTTCATGAAACTTTGCCAGAATAATTATTAGGTCATACAGATGAACCCAATTGATTATTAGAAGGATCTTTTCTAAAACACAGGAAAAGGGGCCTTAATGACTATTTGTTTGTTTACACTTTAGAGGCCACAGTTTTGGCTTAATCTTTATGAAACTTGGACAGAATAATTGTTTGATCATGAGGATGAACCCTATCGATTATTGGAAATCACAGGAAAAAGGGCCTTAATAACAATTTCTTTGTTTACACTCTAGAGGCCACAATCTTCATGAAACTTGGTCAGAATAGTTGTTAGGTCATGAGGATGAACCCTATTGATTATGGAAAGGTTCTATCAGAAAATACAGGAAAAGTGGCCTTAATGACAATTTCTTTGTTTACTCTCTAGACACTTCGATTTTGGCTCAATTTTCATGAAAATTGGCCAGAATAATTGTTTAGTCACAAGGATGAACCCTATTGATTATAAGAAGGTACTTTTGGAAAACACAGGAAAAGGGGCCTTAATGGCAATTTCTTTGTTAACACTCTAGAGGTCATCATTTTGGCTCAATCGTCATGTAACTTGGTCAGGGTACTTGTTAGGTCGTAAAGATGAACCTCATAATTTATGGGAAGGTTCTATTGGATAACACAGGAAAAGGGGCCAGAATGACAATTTCTTTGTTTACAATATAGAAGTCACAGTTTTGCCTCAATCTTCATGAAACTGATTATAGTTATATGTCTCTAGTTGCATTTTTATGCCCCTGCATCGATAAGATCGGGGGCATATTGTTTTACCTGTGTCCGTCTGTCTGTCCGTCTATCTGTCTGTCTGTCTGCAAAACTTATCCTGCCAACTAAACATTTTCCTATAACTTCAACCCTGATTAAGTTACAATTCTAATATTTGGTATGAAGATAGGTCTCAACAAGTCGCAACTGGGGAAGGTCATTTCATCAAGGTCAAGGTCAAAATTTTAACCCTTTTTCCCTAAAACAAAGAAAATAATCTAATAAAAATCACCCGTTTTGAAGAATTCCTGTTTCGGGGGTCATAGTGTTTCACAAACACATCTTGATTTAAACAGCAGACAGTTCAGGTGAGCGATCTAGGACCATCATGGTCCTCTTGTTTCAATTTGGTCTAGTCTAATATTCTGTTGTGTGGGAATGGACTGGGCAGGGCTAATTTCCATATATGGTGAAAGCTTTAAAAACCTTCTTCTCAGAAAACAGTTGAAAGAAATGACCCTTTATCAGATTTCTTCATATATCAGATGAAATACATGGCTTTAATGGGCAGGGCTAATTTCCATAAAGCTTAAAAAATCTTCTTTTCAGAAACCAGTTGATGGATTTCAACCAAAGTTCACTGGAATTATCTTCTGGTGACTCTTTTTCGGATTCCATCAATTACTTTTGATTCGTTGAAAATACAGCTTTTATGGTTGTGGCTTATGTCAATATATGGTATCCAGTGATTTTTTTAAAATGATTTATGAATACACTGCAACTCCCCTATAGTGCTGTTTGTGGGGTCCAAGAAATGAAACGGCAAGGAGGGCAGTTGCCATGTTATAACGCTGTGGTTACTGACGTGTTGAGAAAATGTCTTGTGTATCAACCTTCCAACCGATTTAGTGGTAATGGACTTGGTCTAATTTCCTTACCATCATAATAGAATATGGTAACAATAAAACAAAAAGGAACTCTCTTTTAATCTAGTCATTTATGAATCTGGAATCTACACCGACTAGATGCATGCGTACAAAACTGAATTAAACTTTGTTATGGGTAATTTTTAATACAACGAAGGTCATAATGGTCGGAAAAAATTCCGAGACGGCATAATGTCTAATTTCACTTTCAACTATGTCTATGTTAGTGACACGTTGAGAAAATGCCACTTGATTGACCGTAGACTTCACCAAAATTCTGTATCGTTGTTAAAGTATGATAACAATAAACTATCTAAACCTATACATGTATGAATCAGGATTTACCTCAAGCAACTGCACATAAATGAAATTGGATTTAACTTTATAATTTGAAGCCGGTAAAAAATCACATTTTGAGAATTCGGAGATAGTGGGAGTATTCATCGTCATTCTGTTTATGGAATTAAAGAAAATATATATGGCTCCAATCTTTTACAATCAGATGGTAAAAATTGTGGTTAAATCAGCATTGACGTCAAATTAGGAACCAAAAGGGCAGCAACTAAAAATGGTCAATCCCCAAAAATTTCGGGAGCCAAAAGGACCCCGCGTTATAATGGGTTTAGCACTGTATTGGACAGCGCTATAATGGAGTTGCGGTGTATCTTTTTCATCTGACTTGGTTAATGAATTGACGTTTGTAAAACAATGAAAGGGTTGAAATATTAAAAGATTGCATTGACAAGATTAATTTGCTACACATGGTGAAAATATGAAAACACCATTTGCTCAATTAGTAAAATTAGGCAGTATCCAAAGAATCCACTTACAATTTTAAGTTTAAAAATGACATCACATCCTCTATCTGGAAACCTGCTGTTGACAAGGAAATAAACGAATACCTAGCACCATTTAATTCAACACATGACTCATCACTTGTGTTAAGTGTAATAGCTCAACTTTTAACAAAGGTTTTTTCTTAAAACTTTGACTATATGTTATGTCAAGAAGATAACAAATACTATCAAGGGAGTTAAATTAAAATGGGTTTGGTAGGAGTTCTGACCAATAATTCCTTCTCTTCATCAATTATACTCAAGCTCAACTTGGCATCTGTTTGCAGTGGTCTTGTTCATGCTGAATGAGATCCTTATTCAGAATTGGATCAAAATCAAAGGGCTGAAAGCAATGGAAACACTAATTTGGGGTCAATATTTCTTTTGTTATTTCATAAAGCGTAAAATGCCAAACAGGTGTTGTTGTATAAGATCAAACTACACACATTTGCAGGCTGATCTTAGTCTATACCTACTGCCAATGCAGAAATATTCAAGGTTCATCATGACAAGGGTTCTTTTAGTGCAACCCAAAGCATAAAAGTTTATTGACTTAATTATAATTCTAACGCAATTTCTAGGTAGAATAGTCATGTGAATATTTCATTATTTCCACTTGACTTGGAAATTATTGCAGAACTTATCAAAAATTCTTATGATCTCATGATCAGTGCATGGTGATGCACTTGATAACAGGCTTTAACACATTACCAGAAAATGATGCAGACGGCAACTAAACATTGATGTATTGTTCAATCATGCTCTACATTTAAGAGTGATCTGTATGGGCATATACTGTAGTATAATGAGGTCATTTGCTAAAGTAAGGGCCATTTGATGTACTGAAATATAATTTCTTTGTTAAACTACAATCAAAGAAAACAAAAGCTATGTGCTTTTAATATTCTAGATTTAGTTTAGTAAAAGGGGCATCAAGATCAGACTTAACCTTTGTCCTGCTGAATATTTTTCCTCTTGTCACTGTAATTGAAAACTTTGACATAATTAGATCTATCTTCCATTCAAAGATTTCTCTGACAACAAAAATAAGTAGGTAGTGTAGGCTAAGATCAGACTGCATGTCTGTGCAGGCTGATCTTAGTCTATACACCTCTCAAAGTCTTTGTCAAAGAAGGAATATTTGGGATCAGCATGACAAGGATTAAGATAAAAGAATTTCAACCCAAGGGCTCCGACTAGGAATGAATGAATGGGGAGGGGACTGTGCATTTTGTATTTAACACATTCCCACACAATGAAGCTTTTAACCCATTACAACTCAATCCCTCCTTTTTACGCCCCTCAAGAAAAAAGATTATGAAAACATTGTGGAAAATGAAGCCATTGCTTGTATCAAGCAATTTCTTCATTATCCACAATGTTTTCTACCCCAAATCACGAAAAAATCCAAAATTTTATTAACTTGAAATTGTTGTCTGCAGCTTCTTTCAGTTTGGACCAGTCTAAAATTCAACTGTGTTGGAATGGGTTAAACGCCTCTCATTATAAAAGCTTTGGAAAATATTGTGGAAAATGAAGAAATTGCTTGTGACATGCAATTTCTTCATTATCCACAATGTTTTCTATCCAAAGAGACGAAGAAATTTAAAATTCCATCAACTTGAAATTGTCGTCTGTAGCTTCTTTCAATTTGGACCAGTCTAAAATTTCACCGTGTGGGAATGGGTTAAGAGGGCCATTGTGCAATAACCGACTTTAGAATTCACGTCTAGGATGTAAATTGAAAAATAGATACCTGATAGGGACAAACCAATTCCAATAAGTACCCACTAAATTGGGTTTACTGTAAAATAGCTATTTTAGATTAGCGTTACCTCTTATCTAGACCTCTGCATTGATCGAATTCTGCTACTAGGGCTAAAACCCACTTCCAGATGAGAAAATCTAGAATGGTCCAATTTCAAATTACTGGCAATTTATGAATTTTTAGAAAGCTTTGTCTTTTAGGGTAGAAAATAGCTTTTCACAATTTTTTTCCTTGAGGGTGGTAAAAAAGGAGGAATGGGTTATATGTTTTTTTTTAATGTTGCATGTCCCTTATTAACTAACAAAGCATTTGCCTTACATAATTAGATTGCTTGTTATGATTTTGAAAGAAGAAAATCTGTCAGAATTTGACCTAAAGTACATCCTTGTTTTGTTCTAATTTCAGGTTGGCTCACAGTGGAAGAAGGGGAGGGTAAAACTAAGAAAGTGACTCGGGTCATAGCTCCTAGCAGGAAACCTAGCAAACAGCAACCTCAGCCAAAAAATAAAGGTATCTTAACCCATTTCCACATGATAAAAAATTCTTGACCAGTCCAAATTCATAGAAGTTGCAGAGGACAATTTTAAGCAGATGAAATCTTTTAATTTTTGTGTTTTGGGGTAGAAGACATTGTGGATAATGAAGAAATTGCTTGGGACAAGCAATTTCTTCATTTTCCACAATGTTTTCCAAAGCTTTAATATTAAGGGGTATTGGTATTTAAAAGCATTATTGTGTGGGAACGGGTTATATTGCTTACCCACAATACAACACTCCATATGTGAAGGTTTGAATATTCTGTAGTATGTGATTCACAGAAGAAATTGTCAGAGTATCTGGTCTCATTCATTGTCTTTCTCAAGTTGTTTATCATCATGGGCATATACTTAACTTTTTGCTGTTTTTCAAAATCTTTGTCTTGTCTAATTTGAAAGAAGTTGCAGAAGACAATTAAAAATAAGTGTAATTTGTAAAGTAATCTCATAATTACAACTCAACCCCGATTTTGATGCACTTAAGAAGTATAGCAGTGAAAAATATTGTGATGACAAGAGAAATTGCTTCTTAAAAGCAATCTCTCATTTTTTCCAACAAAGTTATCTACCCTATATAATACTTATTTTTCAGTTTAAACACACTTTGCTTATAACAAACAATGTCTTCTTTCACCCGGATTTTTTCTACACAGAGGTAAAAAGAATTTTAATTTTACAGCAGATGATAATTTTTAGTGGATAGAATTTTAGATATTTCTGTCTTTTTTGGTGAAACAATGTGTAAAATGAAAAAATTGCTTGTCACAAGCAATTTCTTCATTTTCCGTATTGTTTGCTCAAAAATTTTTCTTTTGGGTGTAAAAGGTGGGATTGTGTGGGAATAGGTTAAAGTCATAGGGTTATCTTTTCTTAACCCAATTTCTGTCCTATCCCACTTTTTTAATTAAGGCCCTAAAGATAATTTCTTGTATCAAGTAATTTCTACTTATTCCATACTTCTTTTATACGCCGCCGGAGGCGGTCATATATTGGCGTCATCTTCTCCGTCTGTCCACCTGTACGTCCACTTTTCTTGTGAGCGCAACTCCTTCAAAGTTTCTGGTTGGATCTTTTTGAAACTTGGTCAATGTTATCACCTTAATTGGTAGTTGTGCATGAAGTAAGGATTTTATGGTTCATAGATTTTTACCTCAGTTATGCCCCCTTAAAACTTAGTCTCTGGAGCTTATTGAAATTGCAGCCTTGTGAACGCAATTCCTAAGTTTCTTGTTGGATCTTTTTGAAACTTGGTCAATGCTATAAACTTAATTGGTAGATTTGCATAAAGTAATGAAAGTAATGATTTTATGGTTCATTGATTTTTGCCTCAGTTATGCCTCCTTAAAACTTAGTCTCTGGGGCTTATTGAAATTGCAGCCTTTTGAATGCAACTCCTCCTAAGTTTCTGGCTGGATCTAAATGAAACTTGGGGGATGTTATCACCTAAATTTGTAGATGTTGATGAAGTAAGGATTTTATGGTTCATGAATTATTTCCTGAATTATGCCCCCTCAAAACTTAGTATCTGGGGCTTATTGAAATTGCAGCCTTGTGAACGCAACTTTTCCTAACTTTTTGTTCGATTTAAATGAAACTTAGTCAATGTCATCACAATAATTTTTAGGTGTACATGGACCAAGGATTTTATTGTTCATTGATTTTTGCAAGAGTTATGCCCCTTGACACTTAGTCTCTGGGCCCATTCAATCAATCATAGCAAACAGTTTGAACTTGACAATTCAAAAAGGTAGTCTTCAAATATTTTGAATTTGGTTCTGTCAAAATTAGTAGTGTCTACAATTATTTTCGTGGAACAGCAGCAAAGTGGCGGCGTATATTGTGACTATGGCACTCTTGTCTACCCTATGTGACAAAGATTTTTTAGGTGTCATCAAATAAAAGTTGTAATCTTTAACTTGTTTCAATTAGGACTAGTCTAAAATTTTACTATCTGGTAATGGGTTAAAAGCAAGTCTGAAATTATATATAAGCACATAGTAAATACAGCAGGGGGTGATAGTTTTTATGAGGTTAGACTTTATTACTGTAATAATTGATCCAGATTGTTGTCCTGATCCTGTGCATTTTCCCTTAACCCATAATCAGACAACTAAATTTTAGACTTATCCAAATTTAAAGAAATTGTCGACAACAATTTCAAGTTGATGAAATTTTAAAATATTTGTTTTTCAGTTTCTAGGTAGAAAGCATTGTGAGAAATGAAGAAATTTCTTATCACCAGCAGTTTCTTCATTTCACAATTTTTCGAAAATTTATTATTTTTGAGGGGCGTGAACAAGAGGATTGTCAGGGAAATGATTCTGTCATTATAATTAGCTCAAATGGCTGAAAGCCAGAGGGCTATTGTCATGTTGCGGTGTCCCATTTGCATCCGTCTGTCTGTAAACTTTTACTTTAAAAATCTCCTCACAAAGTTCTGAACAACCAAATTCAATCAAATTTCACAGAAATGTCCTTTATCAGTTTCTTTCAAAGAATTTTTTTCCAATGAAAACATGGCTTTGATGGATGGCTTTAATTTCCAGATATGGTGAAAGATTTGAAAATCTTCTCAGAAAGCAGTGGATTGATTTTAACCAAATTTCAGAGATGAACCTTGTGTGACCCTTTTTTAGTTTCCTTCAATGAATATTGATCAGAAAAAAACATGGCTTAGGTGGGGCTAATTACTATTTAAGGTGAAGCTATGAAAATCAACTTTTCAGAAACCAATGGATGGATTTCAACCACATTTCACAGGAATAATCCTTTGGTGGCCCTTTTATCCGATTCATTAAAAGAAATTTGATTGGATGAAAAACATAGCTTTTATGGGCAGCGCTAATTTCCATGTATGGTGAAACCTTTAAAAATCTTTTTAGAAACCAATTGGTGGATTTCAACTAAATTATTCCGGAATTTTTTTCAGGTTCCTTTAAAGAATTTTGATCATGGCTTTGATAGGCAGGGCTAATTTCACTATATGTCCAAAGACTTTAAAATCTTCTCAGAAACGAGTGGATGGATTTCAACCGAATTTTACAGGAATGATCCTTGTGTGAATCTTTATCAGCTTCCATCTTTATCAGCTTCCTTCATAGAACTTTGATCGGATTAAAAACAGGGCTAAAGTGGAAAGCCGCCGTCATAGCGCAGTTGGTAGCGCGTCGGACTGGCAATCTAGAGGTCCCGGGTTCGATTCCCAACGGCGGCACTCATCCTTTCCGACTATTTGTCTCTCACCAATGGGTCGATAATCGTAGACCTATGTGGGATAGCAGCTGGAGGCTAGGAAAGGATGTAATGGTAGTGCTGGTGTGAGAAATACCAGGATTCCATTGTTAGGTGCTCCAGCCACCGCGATATAACTGAAAGATTGTCGAAAGCGGCATAAAACCCCATTCAAACAAACAAAGCTAAAGTGGACGGGGGGGGCAATTTACATATATCATGGTAAAAGCTTTTGAAAATCTTCTCAGAAACCAGTTGATTGATTTCAACCTTTTTCACTGGAATAATCCTCTTGTGACTCTTTATCAGATTATTTGAAAGAATTTGCTATTTTTCATATGTGGAATATAATCTGAGAATTTTGAAAAACTTCTCACAATCTATTTAATGGATTTCAACCAAATTTAGACGGAATGACCCTCAGCTGACTCTTTGTCAGATTCCTTCATACAATTTTGATCAGTTGAAAAACATGACTTTTATTGTCATGGCTTATATCCTGATAAGTTATGTAGTGAAAATTTTGTAAATACCTTTTCACCTGACATTGTAAATGAGTTTATATAACTTGACTTTTGTACATTGTCATATAAATCCTGTCTAATAAATCATTGTTTCAACCTATTACCACCTTAATCCACCGTTTGACACCCTGAAGAAATACAATTATGGAAAGCATTGTGGAAAAAGGATAAATTACTTATAAAAAGCAATTTCTCCTTTTCTAAATATGATTTCTGCCTTATTTGGCACTTATTTTTCCAATACCTTTTCACCTGACATTGTAAATGAGTTTATATAACTTGACTTTTGTACATTGTCATATAAATCCTGTCTAATAAATTATTGTTTCAACCTATTACCACCTTAATCCACCGTTTGACACCCTGAAGAAATACAATTATGGAAAGCATTGTGGAAAAAGGATAAATTACTTATAAAAAGCAATTTCTCCTTTTCTCAATATGATTTCTGCCTTATTTGGCACTTATTTTTCCAATTTTAGTGCACTTTGAAATGACGTCTGACAAGTTAAAAATTTGGTCATCTGGAAATGAACCCATTATCAACTTAACTTTCCCGTTTTTGGAAATATTAGACTGGTCCAAATTGAAAGAGGTTGAAAACGACAACAAAAATTTGATGCAATTTTAAATGAAACCATCCTATGTGGTAGAAAATGTTGTGGAAAAAGAAGAAAATGCTTGTCACAAGCAATTTCTTCTTTTTCCACAATGTTTTCCCAGGTACAAAATCACAGCCACATAAAATCCCGTATCGGGAAAGGGTTAAAACACAAGTTTGCACAATGTAATAGTTGTAGGTTAAAAAGAGATGGAATCAAGCTCAGATCACTCATTATTTTACAATACATGACATTTTAGGATTTTATTTTCCAGAAATAATCACAACTTCTTCATGGAGAGCTGGTCAAGAGTTGATTTTGCGAGAGCTTGGACCACTGAAAACTCGAAAGTCCAGCCGTGGTAAAGACTCAAATTTGGGTAAGTATTTAACCTGTCTCTACATGATCCTGCCATTTTATGACCCTGGGGTAAATGTGTTTTGCAAACATTATGGAAAATGATGAAATTCAATTTAAGAAGCAATTCATTCATTTCCCCCTATATTATATTCTGATTTAAAAGACAAATATTTTCAACTGTAGTCTTAGTGAATAAAATCAACTACAGAATTGCATTAAATATCAAAGAGCTGAGAGCACTGGATGGCTTGATTTTGGGCCAATATTTCTTTTTAGAATTAATTCTTATTAACAACTTTCACTTAAAGGTATAAACAGGTGGTGTAGACTAAGATGCATAAGTGCATTCTGATCTTTGTCTAAGTATCCATGATATAAGGAATATTCTGGGTTCAGCATGACAAGCCTGAAAACTTCATTAGCTTAAAATAGCTGTTTGCAACTTCTTTGAATTTTGACCATCAGGTGAATTAATTATTATGATAAACTTACTGTCTGTAAATAAGTTTGTCTGAACTATCAGCCACAAAAATAAACTAACCAATTAAATCATTAATCATCCAATCCATCTTGTTTTTTTATGACAATTATATAAAACCACTTGTAGGTTAGCCACCTAAAGACTTGAATATACTTAAACTATTCCCACACAATCCTGCTTTTTGAAGCCCCTAAAGATAAAAGCCTGGAAAACGTTATGGGAAATGAATTTCTTCATTTCCCACAATATTTGCGGCCCACAAATACAAAGATTCTTAAAATTCTATCAACTTGAAATAGTCATCTATATATAAAGCCTTTCAATTTGGACCAGTCTAAAATGTTGTTTTCCAGTAATGGGTCAAGTAACCTTATTAATGTTTCCCATCAAGTATTTTGTTTATTGCTTAACCCATTCCAACTCAATCCCTCCTTTTTACGCACTTCAAGAAAAAAGCTTTGGAAAACATCGTGGAAAATGAAGAAATTGCTCGTATCAAGCAATTTCTTCATTATCCACAATGTTTTCTATCCAAAAAGGTGAAAAATTTAAAATTCCATCAACTTGAAATTGTTGTCTGCATCTTCTTTCAATTTGGACCAGTCTAAATTTTTCTTGTGTTGGAATGGGTTTAACCTTGTAAATAAGGCTTATAAAAAGCAGAAGTTAGAGGATTTTGGAAGTAAGATGACAGTTTACATTTTGCTTTTTCCTCAGAGGAATCTCTTTGACATGATACTGCAGACTAACTGTAAAGACACACTTTCATAGATTTTCAAGCAATTGAGAGATCATTGCTCTCAGTAGAAAAAGAGATTAACCAATCAGATTATTCATTAACCCTTGTGAAACTGTCTGATCCAGGAATATTCCAGTTTTGATAATGGCAAGAGTATAGACAAAGATCAGCCTGCACAGACATGCATTATGATCTTAGCCTACACTACCTGCTTATTGGTATTGTTTTGAGAGAAATCATTGAACACAAGATTGATCTTTAATGTCCAAGTTTTCAAATATAATGGAAAGAGGAAAAATATTCAACAGGATAAGGGTAAGGACTGGAAAAACAAAATTGTCCAAAATTGTCCTAAACTTCCAAAATTGTCAAAATGTTTGATTGTTGTGAAACGGTGGCCATAGCACAGTGGTAGCGTGTCAAACTCCTAATCTCGGGAGCATGGGTTTGACCAACCGCTGCGGTGAATATCCTTTCTGACATTGGTTTCCTACCAATTACTGGATAACTGTAAACCTATATGGGATAAGCAGCTAGGGGCTTGGAAAGGATGTAGTGGTAGTACTGGTGTGAGAAATTCCAAGAACCCATGGTTAGGTACTTCAGCCACCAAGATATGACTTAAATACTGTTAAAAGAGGCAGTTGTAATGGCTGAATTTTTTTTTTGTGCCCACATTTCCCCTATATCACTGATATGTAGAATTTATTATACAGACTCTTTGACCTTGGGTGGAGAATTATTTTGAAGTGCAAAATTTTTTGCGTAATTATCATTTATCAAAAATCCTATTGAACCACTCCAAAAGAAATCAAAAATAAATTTGTTCAATGCTATAATTTAACAAGATCAAAAATTTACACCTGCAATTTGTAAATCTATGAGGGATCAGATTTTGAAATAAAAAAAAAAAGAAAGAAAAAATTATAGTTTATATATTTATAGTTTTGAATTTGCAAGTGCATTTTATATTTACTGTTGATGGGAATGTAAACATGCATAATGATTTTTTGTAATCTATTAATCTTTTCAAACAGTCTTAACTCATTCCCACTAAATGACGCTTTTTGACACCTGCCAGAAAAAAGCTTTGGAAAACATTTGTGTGGAATGAAGAAATTGCTTGCTAAAAGTAACTTCTTTTTTTTACCGAGAAAGTTGAAAGAACCTAAAGTTTTATAAACTTTAAATTGATGCCTGCAACTTCTTTTGGTTTGGACCAGTCTAAAATTCTGATGTCTGGGAATGGGTTCAGGGAAAAAAATGATAATCTTGACAACTGTGACCCGTCAACCAAAAAATGTGCTTTCTCGAAAGTTTTGATAAAATTTTAGACTGATTCAATCTTCTAAAGAAATTGCAGACGACAATCACAAGCTGAAAGAATGTTAAATGTTGCTTTCTTTTTGAGTTGAAAAAAATGTGAAATACAAAGAAATTGCTTATTACAATCTATTTTTTCAATTTTCATATTGGTTTCTCGAACATTTTTGGGGGGTTTTGAAAAAAAGAGGGATTGTGTGGGAATGGAAAAAATGCCAAACTCATGTATCCTAGTACATGTATTTGTGCTTGACAGATCTCTGGTCATTCCCCTTGAACCTTGACATTGCGGTTTGTCTGAGGTAATAAGCAATATTTCATAAAATAGTGTAGTCTTGGAACAGATATAAAAGGCTGGCAACCTTAACCCATGTCATGCTGATCCTGGAATATTCCTGTTTTGGCAGGAGATATAGACAAAGATCAGGCTGCAGATCGGCCTGCACATAAGTGCAGCCTGATCTTTGTCTACACTACCTACTTGTACCTTTTAAGCAGCAATTGTTTGTGAAATTAATTTCCGAAAGAAATGCAAGCTGTCTTTAAGGGCTTCCGGTGCTTTCAGTGCTTTGATTTAAAAGCAGCTTTTGAAATCATTTATTATTCAGCATAATGAGGGTTAACATCATAATTACATATTTAATCCATTACAGGAAGACACAATTTTAGACTGGTGCAAATTGAAAGAAGAAGCAGAGGACAATTTAACCCTTTCCTGTTTTGCAAAATTTTAGACCTGTCCAAATTCAAAGGTTTTGCAGATGACAATTTAAAGTTGAATTCAGTATAAAAATAATCATCCAGTAGGGTAGAAAATGTTGTGGAAAAAGAAGAAATTGCTTGTTTTCCCAAATATAAAAAACAGGGACGTAAAAACCAGGGATTAAACAGGAAAGGGTTAAAGTCTATGAAAATTTAGATTTTTCAACTTTCTGGGTAGACAACTGTGTGAAATATGAAGAAATTACTTGTTACAACATTTAGGTCATCAAGCCAACAAAAATAATTAAATGTTCGAAGTTCAAAGTTGACTTCCTGTATAAATGAACAATTTGATTGGTCTATCTATTTCTGTGATTCCTCAATTGTCCCTATAGGCCAGTTTGTAGTGTATCAGACTCCCAATCTTCAATCAAGGAGAGTCATGGGTTCGATCCCTGGCGGCAGCACATATCATTTCTGTCATTTGTCTCTCACCAATGGATGTTTAATTGTAAACCTAAGGGGGATAGCAGCTGAAGGCTAGGAAAGGATGTAATGGTAGTACTGGTACAGGAATCCATTGTTGGGTGCTCCAGCTGCCTTGATATGACTGAAAGATTGTTAAAAGTAGCGTTAAACCCCATTCAAACAAACAAATCAATTGTCTCTAGCTTGGAAAGATATCAAGATACTTTAGCAGGGTAAAGATTGCCATTTATTTTTGGATCTGTCTAAGGGTCATATATCAGAAATAGTGGTCTATCAATTGAATTTTGTTTAACCTATCAAACAATGCAGTTTGTTTACTCTTTGATTTAAAGGTTTTTCTCTTTAGAAAAGCAGTCTGTAGGAATTCAACTCTTTACCAGAGGACAGAATTCTAGAAAGGACATATTTGAAAATCAGTAAACTGGACTAAATTCCAAATCCTTGCAATAAGTATTTTCACATTGTCTAATAATTTTCTTTAACCTATTCCCATGCAATCTCACCTTTTTATGCCTCTTAAGAAAAAAGCTACAGAAAATATTGGGAAAAAAGAAGAAATTGCTAGTGACAAACAATTTCTTTATTATTCTCAATGTTTTCTACCCCCCAAAGACAAGTACTCCTAAAATTGCATCTAACTGAAATTGTTGTCTGCAGCATCTTTTAATTCAGAACAGTTTAAAATTTTGGTGTTTGGTTATGGTAATGACATCTTTTTATAAAAATTTCATCAAATGAAAATTGTCAATGGCAACTTCTTTCAATTTGGACCTTTCTCAAGTTTTGTCCTATGGTAATGGGTTAAGCAAGGTACAAACTTGTATTCAGCATAAGGGTATTTTGTCTGAACATTTTTTTTCCTGAGTCTGAAAAAAGTATAATGAATGAACGATACTTGACCAAATGTTCTAGATTTTATCTGAATAGTTACCAGACTTTAATTAATATCATCCCTTGTCATGCTGTATAAATTACCATACTGAATGCTGTCAAATCAAAGGGCTGAAAGCACTGATAGAACTTGTTGTTCAAAAATCAACATTTCCTTTAGAAATCAACTTCATAAACAACTTTGGCAGGAAAAGTACAAGCAGGAGGTGTAGACTAAGATCAGCCTGCACATAAGTGCAGTCTGATCTTAGCCTACACCCCCTGCCAAAACCGGAATATTCCGGGTTCAGCATGACAAGTGTTAATTTTTGGGAAAATATGTAATTACTATATTGTACTAATGAAAATGCATAAATAGTGCTCTTGAATTATAAACTTTTGCGCCAGCCACCCACCCTCACACTTATATTATGATAACATAACCCTTTCCTGTTAAATCCTTGGTTTTGAGAAAACATTGTTGAAATAGAAGAAATTGCTTGTAACAAGTAATTTCTTCTTTTTCTACAATATTTTCTACCCTACTGAATGGTTATTTTTCAAAATAAATCCATTTTAAATTTTTGTCTACAAAACCTTTGAATTTAGACAGGTCTAAGATTAGGGAAAAGCAGGAATGGGTTAAACTTCTGTTGACCTGAGTTTAGCATCTTTGCTTTTTGTTGAGCTTGCTTTAAAGCCAGACCTATGTCACTATGAGTTGTGTATTTGTGTGTGTTAGTACATAAGATAGTGGATCCATCTGTCTGATTTTTAAGCTCCTCTGGCTGAAAGCTAGAGAGCTATTGTCATGGCGTGGTGTCTGACGTGCATGCGTCCGTCCAGTCGTCCATCTGTCTGTCCGTCTGTAAACTTTTCCTTTAAAAATTTACTCCTCAGAAAGTACTGAACAGATTTCAACCAAATTTCAAATGATTTAACCTTGGGTGACCCTCTATCAGATTCCTTCAAAATTCAAAAAAAGTTATCTGATGAAAAACATGGCTTTAATTGGCAGGGCTAATTTCCATATATGGTGAAAGCTTTGAAAATCTTCTTCTCCTAAACCAATGGATGAATTTCATCCAAATTTCACAGAAATGATCCTTGGGTGACCCTCTATCAGATTCCTTCAAAGACTATAGATCGGATGTAAAAAATTGATTTAATTGGAGGGGTTAATTTCCATATGTGGTAAAACCCTTAAAAATCTTCAACTTTGAAACCATATAATGGATTTCAACCAAATTTCTAAGAAATGATCCTTGAGTGACCCTTTATCAGATTCCTTCAAGCAATTTTCATAGGACGAAAAACATTGCTTTAATGGGAGGGGCTAATTTCCATAATATATGCTTAAACCATTAAAAATCTTCCTCTCTGAAATGATTTAATGGATTTCAACCAAATTTAAAGAAATGATTCTTGGGTCAACATTTCTTGGATTCCTTCAAAGAATTTTGATCGGATTAAAAATATGGCTTTAATTGGCGGGGCTAATTTCCATAAATGGTGAAAGCTTTAAAAATCATCTCCTCAGAAACCAGTTGATGGATTTCAACTAAATTTCACAGAAATGATCCTAGGGTGACCTTTTATCAGATTCTTTCAGAGAAATCTGGTCAAATGGAAAACACAGCTTTAATTGGAGGGGCTAATTTCCATATTTGGTAAAAGCTTTGAAATTTTTAGTCTCAGAAACCAGTTTGATGGATTTTAATCAAATTTTACCAAATTGAACATTTATAGTGACTGTATCAGATTATCAAAAAGAATTTTGATAGTAAGAAAAATATGGCTAAAATGGGCAGGGGTTATTTCCATATATGGTTTATACTGAAAATGGCTGTTGATGGATTTCAACCAAATTTCAAGGGAGTGATCCTCAGATGACTGTTTGTCAGATTCCTTCATATGGTTTTGCTTGGTAGAAGAGCTTGGCTATTATGCTTGTGGCTTATATCCATATACGGTATACAGTGAATTTTTTTAAATTTTGTCAAAACCTTTTCATCTTCCCAAGTGAATGAATTATACATAACTTAACTTGACCTTTGTATAAACAATGAAAACAAGCTTCTCTGGAACTATTTCAAAGATTTCAGTGACTTAGATTTATTTTCCTTAAATCAGTTTATATTGAATTCATGAAAATTTTGCTTAATCAGTACATTTATGCCTGTGGAGTGATACAGGTGCTCAAGCGCCTCTAGTTTTTGAAAAATAACTGGGCACAATTGTTGGTTGAGTATTGTAAAGTCAATCAGCAAGCTTTAATTTCAAAATAGACTATAAAAACATGATTATCTTTGTTTGCACACCTGAGCTTGCAATGAGCTATTTTGATTCGTTTTTCGTTTGTTGGTCCATCCAGCCATCCATTAATAATTACAAAAATCTTCTCCAAAGCTAACCATCAGAATTCAGCCAAACTTCACAAAAATGATCCCTAGTCCATAAAAATTCTTCAAGGAATTGAAATCCATGAAGAAGGCAAGCAAAAGACAAAAATTTAAAAATCTTGTCCTGTCAGTTTTCAAATTCTGCATGCAACATTACACCACTGCCTCTACACATACTCTATCAAAATACTTAACCCTTGTCATGCAGATCCTGGTTTATTCCTGATTTGACAATATCTGTGACAGGTACAAAGACTAAGATCAGCCTTCAAGAAGAAAGATTTGAATTCCTTGCTCTGGAATTCTTGGCAGATCACTAGCCTCTAGTATGCCATCCTGATGATAAAATAATATTGAAAATAATATTATGAAAAAGAAGACATATGTATGTGCTATAAGGGTTGCTCTTAATTTCACATCTATGTGCTGTAAGGGTCGCCTTTATAAGTCTTTTGCCTTACAATGATCTTTCAATAATTTTCATTGAAGAAAGTGTGGTTGTGTTATATTACAACATTTATGGTATAAATTTACATTTGAATAGTGATCGAATTGCTTACAAGATATTGTGTAACATCAGACAAAAACTAGACATGTCATTAATACCTCTTCAAGCTCTCCTCAATCCATAATCAGATTACAAAACTTTAGACTGGTCCAAATTCAAGGAAGTTGGAGATGAACATTTTTAGTGGAGGAAATTCTTAAATTCTTTATCTTTTGGGGTAGAAAACGTTTTGAATAAATCAGAAATTGCTTGTTTAAACCATTACCATGTGGCAAAATTTTGGACCAGTCAAAATTCAAAGAAATTGCAGAAGGCAATTATAAGTTTATGAAATCTTTAAAACCTTTGTCTTTTGGGGTAGAAAATATTGTGGATAATGAAGAAATTGCTTGTAGCAAGCAATTTCTTCATTTTACACAATGTTTTCCAAAGCTTTGATATGGAGGGGCGTTTAAAAGGGTCTCTGTTTGGGAATGGGTTAAAGTCTTTTATTCTTTTTCCACTATGTTTTCAAAAGCTTTTTTCATGAGAAGCATAATAAGAGGAATTGTGTTGGAATGGGTTAATCAATAAACTAATGACAAAATTTTAGACTTGTTCAAATTGTAAGACGTTTTTGATGTTGAAACAAAGCGCAATGTTAAAGAAGTACAGGAATCTTTCAGGGTAGAAAAGAGAGAAAAGGAGAAAACAGTCCAAACAAACACTATCTCCTTTTAGGTCCACTGGCCTAAAGGCATGACAAATTGTCTGTGGTGTGTTCATGCCTGTGTGGGTCTGTCTGTTTGTTAGTGTGTAGACCTTTTTCTTAAAAAGTCTACTGGTCAGACCTAGACCACCTTTTACAGGATTGGTCCTTAGATGGTCCTCTTTCAGACTCCTCTAAATAATAATATTCCATGAAGAAATCTGGTTGCCATGGCAACACAGTGACAAGAAAATAATAAATCTCTTCCTCCCAAGCCGCATGGCCTAAAGCTTTGTAATTTGGCATGTGACTTTGCCTAGTGGTTCTCTAAAAAAAATCTTTAAAATGTTTGCTCTGACTTGAAAATTAGCCCAATATTGTGTAATCAGAAAAAAAAGAAGGAAATCTTGAGAAATCTTCTCCTTCCAAACCAAAAGGCCTACAGCGGCAAAGCACTGGGTGTGTGTGTGTGTATGTGTAATAGTCCGCTTTGCAATTAAACTATTTGCCATCACCCTGCTGTGGTTTGCAATGGTGACAAACTTCAAACTTGGTAAATTATCTTGCTAGTTATTGAAAATCTTTCCTTAATGATATAAGAAAGGTTATATTTGTATGCTTATTGATTAATATGATTATAATCTATCATTAGATTTATCAAACCTGAAGACAAAATTGCAAAACATTAAATTGTAGAAGAGGGTCCATTTGTAGTAGCAAACTGAGAAAAGGAGAAATTGCTTGATCCAGGCAATTTTAACTTCTTTTCCCACAATGTGTTCCACAGTTATTCTAATTTGTGGGATTGTGTAGTAATGTGTTAGCTACAAAATGAATTTAAACCATTCCCACACTGTGACTCTTTTTGTACACCCCGCAAGAGAAGTAATTTGGAAAACATCGTGTAAAATGAAGAAATTGCTTGTAATAAGCAATTTCTTCATTTTACACAATATTTTCTATCCAGAAAGTTGAAAAAGTCTAAAATATAATAAACTTTAAATTGTCGGCTGTAACTCCTCTCAATTTGGAACAGTGAAAAATTTTGTTGTCTGATAATGCGTTAACAGAGATTTAATCTTTTCATGCTCTGTTCTACTCATGGATATCAATATACAAAGTATTTTTCTAAAATGTAACTTCCCACCATAGAGTTAAGTCATATGATATTCCTGTTTTGGCAGGAGGTATAGTCTTAGATCAGCCTCCTCATATGTGCAGTCTGATCTTAGTCTTCGCCATCTGTTGTCCAAAAAATCTAAAGTTTATATCAAATTTTTCATAATAAATATTTACCAACTAGTAGTGAATCAGACAGATTCCAGTGCTGTCAGCCTTTTGATTTTGTATAATTTTGACAAGAATCTTATTTGCTATGAGATTTGTTTTGTGGTTGCCTTTGTATTGTTCTTTATGTTTTATGTCATACTATCCTTAAACAGCTGTTTATGTGCAATAAAACACCTACCAATCAATCAATTAATCAATCAATCAATCAATTAATCAATCAATCAATTGTTAATCAACAATTCATCAATCAGTCAATTAATCAATCAATCGATTTCATAATTTTCCACAATGTTTTCTACCCAGAAGGTTGAAAAAACTCAAAATTTCAATAACCTTGTATTGTTGTCTGCATCTTCTTTTGATTGAGGGCAGTCTAAGATGTTGTCTTCTGGTAATGGGTTAAAAACTGTAAATTATATATTTCTAATTAATTGATTGTAGATATTAACCTGAATCAAATCCAATTATTGAATCTTTATATCAGTAATTAAATACATACCTTTGACCAAATATTAATCTCAACTCTTACCATGCTGGATAAAATCCTCTACGAAATTGCATGAAAATCAAAGGTCTTGAAGCACTGGAAAGCCTAATTGATGGTTAGTGTTTATTTTGAAAATTTATCTTAAGAACAATTCTGGTTTAAAAGGGAAAAGCAGGCGGTGTAGACTAAGATCAGGCTGCACATATGTATATGCAATTCTGCTTTTCTTATTAGATTCAAAAGTTTTTAGCTCCACATGCTGCTATTGTCATGGCGTGGCTTGAAAATATGTCATTTTGTGAGAATGAGTTAAGTGATGATGCTTCATTTGAACGTTAAGTTAGCACTCTTTTAGATGTGCTAATGACTTTTGTTGAAATGCCATAGATAATAAACCTTCAGTTATTTGATATTTCAGAAGAAGTTGATGGACATGAAAGCCCAATGGAGGAGCGCCCAGAAGCTCTTGGAGGCGAGGATATGGAAAGTCTTGGTGTCGGAAGCGCCACAGCTGCAGAAATACAGAATCATAAAGCTTTATCAGAGGAGGCTCGCAGAGTCTATAGTGATCTTCAAATGGATGAAGATGCATCAAAAAGAAAATTATCTTCTATGGATAAAGAGAAACGGTGGAAAGCACCAACAAAGCGGAAAGCAAAAACTTCAGGTAAGCAGATTTTTAACTTATAACAACTATAATACAACCAAAATAAAAGAAAAGGAAAGAATGATTTTAGTTTTACTTTAAATATAAGTATGGTAACATTTCCAGAATCTCAAGCCCCATTCCAGAAACTTCCTGATATTCCTTTATTTGAATTCTTGTAGAATTGCTTGACACGCGATATATCAAACATGTACACTAACATTGAGATTGATCTGATTGATTTTGACTTCAAAGTGGAATGTTAACCATCTTGTGACAGACCATCTGGAAAAATAACCATTACATAGTGTATGGCTATGATTTAACTATTTCAGAATTTTCTCTTTTTTTTTTCAAAATCAGTGAAAATAAGAAAAAAAAGGAGATTTAAACCATGCCATTAGAGTGTAAGCAGCAATGAATAGTATTTTACCTTTTACTTGCATCAATATCTTAGAAAGAAGTTGAAGACAACAACTTTGAACTTGATTTCTTCATTTTCAACAATGTGTGACCTCCCACACTAATTTTTAAGGGTGTGAAAAAGTGAAATTGAACGGGAATGGGTTAACAAAGAAAATTTTTATTTGCAGAATCTGAAAAACAACAACAACCAAGTGCCAAACAAAGACATTATGATCAAGATCAAATCCGTCGATACATGCAAAAACAGAAAGCAGAGCGATTAAAGCGTCAGAAAGAAGAAGAAATCAAACAAAAGGAGGAGGAAGAGTTAAAGAAAAAACAATTGGAGGATTTGTACTCTAAACAGAAACAAGCCTCAGCTGGTTCCGGGTCCAAGAAAGAAAAAAATTCTAAACAAAGGGTACCAGGGCAGGAAGCAGCTCAGAAAATGTCAGCCAGTGAGCTTCCACGACATCACCCCTTTCACACTGACAGACCAAGATATTTGGTAAGTAAAATGTTGATATATACTTTCAGATTGAAAAACGTAAATCTGGATATATATTCATTTACCAAGTCTTACACAATGACGCTTTTGGACAACTATCAAGAAAAACCAATTGGGAAAACATTTTGGAAAATTTTACATCAATCAAAATCACATGGTAATTAAAATCTGCATTTTTTTGTCACACATCACACACCTGTAAGACATTAACCCATTAACACACAACAAAAGGAGCTGCAGAAAGCAGTTTAAAATTTATAAAAATTTTCGATTTTTGTCAACTTTCTTGGTAGAAAACAGTTAGGAAATTAAGAAATAGTTGTTACAAGCAATTTCTTCATTTTTCACAATGTTTACAAAAGCTTCTTTTCTTGGGGGTGTCAAAAAGCATCACTGAGTGGGAATGGGTTAACTGTATCATGTAGCTTAACTCATTCCCACACAGTGACGCTTTTAAACGCCCCCCTCAAGAAAAACAATTGGGAAAAACATTGTGAAAAATGAAGAAATTGCTTGTGACAAGCAATTTCTTCATTTTACACACTGTTTTCTCACAAAAAATTAAAAAAATTTCATAAACTTTAGATTGTGGTCTGCAACTCCTTTCAATTTGGATCAGTCTAATATTTTCTTATGTGGTAATGGGTTAAGTTACAATGTTTTTGTGGCCAATCAATGCTTTTCATTTTATTTTATGTCTTTAATCACATTTCTTACAAAATTATGTCATTTATTATCTCAGTTGAACTGTCATGTCGGATGTCAGTGGGCCTGGCTCATGTTTGGTCAATTATAGAAAAAACTGACTTTAAACTCTCTCCAGATGATTACTTAAAGTCAATGTATAAAATCTTTTGCTTATGTGGAAGTTGTTATTGTAGGTTAGCTCCGATTCAGAAAACAAGGAGAATATTCAGGGAGATGATAACATGGAGATTAGTGATAGTAGTTCAACTTTAACGGGGGATGAGGACGAATTAACGCCAACTGGTACTCCTCGAAGGTATGAATAACTTGGACTTTTCCAGAGAAGAACATATTCTTCTTAAGAATCTAATTTCATGATTCCAGGATGTTAATTTTGTTTTTTGCATCTTACTACGAACTTGTCAAGTCTTCCCTTTTGTGATCTCCAGATGTGATAAATCCTGATGATGTAAATGATGATGTTGGTTTTAGCAAATTCAAACTGAATGCGGGATTCCAACAGTAATAAGCAGCATGTGAATGACCCATTGCAACTGTCTAAGCTTAATCTAGGAATAGATCAACAGCCAAAGTAATCTATAAAGGAAATGCCCCGGTTTATTCTGATAAACATTCTCTGATTTTTGTTGAACTACTTCTCTGAATATTTTATTAAAATAGTGTTTGAAAGGAAATAAGAATAATTAAAATCTGTGACATGAAAAACATTCATACCTACCTTTAAATCTTCAGGCTAGAAATTAACTTCCGAAGCTTCCTTCTTGAATACACCTTGTTTCAAAAATCAGAGTACTGAGAAATACTGTAAGCTAGCAAAGTATTGTTTTGTTCAATAATCTTCTTTGTCAAACTTTATCATGATAAAAAACAAGGTTAAAGTAACCAAGGAGTTAACCAATTCCCACACAATCCCTACTTGTAACAAACAATTTCTTCATTTTCCACATTCTTTTCTACCTAAAGAGATAAATATTTTAGAATTTTCAATTGAAATTGTTGTCTGAAACTTCTTTGAAGATCGATGAGCTCAATGAGCTAAAACATCTATGAACTTGCATTTAGAGTTTGCAATATTCCTGAAATACATAAGAACTACTTTTATAGCCTATGTATTTAACAGATTTAGAAGTTAAGCCTCCAGTGGAAGTTTGCACTCGTTGAACTTTGAGGTGATCTCAAAATTTGTCTGTTACATTAAGCTATCAAAACTGACGCTTTGCTAGCTAACAAGACAGCGAATTTTTCAACTTGAATTTCTTTTCAGGGCAAAAATGGATATAGATTCTCCCAGTAATAAGAAACAGACAGTGAATTCATTAACTCGCGAAATAAACAAGGTCAGTGCTAAACAAAAGACAGCGAATAGTGTTTCGAAACCGTTGGATAATGTGCCGTCCAATCTCAAAACTATTGGGGATTTTACTTTTGATGTAGGTGGGGTGACGTCAAAGTTTACTCAAGCATTACAGGAAAAACTGAATGAGGAACCTGCCTCGTTACAAAATGGTGCCTTTAATTCATTGAATAATGTGGATATAAATAGACAAAGTTCGAGTCGTGCGGATCGAATTCAGGCTATCAAGGAAACAGCAGCGACATTACAGAATCGACTTAAAGCAGAGGCAATGAAAATACAGGCTCAAAGTGCAAATAAAATTAATGAAAGTAAGTAGTTGACCATATTCTGTTAAACTCTTGTTTTTTATGTTCCTGTGATTTATACTTGTGTAAAACAATGTGGGAAAGAGAGGGAAAAAAGTTTGCTATTAATTTCTTTTATGCCTACATTTTTCAACCCCTGTATAGATATTGTTAGTATGCCCTTGCATTAATAGGCATCAGTTGATTGTAAGGTCAAGATCATTAAGGTCAAGGTCACTTTTCAAGGTCAAATATCCAAAACGGTCTTGCGGGGGCATGATATTGAACAAACACATTCCAGATTTCTTGTAAGTAGTTGTAGAGGACAAAATTTTAAAGGGTCAAAGTCATCTCTGTCATCTGCCAACTTTATTTATTTGGCTTTCAAATTTCTGTATTAACCCATTACCACACGCCAAAATTTTAGACTGGTCCAAATTCGAAGAAGTTGCAGACAACAATATAAGGTTGAGAAGTTCAGAAAATCTTTACCTTTTATGTTAGAAAATATGAATATTGTAGAAATTGCTTATGACAAGCAAATTCTTCAATCTCCACAATATTTTGCAAAGCTTTTTTTTTTTTTTTGAGGGGCATTAGAATGTAGGATTGTGTGGGAATCAGTTAAGGTAATTTTGGTCAAAGGTCATGATCACTGCTTATCTTAGTTTTAGAATTATTTTCTGTCTCAGACATAAACCCCTTTTATTAAGTGTGAAAATTCTAATGCAAGTGTCCAATGTAGCTAGGAGATATTCAGTCGCATGGGTTCAAGCACAAAGTTATGGGTGAATTTAATAACCTTTGTAATGCTGAACCCGTAATATTTCTGCTTTAGCAGGAGGTGTAGACTATGATCAGCCTGCACATATCTGCATTCTGGTCTTAGTCTACGCCACAGGCTTGACATTGAAGCCGGATTTGTTTAACAAATTGACCAACAAGTAGGTCCTTTCAGTTCTTCCAGCACTTTGATTCCAATACAGTTTTGAACAAGGATTTTATTCAGCATGACAAGGGTTAGTAAGTGTTTCCACTCTGTTTCATGTTATCTATTTGACCAAGTACACTGAAACTTTGTACAAATCCAGAGAAGAAATGATCTATATAAATAGGTTTAAGATTAGGATCAAACACATTTTATTTGCAAACTATGTCTGGTCTCTGATTACTGTATTTCTCCTAGTAAATATTTCTACTATAATTGTATCTCCCCCTGCGATATTATCCAAGATTTTACACTTATTTTGAGAATTACTTTATATTGACTGTTTAGAGGAAATAATTCTCAAATTAGAAGAATTCTTTCAACAGAAATATTTATTTGACAGAATTTTCACTAAGAAAATTATGTATAGAATTAGAGCTCCCTGCCTGTGTTTTGCTAACCTTCCAGCAGGATTTAACCAGTTCCCACAAAATGGTTCTTTTTGATGCCCCACAAAAAATCAAATTGGAAAACATTGTGGATAATAAAGAATTTGCTTGCAACATGCAATTTCTTCATTATCCACCATGTTTTTTTCCCCAAACAACAAAGAAATTGTAATCTGCAACTTCTTTCATTTTTGACCAGTCTAAAAATGTTCTTGAGTGGTAATGAGTTAATCCTTTCCTGTCTAATCCCTGCTTTTCATGTGCCAATGTTTATATACTTGAGAAAACATTGTGGATAAGAAGAAATTGCTTGTCACAAGCAATTTCTTCTTTTCCTGCAATATTTTCTACCATACTGAATGATTATTTTTCAAATAAAATTAACTTCAAATTGTCATCTGCAAAACCTTTTAATTTGGACAGGTATAAAATATTGCAAAACAGGAAAGATTAATTAAAAAAATATGGTATTTGGTTTAATGACAAAGTGCCTGTAGTAATGGTCGGTGCTTTGGCAGTTTTAGCTAAAACATCAGCAGAAGGTAAGAATAGGAGCAATCATAAATCCCTTAGATATTTTGGCTTCTTAACCATTGTCATGCTGAATAAAATACTCTTCAGAATTGCATTAAAATTGACCAATTACAAAACAACAACATTTGAGACTGGTCCAAATTGAAAGGAGTTGCAGACGACAATTTAAAGGTTATAAAATTTAGGATTTTTTCAACTTTCTGGATAAAAATCATTATGTAGAATGAGAAGGAATTGCTTGTAACAAGATATTTCTTCATTTTACACAATGTTTTCTTGAGGGGGGTCCAAAAGCGTCACTGTGTCGGAATGGGTTAAAGAGCTTAAAGCACTGGAGGCACCAATTTGTGGGTAAATATTTTTTTCTTTAAAATATGTTTCATAAACAAGTCTAACTAAAAAAGGGAAAAGCAGGTGGTTTAGACCAAGCTCGGACTGCACAAATGTGCAGGCTGATCTTTGTCTATACCACCTGCCAAAACAGGAATATTTCGGATTAAGCATGACCAGACATCAAACCAGACAATGAAATTTTTGACTTGTCCAAATTCAAAAAGATGCAGGTGATATTTTTTAGATTTCAAAAATCGTTCTCTTTTGTTGAAGAAAACATTGTGGATAATTGAAGAATTGCTTGTCTCAAGCAATTTTCTTTATTTTCCACAATTGTTTTCTACAATTTTTTCTTTGTGGGTATCAAAAAGCAGGATTGTGTGGGAATGGGATAATTTTGGGAAAAAAAGAGAAAGTAGGTTTTGGTGTATGTTTTCTTTCAATTAAATGAGATGGCTGTCGATAGCTTTAAAAAAAATATTGATGTCTACCTATTGAAATGCAATTTGAAGCAGTCTCTTTCATGCTGGGCAATTCATATGTTTAAAAAGCAATTATAGAAATAAATTAAAAGATATGTGGGGTTTATATGACAATCATTGAATGAAAGAAATGGCTTAAACATGAATCTGAACTACACTAATGCATGATTTATTACTCTCATATTTTCTCTAAAAGTGAAAACTTGAAAGGACTGAAGGCAGAGTTTGGTTCTTTATAGCAAGATGATAATTCCTGCTGAATAAGATTTTTGAGATGTCCTAAAGAATTATTTAAGTTGATTTGAGGGAAAACATTCAATGTCATCTAGGCTACTCATTTCAGCAAATGCTGAGCAAGCTTGCTTTCTTTAGTAAGAATTCTCTAGATTCTAATCAAGCAGCTTATAAGTTAATTTTTAGTTTGGGTCTATCAAAACGGGCGTTCTGATTGGTAAAAAAAACCCATTCATTACTCCATGAACAAAATTTTTAGCAGGCAGTAATTTTGTATGATTCCACAGGAAATAGTGCCATAGAAAAAAGTATCGAAATTTGTGAAATTTGCTCTTTTCGCTCGATGCTATTAAATTATAAGAAATGAAGAGAATAATTTTGTTTTCATGTAGGTATGAACAGAAAATCCTAATCACACTCATGTATAAATCCACTTCTCGTATTCATACAGTGTGATTAGTTTATTCGGTTCGTACCTCTTCATCTCTTAAATATATTTTGTTCCAAAGAACACTTCATTTTGATATCCTCAATAAGAACCTAATCCATTCCAACACAATGACATTTTTTGACTCTATTCTAGAAAAAGAATTTGGAAAACACTAAATAAAATGAAGAAATTACTTGCAAATTTCTTCATTTTCCACAATGTTTTCTTCTCAGAAAGTTGAAAAAATTCTCTGCTCCAGGGGTCGAATATTGCGTAAATCACTCAATTTGAAGAATTTCTTCTTAGATATAGAGCCCAGAGCATATATATTAAACCTTGTCATGCTGTATAAACTACCCTACTGAACTGCTGTAAAATCAAAGCGACGAAAGCACTGATAGAACTTGTTGTTCAAAAATCAATATTTTTTTAAGAAATCAACTTCATAAACAACTCTGGCAGGAAAAGTACAAGCAGGAGGTGTAGACTAAGATCAGTCTGATCTTAGTCTACACCTCCTGCCAAAACTGGAATATTCCGGGCACAGCATGACAAGGGTTAAAAACATAGCATAAAATTATTGTTAACTACCACGTTTGTTGAACTTGTACACCTTTTGACAGAATTGGCCCTTCCTAAGGCATCCAAAGGTATGAAAAACTCTCAAAGAGAGCATATTCAAATATCTTCCTCTCCCAATGTATAAGTTGTAATGCATTAATATTTGGTTTATAGCACATCTAGATTTTTCTCTACTAAGGATGCTAAAATAATACCCATTGGGTTTAATGGTCTATTCCTGGAGGCCCAAGCTTGATAAAATGCTCAATTAGAGTAATTTCAAAGTCTTCTCCTCTTAACACTAGTCCACATTAAATAAGTTGCTGTTAGTAATTAAAGTTTGTTTGAAATTTAAATACAAGGAGTTTTTAGGCTAGAAAACATTGTGTGAAATGGAGAAATTGCTTGTAACTACTTACTTCTCTCTTTCTAAAATGTTTTTTGAAACCTATTTTCTTTGAGGGCGTACAAATGTGGGATAGTTTAGTAATGGATTAAACTATAAAGCCATAGGAATTCATATTTATTGTATAGCATTACTCGATAGTTTTGTACTATGCCAAAAATCTTATATTTGTTATATTTATTTGGCTCAAGCTGTGTCTTTTTTATACACAAAAGTTCTGTAGTTTACAGATTCCTCAGGTGAACGATTTAGCACCGTCATGGTCCTCTTGTTATGACTATGTTTTTTACCTTGTTTGGCACTTATCTTCCAATTTTAGTGCAATTTGAAATGTGATCTTTGACTTCTTTCAATTTGGACAAGTCTAAATTTATGTCTTCTGGTAATCTTTTATAAATGAGTGGAGGAAGAATGGCAGACTAAAATTTACTATATTTACTTATGGTGATGTCCACCCACCCAAACAATAAAACCTTGTTCAACTTTTTGTGATTAAACTTTTATGCATAATGGAGTACCCTCCTTTCTTCTCGTAATATTTGATGGCATTAAAAATGGGTGAATGCAAAACTATTATAAGTGTACATAGACAGTTTACATTATTTATTAATTAACCCATTCCCATGTATTGATGGTTTTTGACACGCTTCAGGGAAAACAGTTGGGAAAACTTGTGTAAAATGAACAATTTGCTTGTAATAAGAAATTTCTTCATTTCACACAATGTTTTCTACTATGAAAGTTGAAAAAATCTAAATTTTCATTGACATGTAATTTTTGTCTATTACTCCTTTCAGTTTAGACCTGTTTAAAATTTTGCTGTCTGCTAATGCATTAACAAAGATCATTTATTTGAATTTCATATTTGATTGACTTTCTAAGACTATTTTAGACTGGTCAATTTCAAAGGTTTTGCAGACAACAAATTAATGTTGATTTTATTCGAAAAATTATCATTCAGTAGGGTAGAAAATATTGTGGAAAATGTAGAAATTGCTTGTTTTCTCAAGTATGTGAAGACATAAAAAACCAGGGATTATACAGTAAAGGGTTAAAAGTTGCATTATTCTAGACTGCGGTTATAGCGAAGTCGGTAGTGAGTCAGATTCTCACTCATGACATGAGGCGTCCTGATTATCCTTTATGATAATTGTCTCCAACCAATGGGTGGATAATGGTTAACCTAAGTGAGACATGATGATGAAGCATGAGGCTGTAGAAAGGATGTAGTGGTATTACTGGTGTAAAAAAAAAAAAAAAAAAATCCCTGGTTAGGGGCACTAGCTGCTATGATATGACTGAAATACTGTTATAAGTGGTGTTAAACTCCATTCATTCAATCAATCAATATTTATTCAAAATTTTACTGAAAAATGCATTTTAATAACAATTCTACAGCTTCTCTTTCTTACTGATTATATGTAATGAAATTTCTTGATCCTCTTCAAATGGGCAGTTCACTATCCACTACCCCCTGAGGGAGCAGTTTGAATTAGATATCAACAACATTAATTTGCATAATAATAACACCCCTACACACTCACTTATGAAGTAGAGGGAGATATGTGTTTCACCTGTCTGTCTGTTCTTCCATCCATCCTCTCTTTGTTTACATGCTTTAACTCCAGAACCAATTGACCCTTTGTGCTGCTTGAGTGACAAAATGCTGGTGGGGCTATAAGTCTGCTTTCAACCATTCTAGTTTATTATCAAGGTCATCTATAAAGGCTAGAGTTCTGAGAAGAATTGTTGGTACAGAATAGGGACATTAATGTTTCACAAACACATCTTGTTTATTTCAATTTGCTCACTGTCCAGCACTCAACAGTTAAGCATCAGGCATTTGCAAGGGCTGCTCATAGTCATTCAAGTTTTGGTTACACAACACATTAATCAATTACCACACTGTAAAATTTTTGATGAGACCTGATTCAAAGAAGTTGCAGACAACAATTTTAAGTTGATGAAATCTTTAAAATCTTTGTCCTTTGGGGTAGAAAACATTGTGGATATTGAAGAAATTGACAAGCAATTTCTTCATTTTCCATTATGTTTTCCAAAGCATTAGTATTGAGGGGCATTTAACCCATTCCCACACATTCAAAATTGAAGACTGGTCCAATATGAAAGAAGTTGCAGATATTCAAAACTTTGTTTTCTTGGTTGTTTTTCTTGAGGGGTGTTCAAAAAACGTCACTGTGTGGGAATGGGTTAATATAGTTATTGTTTTCAAAAGGGTTAATGAATTCTCTTATTTGCAGATGGTGCTACATACAATCCTAGTGTTAGATGGAATGACTTGGAGCCATCTAGACCAAGGGATGATGAATATCTATCTAGATATGACAGAATTACTGCAGCCAAAGAGGACTATACTGTCTTTAAGTCAAACCTCCCAGGTAAGAAAGTGTTTATCTATATTGTTTGAATGTGTTCAATCTGTTTGTCTGTCTTAGATGGAATGACTTGGAGCCATCTAGACCAAGGGACAATGAATATCTATCTAGATATAACAGAATTACTACATCCAAAGAGGACTATATTGTCTTTAAGTCAAACCTCCCAGGTAAAAGGGTTTTTATCATCCTGTTTGGTGTTATAACTGATAACTATTCTTACAAAAATGACAAGGTAGACCTCTTTGTAAGCATCATATTGTTTTATCTGTTGTCATGCTGAGCCCGTAATATTCGTCCTTTGGCTGGAGGTATTGACTAAGATCAGCTTGCACATATGTGCAGTCTGATCACAATCCTCACTACCTGTTAGACTTATTTAACCCTTTCCTGTACAATGTTTTGTCAAGTATAAAATCACAGGGACGTAAAAACCAGGGATTGTACAGGAAAGGGTTAATTCAGTTCTAAACAAAAAATTATATTCAGCGTGACAAGGTTTAAGCTAATATCATTTTAACCCATTCCAACACAGTGGAATTTTAGACCGTTCCAAATTGAAAGGATCTGCAGACGACAATATCAAGTTGATGAAATTTTAAATTTTTTGACTTTTTGGATGTAAAACATTGTGGATAATGAAGAAATTGCTTGATCCAATCAATTTCTTCATTTTCTACAATGTTTTCCAAAGCTTTTTTGTTGAGTGCCGTAAAAGCAAGGGATTGAGTGGGAACGGATTAAGAGGAGTTTACAGAACAATAGAAACTTGTTTGTTTATTGAACACAGGTAACCAGCCAGAAATTAGAAGACCAGACCCTGTGGATTCACGGTTGCCTGGTGCTGGGATGTCCTCAATGCCTGGAAACAGCTCAGGAAGTAAGAAAGATATTGGTGAAGATACAACCGTAACAGAGACCTCAACCTTTAGTGAGATTACACTGACGGATGAATCAGACGAGGAATTGTCACATGGGAAGGTAGGAATTGACCTCCATTCGCCCAAATCTCGATGACTCGATCGATTTCTACGCAATCCTGCTGTCAAGAAATGAGCTTTGAAAACATTGTGGAATATGAGGAAATTGACCAATTGCAGCTGTCAATCAAAGAATACATCGAGCACTCAAATTATTCATTCAGCAAGTAATCGGGATTTAAAATCCAACATTCGCCACCATTCGTGCGAAACATTTTTGTTCTTTGGCAGCTTAAACATCCTAAATACAGCTTATTAAAGCTGTAATTACGATGTTAGGTCGACAACCAACGATTCTACTTTTTTGTTACCATACTAACCATAGTTTTTGCAAAATAACACCATTCAAAAACGACTTTCTATCATAGTCAATGGGTGGGGCTAACGAAAAAAGTGGGCAGGCCAGTGATCGGTCAATTTCTTGATACAAGTTTCATGACCTAACATATTTCAACCCGAAAGACATACAGTTTTGAAATTTCATCCACTGAAATTTTCATCTATTTTTTATATTTTACCTTTTCAGCTCACCTGAGCACATAGTGCTCAAGTGAGCTATTGTGATCCCCTTTTGTCCGGCGTCCGGCCGACGTACGTAGTGCATTGTCTGTCAACAATTTCTTTAAACGACATCTCCTCCCAAACCACTGGGCCAATTTGAACCAAATTTGGCAGAAATGTTCCTTAGGTGGTCCCCTTCAAAATAGCTAAAAGAATTGAAATCTGTTAAAAACTCTGGTTGCCATGGAAACAAAAGTGAAATTTTGAAATAATCTTTAAAAATCTTCTCCTCCTGACCAAGAAGGCGTAGAGCCTTGATATTTGGCATGAAGCATCAGTATGTTGACCTCTTTCAAAAAAGCTAAATACATGATCCTCGGGTCCCCAGGGGCGGAGCCCCAGGGGGGGTGGGGGGTTTATATAGAAATTAAGAACAATTTTTTAAATGACATCTCCTCTCAAACCACTCGGCCTATTTGAACCAAATTTTGCAGGAATGTTCCTTAGGTGGTCCCCTATAGAATTAGGTAAAAGAATTGAAATCCGTTTTAAACCCTGGTTGCCATGGCAACAAAAGTGAAATTTCAAAATAATCTTTAAGAATCTTCTCCTCCTGACCCAGAAGGCGTAGAGCCTTGATATTTTGCATGAAGCATCAGTATATTGATCTCTTACAAAAAAGCTAAAATCATGTTCCTAGGGTCCCCAGGGGCGGAGCCCCAGGGGGGGGGGGCGTTATATAGAAATAAAGAAAGACTTTTTAAATGACATCTTCTCCCTATTCACAGGGCCAATTTGAACCAAATTTTGCAGGAATGTTCCTTAGGTGGTCCCCTTTAGAATAAGGTAAAAGAATTGAAATCCGTTTTAAACTCTGGTTGCCATGGCAACAAAAGTGAAATTTTAAAATAATCTTTAAGAATCTTCTCCTCCTGACCCAGAAGGCGTAGAGCCTTGATATTTTGCATGAAGCATCAGTATATTGATCTCTTACAAAATAGCTAAAATCATGATCCTCTGGTCCAGGGTCGGACCCAGGGATGGGGGCGGGGGGCAGTATAGGCATGAAGCATCAGTTCACAGACTTCTTTCTTATTTCTGAAATTATAATCCATGGAAAAAGTTTTTTCCTTTTTTTTCAAATCAGCACTTAAGCCTTTGAATTTGTAATTTAGACTTTTGGATCCCCAGGTTCATAGTCTTTATATGTAATTGTGGCCCACTTGTTTCATAATCCTAACCTTAACATAAATTAGACTGTTGAAAGTAAAAGAGCCTTTATCCCAGGTGAGTGCCCCAGGGCCAATGGCCCTCTTGTTTGACTTTGGACTAGTCTCAAGTTTTTCGTCTGGTAATAGGTTAAACCCTTTATCAGTAAAGGAAAGAAAAGTCCAATTTCTTACTTGATACATTGTCAAGCTGTTATACTGAAATACATTTAAGAGACAAAAATCTGGGGGTTTTGAGGGGAAAATGATACCTGTCATTGATTTAGTTTCCACACTGATTGAAGTTTTCCTGTTTTCACAGAAGGTGCAAAGTCTATCTCGTCATCTTATCTCAAAAGAACCCACTAATAGATGACAAAACTTAACCCTTGTCATGCTGAACCCGGAAAACTCCGGGTTTGGCAGGAAGTGTAGACCAAGATCAGCTTGCACATAAGTGCAGTCTGATCTTAGTCTACACCTCCTGCTTGTAATTTTTCCTGCCAGAGTTGTTTATAAAATTGATTTCTAAAGGAAATATTGATTTTTTTACATGTTTGAATGGGGTTTAACGCCGCTTTTAACAATCTTTCAGTTATATCGCGGCGGCTGGAGCACCTAACAATGGATTCCTGGTATTTCTTGCGCCAGTACTACCACTACACCCTTTCCTAGCCTCCAGCTGCTATCCCACATAGGCTTACGATTATCTGCCCATTGGTGGTAGACAAATGTCGGAAAGAGTATTGCCGCCGTCAGGGATCGAACCCGGGACCCTTTGAATGATAGTCCGACACGCTACCAACTGCGCTATGACGGCGGATTTTTTAACAACAAGTTCTGTCAGCACTTTCAGCCCTTTGATTTTACAGCAATTCAGTAAGGTTATTTATACAGCATGACAAGGGTTAAGACTAGGCCAATTTAACCCTTTCCTGTACAAACCCTTTACGTCTCTATGATTTTATAC
Source organism: Fragum fragum (assembly GCA_946902895.1). Lineage (NCBI taxonomy): Eukaryota > Metazoa > Mollusca > Bivalvia > Cardiida > Cardiidae > Fragum > Fragum fragum. The sequence goes on from OX336380.1 coordinate 26,852,266, forward strand.
TTCAACTTGAAAAAACATTGTGGAAAAAAAAGAAATTGCTTGTGACAAGCAATTTCTTTTTTTTCCCACAATGTTTTCTACCACATAGGAATGTTTTACTTGGAATTGCATCCAATTTTCATTGTCGTCTGCATCATATTTCATTATGGACCAGTCAAAAATTTCAAAAACTAGGAAAGGGTTAAAAGGGTCTGAAGACAAAATGATTCAAATTATTTGAATAGTAAAATAAATACCATATTATAAGGATAGAAAATTTGATAAAAGGAGAAAATTCATGTTCCAAGCAATGCTATTTTCCCCCTCAATGATTTCTCTAGCATTTTAATTTGAGTGCTTCAAATGAATGTTGTTTTGCAAGTCAGTGTCTCATATAAAATTATTATGTACAGATTGGGTCTGGTTTGAGACAGCAAGGTTTCCATGCTGGTGGTAAGCTGAACAACGAGAAACCTGCACCTTTAAACATTCCTCGTCCAAAGAGTTCCCAGTCAGTGCCTAAAGCCAGTAATTCTTGGGAAGATCCAGTAGCCGACGACTTCAATGTGTTCAGCATTTACTCACGAAGACAGCAAGAAAGATGTAAGAACTTCTTGAAAATTTATCCGAAAAAATAGTAGAAAGTATGAATTTAAAATTATTGGACCTTCAGTTCAGTAATGCATTTTGACACTTTAAAAGCCCCTAAAGAAACACCTATAGGAAATCATTATTAAAAACGAAGAAATTTGCTTGTTGCAAGCAATTCAAATGGGTTAATGAAATAATGTTGGATCTTATATATATATTCAGCTAGATCAGCTTTCCACAAGACTGAATAATTAATCCATTCCCACACAATCCCACCTTTATATGATGCTAAAAAGATAGTGTAAAGGAAAACAATGCAGAAAATGAAGTTGCAGATGAAAATGGATATTTAAAATTCTTTCGAATTGAAACTGTTGTCTGCAACGTCTTTCACTTTTGGCTGATCCTAAAATTTTTTGTCTTGTAAATTCTTTTTGGTTAAGCCATTTCCACACATTGATGCCCCTCAGAAAGGAAAGATTTGGAAAACATTGTGTAATGCAATTTCTTCATTTACACATTTTTTTCTACCCAGAAAGTTGAAAAAATCTAAAAATTTCTTCTACCAAAATTTTCGCCTGCAACTCCTTTCAATTTGGACAAGTCAATAAAATTTTACCTCCTAGTAATGGGTTAAGAGGCAGTCAATAGAAGTGCATTATTCCTTTGTAACATATGGCCACAAACTGTTACGGCCACAAATTTGAGAAGTGGTATCATGGTTTTGACATACTCTATATCCATACCAGAGCAACAGATAGAGGGCCTAATTTGTATTTTAGATTTAAATATTTCTCCGATACTGCCATAAACCCAATTTTGTAGATACTCATTTGAATCATCTCGACGAGACGATTCAAATGAGTACCCACAACATAGGGCTTTGTTGACAAATAATGGTTTTAGAATGCAATTACCGCTTTTTATCTAGACCTCATTCCATACAGATATAAATAGGTTTGTTTTTTATGTTGGTGTAACATTAGATTGTCTTCTTTGTATTGTGAACAAGAGCTTCTTTCAACACCCTCTTGTTAAAAAATATCCTTTCTTATTTACACTATTAATAACTTTCAATAAATGCTTAACCCATTCCCACACAATCTCTTCTGTTTACGCCCCCTCAAGAAAACTTTAGAAAACTTTGTGGAAAATGAAGAAATTGGACCAGTCTATAATGTTGTTGTTTGGGAATGGGTTAATTGAGAAATATGTGTAGAAAGTTGGACAAAAAAGAGGGTTAGTTGGGATACTGTTCTAATTGGCCATATAATGGACAGATATTTGGAACAGTCTTGCAATTAATCCTTGAACTTTGATTATCTTTTAACCCATTCCAACTCAAGCCCTCCTTTTTACGCCCCACAAGAAAAAAGCTTTGGAAAACATTGTGGACAATGAAGAAATTGCTTGTAACAAGCAATTTCTTCATTATCCACAATGTTTTCTATCCCAAAAGACGAAAAAAATTGAAATTCCATCAACTTGAAATTGTCGTCTGCAGCTTCTTTCAATTTGGACCAGTCTAAAATTTTCTTGTGTTGGAATGGGTTCAAGCTCTAGATTAGAGGATGGTTAAATGCAAGCAATCTATGATATTAACAACACTTGAGTAGAAAAGGCATTGTGAGACAGATAGAATGACGATGATTCATTTAATTTCTTATAAAACTTTGACATAATTTAGTCATGCTCCATTTCTTGTGTGTTTAGACCAGTCCAGAATTGAATTGCCTGTCAATGGATCAAAGGGTCCATGGGACTCAACTTCTAAATAGAATTGAAGAGTCTTTAATTTGGACCTCAGAATTATTGCAGTCAAATTCTAAGTGTTTGCCTGTAAGCCACTCCCTCACGATGACACTTTTGGATGCCCCCAAGAAAAACAATGGGGAAAACATTGTGCCAAAATGAAGAAAGTGCTTGTAACAAGCAATTTCTTCATTTTACAATATGTTTTCAACCAAGAAAGTTATTAAAACCTAAATATCATTAACTTTAAATTGTTGTCTGCAACTCCTTTCAGTTTGAACCAGTCTGAAATTTTGCTGTCTGATAATGGGTCAACACAAGAGCTTTGAATCTTGTATGTCAATGTTTGATGCTTCATGTCAATTTTTACATCAAATATTGCCAGGCCTTTTGCAAGGACCTTTATAAACCTGACTGCCAAATCCCTTGGACCAAATTCTTTGTTGTTGGACTAAAACCCTGATAACTTTATTTTGCAGTAATAAGACCAGGTAGAGAGCCAATGTCAGTGCCAAAGAAGAAGTCCCAGCCACATTCCATACCAATGGAGGAGAAAATCCAAAGAGCCACCCATACTTCCATTACCCAGACAGCAGCCCCTGTTCACAAGTCTCTCCCTAATGGTCCTGGCCAGGGGACGGAGGGGCCAACTAGGAGAGCGGAGAGCCCTTATGGTTCCAAGTCTGAATCTCTACGCACACAAAGCCCTTTATTTAAACAAAAGTGAGTGTACATTGGTAAAACAAATCAATTGGTCCTGGTCTAAACCCATTCCTATTCAATCCAACATGTGAAGGCCTTTAACCCTTTCCTGGTTTTTGAAATTTTAGACTGGTCCAAATTGAAAGAGGATGCAGACGACAATGAAAATTGGGTGCAATTCCAAATAAAACCAACCTATGGGGTAGAAAACACTGTGGGAAAAGGAGAAATTGCTTATTATGTTTTCTCAAGTATAAAATCACACTGACGTAAAATCCCAGGTTTATCCAGGAAAGGGTTAAGATAAAAAGCTTGGGAAACTTGGGAAAATTTAAAAAATTGCTTGCAACAATGCTTTCTACCTCTAAAGACAAAGATTTTTATCTACAACCTCTTTCAGTTTGGTTAAAATTGGTTATGTTTTTGCCCCTGATTCAAGATTGGGGGCACATTGTTTTACTGGTGTCTATCTGAAGAAAATTTAACCTGTAAACTTTGAAGTTTCCTTTAACTTTCATATTCAAGTCACAATACTCATACTTAACATGATGATATGTGGGAAACCTTTTTTTTTCAGAAACTACAAGGCCAAGGACATTTATATTCAATATACAGCATAATCACATTATTCTTTAACACTTTTTCAAAAAGTTTACCCCATGAATCAAAAATTGCCTCGCCCCTGAGGTCCAAATTTGGGAAAAACACTCAATTAACACAAGTTCAAGTCTTCTCCTGAACTACAGTCAAACCTCGGTAGTTTGAAGCCCAAGGGACCGAGGAAATTTATACAAACTAAGCGTAGTACGGTCAAAAAGGAGAACAAGTAGTTGGCTGTTTGATGTACTTGGAATCGGACACGGCCTTGTTCTGTCCCCTTTTTAGGAATTTGTTCTATTTTTTTAACAAGACCTGCAGATATTAATTGAAGAAAACCTGAATAAAAAACTACTCATCTTGTATTTTTATGAATTTATCTCTGTGTTGATATGAACAAACGCAGTGCTTGTATAATATTTCTACCTCTATCAGAGTGATATCCCTTTGCAATTTATTTGATCAAATCACTCATAGTATTTTAATTATCAAATCTTGAAATTAGGGACCGACCATTGTGAAGAAGACTGCAGATTAAAACAGAATTGTAAGAATATCTAAATGACCCATACCATGGATATGGATGGCGGTGCGGCAATTTAAAGTAAATTTTCCGCGGTAACTACTGGAATCTTTATTCGATTAATTACCCACATAAAAAACAAGCAGCTCCTTTTAATAAAATATATATAATAACTGATCACACGTAAACAGATCAGCAGGTGTGAAATTAAGGTAAGTGGTGATTTGTGACACTTTGTTAGTCCAATATAGAATCACACCTACAAATTAAACATAGGAGTTTGTGCTATAATCATACTTTCGGGACTTGAAATGGCCTACGAACTATGAACCATTGATGTTCGAATTAGACAGGGTTTTTAACAAAGATAAAGAAGGAAAAAGATCGGGACCACGTAAAGTATACGAACAAACACATACCTACGAACCAGTGACGTTCAAATTACTGAGGTTCTACTGTATATGGCCTGGGACATTTATATTTGGCATGTAAGATAACTAGATGATTTTGTAGTATGTTATCAAAAATTATGCCCCTGGGATCAAAAATGGCCCTGCCCCTGAGGTCCAAATTTTTGAAAAACTCTCAATTAGCGCAAGTTCAAAAGTTTTCTCCTCCTGAACTTTATGACCTTGGACATTCATATTTGGCTTGTAACATATCTAAATAGTTTTGTAATATGTTATCAAAAATAATGCCCCTTATTAAAAATTATGCCCCTTGGGTAAAAAATAGCCCCCACTGCTGGGTCCATAGTTGGGAAAAATGCTCAGTTAGAGTAAGTAAAAAATAATCTACTCCTGAACTATATGGCCTTCGACTTTCATATTTGGTATGTAACATATTAACCAGATGGTGTTGTAGTATGATATTAAAAATTATGCCCCTGGGGTAAAAATGACCTCGCCCTTGAGGTCCAAAATTGGAAAAATGCTCAATAAGGGTAATTTTATATTCTTCTATTCTACACCCATGACCAGATGACAAAATTTAAGTCTAGTCGAAACTGAAAGAAGTTGTATCAGATTGAAATTTAACTATAAGTAGCTTTTAGTGTAGAAAACATGGTGGGAATTGGAGAAATTGCTTATAATTTGTCTAATTTTGGGATTTTTTCCAAACAGATTAAATTATCAAGCTTAGAGTGTTCATGATTTATATGTAGCAATACTCGATGGTTTAGCAGTCTGCCCAAATTCTTATATTTGTTATATTTATATGGTTCCAGTTGTGACCTTTTTTATACAAAAAAGTACCTTAACCCTTTCCTGGTTAATCCCTGGTTTTTACGTCCCTGTGATTTCATAATTGAGAAAACATTGTGAAAAAGAAGAAATTGCTTGAATCAAGCAATTTCTTCTTTTTCCACAATGTTTTCTACCCTACTGAATGGTTATTTTTCAAATAAAATCAACTTTAAATTTTCGTCTGCAAAAGCTTTGAATTTGGACGGGTCTCAAATTTTGCAAAACAGGAAAGGGTTAGTTATCAGATGACTCAGGTGAGCGATTTAGGACCATCATGGTCCTCTTGTTTCAAGCTCTTTTCATGCGGATCATAAAAAGATGGGTTTGTGTGGGTTAACTTGATTATTGAAGTCAATAATTACTGTCTTAGAATGTAATCTTTTTATGAACTCCTATTTGTTGGCTATTTAACCCATTACCATACAACAAAATCTTAGACTGGTCCAAATTGAAAGGGGTTGCAGACCACAATTCGAAGTTAATAGATTTTTACAGTTATCAACTTTCTTGGGTAGAAAACATTATAGAAAATGAAGAAATTGCTTGTCAAGCAGATATATTCATTTTCCACAATGTTTTCCCAATTGTCTTTCTTGAGGGGCATCAAAACATGTGAATGTGTGGGAATTGGTTAATGTAAGAAAATGAATCTAGTTTTGCCAACCTTTCTATCATTCTTTCATCATTTTAGACTGGCTAACTGCTGCACTTGGCACATTTGGTAGCACATTCGACTGAAAAATTTTGGGTACAGGACTTGACCCAATTAAGTCCCATGAAGTCCAAATAATCTATCTGACATAAGACTTAGTCATTTGACTCTCACAAATGGATGAATTGTTGCCTAAATAGGATGAGCAACTGGAGGCTTGAATAGGGTGTTGTGGTTTAAAAAATAAAACATACTCCTGGTTAGGAGTACAAGCAGCTGCTATGATACTGGAATTATGTTCAAAGTGATGTTTAACACTTTCCCATACAGCTTTTTACACCTCAAGAAAAATGCATTAGAAAACGGCATTAACAATGAAGAAATTGCTTGTAATAACTGATTTCTTCATTATCCACAATATTTGGTTTTTTTTTTTATCCCAGAATGAAATAATTTTTAAGGTTTCATTAAATAAAATGTCTTCAGCCACTTTGAATTTAGATCAATTTGAAATTTTGCTGTCTGGTAATGGATTAAACCAAAACAATCAATAAATCATAAAAGGCTGAGGTGCAGAGTGAATCTTTGAATTAACTCATTACCAGACAACAATATTTTAGATATGTCTAAATTCAAAGAAGTTGCGAAAGACAACTTTAAGATTATGAAACTTTGAATATTTTTGAATATCTTGGTCCCTTTTGGGTAGAAATCATATATTGTGGATAATTAAGAAACGGCTTGTAACTATTGATTTCTTCATTTTCCTTTATGTTTTCTCAAGCTTTTTGCTTAAGGGGCATAGAAAGGTGGGATTGTGTGAGAATGGTTAAGGTGAAGGTCAAACTAAGAGGTTGGAGCATTTCCTATTTCAGATCCAGACAAGGTTCTGTCAGTTCAAAACACGCAGATAAGATTTTAAGTGACGATGATGAGACATTGGAAGAAGACTCCTATACGCAGTCATTTGAAACGTAAGCAGTATGCTTTAACCCTTTCCTGTTTTTCAAAATCTTAGACCTGTCCAATTTAAAAGAAATTGCAGACGACACCTAAAAGTGAGTGTAATTTGAAAAGTAACCAACCTTCAACATGTAAGATATTGTGGGAAACGAAGAAATTGCTTGTCACAAGCAATTTCTTTTTTTCCCACAATGTTTTCTCAATCATAGAATCACAGGGACATAAAAACAAGGGATTGAATATGAAAGGGTTAATAGGGGCCAAGCCCAGTTAGCTCAGTCAGTAACATGCTGTTTTTACAATCATGTGGTTGTGAGTTTAAATCCTTTCTCATGAAACATTCTTTCTAACATTGACAAAAGTCACGGCAACCATTTTCTTTCTTAAGAGATAACAGGTTAAACTGAATTCTTATGAAATGTTGACTAATATGGGCTTACTTCAAGGATTTGCCTCCACATGATATATTACTTATAATGAAATGATCTTATGCAGTGTCTGATTTTTTAGGGAGTTTGGGAGTAGGATGTTCAATCTGAACCCCCCTCTGTAGCCCAATTATTACATTTTCATTTAAAGATTCAATGAAAATTTGGTTTTATTGGGAAAATAACCTTATGTTTGTAAGCTTGAACCCTTTTTACAAAAATCCTGTCATTGCCCTAAGACCTTTCAGTAGGAAAGTACAGTAGAACCTCGTTAATTCAAACATCACTGGTTCTTGGGTATGTGTTCGTTTGTATACTTTACGCTCTCCCGATCTTTTTCCTTCTTTAGCTTTGTAAGATAACTCTGTCTAATTCGAACGTCAGTGGTTCGTAGTTCGTAGGCCCTTGCAAGTCCCTAAAGTATGATTATATCACAAACTCATATGTTTAATTTGAAGGTGTGATATACTAATTATCACCAATCACCACTTACCTTGATTTTCACACCTGCTGTTCTATATGACAAATAATATGTTCTCATGTACCTTTAGTTAAAAGGGGCTTTTTGTTTTGTAAGATGGGTAACTAATTTAATAAAGATTCTTGTAATTATCGCCAAACATTTATTTTAAATTGACGCACCCCCATTAGTATTGGTGTTATTGGTCATTTAGGCATTCTAACCACTTTATTTTATTCTGTGGTTGCTTTCTTCACAATCATGGGTCCTTAATTTTATGATTTGATGATAGAATACTCAGAGTGATTTGATCCAATGTATTGTAAAGGGAAATCAGTGTTTAAAAATGCCAAAAATTAACGCAGAGTTAAAAGCATAAAAATACAAGATGAGTAAGTTTTAATTTATGTTTTCCTTAGTTAATATCTGCAGATCTTGTTTAGGAAAAAAAAAAGATTTTAGAATCAATTCCTAAATAGGAGACAGAACAATACCATGTCAGATTCCGTGTATCCTAAACAGTCGACCTCTTGTCAGTTGCTTTGTTTTTATTATGCTTAATTTTTATAAATTTCCCCGGTCCCTTGCACTACGAACTACCGAAGTTTTACTGTATTCAATACAAAAGATGAATGGGGTTTAATTGCAGACGACAATTAAAAATTTATGAAATATTGGATTTCTTTTTTTTTTTAACCCATTCCCACACAACGACGCCTTTAGACGCCTCCAAGAAAAAAAGTGTTGGAAAACATTGTGGAAAATGAAGAAATTTCTTCATTATCCACAATGTTTTCTACCCTAAAAGACAAAGGTTTTAAAGATTTCATCAACTACAAGTTGTCATCTGCAACTCCTTTTGAATTGTGAATAGTGAAGAAATTGCTTGAAACAAGCAATTTCTTCATTCCCACAATCTTTACAAAGCATTTGGGGAGAGGGGGGGAGTGTCCAAAAGCGTCACTGAGTGGGAATGGGTTAATAGACCAGTTACCAGATGTCAAAATTTCAGACTGGTCTAAATTCAAAGATATTGCACCAGAAAATTTTTTGTGAAAGTATTAAATTGTTGGTCATTCAAGGTAGAAAACATTGTTGATAATGAAGAAATTGCTTGTAAGAAGCAGTTTCTTTATTTTACAGTAATTCCCAAAGCTTTTCTTCTTAGGGGCGTCAAAAAGTGTCATTGTGTGGGAATGAGAATAGGATTTGAGAATGTTGTTGTATGTCCAAGTTATAAGAATACACAACCAATCAATTCCTGAACCCTTTCCTGTTTTTCAAAATTTTAGACCTGCCCAAATTCAAAGGTTTTACAGACGAAAATTTAAAGTGGATTTAATTAGAAAAATAACTATTGAGTAGGGTAGAAAATATTGTGGAAAAAGAAGAAATTGCTTTTTACAAACAATTTCTTCTTTTCCCACAATATTTTCTCAAGAATAAAATAACAGGGATATAAAAACAAGGGATTATACAGGAAAAGGTTAAATTTGATTCCTCTGTAATTATATCTGTATGATTGTTTTACAGAGAAGACAGGACAGCCTCTCGAAGCCATTTGGCACCAGAAAGCCTACCTCAAGGCCACCCTAGCTTGCCAACATCAGTCAAATCAACATCAAAGAAATCAGACAGGAAGTCTCCTCAGCCAGTCTCCAGTATTGATGACGATATTTCACAGGTATGTATGACTTTACCCATTCTAACTCAATGAGGCTTTTTGATGCCCCTCATTGAGAAAAATGATTAGGAAAAGATTTACGGAAAATGAATCAAGCAATTTCTGTATTTTCCACAATGTTTTCTACCAAAAAAAGTTTAAAAATCTTAAAGCCTCGTTTTATCTGTTTATCTGTTCGATATTTCTCTGAAGTGCGTCTATAGTTATGGGATTGTGTGTTTATGGGTTCATTAATTACTGCAAATAGCTCATATAACCTATTCCCAAACAAGAAAATTATAGACTGGTCCAAATTGCAAGAAGTTGCAGACGACTATTTTTTGCTAAAGGAATTTAAAAAATCTTACTCTTCTTTGGTATAGAAACCATTGTGTAAAATGAAGAAATTGCTTGTAACAAGCAATTTCTTCATTTTCCACAATGCTTTCCAAAGCTCTTTTCTTGAGGTGCGTAAAAAGGAGGGCTTGTATGGGAATGGGTTAACGCGCTGATGAATTATAGTCTGCAACTCCCTTCAAATTGGACCAGTCTAAAATTTTGTAGTCTGAAATGAATTAAATCATTCCTACACAATCCAACATTTGAAGACCCCTCAGAAAAAGAGAGTTTGGAAAACATTGTGGAAAATGAGAAGATTCGTGCAACAATCCATTTCGTCATCATACACTATGTTATCCATTGATAAACACAACTATTTTCAAAATTTCATCAACTTGAAATTGTCTTCTGCAACTCTTTTCAGTTTGGATAAATCTAAAATTGTCTCTTTTTGGTATGGATTAACTCTTTTCTGATCAAGCCCACTTTCTTACTGTCTGCTAGAGAAAAAGGACTTCAATATTGAGAACAACAGACTGGTGGCTGCTGTTGATAGAAAATTATTGACCTATCAAATCATTCGGAGGAGTAAGAACTTCAAACTCTTAACTTTTGTGTCATTCATTTTTGTTGGTCTGGCAGCGATCCACCAATTAGACCAATCAAAGTGTATTAAACCCATTCCTACACATTAAATTTTTAGACTGGTCCAAACTGAAAGAAGCTGCAGATTAAAATTTCAAGTTTATGGAATTTTACATTTTTTCGTGTTTTTTTGATAGAAAACCTTGTGGATAATACAAGCAATTTCTTCATTTCTACAATGCTTTTCAAAATTTTTTCTTGAGGGGCGTAAAAAGAAGGGCTCTTGTTAGAATGGGGTAACCCTTTCCTGTACAAACCCAGATTTATATGTCACTGTGATTTCATACTTGAGAAAATATTGTAGGAAAAGAAGAGATTGCTTGAAACAAGCATTTTTTCCTTTTTCATAAATAAATTCTACCACATAGAATGGATTCTTTTCAAATTACATCCAATTTTCTTTGTTGTCTGCAACCTATTTCAATTTGACCAGTATGAAATTTCAAAAACCTGTAAAAGGTTAATTTTTTTTTCTCAAATTTTGCTAAAAAAAAGTGTATATTTTTTATTTGTAGCAAAATAATTAACAAAAATTATATGATCTGTAATCCAGGAAAACCTACCTAAATGGCAAGAAAAATAAATTTTTTTTGCTTTGTAACAAGCAATTTCATATTTTTCCACTATGTTTTACAAAACTTTTTTCTTACCAGAAAGCAAAATTTTAGACTGGTTCAAATTGAAAAAAAGGTACAGGCAACACTTTCAAGTTGATGGAAGATTTTTTCTACTTTCTGGATAGAAAACATTGTGTAAAATGAAGAAATTGCTTGTTACGAGTAATTTTTTCATTTTACACTATGTTTTCCCAGTTGTTTTTCTTGAGGGGTGTCCAAAAGTGTCACTGCATGGGAATGGGTTAAGGGGCATAGCAATTATAGACAAATGCGATTTCATCAAAACATTTGAATTTTCTGTCATAAAGAAACATAATTTAGGCAGGTTTTCCATGATAACAGAGGCATTGTTTTTATTCAGGATGACATTACGCCACAACCTGATGGTCCCATGTCTGATACAGAACCAACCGGTCCACCTCGACTTTCTCCTAACTCTCTAGAACGCAAGTTTTATACAGAGTTTCATAACCTTGAGAGTATGGAGATGTCTTTAAAACAGCTGACAGGTGTGGAGAGAACAAGAGCTGTCGCCATGGCTCAACAAGAAACTGTCTCATTGGCTCAAATGTTAAAGGTGAGGGCTTTTATCCATTACAAGGAGACAAAATAAATTAAAGTTAATAGAATCTTAAAACACTTTATTTTTTGAGTGGTATAATTATGTGCAGTCTGATCTTAATTTTAAACTCCTGTTTGTTGTTTTAACCCTTTCCTGTTCAAACCTGTGATTTTAAGCTGCTGTGATTTATACTTGAGAAAATATTGTGGAAAAAGGAAGAAATTGTTTGTGACATGCATTTTCTCCTATTCTCACAATACTTTCTATCAGATAGGATTGTTTCATTTCAAATTAAATCTAATTTTCATTGTCATGTGCAACCTCTTCAATTTGGTAAAGTCTAAAATTTCAAAAGAAAGGGAAAGGGTTAAACCAGAAAAGAAATACTTACTGACAGTTAGTGCCTTCAGTGCTTTTAGTCCTTGGATTTAATTGTAATTCTTTAAAGAATTTTATGCAACATGACAAGGAATAGAGTTGTGTTTAATTTTGTTTTCTAGTAAAGGTTTTATGAACTACAAAATTTTAAATTAGCCCTTACTCAAAGAAGTTAAAGATTACAGTATTAAGTTGGTATATTTCTATTGTTTGGCCAGTACGCAAAAAACATTGTAGGAATGAATAAATTGCTTCTATTAAACAGTTTCTTCATTTTCCATAGTTTTCAAAGTGTAAATCATTGAGAGCCTTACAAAATAACAAGATCAAATCAGAATGGGTAAAATGTTAATTTGTTGATGCAGGCCAAACAGCAGGGCTACGACCAGCAGATGAAAGAGATCCAGATCAAGGCACAGATTGAGGCTACAGAGGCCACAAAACAGCTAGAAGAGGCCAGGAAGAGAGCTTCTGAGGCAGCCATTAATGCTGCTGATATGATTGCCAAGGTAAGAATATGATTATACCCCCAAACTATGTTTGAGGGGTATATAGTAGTCAGCTTGTCGGTCGGTCAGTCTGTCCGTCAGTCTGTAGCTTTTTCATGTCTGCTCAATTTCTCAGCAACAATAGGACAGATTTTATTCAAACTTCACTGATATAATCAGTATCAAGCAGAGATGTGCAAATTTTATTTTGGTTATGGTCCATTGATTTTTGACAGAGTTATGGCCATTTGGTGAAAAATAATGTCCGCTAAAATTCTCAGCAACCTTTGGACAGATTTGATTCAAATTTCACAGAAAGACTCGGTATAAGTCAGAAATTTGCATATCCTATTTTGATTATGGTCCATTGATTTTGAACGGAGTTATGGCCCTTTAATTAAAAAATCCAATTTTTGGCTGATAGCACTTGTATATGGACAAGCACTGTTGGGGGGTATTAGTCTGTTTTGCGACAATTTCCAGTTTTAGCTCAGTCTAATCTAAAGTGAAACAAGACAAATGAGGCTACAAAACAGCTGGAGGAGGCCAGCATGAGGGCTTCTAAAGCAGCCACTAAAGCTGGCAATATAATTGCTCTTTGAGCAAATTATTTTTACTTCTGGCACCTTTATTCGAAGGTTTCTATATCATCTTTCTTGTTTTGAGATGAGGATTTACCTGGAAAAATTGTTGAAAATATGATAGATTAAATAATAGAAAAAAATTTTAAATAGCTATATTTCAAGCATTCCAGTATTAGGGCTGACTATCGGTTTAGAGAATTGCTATCGCGATAGTTTTACTATCGCAGTTTTGATATTGTGATACTATCACTATTGTCAGAAATCAATCGCAATATATCATGATACTATCGGTATATATTACTTAGTTATTTTCTATGTTAATCTGTATAGATAGTATAGTCTACAGGCGACTCTCTTTTTATCTATGTTTTCACCTTTCTTTACGAAGCAAAAATGGTCCCAACACGGGCCTTAGCGACTTTGTTTATTCGCAATCTCAAAATTTGCAGCCATGTCAGACGCCAAAAATACGTAAATCAAAATAACTCGATTAATGTGCTCGAAATAAGTAATTAATTATCGTAATTAATCGAATATCATTTATGAATGACTTATTTTTATTTTTCGACAATTTTAGCGTTGTGAATTCATAAAACATTGATAACAAGCTTTAATTAAACATGCTTTTGAATTTTTGAGGACCTTTTCACTTCGTAAATTTAAAGTTGAAAATCAATTCCTAAACAAAAACGGAGTATGGAAGAAACAAAAATCATATGTGCCTATCACGTGATAGTAGAAAGTGAAAGTAGGATAAGTTACACAGAAAACTTGTTCTTTCTCTATCTCTCTCTTTCTCTCTCTCTCTCTTTTTTAACCTAAGAGACCAAGAAAATATTGAATTTCGGTGTAAGTAAGCTTTGAATATTTACTATCGAAACTATCGATATTTGAACAAACTATCGCGATAGTTATTGATGTCGGGGAATTGCAATCGATACATTGATATCGTGACTGACACTATCACAATACATCGACCTATCGATCTATCGTTACACCCCTATCCAGTATTGCCTTGCTGTAAAATGGTCAGCAACGCCAAAATTACCAACCTTTCGGTTTACTGTTGTAATATGTAGCATAAAATAGTATAAAGTTTATAATTAAACACATGCATAGATAAAAGGTGATATTTCAATGAATAAATGAACAACAACAACAACAACAGCAAAAAAAAGAAAAACAACATAACTAAAAACAAAACAAAAGCCAAAAGGAATCTCAAGAATTTTGAATTGTACTGTCAATATTGCTTGAGCAACCACCTGTTTTAACCCAAGCAGAATTTAGAGGGATTAGTCTAAGTAATGAAAACTTCTTTCCTATTCAATGGAAAGTAAATAGGTTTTTTAAAACTATACTATATGTTGTTTTAACAATTAGAATCTAAGGAATTTGGAATAATTTAAATCATTCCACACAATCATGTTACAATTTTTTGGTTGTCCCTAGGGTAGCCAAAATAAGCACAAAAATTTATTGTGTTAAATATTTATGTAGTTTCAAAGATTTTTTAGCTCAAGTGAGCTATTGTGATCCCCTTTTGTCCGGCGTCGGTCCGTCATGAGTCTTGTGTCATGCGTCGTGTGTCGTCCGTCAACAATTTCTTTAAACAACATCTCCTCCCAAACCACTGGGCCAATTTGAACCAAATTTGGCAGAAATGTTGCTTAGGTGGTCCCCTTCAAAAATAGCTAAAAGAATTGAAATCCATTAAAAACTCTGGTTGCCATGGCAACAAAAGTGAAATTTTAAAATAATCTTTAAAAATCTTCTCCTCCTGACCTAGAAGGCATAGAGCCTTGATATTTTGCATGAAGCATCAGTATATTGACCTCTTTCAAAATAGCTAAAATCAAGATCCTCTGGTCCCCAGGGGAGGAGCCCCAGGGGGGTGGGGTTTATATAGAAATTAAGAACATTTTTTTAAATGACATTACCTCCCAAACCACTGGGCGGATTAGAACCAAATTTTGCAGAAATGTTGCTTAGGTGGTCCTCTTCAAAAATAGCTAAAAGAATTGAAATCCATTAAAATCTCTGGTTGCCATGGCAACAAAAGTGAAATTTTAAAACAATCTTTAAAAATCTTCTCCTCCTGACCCAGAAGGCATAGAGCCTTGATATTTTGCATGAAGCATCAGTATATTGACCTCTTTCAAATTAGCTAAGATCATGATCATTGAGTCCCCAGGGGCGGAGCCCAAGGGGGGGAGGGGGGTATATAGAAATAAAGAATGATTTTTTAAATGACATCTCCTCCCAAACAACTGGGCCAATTTGAACCAAATTTTGCAGAAATGTTGCTTAGGTGGTCTCCTTTAAAATTAGCTAAAAGAATTGAAATCTCTTAAAAAAGAATCTTCTCCTCCTGACTCAGAAGGTGTAGAGCCTTGATATTTTGCATGAAGCATCAGTATATTGACCTCTTTATCTCAGGTGAGCGCCCCAGGGCCAACGGCCCTCTTGTTTTAAACACGTTCTCACACAGATGTTTTTTTACGCCCCTCAAGAAAAACAATCTGGAAAACATTGTGTAAAATGAAGAAAATTTCTTGAACCAATCAATTTCTTCATTTTCACAATGTTTTTAACCCAAAAAGTTGAAAAAATCTAAAATTTTATTAACTTTAAATTGTTGTACGCAACTTCTTTCAATAAGGACCATTCTAAAATTTTGTTGCCTTGAAATGGGTTAGCAGTCATCATAAATTAACAGTAACACTATCCAATCACAGGTTAGAGGTGAAGGTGTATCCGCCATTCAGGAGTCAACCAGAAAATTGATTGATACCCAGACGGAGGCCGCCAAAGCTACTGCTGAAGCTGCCAAGTATCTGTCAGAGGCTCGTGCCCGTGGCCATCAAGATACAACCAGACTTGCAGTAGAGACAGCCTCAGCTGCTGCAACCTCGGCTGTGAATACCGCTCTGGAGAAGAAATGGAAAATACCAAAGCAGGTAAAGTTGTGTTAACCCTTTAATACACAATGACCTGTTCTGACTCTGGTGAAATTTGACAAAGGAACACTTTGTGGGAAAGGAGAAATTTCTTGTACAAGTTTTCCAATTCCCACAGAAGTACTCCTTTTTTAAGCCCCCTAAGAAAAAAGCTTTGGAAAACATGGTAAATGAAGAAATTGCTTGACACAAGCAATTTCTTCATGTTCCATAATTTCTCATACCTAAAAAAGTAAACAAATCTTAAATATCATAAACTTTAAATTGTCATCTGCAACTCATTTCAATTTATGATTGAAATACATGTACTGTAAAAAGTGGGGTCAAAACAAACAAACAAACAAACAAACAAACATTTTGAATAGAACGAGTCAA
Organism: Fragum fragum; assembly: GCA_946902895.1. NCBI lineage: Eukaryota > Metazoa > Mollusca > Bivalvia > Cardiida > Cardiidae > Fragum > Fragum fragum. The sequence goes on from OX336380.1 coordinate 26,868,771, forward strand.
ATTAATGGCATTGTACAGATGGGGGGGAATGTAGTTTAACCCTTAACCTATTCCCACACGATAAAATTTTAGACCAGTCCAAATTCAAAGAAGTTGCAGACGAAAATATGAAGATGACAAAACCTTTAAAACCTGTGCCTTGGGGGGTAGAAAACATTGTGGATAATGAAGAAATTGCTTGTAGCAAGCAATTTCTTCATTATCCACAATGTTTTCAAAAGCTTTCATATTGAGGGGCGTTCAAAAGCGTCGCTGTGTGGGAATGGGTTAACCAGACAACAATATTTTAGACTGGTCCTAATTGACAGAATATGTAGATAGCAATTGTCAGTTCAAAGAAGTTAGAATTCTTTGACTTACAGGAAAGAAAATAACATGTATTGGGCAAAATAAAGAAATTGCGTATTACTTCAATTTTTTTTTCAAAGTTTTTTCTTTGAGGGTGGTAAAATGTTTTGGAATATGTTTACAGTGTCACCTCCTCAATTCATGCATCTGTATGTTTGTCCCAAAAGATGAAATGAGGGTGCATTTTGTGAATGGTAAATGATTTCACATTAAGTTTTTTCATTTTCAAACCTGTTTTAAAAAGAGCATGTATAAAATGATTTGAAATGTCGAGAATGTTCTAGGCTTCTCCCTTGTCTTATATTTTCTGTAATAAAATAATCTTGTTTCTTTTATAGACGGGGGCTAAACCAAAGATTGGTAAAACATCGAAGAGACGTTCTGATGAAGCAGGGTCACATGAGGAGTCCGATATTGGTAAGTAAGCTCCTGTACAGAGAATAATGATGTTTAACCTATTCCCACACAACAAAAAGTGGTCCAAATTAAAAGAGGCTGTAGATGACAATTTCAAGTTGATGGGATTCTAAATTTTTGGATAGAAAACATTGTGAAAAATTAAGATATTGCTTGATACAGTGTTTCCAAATGCCTATTTCATGGGGGGGGGCCTTAAAAAGAAGGTATTGTGTGGGAATGGGTTAAGCCATTTCCACACAATTACACTTTTTGATGCCCCTCAAGAAAAATGACTGGGAAAATCTTGTGTAAAATGCAGAACAATCAATTTCTTCATTTTTCACAATATTTTCTACTTCAAAAGTTGAAAATATCTAGAAATTCATTAACTTTCAATTGTTGTCTGCAACTCCTATCGAATTGGATCTTTAAAAACATATTGTTATCTGGTAGTGGGTTAAACTAGGTTAAACTTTGACATGGTTTTGCATGTGTCTATGAGAACTCTTAAATTTGATACTTGTCACAGGAAACCCTTAAAAATGACCAAAGACCAGATAAAACCCCTACAAACAAAATAAGCTTGGGAACCTATTATGTTTCCAAGAAGTTTACCCATTCCCACACAATGATGCTTAAAACGCCCCTCAGTATAAAAGCTTTGGAAAACATTGTGGATAATGAAGAAATTGCTTGTTACAAGCAATTTCTTCATTATCCATAACTTTTCTACCCCAAATGACAAAGATTAAAAAAATTCCATCAACTTGAAATTGTCGTCTTCAGCTTCTTTCAATTTGAACCAGTCTTAAATTTTGTTGTATGGGAATGGTTAACTCATTACCAGACGGCAGAATTTTTGACTGGTCTAAATTGAAAGGAGTTGCAGATGACAATTTATTGTTTTTATCTTCACTGGCTTGTCATGGCGCTGTATCCGTTCTGTGTGCAGTCGTCAATCAGTCGGTAAACTTTTACTTTCAAAATCTTCTCCTCAGAAAGTACTGAATAGATTTCAACCAAACTTGACAAAAATGATATTTGGGTGACCCTCAATCAGATTCCTCGAAAGAATTTTGATTCAATGAAAAACCATGGCTTTAAAGGGCAAGGCTAATTTCCATAAATGGTGATAGCTTTGAAAATCTTTTTCTCTGAAACTGGTTGACAGATTTCAACCAAATGTCACAGAAGTGATCCTATGGTGAACCTTTATTTGATTCCTTCAAAGAATTCCGATCAGATGAAAAACATGGCTTTAATGAGCAGGGCTAATTTCCATATTTGGTAAAAGCTTTGAAATTCTTCTTAGAATCTAGTGCATTGATTTCAATCAAATTTTTTAAAAAAAATGATCCTATGACGAACCTCTATCATATTCCTACAAAAAATTTTCATCAGATGAAAAACATGGCTTTAGTGGGCAGGGCTATTTCCATATATGGTAAAAGCTATTTCCATATATGGTAAAAGCTTTGAAGTTCTTCTTCTCAGAAACCAGTGGATGGATTCCAACCAAATTTGACTGGATGGATCCTTGGGTGACCTTTTATCAGATTATAAAAAAGAATTTCGATTGGATGAAAAATATGGCTTTAATGGGCAGGGCTAATTTCTATATATGGTATTTACTGAAATCTTTGTAAATTTCTCGGAAACCTGTTGATGGATTTCAACCAAATTTGCAGGAATGATAACCAAATGACTGTTTGTCATATTCCTTCATATAATTTTGATTGGTTGAAAAACATGGCTATTATGGTGGTTGGCTATGCCCATATATGGTATACAGTGAAAATTTTACATAATGAATTATACATAACTTGACTTGACCTTTGTAAAAACAGTGAAAAGTTTATAATGGTTCTCGAGAACTATTTCAAAGATTTAGATTTATTTTCATTTTATTCAGTGTATTTCAAATTCATGAAAAAAAAATTTAATCTGTACATTCATGCCTGTGGAGCGATACAGGTGCTCAAGCGCCTATAGTTGAAATTTCAGATTTTTTCCTCTTTCTAAGTAGAAAACTGTGTAAAATGAAGCAATTGCTATTTATAAGCAATTTCTTCATTTTAAACAATGTTTTCCCAATTGTTTTTCTTGGGGGCATCCAAAAGCATCACTGTGTGGGAATTGGTAAAAAGATATGATATTCTATTTTCAGGAAATAAAACAACAGCTTGTGCCAAGTCAAGACTGGTCCAAATTTAACGCATTCAAACATAACCCCACTGTTTTAAGCCCTTTGGAAGATATTGTGTAAAATGAAGACAACTCTTGTCACAAGCAATTTCTTCATTATCCATAGTGTTTATACCCAAAAGACAAAGATTTTTAAAAAATTCATGATCTCGAATTTGTCATTTGCAACTTCTTTCAATTGGGACCTGACCAAATTTTTGCCGTGTGGTAATGAGTTAAAGAAGTTATAGATGCAATTTTATAAATCTTTGACCTTTTCTCACAATGTTTTCCAAAAAAATTACTCTAAAGGGGATGTGTAATCAAGCAGAATGAATTGACCCTTTACCAGACTAGAAAATCTTAGACTGGTCCAAATTGAAAGAAGTTTCAATTTGATTTAAAGTTCGTGAAATTTTAGATTTTTTTAAATTTTGTGGGTAGAGATCATTGTGGAAAATGAAGAAGTTGATTAGTTCAAGCAATTTCCTCATTTACATTACATTTTCCCAATCTTTCTTTGAGGAGGATAAAAAAGTGTCATTGTGGGGAATGTGTTAAGGATTAGGTTAGAGAATAAGGGATTTGGTATGATACATAGTTAGCTCTAATCGTACTTGTTTTGTTACAGGGTCTGTAGATGACTACAGCGTCCGTTTCGATGAATCCATGACAGAAGATGAGATTGAAGAAAAATCCTTTCGCGCTATTCTACCGTCAGAAAGTCACAGGAAGAAGGGCAGACATATTCATTCTGACAATGAATCTGTCACTTCTGAAGGTGAGGTTTTTATCTGTATTGGTTAGATCAAGGGTGGGCTGTCTGTCTGCTAGTCCACCAAAATTATATCTGATCGGTCAGTTAACCCCAATTCCCACACAATCCCTCATTTTCATGCCCCCGCCCCCAAGCTTTCGAAAACATTGCGAAAATCGAAGAAATTGCTTGTATCTCCGAAACAGAAGTGCCCACAGCTTTAATATTTGGTATGTAGCATCATCCTATGGACCTTTACCAAGATTGTTCAAATTATGTCCCCCAGGTCAAAATTGGCCTAACCTCGGGGGTCACAAGTTTTACATAGGCTTATATAGTGACAACTCAAAGAATCTTCTTCTCCAAAAACCATAAGGCTTACAGCTTTAATATTTGGTATGTAGCATCATCTGGCAGATCTCTATCAAGATTGTTCAAATTATGGCCCCAGGGTCAAAATTTGCCCGTCCCTTGGGATCACAAGTAATTGAAGTTTTACATAGGTGCATATAAGTGAAAACTTTTAAAAATCTTCTTCTCCAAAACAGAAAGGGCTACAGCTTTGATATTTGGTATGTGGCATCATCTATTAATTACCTATTTCAGGAGTTATTTCCCTTTCAATTGTTATCCTATATACGGGTAGAATATATAGAGACTAAAAATTGTGTCTGCTTCTTCTTCTACAGTTCTTACCCAATTTTGCTGAAACTTTAATGGAGTCTGCAGCTGCCGTCTCCATTATGATTAACTATAGTTATGCCCCTTTGATTTATTTTCTTATATAAAATTTATATAGAATAAATCATAACTCCTGAACAGGTTGACAGACTAAAAGAATAAAAGTGGTTCATATGTTTATTCCGGATCATGCGCTATGTTCAACATAATTTCCATCTTCAATGTTGAACAAAATCCCTATTTTTTACACAGTCATTGCCCCTCATTGACTTAAAATTTGTAAAAAAAAATTTTCCACTTGATAAATCATGAATGGCCAACATTTCAATGGTTACAATTTGGCCTCATTTAAAAAGAGGCCGCAGTGGGAGGTATTCGTCAGCCCTTACATGCGACAGTTCTAGTGTTCTTTGGATAATCTCTCTCTTAACTGATTTACATCAAAATTTTAGACTTGTTCAAAGTGGTTGAAGACGACATTGTTAAGTTAGCGAAATCCAAAAAATCGTCTAATAGAAAAGATTGTGGACAGTGAGGTAATTGCTTGTTATTAGCAATTTTTTTCATTATCCACAATGTTTTCTCAAGCATTTTCACAAGGAGCGTGAAAAAAATGGACTGTGTCAGAATGGGTTAACAGTATATTGTACATTTTATATCTTCACAGGTTCTGCCAACAGAGCTCTTGATCATGAGCTGCAGTCATTGTTTGCTGGCGAGGAATCATTTGACAGATTTACAGAGGACATTGTGAAAAAGTTCATGAAGGAAGAGGAAATGAGGTCCCATCATCAGGTAATATTAACTTCTTTAGCTGTACACATTGTGAAAAGTTTTTGCCAAAGAAAGGAATTTACAGGAAACGATGTGAGAAAAGGAGAAATTGCTTTAAAAGCTATTACCACACAATACTGCCTTAACCCATTCCATCGAAGTGACACTTTTTTACAAAATTTGTAATAAAACTGTTTTTTCTTTTATTCATACAGTGTGATTAGTTTTTTTGGTTCATAGAGGTCATACCTCTATGAAAACAAAATATATTCTCTTCATCTCTTAAAAAAATTGAAAATTTATTTTTTCAGGCTTCTTTGTTACGATTAAGGGAAGATGCTTTGGTTGAGAAAACCAAGGCTGAATTACAATGGCTGGAGCAGCAGAGAGCCCGGATACGGGATAAAGGTGCTGATGATGCTTTCCCACAAATTATTAAACGTCAAAGAGGACTAAAAATGAAGTTACAAGAGCAGCAAGCGGAGATTCGCAAGATGAGAGAAGAACACAAGAAAGCATCGAGGGAAAGACAGAGACAGATGTTAGAGGAAATATCAAAAAGGAAGGGAAACAAGGTACATATGTGTATATATAGAAAAACCCGTATAGAACAACTACTTCAGATACAGCCAAAAAGTTGAGAATGGATACTTAACCCATTCCCGCATAGTGACGCTTTTTGACGCCCTTACAGAAAAATAATTGGGAAAATATTGTGTTAAATGAAGAAATTGCTTGTTGCAAGCAATTTCTTCATTTAATACAATGTATTCTATCCTGAAAGTTTAAAAAAATCGATAATTTCATCAACTTGATATTTTCGTCTGCAGATTTTTTCAATTCGGACCAGTCTAAAATCGTCCAGTCTGGTAAAGGGTTAATACACTTTTTTTTACAGAAATGTAGGACAGATTAATTAAGATTGCTTACATAAATTATTGCAGACTTCTCAGATATTTCCGTGCTGTTTGAACTTAATATAATCATTTTCGTGAGACAGTTCAACTGAGGGACAGCCGCCGCCGTCATAGCGCAGTTGGTAGCGCGTCGGACTTTCAATCTAGAGGTCCCGGGTTCGATTCCCGACGGCGGCACTCATCCTTTCCGACTATTTGTCTCTCACCAATGGGTCGATAATCGTAGACCTATGTGGGATAGCAGCTGGAGGCTAGGAAAGGATGTAATGGTAGTACTGGTGTGAGAAATACCAGGATTCCATTGTTAGGTGCTCCAGCCGCCGCGATATAACTGAAAGATTGTTGAAAGCGGCGTAAAACCCCATTCAAACAAACAAACAAACATCAACTGAGGGACAACAACATAGGATTTAGATACAATAATGATTTTTTGTAAACTGTCCACTTAAAGAGCTGTGGATTTTGATAGTGGTTACAAATGAAGTGTTTGCCTAACCGAATTCCACACAGTGACGCTTTTGGACGCCCCTCATGAGAAACAATTGGGTAAACATTGTGTAAAATGGAGAAATTGATCCAGTTCCAAGTCTTGTTTGTAGAGGTTTGTTATAAAACGCTTTTATTGTAATCAACCCTTTGCCAGACGGCAAAAAGTAAGATCGGTTCAAATTTAAAGAAACTGCAGCCGACAATTTAAAAATTATAAAATTTTGGATCATCCCACGTGTGTCAACAATCTTAAAATGACATCTCCTCCCAAACCGCTGGGTGGATTTCAACCAAATTTGGCAGGAATGTTCCTTGGGTGGTGCCCTTTAAAAATTGCTAAAGGATTGAAATCCGTTAAAAACTCTGGTTGCCATGGCAACAAAACTGAAGTTTTATAAAAACTTTAAGAATTTTCTCCTCCTGACCCAGTAGGCGTAGAGCCTTGATATTTGGCATGAAGCACCTAATATGGAAACAAAGAAGGATTTTTAAAACGACATCTTCTCCCTAACCACTGGGCGGATTTCAACCAAACTTGGCAGAAATGTTCCTTGTGTGGTGCCTGATGAAATTTGCTAAAAGAATTGAAATCTGTTAAAAACTCTGGTTGCCATGGTAAAAAAACTGAAATTTATATAAAATCTTTAAAAATTATCTCCTCCTAACCCAGGGGGCCTAGTCTTGATATTTTGCATGAAGCATCAGTACATAGACCTCTTTCAGAATTGCTAAAATCATCAACCTCGGGTCCCCAGGGGCGGAGCCCCAGGGGTGAATGGGGCTTATATAGGACTAAAGAAGGATTTTTAAAACGAAATCTCCTCCAAAACCACTGGGCTGATTTCAACCAAAGAATTTAATCAGTTGAAAACTCTGGTTGCTATGACAACAAGAGTAAAATTGAGGAAAAAACTCATGTCCTCCTGACCCAGAAGTTGAAGAATCTTGAATTTTACATGAAGCATCAGTACATTGACCTCTTTCAAAATTGATAAAATTTCAGAGCCAAATGGCGATGAGGCTTAAATAGAAATAAAGAAGGCAACCTCTTCAAAACTATTTGGTGAATTTAAACCAAATTGGGCAGAAATACATTAGTTTGCCCCCTTTTAATAATTACTGAAATATTTGAAATCTGTTTAATGCATTGGTTGGCATGGTAACATAAGTTGATTTTAGTTAAATGTTAAAGGAGGTCTTCTCCCGGCCCAGTTTGTATAAGGCCTTGAAGAAAAAAAAGCCTTATCTCAGGTGAGCGCCAGGGCCACTGGCCCTCTTGTTTTTAGGGGTCATCCAATAGTGTCATTTTGTGGGAATTGGTTAACATACAGCCACTGACAATGAAAATATATTTGGCCTATCAAATCATTCATTTAAACCAGAATCCCAGATGTTGACCTCAAACATATCTAAACCTTTTTTTGTTGTTTTGTGACTTTATTTTTCAAGTATAGCTTATTCAAACTGAAATTATAGTGTATAGGTCACCCTCCAAGTATTTATGTATTGCTTAACTCCTTTCCTATTTTGCAAAATTTTTTACCTGATTTACCAAATTCAAAGGTTTTGCAGACCAAAATCTCAAATTGGACAAGTTAACATTAGCTAAGTTGGTGGTACTGTTTACTGTTATGTAAAACTTTTCAGAGTCAATCTAAGCCCAGTGAACCACAAACTAAAGGCAGACTCGGTAGACCGAACGAGGTACATACAGAGTTTGAAGTCAGTTCAGTGAGTAATTTTTAACCTAATACTAGATTACAAAATTTTAGACTGGTCCTAAATGAAAAAACTGCAGACGACAATTCTAAGTTGATGAAATTTTGTAACTCTTTGTCTTTCTTGGCAGAAAACATTTTGGCAAATGAAGAAATTGCTTGTGTTGCAAGCAATTTCTTCATTTGCCAAAATGTTTTCCAATTTCTTTTCCTTGGGGCATCAAAAAAGAGTCATTGTGTGGGAATGGGTGAAAAATTTGTTTTGTTCCATATGAAGGTATCTAAAAGAAAATGACAGGGAGAGAGACATAGATATATTAAAAGTGCAAAAGCAGGCCATCTGATCATCAGTAAAACATTGTAACTAAAGCTTTACAAGAACTGTAATTATAAGGTTTTCTTCACTCAAAGGCAATTTGTTGAAGTCAATAAGAAAGTTGTGAGGGCATTCATCTTTTTAACGTCAACAAAGTATTATTACCAGTTGTCAAAATTTTAGGCTTGTCCAAATTCAAAGAGGTTGCAGACATTTTTTACTATATCAAATCTTAAGAATCTTTGTCTTTTGTGGAAGAAAACTCTGTGGGTAATAAAGAAATTGCTTGTAACAAGTCATTTCTTCATTTTCCACAAAGTTTCAAGAGTTTTTATTTGTTGGGGCGTCAAAAGGTGTCATTGCGTTAGAATGGTTTGATTATTCAATGGAAATTTGTTTATGGCAGATTGATGAAGCGTCGGATGGAGAAAGGCAACAGAAGAAAGATTATAAGTCCGATTCTGAGATATACACCGAACCTAAGACTAGCAGCCGTAAAGCCAAAAATGATGCCAAAGATGTTGAGAAGTATAAAAAGATCCATCTTGACGAAAAGTAATTAACTTTTATGTGAATTGTTAACAACATGGAAATTATTTTTTTGTGATTTTGCAAAATCTACAGAATTTTCCAGACATTTTTGCACTCATGTTCTACAATTTTTTATGTTCTTTTACATTCAAATTTTGAATTTGTTAACTCTTTCCTGGTTTTTTGAATTTTGGACTGGTCCTAATGGAAAGAGGATGCAGACAACAATGAAAATTGGATGCAATTACCAAATAAAACCACCCTATGTGGTAGAAAACACTGCGGGAAGGGGGGAAATTGCTTATTATAAGCAATTTCTCCATTTTTTCACAGTGTTTTCTCAAGTTTAAAATCACAGTGACGTAAAATCCAGGGTTTATTCAGGAAAGGGTTAAGCTTATAGTACACAAGTCTTCACAAATTGAGAACTCGCAATATTTTTAACTCTGGAATACATCCATGTGTATGGTATTTTTTGCCATCTCTGCGAGTGTTTGATTGATATATTCAGAAAACATAATTGATTTGAAAAGCCTTTTTAATCAACCACTAGGCAATAAAATTTTAGACTGGTCTAAATTGAGCAGGAGTTGCAGACAACAATTTTAAGTGCAATTTCTGCAAAATTTCTATGATGTTTTGGAGGCTTTTTCTTGAGGGTTGTTATTTTTCAATTCGTTTGCATTTTGAAATGTCGTCTGCAACTTCTTTGAATTTGGACTAGTCTAAATATTTGTTGTGTGGGGATGGGTTAAAGAGAAGGATTAATTTGATTGCATGTATAGATTATTTTATACCTCTTTCTTAACCCATTTCCAGACGAAATTTACGATTTGTCCAAATTCACAGAAGTTGCTGACAACTACCTAGCATTGGTGAGATTTGAAAAAAAATGCTTAGGGATAGAATACATTTTGGATATTGAAGAAATTTGGTGTAGCAAGCAATTTCTTCAATGTCCACAATGTTTTCCAAAGTGTTTTTCTTTTGGTGCATCCAAAGGGGGGACTGTGTAGATTAATCTTATTTCATTTATTCTTATGAGTTCCAACAACATAGGATATTTAAATACAACAATTTTTAGGGTAAAAATGTACACTCATGGTGAGCTTTTGTGATCCTTGAATGTCTGTTGTCTTTTGTGTGCCATTAACATTTTAAGTGTATACACTCTATTTTGGCCCAATTTTCATGAAACTTGATTAGAGTAATTGCTAGGTCATAGGAATAAAACCTATGGATTATGGGAAAGTTCTTTTGAAAAAAAAAGGAAAAGGGGCCTGACTGACAGATTCTTTTATTACATCCTAGAGGCCACGTTTTTGGATCAATCATCATAGAACTTGGTCAGTGTAATTCTTAACTCATAAGGATGAAAACTGTGGATAATGGGAAGGTATTTATTCGGAAAGATGGGACAAGGGGCTTTAATGACAAAACTTTTGTTTACACTCTAGGGGCCATAATTTTGGCTCATTCTTGATGAAACTTGGTCTGAATGATTGTTAGGTCTAGAGGATGATTCCTTTTGGTGGCTAAGTAAAGGTGTACTCTTGAGTAAGATGGATTGTATTTGTAGATTTTTGACTATGAGACAACACAAACTGGTCAACAGAAGGAAAAATGCTGAAGAATTATTAAAATGGAAGAAAAGGTTGGACGAGGAAGAAAAAAGAGTATATAGCTTGGAGAAGAAAGCTCTCAAGGTTTGGGATAAAAAAGAGGCACAACCAAAGGAGAAAGAACCCTCTGTGATTTCGGCTGTGTCGGCCCCGTCTCTTACTGCAGCTAAAGATGATTCTGAAACAAATAAAAAAGAAGTTATAACTAATGGGACAACTAAAGGTAACAGTTACTTCTGGTGTATTTCATCTATTCGATGACAGCATATTGAGTGAACTAATGTGAGATATAAGCTGTTATGTTCTGTTTTCTAGTCAGGTAGACAAGTTCTAGGAATTTATATATATATAATTTTGACTCGGGGGGAAAAATGATTTGAGTCGGTCATTCTGTATTTTTACTTTGAAAATTGATAGTAATTAGCAAAGGCTATCTTGGCAAGATTTTCCCTCACATCAAAAGAAAATGCAATCCCCCCTCCCAAACACATGACATTTAGTTATTTGATAAAGAAGAAGAAAACCATAATAAGCATTTCCATACTTTCGAAATTTGAAACTATTTGAAATGAAAAACCTATGTTGATGTAGTTGGTTATTTAACCCTTTCCCATACAATCCCTGATTTTTACGTTTCTGTGATATTATACTTGAGAAAACATTGTGGAGAAAGAAGAAAAAGCTTTTAACAAGACATTTCTTCTTTTTCCACAATATTTTCAACCATACATGATGGTTAATAATTGAATTAAACTTTCTTTTTAACCCTTGTCATGCTGAACCCTGAATATTCCTGTATTGGCAAGAGGTAGAGACAAAGTACAGCCTGCGCATATGTGCAGTCTGATTTTAGTCAGCACCACCTACTTGTCTCTTTTAATCCTTACCCGTTCAACACAGGATTTTACATTCCTGTGATTTTATTCTTGAGAAAACTTGTAATAAGCAATTTCTCCTTTTTCCACAATATTTTCTACCACATAGGATGGTTTCATTTCAAATGGCATCAAGTTCTCATAGTCGTCTGCAACCTCTTTCAATTTGGTCTAGTCTGAAATTTCCAAAACGAGAAAGGGTTAAGCCAAATTTTGTTTAGAAAATGATTCTTCAAAATAATAATTAACCTAAAATAGTGCATCCACTGCTATCAGCCCTTTGATTTTAATGCTGTTCTGTAGAGGATTTTTATTCAGCATGACAAGGGTGAATGTCCTCTACTAGTCGTTTGAAATTCGACCAGTCCAGCATTTTGAAAAACAGTAACTAATTTATATTGGATAATCATCCAGATTCAACCATAAGAACAGCAGCATCTGAAGCCAAGGACAGCACGCTGATCTCAGAGAACGTCTCAACAGCCAAAGACGAGTCTGTGTATACTAGTATAAAAGAGAGCATTAAAACAGCTAGCAGTGAGAGTTCACCAGAAGAGAAGCATCGAAGAATGCTCAATGACAAGTCGAATCTGAAGAAACCTCCAAGAAGTGGAAGTGAGAGTTCAGTAACTGAGGAGATCCCATCACAGTATAGTCCAGATGATTCTAAAAAGTGAGTTATCTTTTCAAAAAGTTCATTGTTAATCTCAATATGAAAAATAATAGCCATGTGAGGTAGAAAACATTGTGAGAATAGAAAAAATTGCTTGTAGCAAGCAATTTCCTCTGACAATCTATTTCCACAGCTATATTTCTTGAACACGTAAAAATGTGAGATTGTGGTAATTGATTAAGGACAAATGTCTGGTATATTTTCTCCAGTTTCCAGTTTGAAGTGTTATGGATGGGGAGATTCTAGTGAAAAGATGAATTCTGTTAAATTCACTTACTTTGGTACTATCCCATGTGTCTCTCACCAATGGTTGAGGCTAGAGGCTAGGTAAGGATGTAGTGGTAGTACTGGTGTGAGAAATACCAGGAATCCAGCAGCCATGAATGACTGAAATACTGTTGAAAGTGGCGTTAAACCCATTCAATCAATCAATCTTCCCTGGCCATGGCAAATATTCTTTCCAACATTTGTCTCTTACAAATAGGTGGATAATCATAAACCTAAATGGGATGAGCAGCTGGAGGCTTAGAAAGAATGTAGAGATATATCCGGAATTCATGATTAGGTGCAACAGCAACAATATAACTGAAATACTGTATAACCCCATTCAAATAAACAAATAAAGCAATTTCCTCAATGTCAAGAATGCTTTCCACCCAAAAAGACAAAGAATTTTGGAACTCCATCAACCTAATGATGTTGTCTGCATCTTCTTTCAATTTGGACTGGCCTAAAATTTTATCATGTTGTAAAGTATTAATATCCATCCCAATATTTCTTGTTTAATTTCCATTCACAGACTAAATGACTCCAGTGATGACACGATGACTCAAAGCTACAGCGAAACATTTGATGAGTCAGCGACTCCAACACCTACAGCACAGTCCAAGAAATCTGGAAAAACAACTCCAAAATCACCTCTAGACAATTTGAAGAAGTTGCGTCAAATCTCTTCACCTAGGTCATCCCCAAGGTCACTGTTTAGTAGAAGTCACACTAGAAACTCGGAGAGTGAATCAGAGGATTCCATTTCACATACTGGTAAGTTATACCTATTACTGGATGGAAACAATTTTATGCCCCCCCCCCCCCATCGAAAGATCGGGTGCATATTGTTTTACCCTTGTCCGTCTGTCCATCATTGAGTCTATCTGTCTGCAAAACTTAAACAAAAAACTTAACATTGCCAATTACTACCAGCCTATTCGAGATACAAAGCTCATATTTGGCATGATGATACAACTCCATAATACGATCTCCTCATGTCAAGGTCATGTGATAAGGTCAAGGTCACATACCAAGGTCAAACCCAAAAACAACTCGTGTACAGCAAGGGCATTGTGTTTCACAAACACAACTTGTTGACTTTTTTAAATTGAAAAGAGTTCAGACGACAATTTACAATTTTTAAACATTTAGATGAGTAGAAAAAATTAAGGAAAATGAAGAAATTGCTTTTTGCAAGCAATTTCTTCAATTTCCACAGGTGTTCCCAATTGTTTTTCTTGAGGGGCGTCAAAAAGTGTCATTGTGTGAGAATGGGTTAAGTCAACAATTCTGAATTTATTCCTCTTTAGTGAAATATAAACTTTTTACAAGTCGCCAAAATGCTGCAAAATCAATGAAATTTGTTCCAAGGGATTTTTAGCTCATTAGCAGATGGTGAATATTCAAATGGTCTGAATTGAATGACAGTGCAGAGCACAGATTTGATTACATAAAATTTTAAAGGTGTAGGAATGGTGTAACACCTTAATTTGTATTCTCATACAATAAATTTTTCGACCAGTCTAAATTGAAAGAAGTTGCAGACAATAATTTCAAATTGTTGAAATTTTAAAAAAAGTTTTGTTTCTGGGTAGAAAACAATTTTGAAAATGCAGGAATTGCTTGTAATGAGGGGTCATCTTAACCCATTCCCACCAAATGACACTTTGTAATGCCCCCGCAAGAAAAATGATTGAGAAAAACATTGTGTAAAATGAAGAAATTGCTTACAAAAAGCTATTTCTGTTTTCCACAATGTTTTTACCTAGAAAGTTAGTAAATCTACTTTTTTTTATCGATCTTTGAATTGTCTTCTGCAGCTACTTTTAATTTAGACCAGTCTAAAATTTTGCTGTCTGGTAATGGGTTGATACACAAATAACTACCTAGCTGTAAAATCACTTGTAAATTCTCTTTCTTTTGCCGATAGTTCCATGTCTCAACAACTCAAACTGAGACACCACCATTTCTTTCAAAATTTGTATTGCTTGTGAAGTATAAACTTTTTTCTGCTTTTTTATTTGCTGATAGTAAAAATATTGTTTTGTTAGAATCCCAGTCAGAGCTTAGTGACTTTGAGGGAAGAATTCGTGCCTTGAATGAAGAACTTCGGAGACGAAAAACAGAGGCAGATAGACTGAAGAGAGAAAGAAAGAAAAAGAGAAAAGAATCAATGAAAAACAAAGAAGAAACTTTGAAGAAACAGATAGAGGTGTGTAGTTAATTATTGATTCTTGTCCTCAGAAACAACCCTTTATTTAACAACCCTGTATTTACAAAAAGATAACCTTTACCCAATTTTAGATTCATTGAGGTGACAATAGATTACTTCTGTTCCGTCAATGCTATCGTTCTTTAATAATCTGCCTTTTCTCTTACAATATTTTAAGCTGGGTTTTCTTTAAATATTTTCTGGAGGTATTGGGGGGAGGGAGCGGGGGAGGGGAGGGGGAGGGAATTATATAGAATGTGATTTTCAGGCTAAATTAGGTGATAGAAATTGGATTTACTTTGGGTAAAGATCTTGATTTATAGTCCAACTAGGAATTTGTTATGTTCAATGAAGAAAAGTTTGATAGACTTGGGAAAAAGATTGGAATCCTGACCCAGTGTTAGCTCTACTGTAGGAAAACCAGCGGGCTATTGTCATGATATCCTGTCTGTTGTGCTTTTGTCCGTAAACCTTTGCTTTGAAATTCTTCTCTACAGAAAGTGTTGCACAGATATCTACCAAATTTTACGGGAACTATTCTATGGGAACCCTTTATCAGATTTCTTCAAAGAACTGTGATGGGGGGGGGGAATGGTTAAAAAAAAACAAACATGTCTTTTGTGGGCAGGCTAATATAGGACGAACAGCGAATACTTTGAAAACCTCTTTCTTAGAAACTATTTTGAAGAATTTCAATAAAATTTTACAGGACTTATCAAAGGGATGACTCCTTATCATATTTGTGTAAAGATTCTTGATTAGAAACAAAAACATGGCTTAAATGGGCTAAGCTAAATTTCATATATGGTCTATAGCAAAAATCTTCATTGAAACCAGCTGATAAATTTCATCTAAATTTCACAGGAATTATCCTTTTATCAGCCTTTATTGGATTCCATCAAAGAATTTTGTTTGGTTGAAAAACATGGCTTTAACTCATTCCCATTCAATGACGCTTTTAGAAGCCAAAAAGAAAAAAATCTTTAGAAAACATAGTGGAAAATGAAGAAATAGCTTTTAACAAGCAATTTCTTCATTATCCACAATGTTTTCTATCGCAAAATTAAAAAAGTCCAATTTTCATAAGCTTTAAATTGCCGTCTGCAACTCCTTTTAATTTAGACGAGTCTAAAATTTTGCTGTCTGGAAATGGTTAATGGGAAGAAGCTAATTTCCTTATATTGTACATAGTGAAAACTTTCTAAGTGGATGGATTGCAACCAGATTTTACAGGAATGATCTTTGGATGACCTTTTATCAGATTTCTTGAAGAAATTTTCATAGGATTGATAAAATTGATGTAATTGTTATCCCCCGCCGTTTCGGCGAAGGGGACTTAGTTATGGTCTCTGTCTGTCCTTCCGTCCTTCCGTCACTAAACTTGTCCAGAGCATATCTCTGAAAGTATAATTGCTATCAACTTGAAACTTCATGGGTCGATAGATCTCATTGAGGAGAAGTGCAGTGCACAAAAAACACAACTCTTGCTTGCATGATTTTGGAGTTATTGCCCTTTGTAGTTTTAAAGACTAAGATTTTGCCCGGGGCATATCTCTGAAAGTATAATAGCTATTAACTTGAAACTTCATAGGTTGATAGATCTTGTTGAGGAGAAGTGCAGTGCATAAGAACCACAACTCTTGCTTGCATAATTTTTGTGTTATTGCCCTTTGTTGTTTTAAAGACTTAGATTTTGTCCTGAGCGTATCTCTGAAATTATAATAGCTATTATCGAACTCATTGAGAAGAAATGCAGTGCACAAGAAGCCTAAATCTAACTGGCTTCAGTTTACTATCAAGCTTTTACGGCAGGGGACATGTCCGACATGGCTCTTGTTACTGCTTGAATGAGAATATTTGTTGTTTAAAAAACTTTTCTCCCTTTAACCCATTAACAGACGGCAAAATTTTAGACTAGTCCAAATTGAAAGGTGTTGCAGACCACAATTCAAAAGTTTGAAATTTTGGATTTTTTTACACTTTTTGTGTAGAAAACATTGTGAATAAAGAAGAAATTGCTTGTAACAAGCAATTTCTTCATTATCCACAATGTTTTCAAAAGCTTTTTTGTTGAGGGGCGTAAAAAGGAGGGCTTGTGTGGGAATGGGTTAAGTGAATTGAAAAAAGGCAATTCTCTCTTAAATTCGTTGACTCCTGTATTTAATGTATGATTAGTATATCATGCCAGTGGAGCAAATTTATAACTCAGGCTCCTCTAGTATTTAGAGAAGGTGTAAAAATTGAAAGCCCTTATCAAACCCCTCATATTCCTGTTTTGACAGGAGGTATAGACTTGGGTCAGCCAGTGCAAAAAGTAGGTCTTAGTTTAGACACCTGTTTGTACTTTTAACCCTTCCTGTACAAGCCCGTAATTTTGTCGCTGTGATTTTATACTTGAGAATACATTGTAGAAAATGGATAAATTGCTTGAAACAAGTCTCACTTTCCAACAATATTTTCTACCACAAAGGAAGGTTTCATTTCAATTGTATCCATTTTCATTGTTGTCTGCAACTTCTTTCAATTTGGACCAGTCTAAAATTTCAAAAACAGGAAAGGGTTAATAGTCAGAGATGCTTATTAAATGGATTTTCAAAAGAAATATCGACCATCTATATTTAGACCTTCTAGTGCTATCAGACATTTGATTCTAATGTAATTCGTTTAAAATTTATTTTATTCAGCATGAGTAGGGTGAAATATACTTTACCCTTTCCGGTTTTGCAAAATTTTAGACCTGTCCTAATTCAGAAGTTTTGCAGACAAAAACTTAGAATTAATTTGAAAAATAACATTCAGTAGGGTAGAAAATATTATGGAAAAAGAAAAAATTGCTTCAAGCAATTTCTTCTTTTTCCACAATGTTTTCTCATTGATAAAATCATAGAGACATAAAAACTAGGGATTGAATAGGAAAGGGTTAAGGGAAATGTCTTCTTGTTTACCATCAGGCCTATGATAACCAGATCAACCAACTAAAGAAGGACTTACACAATGAAATGTCACACGAACCGTCCAAAACAACTGTCCGTCCACAGATCAAGCACCCCACAGTTAAACCTAAGAATATCAAGACGCCTTCCATCACCCCTCCAAAATCACGGGCAGAAACAGACAGTAGTGGACCGGACTCTACACAAGTGTCTCCAATTATACAAGAAGACGCAGGTAAAGATATTGCTTTGTCCATAAGCTGAAACACTGTGATGCACTCATTACCAGATGGCAAATTTTAGACTGGAGTTGCAGACGTCAGTGAAAAGTGTTTGAAATTTCAGATTTTTTCAACCCTAAGGGTAGAAAACAATGTGTAAAATGAAGAAATTGAAGAAATAGCTTGTTACTTTAGTCAAGGATTTCCCCATTTTTTTTTCTTGAGGGGCATCTAAAATGAAAAGCATCATTGTTTAGGAATGGGTTATTAACTGTTATTGACTCATTCCCATTCAATGCTGCTTTTAAGGTCTCTTATGGAAAAAGCTCTGGAAAACATTGTGAAAAATGAAGAAATTGCTCATAACAAGCAATTTCTTCATTATCCACACTATTTTCTTCACAGAAAGAGAAAATAAAATTAAAATATCATCAGCTTGAAATGGTTGTTTGCTACTGTTCACAAGTTCAAAACACTAACCACTCACATTTTTTTTTGAGTTGAAAAATATGGTTGTGAACAGTTATGATCAGCAAATCATGCCCATAACTCAAAATAACATGCACCGATTATCGGAAAGATGCTTGCCTTCATCAGTTTTGTTTCTAATGCAAGGGCCTAGAAATCGAAAGTGATTCAACTAATTTCACAGAAGACTTTATCGCAAATAAAAAGCATTTGTTGAGAAAAATATAACATTTTTTTGTAAAATGGCATCAAAGCGGGCCCAGTCTGCCTCCAAGGAATTATCTAACCGGTCATCAAATGCAAAAAAATTCCTGCCCTACCAAACCAGAGGCCAGTTATTTGTCAAGAAAATTGGTTGAACGCCTGTCCTCTAGCAAAGGTAAAATAACGCCAGTATTTTCATTGTATTTAATTGTAGCGAAAAGTGTACCGTTTTATTTTGCTAGTAGCAACTTGCATTTAGCTAGTTGGAAATGTAGGCACTGGCATATTTTTGCAAGTAGTAAAAAAAGTTAATATCAATTCCTGTGAACATAGCACCATCACTTAAGATTGTTAAGAGTTTTAGTAAAGTTAAAAAGGACAAAAACAAAGCTTGAATGATACAATTTTGATAAAGAACAAATAGGTTCATGAGCCTATTTGACAAGCCTCCTTGTTGTGAGGGAGACAGTTGTCCAAATGACAGATGGACGTATGTGTTAACAAGTCTGTCTGAATTTGTCTAGACTGTGATTTCAACAATTGTGGATAGATTGCAAAATAACTGCACATTAGTTCTCTACAATGAGCAGAATGATGTGCCATTTGAAAGATTTTTTTCGATAGCTTCAAGGTCAAAGTCACACATCAAGGTCAAATAATATATTTGACTTTGACTGGAGTAAAAATCATACATTAACATATGGTTCTCAAAATATTTTCACCATTCTGAGAATATATTCCATTTTAAAGGATTTTGCCAATAGCTCCAAGGTTACATATCAAGTTCAAATTTGAAATTTAAGCTTGACCTGGGCTTAACTCTATATTTAGTAATTTCAAAATAGGTTCACTCTAGTTTTTATCATGACGAGATTTGCCATTTTAAAGGACTTTCAGATATCCTCAAGTTCAATATCACTCATCAAGGTCTAATGTTGAAACTTACCTTGTTCAAGCCATTACTACTACATCACTCCTACCTTACTCCTGCATATATTCATGAACTTAAATATAATTTGTAACATTTGTTTTCAATCATGAGTAGATATGACATTAACCCATTCCCACACAGTGACACTTTTGGATGCCCCTCAAGAAAAACAATTGGGAAAACATTGTAACAAGCAATTTCTTCATTTTACATTTTCTTTCATTTTTCTAGCTAGGCAGTTGAAAAAAATCTAAGATTTCATAAACTTTAAATTGTTGTCTGCAACTCCTTTTCACTTAGGACCAGTCTAAAATTTTTCCATCAGGTATTGGGTTAAAAATAATATACATTTAAAGATTGATTAAAGATCAAGCCACAGCTGAAGGTCAAATGTTTGCGGGTTCGGCACAACCTTTCCCAGTTATTATATACATTTCCTATTGCTAGGACATATTTCATGATTAAGGCTAGATGAAGTCATTTTCGTGACATGAAAAATAACCAAGAATAAAAGATTAACAGTAGTCAAGTTTTTTTAACTATAGTCAAAGCGTGTTGGTATATATGATAAATGGAATACAAAACCTTTTAATTGGACTTTTTCCAGGTAGGAAATTTGATATTTCACTTGTCCTTTGGTCTCATGTAATATCCAGATTTTCCTACGTGGCTAGAATCCAATACTAGATTTTGTATCACAGATATAGTATTCCTAATTCCCTGTATATTCCCTATTCATAATTATGTATTTTTATGTTGTCACAGAACCAAAGAAGAAGCAAGATGTATCGGACATCCAGGCAACACCAGTTAAATCTAGTCTGGATAAAATATCAGAAGGTAGTGAAACTCTTACCTCAAGATCTGAGAAGTCTGAACCAACTTATAAAGAAAGAAGTTACAGCCAGAAAGGTTCATCAGTGGATGATGAGGAGATTGAGGAAGACATTGCATCAGCTGCTTCTGAAGTGTCTGATGAGAAGACGAAGGAACAAGAAATGAAAATAGACTTACATACTAGTACGCATCAGGATCTCTATGATGTGTCTACAGTTTATACAGAGGACTTTGAAACTGAGCCAGTTACACATAGTGTGACACAGTATGACAAGCCTCCAGTGAGTGCTAGAAGTGCCAAAAGTCAAGGATCTGAATTAGACTCTGGACCTCAGTCAGCAAGGTCAATGACTGAAGCAATATCTGAATATATTCCAGAACACATGTCGGAGGCAGTGTCTGCAGCATCAGCCTCTGAACCTTTCATTAAACAATTAGATCTTAAACAAGATCCAAATACAAGACAGGAACAATATGCCCCTGAACAATATGATAAGGATGTAGATAGTGATGCAGAGAATTCTATCTCAATTGTTGAATCGTCTAGACCGAGTAGTGGAAGGAGTGATAGATCAATTCCTTCCTATCAGACTGAACATGAATCTTCAGAATCAGAGAAATCTCCTGCATATCCTCAAGAGAAAGTTGACGATGTTGTGCAAGATGAAGTCAGTGAACCAAGTTTATCATACACAAAAAAGAAACCAATTAGCCTGACATCAGGAAATCTGTTCGATATTGATGATTTATTAGGGCCTCCTGATGAAGAGGATTTAACTCCGGTTGCTTCTCCGAGGAGTAAGGATGAAACTCCTCGAGACACCAGTGATACTGGAAACTTCTTCGATGCTCTCACTGACTTCAATGAAGGGGACAGAGTCACTGTTACAGGGACGAATGGGGAGAGATGTTCAGGGACTTTGTTATTCAAGGGTAATGTTAAATTTGCTCCTGGCATTTGGGCGGGTGTTGAACTTGATAAACCTGAAGGTAGGCATGATGGTATGGAGGAGAATGTGAGATATTTCACCTGTAAAGCTAGATGTGGGCTTATAGTGCCAGGTCATGACCTCCAGCCTGAACCTGAAGAACAAGAACCAATGTTTGACAATGTTAGATCAAGTATTGAAAGCACTGTTAGTGTGAATGATGACGGAGAACTCGCTCAATTGATTAGAGAAGCAGATGAAAATGTCCAGCTATTTGGTGAAACCCCTGCACCTTCTCCAAGATCACCTGAGATAGAAAATGAGGTAAAGGACACAAGATCTCGAAATGAACGATTAGCTGATCTTTTTACAGATGATATACTGAAATCTGTCGTGCAAGATGATGTAAATGTTATAAGTGACATAGCTAACAAACAATCCAAAAAGAAATCCCCAAAGGGGCCTCCAGTTCCACCAAAGCCAGAGAGCAAGAAGAAAGTATCTTCGGAACAAGTGTTAACAAACGGGGATGTTAATGATTTGGAAGAATTCCTTCAACCAACAAATAAAGTAACTCAACAAGCTCAGCAAAAACGTGAGTTTGAAAACACAGCAAATGATACAGTTAAATCATTAGTGAATGAATCTATTGACCATATATTAGCAATTAGGCACAACAGACAGAATTTGGACAAGGATCAGTCTCGAGATAGTGGTAACTTTACAGATGGCGTGGAAGAGGAGCAGCCTGAGGGGACAGCGTCCCCTACTGAGGAGCTGAAAGGGGTCTTAGATAGGCAGGAAGATGAAGAAGGGGA
Source organism: Fragum fragum (assembly GCA_946902895.1). Classification (NCBI taxonomy): domain Eukaryota; kingdom Metazoa; phylum Mollusca; class Bivalvia; order Cardiida; family Cardiidae; genus Fragum; species Fragum fragum. The sequence goes on from OX336380.1 coordinate 26,890,875, forward strand.
CCAAATGGAGGCCCCTTTTAGACCTGGTTCCCCTGTTCCAGGCTTACAGTCACATAAGGTAGGTGCTCTTCTCATTGAGAAGTCTATTATAAATGTTCAAAGATAGTTTATTATTTCTTGACTAAGGGATTTCAGACATCATGTTATATAAGATTTTACCGTCAGTTTTGTTTGGAAAGTTGGTTTCTCTCTAGTATTTGAGAATAATTTAATTTTCAGTTTTGTCTATCAAAAATGGGCGTTCTGATTGGTAAACAAAAAAATATAACTCCATGAACAAAATTTTGAGCACGCAGCGATTCTGGATGCATCCGCACAAAATAGTCCCATACAAAAAGGTATCAAAATTTGTAAAGCTTTTGTTTTAACCCTCGGAGCTATTAAATTATAAGAAATGAAGAGAATATTTTTTATTCTCCCTGAAAATTTTTTCGGGGGGAGCATATAGTCGCTGGCCTGTGTGTCCGTCCGTCCATCCAAAGTCATATCTCAGCAACCCCTGGGCCTAATTGGACGAAACTTCATATATAATCTTCGTAGGAAATTTCCAAGACCGCTTTTTTTATTTTTCTTATTTCAAGGCTGCGTCATGGAAAAAGGGGCTTTAATGTAAAAACTAGTTGTTTGCCAATTTCTCCAAGACTGATTGTTAGAATTTCATATTTGAGTAGCAAATCAGATCCCCTTGACCTTAAACTAAGAAGAATTTTTTTTTTAAAAATTGGTCATTGGAAAAGGGGCCTTAATGTTATTACCTTTACGTTAACTGTCTTTTTTCCCCGCAAAAACTAAAATTGGCAATAACTTTTGATTGGTTACAGATTAAGTCTTCATATTTCACATGTGCATTGCTTATGACAAACCCTTTCTGTTGGTACCAAGTTCAAGGTCATCATTCAAGGTCAAGATCATTTCTCAAGGTCAAAATTTGGGAAATTAAAACTTTAAAATTAGCCATAATTTTGCAATAGTAGTGATATAGCCAACATATAAGCATTTTTCATATGTTTATTACCTGTGACAAGACCTTTCAGCAGAAACTTAGATAAAGTTCTTGGTCAAGGTCAAATTCTAACTGATAAGGGATTGCAATTTTTATATTTTGTATATTTCCTACTCTGAAATGAATCAGTCTATTTTTTCTGCAAGACTACTCAAGTTAGTCTTCATTTTTTTTTATGGAAACATTTTTCATTAATAACTTTGATGGTCAAGGTAAAATATATAACCCTTTACCATATAATGATATTGAATTTTACTAGAGTCAGGCCTGTGAAGCCAAACAGATTCCTTCAATTTTTGTCAAACTTCCAAATTCTTGTGAACTGAACTCTCAAACTATAGTTGCATTCAATAAGAAGAGTTTTGTCCAATAATAGCATACAGTTTTGTGACAAGAGCCTTATTCGGGGAGCATAATCCTTCTGACGGCTTTTGTTTGTTTTCATGGAGGTATGAACCGAAAAACCTAATCACACTGTATGAATACGCGAAATATTCTCTTCATCTCTTAATTGAAGTGTTTCAAGATGATGGATAGTTCAACACATTACCAGATTACAAAATTTAAGACTGGTCCATTTTGTCAAAGATGTTGCAGATGACATTGTCAAGTCTTTAAAATTCTAACATAAAAAGAAAACAAGCTTGACAGTTCAGAAATTGCTTTTTACATTTTCATCTTGATTTCTCAGAAGTTTCTTTGGAGATGGTAAAAGTTTTGACTGTTTGGAATGGGTTGACCCATCCCCACATAAATCCCCTTTTTATCATTTTTAAGAAGAAAGTTTTTGGAAACATTGAGGAAAAAGAAGAAATTGCTTGTGACAAGCAATTTCTTATTCGTCTATAATATTTTCTACCCTAAACGGCTTCATTTTTAATTCCATCAATTTCAAATTTTTCAAATTGAACAATTAGAAAATTCTGCTGTCCCATATTAGATCACAATGGGTGGCAAACAACAATTCTAAGTGTGTTAGTGTTGGACTTGAAATATTCATAATATTTTTTAACCAAGAAATCAAATTCTAAGTATTTCAATGAGTAAAAATTGAAGTCTGTAACTTCTAAACCAGTCTAAACATTTGTTGTCTATTAATGAGTTAACTCATGACATATTTAACAGGATAGCCACAAGCCAGTGGAAGACAGTGGAAATTTTGAAGGAGAATATGAGGATGAATTATGGTTACCACACAGTAAATCTCCGCCCCCTTATGGAGCTGAACACGGTCAGTAATTAGACCCTGTCTTAACCCATTCCCACTCAATGACGTTTTTAGACGCCCCCAACCCCACCCCCAAGAAATATATGTGGAAAATGAAGAAATTGCTTGTTACAAGCAATTCCTTCATTATCCACAATGATTTTTACCCTAAACATAAAAAAATCTAGAATTTCATAAGCATTAAATTGTCCTCTGCAAATCGTTTCAATTTGGACCAGTCTAAAATTTGCTTTCTGGTAATGGATTAAGTTGCCTGAACCCTTTGGACTTGTTGGACCAGTCAAGAATGTTGTAATGAGTAGTAATTTGTTAAGGCAAAATACTCATTTGACATAAAAGTACTTAATGTAAAGATCAAGGTCATTGATGAGGTTTTGTATTTAGGTCAACTTCAGGTATCTGAAAATTTGCTGTTGAAGGGAAAAAATGTTTCACATAATTATGTCAGGGTTTTCATTAGTTCCCAAAAGTCAAGAGTCATTGATCCTTGGGCCAAGAGTTCCAAGAGTCAAAATTGAAATCCCAAGAGACAAAATGCGATATGCCCCAATCCCCCCCCCCCCTCCCCTGCGCCTCCAAGCAATTTAGGAAAGAAAAAAAAGTTAATAACTTTTTCAGCAATGGTGCCTTGAAAGTGTTTGTATTGTTTTTATAGCAATGGTGCCTTTGTCAGTTTGAAACATTTCTCCAATCTGACAATATTCTATTTTTAATATAAGATAAAATTTAGGGAAAGTTTAGTATTTATACATATATGGTTATTAGATTGAATCAGTTTTAGAAAATTTCAAGATTACTAAGAGGATCAAATTATTGTCATTTTTCTTAAAAAGAAGTGCTGATTTTATCCATGAAAACCCATGACATTTCTTGGGCAACATTTTCTTTGGTTTCATTTTTCTTGATTATATTTTGTTAGCTTTTTAGGTCACCTAACCAAATGTTCATGGTGACCTATTGCAATCATCGTTTGTCCGTCGTCGTGCGTTGTCCGTCGTCTGTTAACTTTTAAACATTTTCATCTTCTTCTCAAGAACTACTGGGCGGATTTCAACCAAACTTGGTAGAAAGCATCATTGGGGGATGCCAATTCAAGTTTGTGAAAATAGGGGTTCTGGGGGTCATAGGGGCCCAAATAGGGGCCAAAAAGGGGTAATTTTTGGTACTTCTTTAAAAATCTTCTTCTAATAAACCGTTAATGCCAGAGCTTAAATATTTTGTGTGCATGACAACTAGGACAGGTATATTATGAATTGTGAAATTCATGCCCCTGGGGTCATGTATGGGGCCACACCCAGAGGTCAAAGTTCATCATGTTAAAAAATTCACATTTTCGCAAATTTCAAACAAACTTGGTGAAAAGCATCATTTGGTAATGGTTATTTGCATTTGTGAAAATAAAAAGGCTGTGGGGTCAGGGGGCCCTAAAATGGGGACCAAAAGGGGGTAATTTTTGGTAACTTTTAATTATTTCATCTTCTTCTCAAGAACTACTGGGCGGATTTCAACCAAACTTGGTAGAAAGCATCATTGGGGGATGCCAATTCAAGTTTGTGAAAATAGGGGTTCTGGGGGTCATAGGGGCCCAAATAGGGGCCAAAAAGGGGTAATTTTTGGTACTTCTTTAAAAATCTTCTTCTAATAAACCGTTAATGCCAGAGCTTAAATATTTTGTGTGAATGACAACTAGGACAGGTATATTATGAATTGTGAAATTCATGCCCCTGGGGTCATGTATGGGGCCACACCCAGAGGTCAAAGTTCATCATGTTAAAAAATTCACATTTTCGCAAATTTCAAACAAACTTGGTGAAAAGCATCATTTGGTAATGGTTATTTGGATTTGTGAAAATAAAAAGGCTGTGGGGTCAGGGGGCCCTAAAATGGGGACCAAAAGGGGGTAATTTTTGGTAACTTTTAATTATTTCATCTTCTTCTCAAGAACTACTGGGCGGATTTCAACCAAACTTGGTAGAAAGCATCATTGGGGGATGCCAATTCAAGTTTGTGAAAATAGGGGTTCTGGGGGTCATAGGGGCCCAAATAGGGGCCAAAAAGGGGTAATTTTTGGTACTTCTTTAAAAATCTTCTTCTAATAAACCGTTAGTGCCAGAGCTTAAATATTTTGTGTGCATGACAACTAGGACAGGTATATTATAAATTGTGAAATTCATGCCCCTGGGGTCATGTATGGGGCCACACCCAGAGGTCAAAGTTCATCATGTTAAAAAATTCACATTTTCATCTTCTTCTGATGAAGTACAAAGCCAATTTCAAACAAACTTGGTGAAAAGCATCATTTGGTAATGGTTATTTGGATTTGTGAAAATAAAAAGGCTGGGGGGTCAGGAGGCCCTAAAATGGGGACCAAAAGGGGGTAGTTTTTGGTAACTTTAAACCTTTTCATCTTCTTCTCAAGAACTACTGAGGGGATTTCAACCAAACCTTTTTCTAATTCTTTCAAACAAAATCACTTGTCTTGGTGCTCTTTTACTCAGGTGACCGTTAAGGCCCACTGGGCCTCTTGTTATAATAGCAAATAAGTAAATTTCAGTAGGATTAGAACACCAAAAATGGGTTTAATCATTTATTTCACAGGTGTTACGTACCTGTCAATTACGATTGCCAATGCATGTCCATCACTCGAGAGTGTTAATTACTAATCAACCTTGTTGTTATCCTTGATAGGGGTTATATTTTCATAATCAATTAACCATTTTCCAATAATTTTGGCACACTTATGATAACCCTTGAAGCATGGTTGCTAATTTCGAGAGTCAAAATGAAGCACAGTGACAAATCTTGGAGCGTCAAAATTGCATTTTTTGGAATTTCTGTGTGTCAATAGCCGAGGTCTCTGGTCAAATGAAAACCCTGTTATGTGTATAGTCCTTATTCGTGGAATGTGGATTGAAAAAAGATTGTGTCAAACTTTTGGACAATTTTTTTTTTCAAGTATACAAATTTGAAAGCTAGTCAATTGTGGAGGATGTAGCAGATGAAATGAAAAATAGTTTTGTACAGGGTGAAAGAATTGGGAGAAAAAGGATGAATCACTGGTGACTTGCAATTTTCGCTTGTCCTTCAATGTTGTCCCACATGCAACTCAAGATTTGGATTACTGAAAAAAAAACTACTGTTGAATCCTTGCTGCATTGTTGTAAAATTAATCTATCCACCACACTCCCTCCTTTTTACATCCTCCAAGAAAAAAGCATTGAAAAGCATTGCAATTTCTTCATTATCCACAATGTTTTCTATCCAAAAAGAAGAAAAAACTATTAACTTCCATCAACTTGAAATTGTCATCTGCAGCATTTTTAATTTGGACCAGTCTAAATGGGTTATTTATTAATATTTATTATATATGTGACCTGTATTACAAAATGGGATATCCCAGATACTTAATAAATCTAAACTTCCATCAACTTGAAATTGTCATCTGCAGCATTTTTAATTTGGACCAGTCTAAATGGGTTATTTATTAATATTTATTATATATGTGACCTGTATTAAGAAATGGGATATCCCAGATACTTGATAAAACGAATGTTTAAAACACTTTCTTGTTCAACACCTGATTTTCACATCTTTTTGATTTTTATAATTCAAAAATCATTTTTGGAAAAGAAGAAATTGCTTGAAAAAAGCAATTTCTTCTTTACCAACAATATTTTCTACTCTGTAGGTTGGTTACTTTTCAAATTGCACTCATTTTTTTCATTGGCTTATCTTTGTCTATACCTCCTGCCAAATGAGAAATATTTAGGTTCATGGTGACAAGGATAAAAATCGGAGCATAGTTAGATAAAAGGACTATTCTATATCCATGAATTATACTTACATGACATAGTGTTGATCCTTGTCAGACCACATTATCTGCATTTGATCAGGGTCATTACTTTTCAAGCTTCCTGAAAGGTATATTTTTGCTGAATCCATTCCTGAGCAATGACACTTTTAAGATTGCATTAAAATCAAAGGGTTGTAAGCACTGGGTGAACTGATCTATACTCAACATGCCAATTGTAAACCAATATGGTTAACAAACCTGCCTTAACCCATTCCCCACGACACCTTTAGATGAACCCAAGAAAAAAAGCTGGGGAAAACATTGTGGAAAATGATCCACAATCTTTTCTACCCTAAAATACGATGATTTTAACAATTTCATCAGCTTGAAATTGTCATCTGCAACATTTTTTGAATTGGAGCTGGTCTAGAATTTTATCGTGTTGGAATAGGTTAATTGATTGAATATTTTGTTTCCTCTACAGATGTAAAACCTGAGATTGGAAGGCCTGATCTGAGAAAGTTGGCAGATGAAGTTTTTTACGCAGTTCCTCATCAAACAGAGGAAATCAACAACATAGTGTCAAGTGCGGTTGATGAATTCTGGACTCAGAGAAGGTATGGTGAATCACTATCGGATGTCCAGCCATCGGAAAAATACTTTACACAGGAAGAGACAGGGTCTGATTTGATAAGCAGTAGTCGTAGAGTGTTCAAGAGCTTGTTGTTTGATTTGACAGGTGAAATTGTGCGAAATATTTATAAGGAAGAAGAGAATGACACTCCAGCGCCATGGAAAAAACCCAAACATAAACAAAATAAATATCATCGGGGTGCTGGTCCCCCAACAACAGTTGATGTACTGAAACCAGCTGTTCAGGAAGCTGTCATAGATATTTTAGGTTTGAACGGTTCAAAGAAACCGGATCGTAGCAAGTGGGGTGTTAGGAATAAGAAAAAAGATTTAGTGGATAATATTTTAGTGCAGGAGCTTCGAGAAGAGGAGCCTGATTGGGTAAATTATGACGACGACGAATTAGCTGTCAAAATGCAACTGACTGAAACAATTTTCGAAAATTTATTGACAGATACCGTTCATACAATAAATAAGATTTATCGACGGAAACAGTTACTGCAGCAACAAAGTAGAGGTCAGGCAGCTAAATGACTACGGAGTTAGTGGATTATGGTATAGAAATGAAAATTAAAACGACAGCTTATTCCTGAACATAAAGTGGATGGGCATTAGATTTAAAAGTAGTATGTTAACTGGTTAACCCTTTCCCACTTTGCAAAATTTTGGACCTGTCCAAATTCAAACGTTTTGCAAATGAAAATTGAAATATGATTTAATTTGAAAAATAATCATTCAGTAGGGTAGAAAATATTGTAGAAAAAGAAGAAATTGCTTGTCACAAGCAATTTCTTCTTTTTCTACAATTTTTTCTCAAATACAAAAGCACAGGGATGTAAAAAACCAGCGATTGAACTGGAAAGGGTTAAAGAATATGTTGTGCTTTACCGTTAACCAATCACGGCATGATTCCGCATTTTAACACTTAAGAAAATTTAAACATTTAAGGAAAAATGTATGAGAAAACATTTGAAAATACGGAAAAATTGCTCGTAAGCATCCTTCCATGTTCTCACCTTGTTTTCTACATTACATAACACTTTTCCCTCAATTTCAACTTACTTCAGATTGTCGCTGCAACTTATTGGAAGTGGGACAGGTCTAATATTTCGTCTACTTATAGTAGAGTAAAACTTCAATTTGCATTTTTAAACATACAGAAAATATTGTGGAAAGAGATGTAATTTAGCTTTTGTTTTTACTCCTTGTCCTGCTGAACAAAAAAGAAGATAGCCTAGACAAAGATCAGACTGCATGTTTATACAGACTGATCTTTGTCCTTGATGCCTGCTAATGAAGGAATATTATTTTTTAACCCATTCTCAAAGGACACAATTTAGACTATCCATTTTTAATGATGTTCCAGATGACAAATTCAAGGTTATGATTTTTTTGTTTTTTACTTTTTGGTTAGAAAAATTGTGGATAATGAAGAAATTGCTTGAAACAATAAATTCTTCATTTTCCACAATGTTTCAAAAGATTATTGGCTGGGGGGTGTCTAATTGCACCACTGTTTTGGAATAGGTCAATCAGAAGGGTCAAATGCAAGAAATTCAACCCTTGAATTGAAAACAAAGTTAAGAAACAATAGCATCAACTATTGTAATGCCTTCCAGTTTTGTTAGCCGTTGCATGTAATCTATCTCTAACAGCTATTTTGACTGAATATATGCCTGGGTAAGTGAGCCCTCTTCCAAACAATCCTAGATTGAAATAAATGTCTTTGAAAACCTTATGGAAAAAATGAATAATCAGCGCTTTATTCTTTTGTCTTAACTCTTGTCATGCTGAGCCCTGATTATTCCAGTTTTGGCAGAAGATATAGACAAAGATCAGCCTGCATATATGTAATGTCTGAATTTAGTCTTCACCAACTGATTGTACAATTCAAGCTAGAGTTGTTAATGAAAATAATTTTAATGAAATACCCTCAACTAATACTACCAGTGCCTTAAGTCCTTTGATTTTAATGAATTTCTGAGAAAGGATTTTTGTCAGTTTGATAGGGGTTATAAATTTCCAACATCCTTAATTAGCACTTTCCTGTACAAACATGGGATTTTACATCACTGATTTTATGCTTGAGGAAACCACATAGGATGGTTTCAATTCAAATGGCATCAAATTTTCATTGGCGTCTGGAACTTCTTTCAATTTGGACCAGTCTAAAATAAAAAAGATATAGGAAAAGGTCAACATTTTTAACCATTTCCTGTTCAATCCCTGTTTTTTTTTGTCCATTTGTTTTTATACTTAAGGAAGCATTGAGGAAAAGAGAGAAATTGCTTGTAACAAGCAACTTCTTTTTCCACAATTTTTCTACCCTATTGAATTGTTATTTTTCAAATTAAATCCACTTTCAAATTTCATCTGCAAAACCTTTGAATTCGGACAGGTCAAAAATTTTGCAAAACTGGAAAGGTTTAATCATCTGATCCTGATATTTTTCTTAATTCTTGTGACTTCTAAAGTGGACCAGTCTGACATATTGATATTGAGGGTTTACATGACTGAACGGGTTTTTGATGCCATCCCTTATACCAGCAGCTTGCATTTGTTAGCTTTTTTTATTGAATTATTTGTATATTTTAATGTTAAAGATCTGATAAGCATTCTACCAGTTGCCTTCTGGGCTAGTTACTTATAGACTGTTAACCTCCCTGTTGAATTAACCCATTACTTGACGACAAAATTATAGACTGGAAATTGCAGACATTTAAAGAATGTTTAAATTAAAAAACAGGTGTCATAGTGGATGGAAAACATGGCGAGAAAAGGAGAAATTGCTTGTAACTCAAGTATTTTTTTCTTTAGTTTGTGAGGGAATGGATTAAGGAAGTTGAAAGGGTCAAACTTTGTTGGTCAAGTAGTACAACTCTCTGGACAGACCCTTTGAAAATTGGCAGAAATTAGAATTGACATATGAAAAGTTTCATTCAAGATCATAAACTTTACAGAAATTTTTTCTTTGAACAAATGTTCAAGTTGATTCTAAAGTTTTGTGAATCTTTGAATATTTGCACAAGGCAATACTATTTTTATTGAGATTTGAAGACTTATCAAAGGGAGGTAATTGTTAGGGGAATGTATAGTTAAGGACCAGTCACAGGGATTTTTTATTTAACTTACTGTGATATTTTATTATTGTACATTTTTTGTACAGATGTTTATTATTATAATTATTATTATTATGTAACTAGATTGTGTAGAATTTGGCTAGTTTCCCCCCTTTTTTTATACTTTAGCAATTATGAATCATTAACACATTGTCCATCTCTTTAACCCTTTCCTGTTCAAAACCGGGTTTTTTCATTGCTGTGATGTCATACTAGAGAAAATATTGCGGAAAAAGGAGAAATTGCTTGTTACAAGCAATTTCTCCTTTTCCCACAATATTTTCTACAACATAGGAGGGCTTCTTTTTTAATTGCATCCAATTTTAATTGTCGTCTGCAACCTCTTTCAATTTGGACCAGTCTAAAATTTGGAAAAACAGGAAAGGGTTAAAAATTTAGTAACAATTTAGATGCACTATCATTGCAGTATAGGAACATAATCATCTTCTTGGTTGTGTGGTCACTCATGACTTTTGAGCAATGACAATGACCCTAGCAAGCCCAGTACATGTCATAAATCACAACTGTCAAAGAAAGATTCAATTAACCAATCAAATGGCTCCTATCAAAGGCCGTCACATATATTATGACTCTTGTTTAAAGTAATTTTGTCAGTAAACAACCAAAATGGCATAACTAGGAGGTGTGAAGTACAAATTTTCGCTACTTGTCCCAGATAAGTAGGACATGATTATCTACTTGTCCAAAATTAACCCTTTACCAGACAAATTTTAGACTAGCCCAAATAGAAAAGAGTTGCAGACAATAATTTGAAGTTTATGAAAAATTAGATTTTTTCAACTGTCTGAGTTGAAAATATTGAGGAAAATGAAGAAATTGCTTGTTTTTTATTAGGGGCATCAAAAAATGTCACTTGGTGGGAATGGGTTAAAATGAACTGGTCCACTAAATAGTGAAGAGGTCTGGAGTTTCTTTGAATTTGAACCAGTCCGAAATTTTCTGAAGTGAAAATGAATAAGACTTTTTTCAATGTTTTATCATCTGGTAATAATTTGAATTATTGCCCTTTATCACAAAGTAAGAAGTGAAATATTCCAAGTCTTTTTTTTTTCATCAAAGCATCACACTTCAGTATGAAAAGACTTGGCTTTATTACACCTCTGCCAGACAAAGGCATTGTAGACTAGCAAACGTTGATAGAAATTGTAGACCACAATTCAAATTGCATCTTAATTGAAGAACAAGCAGGTAATGTCATAGAAAACATTCTTATAAAAGGAGAAATTGCTTGTTACAAGTGATTTCTGTATTTCCATCATTTTTTTTTTCAAATCAATTTTTCCTGCAGTACATCAAAAACGGTTATGATAAATGGTCTGATAAACTTCATTTTACCCATTACCAGATGACAAAATTATAGATTGGTCCAAATTGAAAGAAGTTGCAGACAACATTTCAAAGTGAGCTAAAATTTGAAAATAAGTGTCAAATAGGGTAGAAAACATTGTGCGAAAAAGGAGAAATTGCTTGTTACATGTAGTTTCTCCTTTACCCACAAAGTTTTTCTGGTGATTGAATTCCTTCAGGGCGTCAAAAAGTGTCAATGTGTGGAAATGGATCTGACCTGATCAGGACTATTATGCTTTGATTTTTGCTTCTTTGTACATAAGATCTGTATTATTTATTACTATTTTGTTGAGCTATATATGAAGTTCTTCGTTTCTATGCAGTGGTTCCTGAATTAATTGATAAGTACAAAACTATAGTTATTTTTTCATTTGCTTAACCCATTCAAATCAGTCCAGCTTTTTAATGCACCCATGCTTAGTGGATAATGAAGAAGTTGTTTATTACAAGCAATTCCATCATTATCCCCAATGTTTTTCAATAAGTTTTGAAAATTGATCACCTTTAAGTCTGCCGCAACTTCTTTGAATTCTTTCCAGTCTAAATTTTTGTTGTTTAGGAATGGGTTAGAAATTTACAGTTCATACGTTGAAGGATGGGTTGTCTTCTGGTCCTCAATATCATAAGGTTGGAAGTTAACCCATTCCCATACATACCTGCTTTTTGACACCCCTCAGAAAAAAGCTTTGGAAAACAATGTGGACTATGAAGAAAATGCTTGTTACAAGCAATTTCTTCAATGTCCACAATTTTTTCTGCCCTAAAAAGCAAAGAAATACCAACAACTTGGAATTGTAATCTTCAACTTCTTCCAATTTGGACCTGTCTAATAATTTTGTCATTTGGTAATGGAGTGAGAAGGATTAATAAGAAAAATTTTTTTGTCAGACATCAGAAAGACTGTTGCCTTAACGGGGTTTGAAAGCAAGACCCCAGGATTGCCAGTGTAGTTATGCTTTCCGGTTATCTAATGCTTGATTGATCTAATTTATAAGTTGTACTTGCAGGTATTATAGATTTTTACATTTTCAATAAACATTACAGCTTTTAGATGATAGCTATGTCATTTTTGCTTTTCTTTCATTTTTTCTTTCTTTTTTCTTTATTGTAATCTAGTTAAACTTTTCAAAGGGATTGTCATTTAGATAATTTTGGGGTAGGCAGCAAGGAATTGATTTTCAGAAAAGAAATTCTGTGGTATTAACTGGCTGGGATACGATTAAAGACTGGTCATAATTTAAAAATGTCTCAGACAGCAATTTAAAAGAAGTTTGATTTGAGAAATAAGCACCTTCTTGCAAACTTTGTTGGAAGAGAAGAATCATTCTTTGGTGCAATTTCTGCTTTCACCATAAAATCTTCAAGGATGTTATACTTGAAGGCTGTAGAAAAAAAGTACAATTGTTTTAGGAAGAGATTGAAGATAGTTGGCTTTGAAGGGCTGAATACATAGTTTCCTAGGGTAGAAGATGCTATCTGCCCATTGCTAGGACATTTTCCTAAATTTCCCATATTTTCTACTTGAACAGCTCTCTTTCTATTTTGAGTGTGAATATTCTAAATGCTATCACATTCCATGCCATTTTAACCCATTCCCAAACAACAAAATTCTAGACCACTCCAAATTCAAAGAAGTTGCAGATGAAAATTTTAAGTTGATGATATCTTTAAAGTCTTTGTCTTTTGGGATAGAAAACATTGTAGATAATGAAGAAATCACTTGTTTTGCTTGTAACTAGCAATTTCTTTGTTATCCACAATGTTTACAAAACTTTTTTTCTTGAGGTGCTGAAAAACGGGTGATTGTGCGGGAATTGGTGCATTCTCAATGTTTCATATTGACAATTTAAGAGTTGACAAAATACCAGATGACCAAAATTTCAACTGGCTGAAATCTAAAGAATATTGACAGATGTAATTTCAAAAGTGTTAAAATTGAAAAAAATCAATGCCTTTTAAGGAAGGAATATTGTGAGAAAAGGAGATATCATTTTTCACAAGGAATTTTTCCCTTTTGCACAATACTTTCCACAGGTATTTATCTCCAGGGTATCAAAATTAGGGTTGTGTGGTAAATGGTTGAAACTAGACTCCTCAAGAATTCAAGAATAGATATACGGTAGATGAGAATTTAAAAATAAAAAAAGGGTGCAAAATTGAAAGGAATTTTATGGGTCAGCATATATTGCCAGGAAAATGCTTGAAAATGCAACATTTTCTTTGTTTGTATCTCAATGATAGTGTGTTTAAGGGTTAACCCATTTCCACACAGTGATGCTTTTAAACACCCCTCAGTATGAAATATTTGGAAAACATTGTGGATAATGAAGAAATTGCTTGTTACAAGCAATTTCTTCATTGTCCACAATTTTTTCTACGCCAATGTTTACTTTGCCAAAAGACATCACTTTGAAATTTTCGTCTGCATTTTTAGCTCACCTGAGCACGTAGTGCTCAAGTGAGCTATTGTGATCGTCTTTTGTCCGGCGTCCGTCCCTTGTGCGTCTTGTGGCGTCCGTCAACAATTTCTTTAAACGACATCTCCTCCCAAACCACTGGGCCAATTTGAACCAAATTTGGCAGAAATGTTCCTTAGGTGGCCTCCTTCAAAAACAGCTAAAAGAATTGAAATCAGTTAAAAACTCTGGTTGCCATGGCAACAAAAGTGAATTTTGAAATAATCTTTAAAAATCTTCTTCTCCTGACCCAGAAGGCGTAGAGCCTTGATATTTTGCATGAAGCATCAGTATATTGACCTCTTTCAAAATAGCTAAAATCATGATCCTCGGGTCCCCAGGGGCAGAGCCCCAGGGGGTCGGGGTTTATATAGAAATAAAGAACAATTTTTTAAACGACATCTCCTCCCAAACCACTGGGCCAATTTGAACCAAATTTGGCAGAAATGTTCCTTAGGTGGTCCCCTTCAAAAATAGCTAAAAGAATTGAAATCCGTTAAAAACTCTTGTTGCCATGGCAACAAAAGTGAAATTTTAAAATAATCTTTAAAAATCTTCTCTTGACCCAGAAGGCGTAGAGCCTTGATATTTTGCATGAAGCATCAGTATATTGGCCTCTTTCAAAATAGCTAAAATCATGATCCTCGGGTCCCCAGGGGCGTAGCCTCAGGGAGGTGGGGTTTATATAGAAATAAAGAATGATTTTTTAAATGACATATCCTCCCAAACCACTGGGCCAATTTGAACCAAAAATAGCTAAAATCATGATCCTCGGGCCCCCAGGGGCAGAGCCCCAGGGGGGTGGGGTTTATATAGAAATAAAGAACGATTTTTTAAATGACATCTTCTCCCAAACCACTGGGGTTATTTGAACCAAATTTGGCAGAAATGTTCCTTAGGTTGTCCCCTTCAAAAATAGCTAAAAGAATTGAAATCTGTTGAAAACTCTGGTTGCCATGGCAACAAAAGTGAAATTTTAAAATAATCTTTAAAAGTCTTCTCCTGACCCAAAAGGCGTAGAGCCTTGATATTTTGCATGAAGCATCAGTATATTGACCTCTTTCAAAATAGCTAAAATCAGGATCCTCAGGTCCCCAGGGGCAGAGCCCCGGGGGGGGGGGGGTGTTATATTGAAATAAGGAATGATTTTTTTAAATGACAACTCCACCCAAACTACTGGGCAAATATGAACCAAATTTGGCAGAAATGTACCTTAGAATTAGCTAAAAGAATTGAAATCCATTTTAAACTCTGGTTGCCATGGCAACAAAAGTGAAATTTCAAAATAATCTTTAAGAATCTTTTCCTCCTGACCAAGAAGGGGTAGAGACTATATATTTTGCATGAAGCATCAGTATATTGATCTCTAACAAAATAGCTAAAATCATGATCCTCGGGTCTCCAGGGGCCGACCCAGGGGGGGGGGGGGTATAGGCATGAAGCATCAGTTCACAGACTTCTTTCTTATTTCTGAAATTATAACCCATGGAAAAAGTTTTTTCCTTCTTTCAAATCAGCACTAAAGCCTTGGAATTTGTAATTTAGACTTGGATCCCCAAGTTCATAGTGTTTATATGTAATTGTGGCCCACTTGTTTCATAATCCTAACCTTAACATGAAATTAGACTGTTGAAAGAAAAAGAACCTTTATCTCAGGTGAGCGCCCCAGGGCCAACGGCCCTCTTGTCTTTGAATTTGGACTGGTCTGAATTTTGTCATGCTGGAATGGATTAAGGGTTTACTAGATTTACTGGACTACAAAATGTTTGGACTAAATCCAAATTCAAAGAAGTTTCAGAAGATGTTTCAAACTATATATGATTTGATTTCTTAATACTATTTAGGGTAGAAAGCATTTCATGAGAAGCAGATTGCTCTTAACAAGCAAATCCTTTTTCATATAATGTTTTCCACAGAGATTCTTTTCCCCCTTTTTTAAGCATGTTAAAATACTGGATTCTGTGGTAAAGGTTTCAAAGAGTTGCAGAACTCTGTCCTTCAAATATCTTTCTTTGGATAGTGCCTTTGTTTTAAGCAATTTCTTTGTCAAACCATTTCCTGGAACTGTCTTTCATGAAATGTTTCCTCCATTTGATAAAGTATGAAATGTATGAGAAATTCTTTAACTCATTAACTGCATCAAAAAACGGACAGAAATTCCAGATAACAATTTTATGTCCCAACATGGAAAGATCTGGGGCATATTGTTTAAGTTAACCATTGTCTGCATGTTGGTTGGTCTTTCAGTAACTTAACCCATTCTCACACAATGACGCTTTTGGATGCCTCTCCAGAAAAACAATTGAGAACACATTGTGTAAAATGAAGAAATTGCCTGAACAATTTCTTCATTTTACAGAATGTTTTTTCCCCAAAATAGTTGGTAAAATCTAAAATTTCATCAACTGTAAATTGTCGTCTGCAACTCCTTTCAAATTGGACCAGTCTAAAATTTTGTTGTGTGGTAATGGGTTAACCAAAAAAACTCAAAATTTACAATTACTGTAAGCCTTTTAACCCTTGTCATGATATATGAAATACCTTACTGAATTGCTAGAAAGTAAAAGGGCTGAAAGCACTGATAGAACTTGGCATTCAATAGCCTATATTTCTATTAGAAATGGATTTCGTAAACATCTTTGGGAGGAAATATACAAGCAGGAGGTGTAGACCAATATCAGACTGCACATATGTGCAGGTTGATCTTTGTCTATTCTTCCTGCCAAAATGGAATATTCGGGGTTCAGCATGACAAGGGTTAAGATACAATGCTCATATTTGGCATGATTTTAAATCTCATTGATATGCATCTGCAGATACCAAGGTCGAGGTCATGTGATAAGGTCATTTGTAAGGCAAACTTCTGCAAAAACTTAACCAAAAAACTTAACTTTTAAAATTTCTTCAAACCTATTCAAAATACAATGCTCATATTTGGCATGATGTTAGATCTCATCATTACACATCTGCAGATACCATGGTTGAAGTCATATGACAAGGTCAAGGTTGTTTATCAAGGTCACATTTCTAAAAAAAATTATGTTATGGAGGGATGTTGTTTCATAAACACATCTGGTTTCTACCCTGTAAGACAAAAAATGAGTAAATTTTCGTTCTTTAATTGTGGCCTGCAACTTTATGAATTTTTGGACAAGTCTAAAATTTTGTTGTCTGGTATTGGGTTACCCGATGAGTCATAATTTGAAATAGAATTCTACGAGAAATGGTTGTGCTGTGATTTGTCATTGCAGATGATTCTAGAGATAGAAGTAATTGACCAATTACGGCTGTCAATCAAGGAATAAACCGACCAATCAGATAATTTATTCAGCCCGAACCTGAGCTTATCAATTTCGCCATTGGCTGCCATTTTTGTTAACCTTTTTTGTTGGTTTGGCAACTAAAACGTTGTAACTACAGCTTATTCAAGCTGTAGTTTCAAAGTTTAGGTCACCAACCAACCATTTTACCTTTTTGTTACATGTTACTGGTCATAAATTTTGCAAAATAACACTGTTAAAAATCCAAGCGGAACCTCCTGTTGGAGTTAATTGGCGAGGCCTAGGCAGTCAGTGGGCTGGGCCAGCGATTGGTCAATTGTCAAATAATGGAATGATTCATTTGTTTGCCTTTCTCAAAATTGGAATTTGGAGAGAAATAATAAAATGCTAACAACGAAATAGTGCTCGCTACTATGCTCTTGTTACCCAGAGGTATGAATTCCCATGCTCAACTTATCTGACATAGGCTTTTCTACTTATAGTTAAGAATATTTTCAAGTTCACCCTGCCCAGGACAGATCTTGGAATGGTACAAAATAGAACTCAAAGATAACTCAAATTTATGAAAATTATCCTAATGCTTATATTTAACTCATTCCTACACAGTGAAGCTTTTAAACACCTCTCAATATGAAAGCTTCCAAAGCATTGTGGAAAATGAAGAAATTTCTTGTAACAAGCAATTTCTTCATTGTAACAAGCAATTTCTTCATTAACAACAATGTTTTCTGCCCAAAAACTCAAAGATTCTAAAAATTTCAACAACTTAAAGTTGTCGTTTGCAACTTCTTTGAAATTGGACCGGTCTAAAATTTGGCTGTGTGGAAATGGGTTTAGGGTAGAAAATGTTGATAATGAAGAAAATGCTGGGTTTCAGTATTTTCTTCATTAACAACAATTTCAAAATTTATCTATTTACTTTTTTGCAGACAAGTTCATTTAGATTCTGGAGAAGTAGAAAATCATGTCTTACTTGTCTTGGGACTAGTGGAGAAAATCCGGCACCCCTGCATTACCAATTACCCAACAAGTCTGTTTTTACAGCCCTTTAGAAAAAGTTTTCGAAAATATTGTGGGAATTGAAGAAATTGCTTTGCAAGCTATTTCTTCAATTCCAATGTTCAAACCTTTTTAGTTCACCTGACCAAAGGTCATGGTGACCTATTGCAATCGTGTTTTGTCTGTCTTTGTCCGTTGTATGTTAATTTTTTACATCTTTGACTTCTTAAGAACCCATAGACAGATTTCAACCAAACTTGGCAGGAAGCATCCTTATGAAAAGGCGCTTCAGATTTGTTCACGTCATGGAGTTATTTCCCTTTGGGGCCCCATAAGTGGCCAAAAAGGATACATCTTTAAAAGTCTTGTCGTCATGAACCGGCCATTGGATTAGAATCACATTTGGTATTTAGTCTTTAGGGCAAGATTGTACAAGAAAAATGGCCGTGCTGGGAGGGGGGGAGAGGGGGGGGGGAAGGCCATAAGCTAACATATTGACAACTTTGAAAATCTTTTTCTACCAAACCAAAAGTTCTACAGCTCTGATATTTGGTATGTTGCGTCATCTATTCAACCTCTATCAAAATTATATAAATTATAACTCCAGGGTCAAAATTAGCCTATTCCCAGATGTCACAAGTTTAACATAGGCTTATGTACTGAAAATTTCAAAAATCTTCTCCCAAACTGGAGGGCCAAGCGCTTTAATATTTTGTAGGTAGCATCATCTAGTGGATTGTATAAATCATTGCCCCAGAGACAGAATTATTCCATTCCCAGACGTTACAAGCTTTATATAGTGAAAATTTCAAAATCTCCCAAACGAGAGGGCCTAGAGCTTTGATATTTGGTATGTAGCATTATCTGATGGATTTCTATCAAGATTATATAAATCATGGCCCAAGGGTCATAATTAGCCCATTCCCTGACATCACAAGTTTTACAATGGGCTTATATAATGAAAATTTTAAAAATCTTCTCCCAAGCAGAAGGGCCTAGAACTTTGCTATTTGGTATACAGCATCATCTGGTGGACCTCTATCACGATTGTACAAATTATTGCCCCAGGATCAAAATTAACCCATTCCTGGAAGTAACAAATTTATACAAAGGGTTATACATATATAGTGAAAACTTTAAAAATCTTCTCTCTAACAGATAGGTCTAGAGCTTTGATATTTGGAATGTAGCATCATCTGGTGGATCTCTATCAATATTGTATATATTATGGCCCCAGGGTCATAAATAGCCCATTTCCAGACGTTATAAATTTTCAAAGTGCTTATATAGTGAAAGCTTTAAAACTCTTCTTTTACCAAACCTGAGGGCCTTGAGTTTTGATATTTGGTATGTAGCATCATCTGGTGGACCTCTATCAAGATAGTATAAATTATGGCCCCAGGGTCTGAATTAGCCCATTCGAAGATGTCACAAGTTTAACATAGGCTTGTTTAGTGAAAACTTTAAAAAATCTTCCTCCAAACTAAAAGGCGTAGAGCTTTGATATTTGGTATGTAGCATAATCTGGTTGACTTTTATCTGGTTTTGTGCTCTTTTGACTCAGTTGACCAAAAAGGCACTATGGGCTTCTTGTTTAAATTCATGAACTTAATTTTGTTGTCTGCAACTTCTTTCAATTTGAACCAAAGTTGAACACCTATAATTTAGTCATTTTGTAATGGATTGATAGAGAAAATACATATACTGATAATCCAAGGGCGACCATAATAGCTGTAGCTAAGTCTATCTGTCCGTCGGCCTTGAATTCTCCCCAATCCTTGGGCCAAACTTCAAATGTGGGCTCATAATGTTAGTGCGCCGAGCATATTTTCCAGTTTTTAGCTCCACTGGCTGAAAGCCAGAGAGCTATTGTCATGGCATGGTGTCCATTGAGTGTTTGTCCATCCGATCGTCCGTCCCTTTGTTTATCCACCCTTGAACTTTTACTTTGAAAATCTTTTCCTCAGAAAGTACAGAACAGATGTCAACCAAATTTCACAGAATTGATCCTTTGGTAAACCTCTATCAGATTCCTTCAAAGAAATTTAATGGGATGAAAAACATGTCTTTAACCCATTCCCACTCAATGACGCTTTAAAACACCTCTGAATATGAAAGCTTTTGAAAACATTGTGGATAATGAAGAAATTGCTTATTACAAGCAATTTCTTTATTATCCACAATGTTTTCTACCCAAAAAGACAATGAATTTGAAGATTTCATAAACTTAAAATTGATGTCTGCAACTTCTTTGAATTTGGACTGGTCTAAAATGGGCCGGACAAATTTCCATGTATGGTAAAATCTTTGAAAATCTTCTCAGAAACAGGTGGATGGATTTCAACCAAATTTCACTGGATTGGCCTTTTGATGAACAATTATCTGATTCCTTCAAAGAATTTTGAGGGATGAAAATATGGCTTGCATGGGTGGGGCTAATTTCCATAAATGATAAAAGCTTTGAAAATCTTCTTCTCAGAAACTGGTGGATGGATTTCAACTAAATTTCACAGAAATGATTCTTGGGTGAACCTTTATCAGATTCCTTCAGAGTTTTGATCAGATGAAAATTATGGCTTTAATTGCTGGTGCTTATTTCTATATACGTGTATGGTAAAAGCTTTGAAAATCTTCTTTTTAGGACCAAGTGGATGGATTTCAACCATATTTGACCGGATCAATCCTTAGGTGACCTTTTATCAGATTATAAAAATGAATTTTGATTGAATGAAAAACATGGCTTATATTGGCAAAACTTTTAAAATTCTTCTCAGAAACTAGAGTATGGATTTTAGCCAAATTTGATTGATTGATTGATTGATTGAATGGGGTTTAACGCCGCTTTTAACAGTATTTCAGTCATATCGCGGCGGCTGGAGCACATAACAATGGAATCCTGGTATTTCTCACACCAGTACTACCATTACATCCCTTCCTAGCCTCCAGCTGCTATCTCACATAGGTCTACGATTATCGACCCATTGGTGAGAGACAAAAAGTCGGAAAGGATGAGTGCCGCCGTCGGCCAAATTTGAATGGATCAATCCTTGGGTGACCATTTATAAGATTATAAAAGAGAATTTTGATTGGATGAAAAATATGACTTTAATTGGAAGGGCTAATTTCCATATTTGGTATATACTGAAAACTTTGTAAATTTCTCAGAAACCTGTTGATGGATTTCAACCAAATTTCACAGAAATGATAACCAGATGACTGTTTGTCAGATTCCTTCATTCAATTTTGATTGGTTGAAAAACATGGCTATTATGGTGGTGAGTTATGTCAATATATGGTATACTGTGAAAATTTTACATACTGAATTTTACATAACTTGATTTGACTTTTGTAACTAGAGGCGCTTGAGCGCCTGTAATGCTCCACAGGCATGAATGTACTGATTAAGCTATTTTTTTTCATGAATTTAAAATAAACTGAATATCATGAAAATACATCTAAATCATTGAAATCTTTGAAATAGTTATAGAGAACCATTTCAAACTTTTTTATTGTTTTTACAAAGTCTGAAAACTAGAGGTGCTAGAGTCCCTGTATAGCATCCCAGGCCTGAATGTATTACACAAATTGTGCTTTTAGGAATTCAATATACTGGTAAACTGAATCATCTTTGCCAATTCTGGCAAATTAATCTAGTAACTGAAATCTATGAAATAGTTCTAGAGAAGTATTTTTGACTTTTCATTGTTATACAAAAGTAAATTTATTCTAAATTCATTTACTGGTACTATTAACATATTTACAAGTTTTTCTAAATTTTCACTTATTACCATAAATGGACATAAGCCACGCCCATACGAAGGAATCTGATAAAGGTCACACTGGGATTATTTCTGTGAAATTTGGAAATCAATCCACTGGTTAAGAGATTTTCAAAGCTTTATATGAACATTAGACCTGCTATAAAAACCATGTTTTTAATCCAATCAAAATACTTTGAAGGAAACTTATAAAGGGTCACCCAAGGATCATCCCTGTGAAATTTGGTTAAATTCCGTTCAGTACTTTCTGAGAAGATTTTCTAATTGACAATAGCCGTATGGTTTTCAGCCAGTGGAGCTAAAACTGCTTGACATACATGTATCAGGTCAAGATTCACTTTATATGTTTTGCCTGTTTAATGTACTAGCAATTAAGTAGATCTTGGTAAAACATACCCAATATTGCACACAAGGTTTATCAAACAAGAGGACCATGATGGTCCTGTATCACTACCCTGAGTATGATGGCTCAAGGCTTTGATATATACAAAATATCAAAGCCCTACACCTAACTAGATCTGTGGCCTCTAAGGGCTGACGAATACTCCCCACTGCCGTCTCTTTTTAAACAAGGCAAAATTGAAACCATTGAAATGTTGGCCATTCATGATTTAACAAGTGGACAATTTTTTTTACAAATTTTAAATCAATGAGGGGCAATGACTGTGTAAAAAATTAGGGATTTTGATCAACATTGAAGATAGAAATTATGGATTTCCTGCAACATTGAACATGGCGTTTATGTTCTGGAATAAACATGTGAACCACTTTTATTTTTTCAATCTGTCAACCTTTTCAGGAGTCATTATTTATTCTTTATATATTGTATAAAAGAAAATAAATCAAAGGGGCATAATTCCTGAACCAGTTGATTAATCATAATGAAAATTGCAGGTTCACAAGTTCCCATTGCAAGGAAGATTTTGGTAAGTTTCAGCAAAATTAGTCTTGAAATGTGGGAGGAGATGAGGACTCAAAATTATGTCCAAGGATGGACAGACAGACAGACCTGATTCCAGTATAACCCCCACCCCCATAACTTCGTTGTGGGGGGTATAATTACTTTGGAGAAGAAGATTTTTTAAGATTTTCTCCTTAATCCTAGGATATTGAAGATCCCACAATAAAGATTTCTTGAGTACAGGAATTCTTTGAAGTATTTTGGTAGAGGGTCAATAGGAATTTATAAATACCAAATAATAAAGCCCTAGGCCAAATGATTTAGGCCTAATGGTTTGAGATTTTCAAAGATTTCCTTCATAGTTCATATGTAAAATCAGGGATCAAACAGAAAAGGGCTAATTATCAGATTACAGTAATTTTTTTTGAAGTATTTTGGTATAGGTTAAAAGGCATTGATAAATACCAAATATTACAGCTCAAGGTCTTATGGATTTGTAGAAGATTTTCAAAGATTTCGTTCTTTATTCCTTAGTAACATCAGGGATCACTTGAAAAGGGCTAATTTCCAGAATACGGTTAATCTTTGAAGTATTTGGGTAGAAGGTCAATAAGCATTGATACATAGGAAATATCAAATCCTTACGCCTTGTGGTTTGGGAGGAGAAGAATTTCAAAGATTTCCTTCTTTATTCCTTTGTAAAACTAGGGATAGCACAGAGAAGGGCTAATTTTCATGACTCGGTAATTCTTTGAACTATATTGGTAAAGGGTCATAAGGTGATGATACATACCAAATACCAAAGCTCTAGGCCTAATGCTATGGGAGGAGAAGATTTTCCAAGATATGCTTTATAAAACCAGGGATCCCACAGAAAAGGGCTAATTTTCAGCGAACAGTAATTTTCTGAAGTATTTTGGTAGAGGACAGATAGGATGATATGTAACAAATATCAAAGCGCTAGGCCTTATGGTTTTCTAGAAAAAATTACAGATGGACAGACGGATGCTGGATATTTACAGATCACAATAGCTCTTCTTCAGCATCTTGTGCTCTTCTTCAGCACCTTGTACTCAGGTGAGCTAATTAAAGGCAGAAATGCTATTTGGTACATAAAATATCATTTTATTCAGCCATTTACACAAGGGAAAAATCTATAAACCAAAAATGTGAACAACTTGTGATCAGAACAATATAGACTATCAAAAGGATCATTAACAACATTGCTTCAAAATCTGAATAATGGGGAGAGTGTCCAAGATAAAAGGGGATCCAATAGTCAAGATTTTTTGATTTCATAAACATATCGAAACCCATTCCCAAACAATACGCTTTTATCATATGCTTAAGAAAAATACCTAAGGAAATAATTGTGAGAAATTTTCTTACAATTATTTCGTTAAGTTTGAACATGATTAAACCCATTTACACACAACCTAGCTTTTTAATGCAGTGATGTAAAGCACTTGTGGAAAACATTGCAAGAAAAAAGAGAAATTTCTTACTAAAAACAGTTTATCCCTCAGTGATACCTATCGTATACGTGCTGTATAAAATCCATTTCAGAATTGTATTAAAATCGAAAGGGCTGAAAGCACTGGTAGTACTTTTGTTCAGTCATCAATATTTCTTTTGAAAATTAATTTCATAAATAACTCTGACAGGAAAAGTACAAACAGGAGGTTTAGATTAAGATCAGATTGCACTTATGTGCAGGATGATCTTTGTCTACACCTCCTGCCAAAACCGGAAAACTCCAGGTTCAGCATGACAAAGGTTAATCATTCAGGGACAAATTTGAACAGCATCATCTTTTAATTTGAATCACTTAAAATATTGCCAGTCAGCATTTCCATACTTCTCCAAATGATGTCTCATCAATCTGAAAGAACTTTGAAGAAGTGTTGTGGGAAAAGTGAAATTGTTTACGACAAGTAATTTCTCCATTTATCACCAATTTGAATGGTATTTGATTTTGTCTTCTGGTAATGGGCTAATTATGAATTTCCCCTTTTATCTCGTCACTACAATATGAAATGATTTCATCTTAAGCACTCATACAAATCAAAAATCTATGATGTAAAATAAATGTATAAGAATCTCTTCATAAAAAGTTAACCAATTCCCACACAATGAAATTCTAGATCAGTCCACATTCAAAGAAGTTGCAGACAACAATTTTAGAATGAATGATTCTTTGTCTTTTTGGGTAGAAAACATGGTGGAGAATGAAGAAATTGCTTGTAACACCATGTTTTCTTTCACTTTCCTATTGAGGGACGTGTGGGAATGGGTTAAAGCAACCCCACACAATTCATCTTTTTTATGCCCCTCAAGAAATAGCTTGGGGTAATATTGTGGAAAAGGAAGAAATTGCTTACAACAAGCAATTTTGACATTTCCCAAAAAGTTTTCTAACCAGAAAGACCTTTTTTTTATAATTTCATTCATTTAAGATTATTGTCTGCATATTCTTTAAACTTATACCAATCTGAGATTTTTTCTGATAATGAATAAATCACATTTTTTTTGTTTTTTTTTTCAAAGTATCTAGCGTTATTTCTGAACATACAGAATGATAATGTCAGGAAATAGACCTGCATTAATCATTATTTTGCTATACCATAAAAAGCCTGTATTGCCAATCATTCTTGGGCTTTCAGAATCACAGAAAAGAAAGCTGTGAACTTTCATCATTATCACTCAATGTTTTCTACCTCTACAAAATAGGAGTAACTTTTTGATGAAATTTACGTCTCTTTCTACGTCACACAGTTCTGTAAAATTAATCTACACTATTAATGTAGCAACAACAATTTATCACAGTGTAAACTAAAGCCTTGTAACTCCAGCTTATCTAAGCAGCAGACAAAAGGTTTTGGTCTCCAAATAACAAATTGTGGTTCTTTCTTAAGGCTTGGTCAAATATGTTAAGAAGCTAAATTCTTGGCCTTTTCTTAATTTGAACCCATTCCAACACAGTGGAATTTTAGACTGGTCCAAATTGAAAGGAGCTGCAGACGACAATTTCAAGTTGATGGAATTTTAAATTTTTTCGTCTTTTTGGAAAGAAAACATTGTGGATAATGAAGAAATTGCTTGATCCAAGCAATTTCTTCATTTTCCACAATGTTTTCCAAAGCTTTTTCGTTGAGGGGCGTAAAAAGGAGGGATTGAGTGGGAATGGGTTAAAGAGCATGAAATTTTCAGTGTAATCTTTACAAATGGGTTTCCAATTGATAGCATTAGTGTTAAATTTCAGAAATAAGAATGAATATAGAGGGTATAAGCACACACTGCCATTTATTGACATGAAATCGATGATGAAGAATGACAAAACATCAATGTTTCCTTAATAAAGTATCTTAACTCATTCCCACACAATAACACTTTTTATGCTCCTCAATGAAAACCATTGAAGAAACATTGTGTAAAATTAAGAAATTGCTTGTGACAAGCAATTTCTTCATTATTCGCAATGTTTTCTACCCTAAAGACAAAGATTTTTTAAATTTTCTCCAACATGAAATTGTTGTCTGCAACTCCTTTCAATTTGGAAGAGTCTAAATTGCCATCTGGTAATGAGTTAAATATTATAACACTAGATGGTTGTCCCAGAACAACTGCTGTCGAGCCCGCGAAGTTTTCCGTGCTCCAGATAAGCACAATTTTAGTGTTTGACCTTGAGCTTTAACTTGAAGCTATCCAAAAATTCTTTCAAATGGCACATCTACTCATGATGAAAAATAATTGTGCCAAGTTATTTTGAAATCCATCCATAATTGTAGGAGGAATGCTCCAGACAAGCACAATTTCAGTGTTTGACCTTGAGCTGTGACCTTGAACTTGAAGCTATTCAAAAAAACTTTCAAATGGCACATCAACTCATTATGGAGAAGAATTGTGCCAAGTTATTTTGAAATCCATCCATAAATGTAGGGGTAATTGTCCCCTAAATTCAGACGGACGGACAGACTATAGGACTAACTAACAGACTAGCGCACTAACGCACATACACCAACTTGTCATAGTGACAACTCTGTCTCCCTCATCGCAAGCTGGCTCAACAAAACGTAAATTTCAGCTCATAAGAATTTCTTTTCTTAGACATTTTTCAAAACTATTTGATCCATTACCAGATCCATTACCAGATGATAAATTTTAGGCTTATTCCACAAATGTTGCTACGTCTCTGTGAATATTGAGGGCAACAAAGAAATTGCTTATTATATGCAATTTCGTCATATTACATGTTTTCAAAAGCTGATTTTTTTTTTTCAGGGGGCTATGAAAATTGGGACTGTGTGAAAACGGGTTAGAAAAAATGTGTAATGTTTAAGGTTCCAGTAACACTGAACCCACTACCAGACATCAAAAAGTTAGACTGGTCCAAATAGAAAGATTATTTAACTTTCTGGGTAGAAAACACTGTGTAAAATCATTTTTACAAAACATATTTGTCATATTCCTTGTTGAAACATGGATATTCCATACATAATAAATTGTACTGAAAGCTGGGTAAATTACTATCTAAGAGAGGTCTATCACACTTGAAAGCAATCAATGCCTTTCATTAATGACATAACAATTAAAAGAGCACTTGTCAAGTAACAATAATTCAGCAGACGGACATTAACTTCAGTCTACAAATGTACAAAGCAGTCAGAGCACCTTTGCTTCAGCCATTAGGGCTACCACATAATAAAATTCTAGTCGGGTCCTAACTGAAAGAACAAGCCAATTCATAATTATGTCTGAGTGAATCAGAGCCTTAATTTTCGATTAGACTTGTAAAAGTATATGGACCTAGGTGACAGTCTATCTATAGATTCTTAAACAGCCTAGTTTGTATCATTGTCAAATGAGTTTAATAAGACAGCGTAGTTTATTAACTCCTTGTACTGCTGAATACTTTTTCCTCTTTTCACTTTATTTGAAAACTTTTACATAATTAGATCAGTAATGTACAAATGTATTTAAACAATTCTCTAAAAACAACAACAATGAGCAGGTAGTGTAGGCTAAGCTTAGACTGCACATCTGTGCAGGCTGATCTTATTCTATACACCTGCAAAAGCCATTGTCAAAGGAGGAATATTTCAGGATCAGAGTGACAAGGGTTAACATTTAATACATTCCACTTGCTCACCTCGAAATAAGCTTGGTCATGTCATGTTCATCTACAATAGGGATTCAATGGTTTATCCTACAAAGAGCCAAAAATCACTTAACCCTTTCCCATTTTTGGAAATTTTAGACTAGGCCAAATTGAAAGAGGTTGCAGACGACAATGAAAACTGGATGCCATTTGAAATGAAACCATCCTATATGGTAGAAAATATTGGGGGAAAAGGAGAAATTGCTTGTTACAAGCAATTTCTTCTTTTTCCACAATGTTTTCTTTAGTATAAAATCAGAGGAACGTAAAATCCCGTATTTGAACGGGAAAGGGTTAATGACATCTCGAATGAAGGCCAAAAAGTGTAGAAATTTTATAACTCTGATGGCTCGGGCTTAGTAGAGGTGTTTGAGTGTCTGTATCACTCTATAAAAATGAAGTAATTGAAATGAAGAGCAAGATGATTTTCAAAATTGACACTGAATGTCGTATTTGCCTTGAAATTTGCTCTGAATACTGTATTAGCTATTGTCCATATTGGCAATGTTTTTCATCTAATCAAAACTTCTTGAAGGAATCTAGCTAAGGGTCACCAAAGGATCATTCCTACGAAACTCAGTTTAAATTCACTAGTAGTTTCAGTGGAGAGGATCCATTACCAGATGACCACATTTTAGAATGGTCAAAATTCAAAGATGTAGATGACAATCTTTCAAGTTGGTGAAATTTTAACATTCTTTGTCTTTTAGCACTGAAAAAAACAAGAGGGCCGTTGGCCCTGGGGCGCTCACCTGAGATAAAGGCTCTTTTTCTTTCAACAGTCTAATTTCATGTTAAGGTTAGGATTATGAAACAAGTGGGCCACAATTACATATAAAGACTATGAACCTGGGGATCCAAAAGTCTAAATTATAAATTCCAAGGCCTTAGTGCTGATTTGAAAGAAGGAAAAAAAACTTTTTCCATGGGTTATAATTTCAGAATTAAGAAAGAAGTCTGTAAACTGATGCTTCATGCCTATACCCCCCCCCACCCGGGTCTGCCCTTGGAAACCCTAGGATCATGATTTTAGCTATTTTGTAAGAGATCAATATACTGATGCTTCATGCAAAATATCAAGGCTCTACACCTTCTGGGTCAGGATTCTTAAAGATTATTTTGAAATTTCACTTTTGTTGCCATGGCAACCAGAGTTTTTAACGGATTTCAATTCTTTTAGCTAATTTTAAGGGGGTCCACCTAAGCAACATTTCTGCCAAATTTCGTTCAAATCGGCCCAGTAGTTTGAGAGGAGATGTCATTTAAAAAATCGTTCTTTTTTTCTTTAAAAACCCCAACCCCCTGGGGCTCCGCCCCTGGGGCTCCGAGGATCATGATTTTAGCTATTTTGGAAGAGGTCAATATACTGATGCTTCATGCAAAATATCAAGGCTCTATGCCTTCTGGGTCAGGAGGAGAAGATTTTTAAAGATTATTTTAAAATTTCACTTTTGTTGCCATGGCAACCAGAGTTTTTAACGGATTTCAATTCTTTTAGCTATTTTTGAAGGGGACCACCTAAGGAACATTTCTGCCAAATTTGGTTCAGATTTGCCCAGTGGTTTAGGAGGAGATGTCGTTTAAAGAAATTGTTGACGGACGACTCACGACGGACGGACAAAAGGCGATCACAATAGCTCACTTGAGCACTACGTGCTCAGGTGAGCTAAAAATGTTGACAATGAAGAAATGTAATGTTTTTCCAAGCTTTTTTCTTGAGGGCCATTAAAAAGCATGTTTCAGTGGGAATGGGTTAACCCATTTCCACACAGTGACGCTTTTAGATGCCCCTCAAGATAAACAATTGGGAAAACATTTTGTAAAATGAAGAAATTGCTTGTAACAAGCAATTTCTTCATTTTACACTATGTTTTCTACCCAGAAAGTTGAAAAAATCTAAAATTTAATAAACTGTTAATTGTGATCTGCAATTCCTTTCAATTTGGACCTGTTTAAAATTTTCTTGTGGTAATGGGTTTAAAGAGAAGATGACCAACATACTCAGACATATTACCAACACATTATCATGACAATAGTTCTAGTATCCCTTAGCCAGGGGAGATAAAGCTACAGCTATTCTACATTTTATAGGAAAGCTAAGTAAAGATGAAATTAATGTCCCTTCTCTTTAACAAATTTCATTATCTCCTAACCCCTTTCCAAATGTTTGAAAGGGCAAATACATGTATAGACATCACATACAAACACTTGGTGAATATCATGCAGCAACACTGATCATTTTGCCTTGTCTTGTTTCCACACAATCTAGCTTTATTACCCCCCCCCCCCCCCCCAAGAAAAAAGTATAAGAAATCATTCTTGTAAATAAAGAAATTGCTTTTTACAGTCCATTTTTCATTATGTTTTCCACCAAGAATTTCAAAATTTCATGTAGTCTAGTTCAACATTTTGTCATCTGATGATGAGTTATAAGGTAGAATGGTTAAAATGGTTTAAATCTGAAACTCATGTAACCCATTCTACCTGATACTCTGATTTGTAGTTCAATTTGTGCCAGTACATACATTATTAGAGCTAAACAGCAGATTAAAGGCAGACTTATTCACCAACTCAAAGTACTTTGAATTCACAAATGACTGGGTGTACATAGTGCAACAAGAACAACATTCTTAGGACCAGTTGACAGGAGTCACAAA
Organism: Fragum fragum; assembly: GCA_946902895.1. Lineage (NCBI taxonomy): Eukaryota > Metazoa > Mollusca > Bivalvia > Cardiida > Cardiidae > Fragum > Fragum fragum. The sequence goes on from OX336380.1 coordinate 26,921,250, forward strand.
CTTCTTTGTCACGCATCTTTTAGAACAGAGTACTCTTATTCTGCAACACTCCCACATGTTGACAGGATTAACCCATTCCCACACAATCCCATTTTTTGACAAGAAAAAAAAAGCTTTGTAAAACATTGCAGAATATGAAGAAATTGCTTGTGACAAGCAATTTCTTCATTATCCTACATGTTTCCTACCCAAAAGGCAAAGATTTTTAAAACTTCATCAACTTAAAATAGTTGTCTGCAACATCTTTGAATTTGGAACAGTCTAAAAAAATAGTGTCTGGTATTGTGTTAAGAGTTCTCCAAATACTTGAAGTAAGTGAATCAAGTCCAACCCAAGGAAAACTAGGAAAAGTAATTCAACATGAGTATTTGCCATAGTTATTTCCCTTCAAATATATACAAGCCATTTTCTACAGAAATGCATGTACAACAATGTTCCAAATCATTTATCATATATTTCACTTACAAGGTAAAACTTTACAATCACAGATGATACAATAAAAACATCCATTAATTCACAGGAAATGCAATAACTTACCCTAACAGCCTAAAACTTTCTAAATATTTTCCAAAAAGGCAAAATTTTAGACAGTTGTAAATTTCAAGATGATTACAGACAACAATCAAAGTACCAGTTATCTGAATTGACCTATCACAGCTGCCAATCAAAGATTCAATTGACCAATCAAATCATTCATTTAGACCAGAAAAGAACTCAGAACTCCAACACTGGCCTGCATTTATGTGATGTATTTTTTTGGTTTGATGACTTAAATGTCATAACTACAGCTTATTCACACTATAGATACAATAATTAGGTTGCCAACCAGTGATTTCAATTGTTTGTTACATGTTGATTGCCATAGGTTTTATAGAGTGACACCATTCAATATCAAAGTGGAACTTCCTGGCAGAGCTCAGTAGGCGTGGCCAGGGATGTCGATTATAAGTATCTTTTGGTGTAGAAAACATCGTTTTTGCTTCTGATTGTTTTCCATAATTAAATTGTATTGCAGTGTTGTGAAATCAGCAGACTGTTTATGAAAAACTAGTATCACTCACTTTGGTCTAATTATGATTTTGAGGAATATCATCGCTGGGCAACCAAAACCTCCTTACTCCTGAGAAGAGGTGGTTTTTTGGTCAGGCCTAACCACAGACTAGGAAATTTGACCCGAGATATACTGGTAAAAGGACATAATATTACAATGATAGATTCATCCACTGGTTTCTAATCATAATATTTTCAGTTTTCACTACATATCATATATAAAAATGAGCCCAACCATACCAGCCATGATTTATCCCCCCCTTCAAAAATCATTTAAGGAATTTGGTCATGGATAAAGCCTGTGAAATTTGGATGAAATAAGTGCAGTAAGTTCTGAGAAAAAGATTTTAAAGTTAAAGTTTACAGGACAAAAGCATGTGAATGCATGCACAGAGGCGTGACGTATGCAATGTCATGACAATAGCCTGTTAGCTTTCAGCTCTGATCAGACCATGCAGATTCACAGGCTGATCTAAGTCTTTACTTGCCGCTCATGACAGACAATATCACACCCAGGCTCAGATGATAAATCAGTACTTTGAAACTTGAGCAATTTTGTGACCTTTAATGAGCTAACAGATGGAAAAATGATAAATTTGTCAAAATCCCTTGCAATAATAGTTTCAGAGAAACAATTTCAATCATATTTGTTTGACTGAGTTGTATGGTCCTTTTTTCCTGTAAATTCTGACATGGGCACAACCATAACACCTGAATTGTACCATAAACTTCTCTTTTAGTAGCTCTTTTTTGACTTTCCTTTCTTTATCAAAAATGTTTGTTAACCTATTAATGCAAGGCAAAATGCTAGACTGGTCCAAATTGACAGGAGTTGCAGACGACAATTGAAATTTTTTGAAATTTTAGATTTTTTCATTTTTCTGGGTAGAAAACATTGTGTAAAATGAAGAAATTGCTTGTTAAAAGCAATTTCTTCATATTAAGCAATTTTTTAAGAACGTTTTTCTTGAGGGACGTCTAGAATAGTCATTGTGTGGAAATGGTTTTAAGCTAGTAAAGAAAGAACTGCAGGCTGCCAATTCGCTTTTTTTGCCTTTTATTACCATGTATGATATATTCGAGAAAGAGTAATAAAAGATATTGGATTTCAGACGCCATATTCTATAATACACAACCTATACTTCCTAATTAACATAATTAACAACAAATTTAACCCATTACCAGATGACATAATTTTACAAAGGTCAAAATTTAAAGAAACTGTAGATGACATTTTTAGTTGATGAAATTTTGTATGTTCTTTTTGGGGTAGAAAACATTGCAGGAATTGCTAATTACAATCAATTCCTTGATTCTCCACAATGTTTCCCCAATCTTTACTGGAGGGGTGTAAAAAAAAAAAGTGGCATTGTGTGGAAATGGGTTAAATGGACATCAACAGTAACATACTTCTGTCAAAATACTCAATTCTAATAGAATATCAATATGGCATACATAAAACAAATTAAAATGGATGATGTATGAAGCTATTTTTTCCAGAGTTTTTCCAAACCAGCAAAACACATTACACTACATGAAGAAGCCTGCTTTTGGAGGTTTGCTTTTAACCCTTTCCCATAAAATCAACGATTTTTAAGCCCTGTTATATCATACTTCAGAAAACATTGTGTAAAAAGCAATTTCTTCTTTTCCCACAATGTGTTCCAGCATATAGGATGGTTAATTTTCTAGTTGTATTTTCTTCACAGTGTTGTCTGGTACCCTATTGAATTCAGACAAGTCTAAAATTTCATAAAAGGTAACTGAATTGCTGTAAAATCAAAGGGTTGACAGGACTGATAGAAGTGGTTGTTCAAAATTCAATATTTCTTTAAGGAATCAATTTCATAAACAACTCTGACAGGAAAAGCACAATGAGGGGGTGTAGACCAAGATCAGACTGCACTTATGTGCAGGCTGATCTTGGTCTACATCTCCTGCAAAAACTGGATCTTCCGGGTTCAGCATGACAAGGGTTAATAGCTATCCTCTTTTCACTATATTTTAAAACTATGACAAAATTTGATCAATGTTGAGTTTCAAGATTTTCTCAACAGAAAAAGAACAAGCAGGTAGTGTAGTCTAAGATCAGCCTGCACAGATGTGCAGGCTGATCTTAGTTTATACACCTCTTAAAGCCATTGCCAAAGCAAGAATATTCCAGGATCAGCATGACAAAGGTTAAAATATATTGTCATGGGCATAAAACAAAAGTTGAATCCGTAGATGGCAACCTAATTGTCATATCTTTACCTTGATACAACCACAATTATAGTTCTATGTCACCAACAACAAAAGTGCTTAACACATGTTAGAATAAAACTTCAATTTCAGTCTAAGCTATATTTTGATTCATTTGGATTTTTGATAGACCTTAAATAGGTCAATCTCAAGTTTCTGCAATTAGTCATGGGAAACTGACCTCTGCCGAGGAAGTTAGTATGAAATATCAAACGACATTAGTTTATAAAATATGAGGTCCAGGACATAATTAACCCATTCCCACACGGCAAAGTTTTAGACTGGTCCAAATTGAAAGAAGCTACAGACAACAATTTCAAGTTGATGGAATTTTAATTTTTTTCGTCTTTTGGGATAGAAAGCATTGTGGATAATGAAGAAATTGCTTGTGACAAGCAATTTCTTCATTGTCCACAATGTTTTCCAAAGCTTTGTTCTTGTGGGGCGTAAAAAGGAGGGCTTGAGTTGGAATGGGTTAATTGCTTTTGGTTTTACCATGAAAATCATAACAACAATTTGAGCAAGATGCAATTACAATGTTTAAATATCGAAGGTGAATATTGCCTACCTGTCTAAATCAGTAATTTGATTGGTCGACAATATTTTCAATTGACCACAGTGATCAGTCGATTTTTTTTCTTCCTTAAAGCAGGTTCTGTTTTTCTCCTAAAGACAGTCTAACTAAATAGGTTTCTGTAATGTTATGATCTCAGTATAGTGAGCTTATGTGAATGATGAAATCTGGCAAAGAATTAAGATGTAAATGGTTAGTTGAGCAGTCAATTCAACAGTTCTTTCATCAAATCTGTCTAGAACTCTCTGTCTTTGGGATGGATTCTTCTAGAACAAATCTTAACCCTTGCCATGCTGAATCCAGAATATTCCTATCTTGGAAGGAAATAGACAAAGATCAGCCTGCACATATGTGCAATCTAGTCTTGGTCTACACAACCTGTTTGATCCTTTTATGGCAGAGTTGTTAACTCACTACCAGACAAATTTTTTAGGATTGTTGAGAAAGGCTATTTATGAAATTTCAAAAACCATCGAACTGAATGACAATTTAGATCAACATGGACTAGTAAACCTTGTGACAATGGGATAAATTGCTTGTTCCAAGCAGTTCCTCCTTTTCCCACCATTTCCTAAATATAATTCCCTTTGGCCATCAAAATAGATCAAGTAGTAATGGGTTTATAGCTTTCCAAGTTTTTCATAATCAGTCTTAGTTCGGGAGGTGATTCTAGCAAAACTACTTAACCCATTCCCACACAGTGACACTTTTGGACGCCCTTTGAGAAAAACATTTGGGAAAACATTGTGTAAAATAAAGAAATTGCTTGTTACAAGCAATTTCTTCATTTTACGCAATGTTTTCTCTCTGGAAAGTTGAAGAAATTGAAAATTTCATCAACTTTATATTATCGTCTGCAACTCTTTTCAATCTGCACCAGTGTAAAATTTTGCAATCAGGTAATGGGTTAAGAGATAAGTTCCTTTTTGAGCTTCTAACCTTGAATATTTCTATTTGTGAACCTGTCTGTTCAAGCTCACTTTCAACATTCAAAGTGCCTAAAACCTAGTTAGTATTTACACATTATGTTACCACATGGGTGTAGAAATCCACGACACTTAAGTTGCGGGACTCGGTGTTTCCAACATCTCCATTAAAAACGTGTCAATTGGTGTGTCGCCAATTAATTTGAAAAAGAATAAGTGTTCCAGACACTTTAGTCCAATACTCCGCAAAGCGGGTAAACGCAAGAGAAGTTTGGCAAAACGACCGGGCTCATCTGGATATCTTGTTTTCGTGTATTCTTCCAGTGTGGCGTAAACTTTTTCACGTAACTGTTCAACCTCTTGTACACTTGTCAACCCTTTGGCATCTACAATCAGATTCAAACATGAGTTATACACTGATCTTCTTGAGTTTAGGTTGTATAATAAGTGACAAAGTGTTTATTACTAGACAACAAAATTCTTAAACTGGACCAAATTGAGGCACTTGTACATGGCATTTTAGAATTGAAAGATTTTTGTAGATCTTTTGTGGTAGAAAATGGTATAGAGAACAAAGAAATTTGAAGGACCCCCCCCCCATCACCCCAGTTCCTTTTGAAAAATGAAGAAGTAATTGTGTGTCAAAGCAATAGACAGACAGATGAATGGACCGATGATTTGAATACTGTAATCCTTTTGATAAATTTTAGATCTGTCCAAATTCAAAGGTTTTGCAGACAACAATTCAAGTTGATATCATTTGAAAAACAAGGTGCCAAATTGTCACAAGATACGCCCGTCACACTGCTTAATATTAACTGGGGGTTTGAATAGAACTGATGTTATTTTGAATGAATATTTTTTGTCAAACAAAGTATGAAAAACAACAAAGGGTAATAACTAAAAATATACACTAGGTAGAGTTATGGTTCTTGTACACTGCACTCCCACTTGGTGAGCTCTATCCATCTAATAAATTTCATGATTCTAGCTATTATACTTTTAGAGATATACTCTGGACAAGATTCAAGTATAAAAACAACAAAGGGCAATAACTCAAAATAAACGCTAGGTAGAGTTATGGTTCTTGTACACTGTACTCCCACTTGGTGAGCTCTATCAATCCATGAAATTTCATGATCCTAGCTATTATACTTTTAGAGATATACTCCATAGAATTCAAGTATGATAAACAACAAAGGGCAATAAATAAAAAAATAGGCCAGGTAGAGTTATGGTTCTTGTGCACTGCACTCCCCCTTGGTGAGATCTATACACCCATGAAGTTTCATGATCCTAGCTATAATACTTTTAGAGATATACTCCGGACAAGTTTCCAGTATGAAAAACAACAAAGGGCAATAACTCAAAAAATAGGCTAGGTAGAGTTATGGTTCTTGTACACTGCACTCCCACTTGGTGAGCTCTATCCATCCATGAAGTTTCATGATTCTAGCTATTACACTTTTAGAGATATACTCCGGACAAGATTCAAGTATGAAAAACAACAAAGGGCAATAACTCAAAATATATGCTAGGTAGAGTTATGGTTCTTGTACACTGCACTCCCACTTGGTGAGCTCTATCTATCCATGAAGTTTCATGATTCTAGCTATTACACTTTTAGAGATATACTCCGGACAAGATTCAAGTATGAAAAACAACAAAGGGCAATAAATCAAAAAATAGGCCAGGTAGAGTTATGGTTCTTGTGCACTGCACTCCCCCTTGGAGAGATCTATACACCCATGAAGTTTCATAATCCTAGCTATTATACTTTTAGAGATAAACTCCGGACAAGATTCAAGTATGAAAAACAACAAAGGGCAATAACTCAAAAAATAGGCCAGGTAGAGTTATAGTTCTTGTACACTGCACTCCTACTTGGTGAGCTCTATCCATCCATGAAGTTTCATGATTCTAGCTATTATACTTTTAGAGATATACTCCGGACAAGATTCAAGTATGAAAAACAACAAAGGGCAATAACTCAAAAAATAGGTTAGGTAGAGATATGACTCTTTTGCACTGCACTCCCCCTTGGTGAGATCTATACACCCATGAAGTTTCATGATCCTAGCTATAATACTTTTAGAGATATACTCCGGACAAGACTCAAGTATGAAAAACAACAAAGGGCAATAACTCAAAAAATAGGCCAGGTAGAGTTATGGTTCTTGTGCACTGCACTCCCCCTTGATGAGATCTATACACCCATGAAGTTTCATGATCCTAGCTATAATACTTTTAGAGATAGACTCCGGACAAGATTCAAGTGTGAAAAACAACAAAGGGCAATAACTCAAAAAATAGGCCAGGTAGAGTTATGGTTCTTGTGCACTGCACTCCGTATTGATGAGAAGAATATAATTGCCAAGTTTAAAGTCAATCGGACTTAAGGTGACAGAGTTATGCTCCGGACAAAGAAGTGGACACCGCCGGACGCCCGGACGACCGGACGCCCGGACACCACGGGTGATCCCATAATACGTCCCGTCTTCGACGGGCGTATAACTAGAGACACTTGAGCGCCTGATTATCTCCAGCAGCCTGAAATTACTTATCATTCCTTAGAAATTCGGTTGAAACCATCCTGCAGTTTGCAAGAATAAGATTTTCAAATATCACTATAAACCATATATGGACACAATCCCCCCATTAAAGGCATAATTTTCATCTGAGCAATATTTTAGGAGGGAACCTGACAAAGAGTCACCAAAGGCATTCAAGTGAAATTTGGTTGAAAACCATCCATTTGCTTCTGAGAAGAAGATTTTGAAAGCTTTCACCATATATGAAAATTAGCCCTGCCCACTTAAGCCATGTTTTCTGTCCTATCAAAATTCTTTGAAAGAATCCTATAAAGCGTCACCAAAGGATCAATCCAATGAAAGTTTGTTGAGATCCATCAATTGGTTTCTGAGATGTCCATATATATGGAAATGAGCTCTGCCCATTAAAGCCATATTATTCAACTGATTGAAATTCTTGGAAGGAACCTGATAAAGGGTCACCCAATGATCATTCCTATAAAATTTGGTTGAAATTCATCAATTGGTTTCTGAGAAGAAGATTTTTCAAGGTTTCACCATATATGGAAGTTAGCTCCACCCATTAAAGCAATAATATTTATCTGATCAAAATCCTTTGAAGGAATTTGCTAAAGGGTTACCAAAGTATCATTTCAATTTGGTTGAATTCTGTTCAGTACTTTCTGAGGAAAAGATTTTTAAAGTAAATGTTTACAGACGCACGACATACACAACAGCATGACAGAGAGCTGGCTGAAACTCGCTGGCTTTCAGCCAGTTAAGCTAATAATCATTCAGAATGGTAGAAAATATTGTGGAAAAAGAAGAAATTGCTTATAACGAGCAATTTGTTTTTTTTCCACTATCTTTTCTCTTGTACAAAAACAAAGGGACATAAAAACCAGGCATTGAATAGGAATGGGATAGAACTTCTTTAACCCGTTCCCACACAATGACACTTTTTGACATTCCAAAGAAAAAAGCTTTGGAAAACTTTGTGAACAATGAAGAAATTTCTAGTAACAAGAAATTTCTTCATTATCAACAATGTTTTCTAAAAGTAAAAAAAAAAAACACCTAAATTTCATCGAACAAAATTTGTCATCTGCAACGTCTTTTAATTTGGACAAGTCTTGTAATGGGTTAAAAAATCTGTAAGCTTATATTCACAAACCAAGTTCACACAACATAGACATAACTAACTCAAACACATAGCAAGACACCTCTACAGCTTACCTGGATTGAAAAGTACTATAGCTCTTAAACATCCTAGTTCTGTTTTATCCATTTTCATTTCTCGCATCTTTGATACGAGTTCGGTCAGGACACGGTCAAATATGGTTCCGACACCTGCCTGGTGAGCACTACTACGATGTACATGTAACCCTGTGGCCAATAAAATTCCATCTTTTACGGAGATCGATCTGTGAGAGAATGCTGCAATCAAAAGCTCATTCCAGCCTGAAAGAATTGATAATGAACACATTACGTCAACAGAGCCGACAGAGGGAGACATTTTAACTTATAATAATTACCAGATGACTTGCAGTAATTTGCCAAAGTCACTTTTATGTGTCACACAAGTATTTTAGTAAAGGGTCAATAGATGATGATTTATAGATTATATCAAAGCTCTAGGCCTAATGGTTTAGAAGGAGAAGATTTTCAAAGGTATCCTTCTTTATTCCTTTATAAAATCTTAGATTGCACAGAAAATGGCTTATTTTCAGAATACGGTAATTCACAGAATAATTTTGGTACAGGGTCAATAGGTTTTAATAAACACAAAATATTAAAGCTATAGGCCTTATGGTTAGGGTGGTTAGGGAGAAGAGGATTTTCAAAGATTTCCTTCTTTATTCATATGCAAATTCAGAGTTCACAAAGAAATAGGCTAATTTTCAGAGTACGGTAATTCTTTGAAGTATTTTGATAAAGAGTCAATAGAAATTGTTATGTAGAAAATATTAAAGCTCTTATGGTTTAGGTGAAAAGATTTTCAAAGATATCCTTCTTTAATTCTATATAAAATCAGGGATCACATAGAAATTGGCTAATTTTCAGAGTATGGTAATTCTTTGAAGTATTTTGGTAAAGAGTCAATAGACATTGATACGTACAAAATATTAAAGCTCGTATGGTTTGGATGAAAAGATTTTCAAAGAAATCCTTCTTTAATTCTATATAAAATATAATGGTTATTCTTTGAAGTATTTTGGTAAATAGTCAATAGACATTGATACGTACAAAATATTAAAGCTCTTATGGTTTGGGTGAAAAGATTTTTCTTTGAAGTATATTGGTAGAGGGTCAATAGATGATGATTTTTACCAAATATCACAGCTCTAGGCCGTATTGTTTGGAAGAAGATTTTCATAGATTTCCTTATTTAATTCTATGTAAAATCAGGGATCACACAGAAAAGAGCTATTTTTCAGAGTACAGTAATTCTTTGAAGTATTTTGGTGAAGGGTCGATAGACATTGAAACATAAACAACAGGACCATGATGGCCTTATATCGCGCCCCTGAGTATGATGGTTCAAGGTGTATTGATATAATATACAAAATATCTAAGCCCTATGCATAATTATTTTGGAGAAGAAGATTTTTTAAAGATTTTCTCCTTTAGTCCTAGGTATAGTTAAGATCCAACCATATTGATTTCAAGAGTACGGCAATTCTTTGAAGTACTTAAGTAGAGGGTCAATAGGCATTAATACATACCAAATATCAAAGATCTAGGCCTAATGGTTTATAACAAGAACTTTTTCTATGATATCCTTCTTTATTTCGTTCTGGGATTGCACAGAAAAGGGCTAATTTTCAGAATACAGTAATTCTATGAAGTATTATAATACAGGGTCAATAGGTATCTTTCCACACCAAATATTAAAGCCCTTGGGAGAAGATTTTTTTGAGTTTTCCTTATTTATTTCTATGAAAAATCAGGGATCACAAAGAAAGGGACTAATTATCAGAGTAAATTAATTCTATGAAGTATTTTAAGAGATAGTCAACAGATAATGATTTATACAAAATATCAAAGCTCTAGGCCTTATGGTTTGGGAGAAGAAGATTTTAAAAGATTTCCTTCTTAAATTCTATGTAAAATTAGGGATCGCACAAAAAGGGCTAATTTTCAGAATATGGTAAATCTTTGAAGTATTTTGGTAGAGGGTCAATAGATAATGATTTATACAAATTATCAAGGTCTAGCCCTTATGTTTGGGAAAAAAAGATTTTAAAGTTTTCCTTCTTTATTTCTATGTATAGTCAGGGATCGCACAGAAAAGGGCCAATTTTCAGAATACTGTGATTCTTTGAAGTATTTTGGAAGAGGTACAATAGATAATGATTTATACAAATATCAAAGCTCTAGGCCTTATGGTTTGGAAGAAGTTTTCTTTCTTTATTTCTATGTAAAATCAGGGATTGCCAAGAAAAGAGTTGATGTTCAGAATACGGTAATTCTATGAAGTGTTTTGTTAGATTGTCAGTAGATGATGATTTATGCAAAATATCAAAGCTCTAGGCCGTATTGTGTGGGAGAATAAGACTTTTAAAGTTTTCCTTCTTTATTTCTATGTAAAATAAGGGATTGCACAGAAAACGGGTTAATTTTCAGAATACGGTAAATCTTTGAAGTACTTAGTTAGAGGGTCAATAGATGATGATTTGTACCAATTGTCAAAGCTCTAGGCCTTATGGTTTAGGAGGAGAAGATTTTTATAAGTTTTTCACTCGGTTGCCATTGCAACCAAAGTTCTTCATAGATTACAATTCTTATAAGTATTTTGAAAGAGCATGACCTAAGGATCATTTCTGTGATGTTAGGAGGAGAAGCTTTTTTTGTAATTGTGAACGGATGGATGGACAGATTGATGGGTGGACAGACGATGACCGATCACAATATCTCACCCAGAGCACTTTGTGCTCAGGTGAGCTAACAAGACTTACCTGCTCGTAGCAGTATAACCTGGTCATCTAACGGTAACTCTGTAAAATGGGGAACTCTTTTTGCCCATTCAACAAGGGTAAATAGTTGTTTATCTGCGGCCTGACATATGTTGGTCACACAGTCTTTCTGTAAATAGGCAAAAACAAGAATTTAATGTACTGATATCTCTTAATGTTAAACCCTTCACCAGGCAGCAAAGTTTTAGACTTGTCTGATTATAAGGAGTTACAACCAACAATTCAAAGTTCATGATTTTTTTATTTTTTCATCTTTCTGGGTAGCAACATTGTGTAAGCGGAGAAATTGCTTGCTACTATGTGTTTCTTCATTTTACACAATGTTTTCCAGATTGTTTTTTCTTAAGGGCATCAAAAAGCGTCATTGTATGGGAATGGGTTGAGGCAACCCCATACATAAACAACATGAATGATAATGATATTGAATTAATTTATTAATCAAACTTCAAAAACGCCCACAGTCAATAATATTGCCAATAAATAGAATTATTGATCAATATTATTGATAGAGTTTTGATAGTAGGCAGTGGAATCCTCTTAACCCTTGTCATGCTGAATAAATCATTTTACTATATTGCTGTAAAATCAAAGGGCTGAAAGCACTGAAAGAACTTGTTGTTCAAAAATCAATGTTTCTTTTAGAAATCAATTTCATAAACAACTCTGGCTTGAAAATTACAAGCAGGGGTTGTAGTCCAAGATCAGACTGCACTTATGTGCAGGCTGATCTTTGTCTATACCTCCTGCCAAAACCGGAATATTTCGATATCAGCATGACAAGGTTTAATTGCAACCCTAATAATAGAAATTCACTGCTTAATTCAACTGACTTAATGCACAGACATTTAATTGAAAGAAACAAATACCTTGTTTAACCCTTTCCCGTTTTGCAAAATTTTAGACCTGTCCAAATTCAAAGATTTTGCAGACGTACATATAAAGTGGATTTAATAAAAAAAATAACCATTCAATAAGGTAGAAAATATTGCGGAAAAAGAAGAAATTGCTTGTTACAAGCAATTTCTTCTTTTCCCACAATGTTTTCTCAATTATGAAATCACAGGGATGTTATAACCAGGAACTGAACAGGAAGTGGCAAAATGAATGATTTGATTGGATAACCAAATTTTTAAATGACAGCGGCAATCCATCAATTGCTGTATCATTTCCAACAGTCTATAGCCCACCTGAGCATCTATGTAAGTGTCTGTTTTGGGTTCTACAGCCAGCTCTGCCTCCAGGATCTTCTCCACAGGCATTTCTGCGTTAGCACTAACTGAACTCTCCACTTCCCCTTCACCCTTCTCTTTGTTACGCTGTCGTTCTTCCTGAACAGCTGTGTGCGACAAGATATACAAATCCGTTACCTAGCCCATTAGCACATAACCCATCGTTTTGACATACTGAAGAAACTTAGCTTTAGAAAAACTTGGAAAAGCATTTTCTCCTCATTTTCTTGACATAAACTCCATTGATTAGGGTACAACTCATGTCATCTACAACCTATTTCTATTCAGACCAGACTCATTTTTTTTGTCTGTCAATCATAAACCCTTTAAGAGATGACAACATTACAGCTCTCTGAATTCAAAGGCATATCAGACAACAATTAAAAGAAAGTATTCAATCATATGAAAGCATCCTTGAGAGTAACATAATTTTCAGGCAATTTTGACTTTCAAACTATATTTTTCTGTTTATGATTTAGTCCTGACCAGTCATTGGGATAGCTGCATTTAGTTTACAACATTAACCTTTTTCATGCTGAATCCATTCTGCTTTGGCAGGAAGTATAGACTAAGACATCCTTCTCAAATATCTCGACCACCAGTCTATTGTTTTAACCCTTGTCATGCTGAATAAATTTTGTTTCAGAAATGCATTAAGATCAAAGGGCTGAAAGCACTGGTAGTATATTTTTTTTAGCCCTTTTCATGCTGAATCCAGAGTATTCCAGTTTTGGCAGAAGGTGTAGACTAAGATCATCCTGCACATAAGTGCAATGTGATCTTGGTCTACATCTCCTGCTTGTACTTTTCCTGCCAGAGTTGTTTATGAATTTGATGTCTAAAAGAAATATTGAGTTTTGAACAAGATCTATCAGTGCTTTCAGCCCATTGATTTTACAGCCATCCATTCAGGTGATTTATACAGCATGACAAGGGTTAAATAGAAGAGCAATTTGATTTTTTTTTTTTTTTAATTTTTGGTAGTAAAACATTGTGGATAATAAAGAAATTGCTTGTAGCAAGCAATTTCTTCATTTTCCACAATGTTTACCACAACTATTTTTCTTAGGATGTCAAAAAGCATCATTGTGTGGCAATTGGTTAACAAGTTGATGAAAATTCAGTTTAATCCTTCAGACATATATAACTCATGAATGGAACAGAAAGATTTTTATAACTCAAATCTGTTTAACCGTTTCCCGTTCAAATACGGGATTTTACGTTTGTGATTTTATACTTGAGAAAATATTGTGGAAAAAGAAGAAATTGCTTGTAACAAGCAATTTCTCCTTTTTCCACAATATTTTCTACCACATATGATGGTTTCATTTCAAAAGGCATCCAGTTGTCATTGTCGTCTGCAACCTCTTTCAATTTGGACTAGTCTAAAATTTCCAAAAACGGAAAAGGGTTCATTGCTATTTAGCTTTGATTAGGAACACAATTGTTTATTTGAATATAATATATTTCAAGTTTTTCAATAAAATTATTTCATTAATATTGTCATTAGAATATTACTACATGTATCTTATGCATTCCTATCCCATTCCCACACAATCTCACTGTCTTAACCCATTCCAACACAGCAAAATATTAGACTGGTCCAAATTGAAAGAAGCTGCAGACGACAATTTTAAATTGATGGAATTTTGTATTTTTCTGTCCTTTTGGATAGAAAACATTGTGGATAATGAAGAAATTGCTTGATACAAGCAATTTCTTCATTTTCCACAATGTTTTCCAAAGCTTTAATCTCGAGGGGCGTAAAAAGGAGGGATTGAGTTGGAATGGGTTTAATCCCTCCAGAAAAAAAGATTGAGAAAACATTGAGGACAATGAAGAAATTACGATGTCACAAGCATTTTCATTATCAACAATGCCGCTACCCAGAGAGACCAAGATTTCTGCAAATTTCATCAACTTGAAATTGTCGTCTGCAACTATTTTGAATATAAACCAGTTTAAATTTTTGTTGATTGATTATGGGTTAAGTGACAGATGAATAACAGAATGAAACCATTGCAGAAGATAGTGCATTAACACTGGACTTTGTACCTAACTCAATACTCTAGACCGGTCCAAATTGAAAACAGTTGCCGACAATAATTTCAAGTGTATGAAATTTTAGAATTTTTTCAACTCTCTGGGTAGAAAACATTGTGTAAAATGAAGAACAATGTTTTACCAACTGTTATTCTTGAGGGGCTACAAAAGTGTGTGGAAATTAATTATCAAAATATTTAATGAATAGTACATTTTTCATCTTATTTGTAACCCATTACCAGACAGAAAATTTTAGACTATACCAATTTATAAAGTTGCAGACGAAATTTAAACTTTATGAAATTTTGGTTTTTTCATTTTTGGGGGGAGAAAACATTGTGGAAAATTAAGAAATACAATCAATTTCTTCATTTTCCACAATGTTATCTTGTTTTCAGTGAGTAGCATCCAAAAGCGTCACTGTGTGGAAATGGGTTAATGAAAATATTCAATGAATAGTAGTTATTATTATCTTTTTATTTTTCAATCAAAATATTTAATGAACAGTAATATTATTATCTTTTTTATTTTTAATATGAAGGAATAGGATCTAATTTGATGTTTGGAAATAACAACATAGAGTTAGTAAAAACGAATATCAGAAGATACATAACACAAAACAGAGAAAATAGAGAAACAAACAATGAGCTCTAGACATAAGAGAGGAATGTTACATTTCTTTAACAATTAAATAATAAGATCACAAATATAAGACGGTCCAAATTGGAAGAAGTTCCAGATGACAATTTCATGTTAATGAAATTCAAAATCTTTTTTAGTCAGACTGAGAGGTAAAATATATTCAGAAATGAAGAAATTGCGTGCAACAAGCAATTACTTCATTTCTCATGATGTTTTCTAAAGCTTTTTCCTGGAGGGTCATAACAAATAAGTGGGTTTGTAAAGGAATGGGTCTAACCCCATGAGTTTTGGGTACTCATTGAAATTGCCATGATTGGGGCAATTTTAATAAGTTAAGAAGGTTTAAACCCATTCACACACAATATTTTTTTTTAGACCCGTCCTAATTCAGTCTTTAGCTTTTGAGGTAGAAAGCATTGTGAATACTAATGACTTTACCAGCAGTTTCTTCATTTTTCATAATGTTTTCCAATTTTTTTATTATTGAGGAGCATTTGAAAGGTGGATTGTGTGGGAGTGGGTTAAATCTAATTTCATAGGCTTAGTCCTAAAAGTTGAATCTATACATTGTATACTTTTATTCTTTTTTTCACGACTAACCCATTTATATTACCAATCTTTCTCCAGAGCTCAGGATAGATACACCAATTCCCATGTTAGAATTAAGACAACAACCAAATTAACCCCTATAACCCTAATGCCAAACCACAAATGAGATCTTGTTTTCTTTCACAAGTGATCTCAAAAACAATCCCATTTCTGTACTCAGTTTCTGTACTCAATTTCTGTACTCAGTTTCTGTACTCAGTTTCTGTACTAAGAGCTACAGATAGAGGGCGAAATTCGTATTATAGATTTAACCCTTGTCATGCTCAACCAGGAATATTCCGGTTTGGGCAGGAGGTATAGACAAAGATCAGCCTGCACATAAGTGCGGTCTGATCTTGGTCTACACCTCCTGCTTGCACTTTTTCTGACAGAGAATATAATGTAATTGATTTTCAAAAGAAATATTGATTATTAAACAACAAGTACTATCAGTGCTCTCAGTACTTTGATTTGAATACAATTTTGTAAGAGATTTTACACAGCATGACAAGGGTTAAGTATTTCACCAATGCTGCAATAAACCCTGTAGGTACTCAACTGAATTGTCTCCACGGATTTTATAATGCCGTTACCCCCTCTTATCTACCCCTTTTTGTATTTCATGAATCACATTTCCGGACTTCATAAATGATGCAAGTTTTGCAGTTTGAGACCAGCTAGGACTCTAAGAAGTTACAGATATGAGTCCCATGGCCCCTTTAGACTAAACTTGAGAAAATTATTGAGGTTGGGCCTTGGCTCATAATGTTTCATTTTTCATGCTATGACTTAACCCATTACCAGACTGCTAAATATAAGACTGGCCCAAATTGAAAGTAGTTGCAGATGACAATTCAAAGCTTATGAATTTTGGATTTTTTCAACTTTCTGGGTAGAAAACATTGTGGAAAATGAAGAAATTGCTTGCTTTTTTTTTTCTTGAGGGCATCTAAAAGCATAACTGAGTGGGAATGGGTTAAATAATTTAACCAAACCTTAGATGACAGTTAAAACGATGGATTGATTAAATGGGGCTTAACACCACTTTTAACAGTAGATTTTTTGGTATTCAAGTCATATTGCCTCAGCTGGAACACCTAACTATGAATTCCTGGTATTTCTCACACCAGTAGTACCACTACATCCTAAAACCCTGAAGAATTAATAGATTTATTGTGCATAAGTCCTTTAACCCATTACCACACAGTAACATTTTTTGATGCCCTGAAGAAATACAATCATTGAAAACTTCGGGGGAACAGGAGAAATCACTTGTAACGAGCTATTTCTCCTTTTCTCACAATGCCTTTTACACTATTAGACACCCTTTTTTCTTGCTTTAGCACAAAATGAAATGTTGTCTGCAACTTCTCTAAGTTTGGACCAGTCTAAATTTTTGTCATCTTGAAATGGGTTTATCCCTTGATAGTTGATTGTACTGATTTCTAAAGACCTACATGAAAAGTTTGTTTAGCTTGTTTTTGAATGTGGCTAAATGCCACTTTAAACAGTACTTCAGTCATATTGTGGCAGCTGGACCAACTATGGATTCCTGGTATTTCTCACACCAGTGCTACCATAAGATCATTTCCAAGCCACTAGCTGCTCATCCCACTAGGGCTTACAATTACAATTGGGAGAAAAAAGATTTAAAAAGGATATTTGATGCAACTGGGAAGCGAACCATGGACCTCATGATTCAGACTCTAATGTGCTACAAATATCATTTAAAGGGAAAGTGGCAATCTAAAACAAACCATCACTTTTTGAAAGGGGGGAATGGGTTGAAAGAAGCACTGTCTGGAATAAAATGGCTTGTTAGATCTTGAAATCATTTGTCCTCAATAAAGACATCTCCGTAATCCCAATAAATTGTTTTCTCAATTAGTCAAGTTGACGCTAACAGGGACAATTCCTTATATTGATTTAGATGTTAGCTGAATCAACATCAAAAGAAAGGAAAATATACTCTAATGGTTCATTGAACCTCTGACCGATCTTCCCCTTAAACTTCTTTGACCTGAAACTCATTTTATACTCAAGGAGAAAAGGGAAACAGACCTTTTTGACCCATTACCAGACGGCACAATTTTAGACTGGTCCAAAATGAAAGGGGCTATAGACGACATTTTAAAGCTTATGAAATTAAGATTTTTTCAAGTTTTTGGTTAGAAAACATTGTGGAAATGAAGAATTTGCTTTTAACATGTTTTCAAGGCTTTTTAAGGGCTTCTAACAGCAAAATTGTGTGGAATTGGTTAAAAGACTACAGTTTTAGACTTCTACAAATTATAGGACTTGTAGATGTCAGTATTAAATTGATAAATTTTTTTTTCATTGTTTTGGCATGAAAACATTGGTGATAAGGAAGAAATTTCTTGTTTTCTTGAAGACACGCATGCATTAGGGCATAGTTGTAGCAACTACGTCTTGCTCAAAATAAGTACTCTGGACAAAAAATGAAAGGGGCAAACAGCAGAACCAACATTTTATACAATTTCTACTTTCTATAATTCCTGTAAAAGGATCTTAGCAATTGTCATAAAGAATAAAATCCTCTGTAGAACTGTATTGAAATCAGAGGGCTGAAAGCACTGGATTACTCATTGTGGGTCAATATTTTTGGAAATCACTTACAAATAACTTAAACTACATAGGATAAACTTGAGGTGTTGCCTAAATTCAGACTGCACCCTATATACAGAAATATCTCCTGCAAAACAGAAATATTCTGAGTTCAGCTTGACAAGGGTTGAACACATGGTTTTCAAGGGTGAAATCTGATTCAGACCAGTTAAGACCAATGACCTTGGTTCTATAGCTGGCCAGTAAACTTTGAAGAATGTGAATGACCCTAATGTACAGAACAATAAACAATGTGCCCTTAGGTCAGTACTTATCATGGTATTGAATTATTTGACATGCCTTGTCAAGACTAATATAGCCACACAGACCATGCCAAAACCTAATATCACATTTCTTCAATTGAGTGATCAAAATATGGTAAATATGTCAGTTTGGTCAGGCACTGAGGGTTTATTGGTAAACAAGGCCCCATGATAAATAAAAGATTGTAATTTTGGCTTTACTTTTTTCTTTAAGAGACAAAAATAAAACCTGTGCTGTTAAGGTTTATGAGAGGTCAGTAATTTAAATTGGAGCATAGAAAACTGGGCATCCAACACTGAAAATGTATTCCATGATCTATTTTCAGTTCCTCACTGTAGATTTTATCAAGGGGATGGCACTAAAATCACCCTTGTCACGCTGAACCAGCCCCTAGAGGCTCAATATCACAGGGAAAAAAATTGACACTAGAATAAAGTCTTTTTTTCCAACAAAGGGCCATAACTCTGAGAAAAGTTAATTGACTGTAATCAAAATACACATGTGCACATTTATGCTGAAAATGGTTTGAAATGACCCCATAGTTTGGTAGGAGATGTTGTTTAACCCATTCCATCACAGTGGGATTTTAGACTGGTCCAAATTGAAAGATGCTGCAGACGACAATTTCAAGTTGATAGAATTTTTAATTTTTTGTCATTTTTGGTAGGAAACATTGTGGAAAATGAAGAAATTGCTTGATACAAGCAATTTCGTCATTTTCCACAATGTTTTCAAAAGCTTTTTTCTTGAGGGACGTAAAAAGGAGGGATTGAGTTGTAATGGGTTAATCCATTCTATGCTGTGACGCTTTTTGACGCAATTTCTACATTATCCACAATGTTTTGTACTCGTAAGGCAAAGATTTATAAAATTTCATCAAGAAAAATATTATTGTCCGAAACTTCTTTGAATTTGGACCAGTCTAAGATTCTATTGTCTGGTAATGGGTTAGAAATAAAAAAAATTCTTTACTTCTCTATAGCACTGGCCCCCTCTCTTGACCAGAAAGAAGTCCAAATACTGATAACTCATTCAAAATGCCACATCTTTACACCTTCTGTGTCAGGTGAAGATTTTTCTAAAATTTCACTTATGTTGAATGGAAGGTTTTCAAAAAATTCTTTTGGCAGTTTGAAATATGACTAACTCAGTAAAATTTCTGCTGAATTTGGTTGGAATTGGGTTTGGGAGGAGATGTCTTTTAGATATTGCTTCTTTATTTCCTTATAGGCCCTGTTCCTTTGGGGACCTGAAGGTAATGATTTAACCCATTCCAACACAACAAATTTTAGACTGGTCCAAATTGATAGAAGCTGCAGACAACAATTCAAAGTTGATGGAATTTCGAATTTCTTTGTCTTTTTTAATAGAAAACATTGTGGATAATGAAGAAATTGCTTGATACAAGCAATTTCTTCATTTTCAACAATGTTTTCCAAAGCTTTTTTCTTGAGGGGCGTAAAAAGGAGGGATTGAGTGGGAATGGGTTAAGCAATTTTGAAGGAGTAAATTATTGAAGGAGCAATTTATTCTTATCCAAAAGATTTCTACCCTTTATTATTCTTTTTTCCAAATTACACAAACTACCAACTTTGAAATATTACCTGCAAATTCTTTGGATTTAGACCAGTCTAAAACTTTGTAGTCTGTTAATTAGTCCTTATTGAAATATATCACAATCAACATATCAAAGTGCATTGAGAATATAGAATCAAGTTTTTATTAATGATGACAGTAATGATAGAAAATGAGAAATTAAGTACAAGTAATTTCTCCCTTCCTCTCATTGTTTTGTGTGCTTTGTTTTCTTCAGTGTATCAAAACATGCAACAGTGTGATAAAGTTTAAAAGAGTTGTTAGTAACAAACATAAGATTGAAATGGAAACTGATGATTAATACGTAACAATTGGGATATTACAAATGAGTGAAGATCAAACAATAGGCTAAGCTCATTACCAGACAACCATATTTAGACTGGTCCAATTCAAAGATGTTATAGACAAAAATGTTAGTTTATGATTTTTTTTTTTTCTACTTTTTTGGTAGAAAACATTGTGGATAGTAAAGAAATTGCTTGTAACCAGCAATTTCTTCATTGTCCACAATGTTTTCAAAGACTTTTCTTGGGGGCGTCAAAAAGTAATATTGTTTGGGAATGGGTTACACATAGAATCTCCAAGATATAATTACAAAGAAATGAGTCCATTCCTAGACAAGAAAAATTTCAGATACGACAAAATTCATAATATTTGCAGACAATTGCATGTTGATAGAATTTCAAATATCTCATCTTTAAGGGTAGAAAAAAATATGGAAAATGCTGAAATTACTTGTTACAACTTCTGCATTTTCCATATTGTTTTGCTGTCCTTTTTCTGGAGGAGTGTAAAAAAGCTTGAATGTATGGTAACTGGTTGACCCTTGTCAGGCTGAATAAAATTCTTCTACAGTATTGCATTCAAATCAAAAGGCTAGAAACACTCAAAGGCTTTAATTTGGGTCAATATTTCTTTTTTTAAATAGTATCTTAACCATTGTCATGCTGCATAAATCCATTTTGAAATGGCATTGAAATCAAAGGGACGAAAGCACTGGTAGTACTTGATGTTAATTTGTCAACATTTCTTATGAAATTAAATTTCATGAACAACTCTGGCATAAAAAAGACAAACAGGAGGTGTAGACTAGTATCAGACTACATATTATGTGCGGCTGATCTTATGCTATAACTCCTACAAAGCAGAAATACTCTGGGTTCAGCATCACAAGGTTTGATTCATCCTAAATTGTGACTAGCACTTGGTTAACTAACAACATCCAACATTTTACAACTGATACTATGAACAACATAACTTTTTGAGTTTGGACCAGTCTAAAATTTTGTAAAGTGGGAATGGGTCCTTTTGCCCTATTGTACCAAAGATGTAATTGGGATTCAATTTGCATATCTCTTTAAAAAGCATATGAAAATTCAAAAATAGCCAAAATTGATATAAATTCATTCATAATAGATTATATCACAATAGGATCTAAAATACTTGAAAACAAAAATACCCCCCCCCCAACCATTTATGTGATACAGGCACACAAAACATGTTTGCCTTGAAGCTGACAAATTTTGGTCCTTAAATCTTTTTTTCATCTCACAAAATGTAAGGTGAGTATAATTCTGTAAAAGAAATATTTAATACAGCAGTATAACTTAACTCCAGAGGAAGTATTTTGGACTTTAGATGCAATATATTCAAATAATACTGATCCAAACCCTTTGTTGTGGGTATTGATTTGAAAAATCTCAATGAGACAATCCAAACGAGTTCCTACAACATAGAGTTTTGTTGAGAAATAATGATTTCAAAATGGTGTAACTCCCTCTTATCCTGTCATATGTAACTCTCATGCATTTATCTGTGTATTAGTAGGTGCCAATCAATCTTATACCACAAAGTTTAAAACCATATTAATATTATCCCATTTCCACACAATACTGCTTTTTAACAGCCTTAAAAAAGACAGGTACTGAAAACATTACGGGAAATGAAGGGATTGCTTGAATCAAGCAATTTCTTCATTTTCTATAACATTTTCTACTCAAAAAGGCAAAAGATTTTTAAATTTCATTAACTTAAAATTTTCGTCTGCCAATCCCTTGAATTTGAAAGAGTCTAGAATTTTGTCGTCTGGCAATGGGTTATTGTGTATAATAAGATAACTTGGTTTTAGTATGTAACGTAACATAAAACAAATCCTCACACCAAATAACTATAGCAAACAAAATATACATGTACTATGGTCATCACACGAGATACTATAAATATAACATATAATATTACAGAGCTAAAAATAAAACTGCAGCAGGAGATGCGATAGAGAAAAGGAGTAGAAAAAAGGAGAAATGCGGAGTGAGCTAGGAGTTAAAGCAAGCTTTTCATTTTTCACAATCCACTAGTCCTGTCTGATCAATAATATATCTACATCTTTTAAATTGTATGAAATTTGATAAAAACACCTCAAATGAATAGCCTCATCTGATAGTCCTTATTATATTCTATTTCAACCAGAAAAAACATAATCTCATTCTTATATATAAATTTCATAATATTAGAAGTTCAGTTTCCAGGCCATATAACCCATTCGCAAACATACTCACTTTTTGATGCCCCTATAGAAGAAAGCTTTAAAAAACATTATTTACAATGAAGAAATTACTTGTAAAGAGCTATTTCTTAATTGTCCACAATGTTTTCTACCCTAAAAGGCAAAGGTTTTCTAAATTTCACCAACTTGACATTGTTGTCTGCAACTTCTTTCAATTTGGACTAGTCCAAAATTTTTTTGTGTGGCAATAAGTCATTGATCAATTATGGAACATCAGCAAGTGTTTTAATCATTGTATCTATTATAGACTTTGCCAACATGACTTTAAATGAATTTAACCCATTCCCACACAATGATGCTTTTTGATGTCCCTCAAGAAAAACAATTGGGAAAACATTGTGTAAAATGAAGAAATTGCTTGAAACAAGCAATTTCTTCAATTTACCCAATTTTTTCTACCCAGACAATAGAAATATTCTAAAACTCCTTAAACTTTACATTGTTTTCTGCAACTCCTTTCAATGAGGCCCAGTCTAAAATTTTGCTGTCTGGTAATGAATGGGTTAAGGCCTAGTAATTAAGGACTACGCTTTGGCAAGTCATTAATAAAGACCTAAGGGGGGGCTCATTTTCAAGAAATACAAGATATTAATATTTAATACATTTAATAAGGAAGGTGATCATAAAAGTTAATGAATCTCATATTACAGTACATTTATCAGACCTGAAGAAGAAGTGGATGGGAGTCAAAAAGACTGTATGAAATTATCCTTACCCTAAAACTTGCTGATACCCCACCCCCCAATCCTCTCCAAGAAGCTATTGTACTGATTGATAATCAAGGCCAACAGACCTGTGTTTAATGCCAAAATGTAATTTTTTTTGTGGTCAATCCAATAATATTTGTCTTTTTATCACTTTCTTCAATTATTAGTTGTATGGCCCTAGCATCCAAAGATAATCAAAATTTTAAGGGGACAACATCAGAAAACTTAAATCAAAATGAATTTGACTGCGTAATGGTAAAGAATGTCATATTTTCAATTTCTAAATACTTTGAGGGGCAACGACAACCAGAGTTTTAGATCAACAGAGCAATTTCTTTTTTTACAACTGAACATTTCATTTTGTTTACCAAACGCCATGTTGCGGATACTCATCAAAGACATCTCAAGACTATTTCTGTGAGTACTCACAACATAGGGTTTTGAGGAGAAATAGCAGATTCATATTGAAATCAATCACTCTGGTCTTAAGCTCTGCAGCTCAGGGATTCACACGGTCAGCCATGATGTACTGTAGCTCCCTAGAATCAGTGAATCTACTGATATACTAGACATTTTGATGCTGCCTACCAGGAATGTTAATTACATCATGTAAAACGAGATCTATGCATAATTAGAATGCAAGCTTATTCCTGGGAGGATTCTGAACCAGTATTTCTACAATGATAATTTCTGTCAAATTACTCAAATGATCTTAAAGGTTTGATATTTATTGCAAATTTCAATATCATTATGATGAAATAACAAGTGAGTTTCCATATTCAGCAACAAGTCTTATTATCTAATTACCACAACAGAATATTTTAGACAAATCCAAATTGAAAGAAGTTGCCGACGACAATTACAAGCTGATGAAATTTTAAAAATCTTTTTCTTTTGGAGCAGGAAAGATTGTCATTAATGAAGAAATTGCTTGCTACAAGCAATTTCTTCATTGCCCATGTTTTCCAAAGCCCTTTTCTTGAGGTGTGTCAGAAAGCGCCTTTGTGTGGTAATGGTTTAACCCATTCCAAACAGTGCTGCCATTTTACTACTCTAAAGAAAACAACAAATCTTTGTCTGCATAATCTTTTAATTTGGACCAAGTCAAAGATACTGTTGAACAGTAATGGGTTTAAATATTTCATAACAAGGGCTGTTCCTTGAATGAGTCATATGACTCAGCCAATTAAAGCAATGGTTATGAAATTCAGAGACAAAATGTTGATTAACCCATTCCCAAACAAATCTGCATCTTTTATGCCCCTCAAAAAAAGCTTTGGAAAACATTGAGGATAAAAATTGGCTTGTAATAAGCAATTTGTTCAACGTCAACAATGTGTTCCGACCTTAACCTATTCCCACACAATGAAGCTGTGAAGCACCCTTAAATAAGAAAACTTTGAAAATATAAATGAAAATGAAGATATTGTTTGTTACAAGCAATTTCTTTATTATCAACAATGTTTTCTACCACAAAAGACAAAGATTTTCAAGATTTCATCAATTTTAAATTGACTCCTACAGCTCCTTTGAATTTTGACCAGTCTACAGAATGTGTTAAAGGCAAAGATTTTTGCAATTTCACCAACTGAAACTGTAATCTGCAATATCTTTCAACTTAGACTAGTCTAAAATTTTGTCATATGGTTTAATAGGTTAAGACTTGTTAGTACTGAAATATGGATAATTCTCCATATTCATTTCATCTTCTGGAGGTTAATTAATGTAACAACTGTCTGACAGAATCAGATTTTTCATATACATTTTTTTGTGTGTGGTTCTTGTTTTGATTATAATAAAACAAGGATTATGTTCCCTTACCAAGGTCCAATGTTGTCTGCATTCGGTATCAAATTAGTTCAAAACCCCTTAAAGTCTTGAAGCTCAACATCCCACCTGTCTGTTTCATCACAGTAAACAATTGCTTATACAATTTGAGAACTCAAGTTTTATAAACATGAAAAAAAAAACACCAGGGCAGCAATCTCCTGACCAAACACTTTTCTATAAATTGTAGTATGTTTTACTTTATTGATATGGATCAAAAGGCAATATTTTCCTCTTTGTATAATAAAAAATTCCTAAAATTCAAGGGACTATTATTTTTCTGACATGAAACATGCAATATTGTTTTGAATGTGGTACGAAAAACTTGCATCCCCTTGGCTCCCACCAATATCTGTTACCAAGTGGATTTAGCTCAGAATGCAGGAAAAGTGTATTATGAAAGAATGAGACTCCTGCAAGCAATAAACATACCATTTTTGTTTGCAGGACTAGTGGATTTCTCAAGCAAAGCTGAAATACATAATAAAAGTGCACAAGTCAAAAAACTCAACACACCAGAGATCTACATACAAGGAACCAACAGCAGATTTGAAACAGCTGTAAACTTTTTTCCATTTAATTGTTCACCTATGTTTTATCATTATGTCAGGGATCATGCTAGTGTTTGAAATAAAGGAGACTTTGAAGGGGTCAAAACAACAAAAAGATCAAATCATGAATATAAATTTAATGTCTAAGTCTAAACAAAAAGATTTAAAGTAATGACTTAATTATTTTCAATAGATCACTGAAAAAAAAATTGTTGGAACCTAAAACTTCTCTTAAGGTGGTCAAAGTGACCCCTTTTCTTAAGGGACCCTTTTGACCGCCTGTGAGAGATTTCTCAGGGTCAAAATAGGATATGTATTTCTGATTTTTGAGGATCAATTCATGGTCAAGTCAAACACGAACCCTGCATTTCAGAAAGACATAGCATTAAGAACAGCTTAAGATTGTCAAAGAAATGAATATGGAGGAATAACATGATTATAACTGAAAACTATAAAATCTTTTAACCCATTTACAGATGGCAAAATATTAGGCTGGTCCAACTTTGAAGGAGTTGCAGACGACAATTCAAAGTTGATTAAATCTTAGATTTTTCAACTTTCTGATTAGAAAACATTCTGTAGAACGAAGAAAATGCTTGTTACAAGCAATTTCTTCATTCCACACAATGTTTTCCTAGGCCTATTTCTATGGGGCTTCTAAAAGCATCATTGAGTGGGAATGGGTTAAACAAAGAACACATATTTCTTACAGTATCTTTAACAATATTGTAAACATTAATAAGAATAGAATATTTTGAACACACAAGTTACCACCATTGAAAAGTCATTTAAAAAAGAAATCATGATAGAATTCAAATTATTCAATTTTGTCCATTCATATTGCCTAATGTTCAGAGAAAAAAAGATAAATAATACAATCTACTTAATTACATGAGTAATTTTGGATTGAGAAAATGTATCAAATTTGATGACTGCTTTGCTGCCAAAAAAATTTCCATCCAATGAATATCTGTTTGATATGCCAGCTGTTTCAAAAATCATCAATAATTAAACCCATAATGCATTTAAGTTTTATATATTATGTGTTACTGGTGCCTCAAAGCCATGTATATAGATCTCTGGTTTCCACAAAATGTCTACAAATCTACCATGTAAGCAAATAAAATGACCACGGCCAAACTACCATTGTTTCACACCCATACTCCATACAAAACTTTCAGTAGATATCGTTTAGCAACAGAGTTATTCTGTTCAAGTTAAGTCAACATCATATTTATCATTTTTGCTTTGTGAATGAAACATTACACACAGCGATCTTCAGTACTGGCACAGAGCACAAGAACACCTATATAGCTAGTGACAATATATTACAAAATCTTTGAATGAATCAATCAATCAATGAATAAGTGATTCAATATTCAATAAATAAATGACAAAATTTAATAAAAATAATCAATGGATGAATAAATGAATGTTTTCCAACCAATAATACAAATCATCTCAACCCATTCCCACTCAATCCTGCTTCTTCATGACTGTCAAGACGAATAAAAAGGCAAGGTTTTCATATGTGACTGAGAGAACTCTGCCACCCCTCTCCTACACACACACACATACTCTCAAATCATGTAAATTTATTACATACTGATGTGAACTTCATTACAATTAGGTTAACCCATTCCCAAACAAAGGCCCTTTTTGAAGCCCCCAAGAGAAACAATTGGGAAACATTGTGTAAAATGAAGAAATTGCTTGAAACAAGCAATTTCTCACTATGATTTCTACCAAGAAAGACAAAGGAATCCAGAATTTCATAACTTTATATTGTTATCTGAAGAATAACTATTTAGTAGATTAGAAAATATTATGGAAAAAGAAGAAATTACTTGTAAAGCAATTTCTTCTTTTCCCACAATGTTTTCTCAAGTATAAAAATTGAGGACAGGAAAAAACAGGGATTTAACAGGAAAATATTAAATAGCCCCTGCCTTCATCATGACGTAACTATTAGTCTGAACTAGGAGTAGGTGAAAATTGAAATAAAATCTGACAAAATTAACAAGGTGAGTGAGTTCTGTACTCAAAATACCTTTACAATATTTGAAATGCAAATAGGTTGAAATACAAATTGGACACAAGAATTTAGTATAGATAAAATTATGTAGCACAGTGTACAATTCCCAATATTTGGCTTAAAATGACAGATCAGGATTGTCAATCAAATCATTCATATCAAAACTGAAAAAAGCTTTGAACTCCAAAAATGGCCAACATTTTCATTAAAAATGCTGTTGGTTTGGCAACTTTGAGGTCGTAACTACAGCTTAAATAAGCTATAGTAACGACATTTAGGTTGCCAACAAACCATTCTAATTTTTTGTAAGATGTTATACTGGCCATAAAATTTACACCTATAAAAATAACATGTTAATTGTCTAAGTTAAACTTCCTGTCAAATAAGTGGGTGTGGCTACCCAAGTCTTAGGGCCTTGCCAGCAATCCAATAACTCAAGGAGAAAGAAAAGACAATATTCTCCTTTTCTATAATGTTTCAAAATAGCAATTCATCAGTGAATTTGGTATGACTCGCTATGATGCCCATGTGTAAAACAATAGAGGCTGGGCTTCAAACTTGCAAGAGGCTTGGCTTCAAACTTGCAACTGACAAACAGACTTGATGTGGGTCACTGTCACAGACACAGATGCCAATGCTCAAGTGCTTGTCATATGACCTACAGCTATGACCTTGAACTTTGAAGTATCAAAAAGAAATTCATGCATGACGGTAGTACTCATAAGGAGAACAACTGCGCAAAGTTATTTTGAAATCAATCAATGTAGAAGATAAGCTCCAGACAAGGTCCATTTTGGTACTTGACCTTCAGTTGTGACATTGACCTTCAGTTGTGATAATAATCTTTAAAATATCCAACAGAACTTTAAACATGACACTAGTTTACTTCAAGTTGTACAATTGTGACAAGTTATTTGGAAAATCATCAATAAATGTAGAAGATATGCTCTGGGCAAGGTCAATTTTGTTTCATGACCTTCAGTCATGACCTTCACATTGGGAGTGTCCAATAGAATTTTATGCATGACACAAGTAATTTCTAATAAATTTCTAATAAATGTGCGAAGTTATTCTGAAAACTATCCAACCAATATAGAGGATATGTTGAGGATGAGGTCAATTTTGAGCATCTGGAAGCTTCCAAGAAAATTTTCAAGTTTTCACTACATGTACTATATACTGAAATAAACCATACAAATAAAGGCCATGTTTAAGAGCCATCAAAGGATCACTCCTGAGAAATTTGGTTGTAACTCATCCATTAGATTCTGAGAAGAGGATTTTCACTACATATTGAAATTAGCTCTGCCCAGGTTTTTCATCCAACCAACATTCTTTAAAGGAATCTGATAACAAGAAGACCATGATGGTCCTAAATCGCTCACCTGAGGCATCTGCAAATTACAGTACTTTTTTGTATAAAAAAGACACAACTTGAGCAAAATAAATAAAACAAATTTAAGATTTTGGGCTTTGTACAAAACAATCCAGTAACGCTTTACAATAAAAACGAATGCCTTTGGTTTTATAGTTTAATCCATTACCAAACTTTCCCAGAATTTGTCACCCTCAGGGAAAATAGGTTGAAAAAGCATTGTGAGAAAGGGAGTGACAAGCAATTTCTCCATTTCTATTTAAGAAGAAGAATTCTATGAGAAAGGGAGTGACAAGCAATTTCTCTATTTCTATTTAAGAAGAAGAATTCTTTCAACGGATTTATGCAATTTTTGACCCCAGGAGCAGAGATGTTATTTATCCTAAGAGCATATTTTCCTGTACCATTGACAAAACTATTTAGTCATGCTACATACCAAATATGAATGGCCTTAACCTTATATTTCAGGAGAAGTCTTTTGAAGTTACTCTAATTGGGTGTGTTCCAAAACTTCAGACCTCTGAGGCAGTGCCATGTTTTATCCCAAGGCTAAGATTTTAGCTGACATGGTAGAGAACCATCTGGTTATGCTATATACCAAATATGAATGCCTTAGACTTTGTAGATTGGGAGGAGAAGACGGTTGAACATGGTCTAATTGAGCATTTTTATGAACTTTGGACACCAAGGGAAGGGGTGTTTTTTAAACTACAGGTATAATTGGAATCAAAATTGATAGATAACAGCCAGACTATGCTAGACTCAAAATATAAATGCCCTCCGCCTTAAAATGATGACTTTTTTTTTTAAACGTTCTCAAATTTTGCATTTTTCCCAAATTTTGGACTCCTAGTGCAGGGCCGTTTTTGACCCTAGGAGGTAAACTTTAAGTGATGTAGTACAAAACCATCTATTTATGATATATATACCAAATATGAATATTTTATACCTTATAGTTTAAGAGGGTTGTCTTTTGAAATTGCTCTAATTAAGCATTTTTCCAAACTTTGGACCTCAGGGGCGGGGCCATTTTTGATGCCAGAGATAAAATATTTAAAAATTTGGTTGAGAACCATATGGTTAAGCTCTATAAAAAATATAAAGGCCTTTGGTCTTGTAGTCTATGAAACAAGAGGACCATGATGGTCCTAAATTGCTCACCTAAGGCATCTGCAAATTACAGTACTAAAAAAGACACAACTTGAGCAAAATAAATAAAACAAATATAAGATTTTGGGCTTCGTACAAATCAATCCAGTAATGCTTTACAATAACAAGATGTGTTTGTGAAACACAATGCCCCGAAACAGGAATTTAGAAACGGGTGATTTTTATTTTTTTTTCTTTGTTTTAGGGAAAAGGGTTAAAATTTTGACCTTGACCTTGATGAAATGACCTTCCCCAGTTGCGCATTGTTGAGACCTATCTACATACCAAATATTTGCATTGTAACTTAATTAGGAATGAAGTTATAGGAAAATGTTTAGTTGGCAGGTTAAGTTCTTGAGTAATGTTTTAGGGAAAAGGGTTAAAATTTTGACCTTGACCTTATGAAATGACCTTCCCCAGTAGCACCTTGTTGAGACCTATCTACATACCAAAATTAAGCATTGTAACTTAATTAGGGATGAAGTTATAGGAAAATGTTCAGTTGGCAGGTTAAGTTTTTGAGTAATGTTTTAGGGAAAAGGGTTAAACTTTTGACCTTGACCTTGATGAAATGACCTTCCCCAGTTGCGCCTTGTTGAGACCTATCTACATACCACATATTAGCATTGTATCTTAATTAGGGATGAAGTTATAGGAATATGTTTAGTTGGCATTTTGCAGACAGACAGACAGACAGACAGACAGGCAGACAGACGGACACCGGTAAAACAATATGCCCCCGATCTATCGATGCGAGGGCATAAAAATGAAGGCCTTTGGCTTTATAGTTTAATCCATTACCAAACCATCCCATAATTTGTCACCCTCAGGGAAAATAGGTTTACAAAAGCATTGTGAGAAAGGGAGTGACAAGCAATTTCTCCATTTCTATTTAAGAAGAAGAATTCTTTCAATGCGATTTACACAATTTCGACCCCAGGAGCAGAGACGTTTCTTATCCTAAGAGCATATTTTCCTGTAACATAGTACAAAATTATTAAGTAATGCTACATACCAAATATGAATGCCCAAGACCTTATATTTCAGAAGGAGAAGACTTTTGAAGTTGCTCTAATTGGGTGTTTTTCTAAATTTTGGACCTCTGGGGCAGTGTCATTTTTATCCCAGGGCTAAGATTTTAGCTAAAATAGTAAAGAACCATCTGGTTATACTATATATCAAATATGAATGCCTTACTGGAAACAAATTCACACAAATGTTTTTTGAAGAAGGAAATTTCTCCTCATAATAAAATGATTTTTATTGCAATTAATTTTCAATTGAGGTACAATGCAAATTACAGAATCCTTATTTGCTTGGGAAACGGTAAAAAGTTCTGTTGTCTTTTAATGGTTCATGATCATCCAAGCCGATCAAGAAGGTGATACAGGTAAACAAGAGGACTATGATGGTCCTAAATCTATCCCCTGAGTATGATGGTTCATAGCTTTATGATATATACAAATTAGCAAAGCCCTCTATCTAATTATTTTGGAGAAGATGTTTTAGTATTTTCTCTTTAAAATCCTAGGTGTAATGAAGATCCCACCATAGAGCGCTACTTTCCTTAATACGGTAATTCTTTTAAGTATTTTGTTAGAGGGTCAAATGCAATCAACACATACCAAATATCAAAACTCTAGGCCTATTGGTTTAGGAGGAGAAGATTTTCAAAGATATCTTTCTTTATTCCTATCTGAAATCAGGGATTTCAAAGAAAAGTGCTAATTTTCAGAATACAGTAATTCTTAGATGTATTTTGGTAGAGGGTCAATAGCTGATAATATGTTTCAAATATAAAAGCTCTAGGCCTTATCCTTTAGGAGGAGAAAATTTTCAAAGATTTCTTTCATTTTTCCTTTGTTAAATCATGGCTTGCACTGAAAAGGGCTAATTTTCAGAGTACGGTAATTCTTTGAAGTATTTTGATAGAGGGTTATTGTTGTGGAGAAGAAGATTTTCCAAGATTTCCTTCTTTATTCCTTTGTAAAATCAGGGATCGCACAGAAAAGGGCTTATTTCCAGAGTATGGTAATTCTTTGAAGTATTTTGGTAGAGGGTCAATAGCTTATGATATGTACCAAATACAAAGCTCTAGGCATTTTAGTTTAGGAGGGGAAGATTTTCAAAGATTTCCTTTGTAAAATCAGGGATCACACAGGAAAGGGCTAATTTCAAGAGTACTGTAATTCTTTGAAGTATTTTGGTAGAGGGTTTAAAGGTGATGATATATACCGAATATCAAAGCTCTAGGCCTTATGGACTAGGAGGAGAAGATTTTTTAATATTTGTTTACGGACATACAGACCAACAGATGGACAGACGGACGATGGACATTTACCTATCACAATAGCTCACCTTTAGCACGTTGTGCTCAGGTGAGTTAACAAAAACCCATTGCCCATAGCAAAGTAAAGATATGGATGAACAAGGAAATATCAAAGTTTTTTAGCAAAACATCAATGAGGGAGCAAATTTCGTAAGAAAATCGAATTTCTTCAGAGCAAATTACTAAATGAAAGACATCATTTTCATTGATTAACCAAGCCCCTATTAAATCCAGAATATTTACTTCAAAGGCTTGAGCACAATATAACAAAGCCTAACCTGAGACTTAATTATTTGTCTTGAAGACATATTTTCAGGAAAATCTAAAGTACATCCTATTCATTAAAATATTTGCCTGAGGTTGAATATCCATAAAAAAATAGACCTGAACACATAAGGAGAGGTTAATTAGAATTTTCTGTTCAGAAAAAGTCTATCCACTTAGCTTATGTGCAACTTCCAACACAAACAATGTCTCATGAGCACTAAGTAAAGATTCAAATCAGCCTGTGCATCGGCACAGTCTGATTACAGACATCACTCTAAGCTGTACAGATCAGTAATGACTTGAGGTTTCTCTTATTAACCAATTCCCACACAGTGACACCTTTGGACGCCCCTAAAGAAAAACAATTAGGAAAACATTGTGTAAAATGATTCATGTGAGAACCCACAATAAAGGGCTTATATGAAATAGTCAATTTTACACCCCCCCACCAACCCCCCAACCCCCCCGCATCCTGCCCCCATCTGAACAACCTCGCTCCTTTCTAGACCTATACTTTTGATATTTATCATCTAATGAAAGGGTACAGATAATAGCTTCTCTTCAACAAATTACAGTAAGTACCCACATCAAGGGCTATAATTCTTCAGTAGAATATGTATTCAAAGTCCACCGTTGATACATTCTCTCCTCCCTTACCACAAAGCATCCAAACATTCTTTTTCGGACAACTTCCAATCATCCTCTTTGCCTTTTAAACCCTTTCCTGTCAATGATTGATCTTGATCACCCGAGAAAAGCTTTGGAAAACATTGTGGAAAATGAAGAAATTGCTTGTAACAAGCAATTTCTTCATTATCCCAAATGTTTTCTACCAAAATTTCATAAGCTTCAAACTGTCATCTGCAACTCCTTTCAATTTGGACCAGTCTTAATTTTTGTCAACTGTCATGGGTAAGTGATAATGTGAGTAGCTGTCAACTGACACATGGTTTGCAATCAGCAGAAATTTAGATCAGAGCGGGTAATGCCATAAGCAAAATCATTGCTTTGCAATGGAAGCTTATATTTTAGGTCCCCCATTTAACCCATTCCCACACAATCCCACTTTTTTACACCCTCATGATAAAGGCTATAATAAAAATCTGTGGAAAATGAAGAAATTGCTTGTGACAAGCAATTTCTACATTATCCACAATAGTTTCTACCTCAAAAGACAAAGCTTGTTTAAATTCCATCAATTAAAAATGGTTATCTGCAACTTCTTCAATTTGGACTAGTCTAAAAATTTTAAGTGTGGTAGTGGGTTTAAATGTCTCAACAAGGCAATTTCAATGAATATCTAGAACACAGGGTAAATGACCATCATGGCAATATTTCAATCTTAAATTCTAAAATCTGATGCTCTGAAGACCGACACATGATTTATAGATCATCAAGTTAAAGTGAGTGATCAAAGATCAATTTTGTCTATTCAGGTGTAGACAAAATTGACCTTTGATACTTGACAGTAACTTGTACATCTATACTTGGATACGAAGCAAATTGTAAATAAAGCTAAACCCTTTACTGAACAATCCACACTTTTTAACATTAAACTTCTCCTTTCACAATGTTTTCCAGCTTGTGTGGCTTGAACTTTCCAATCTTACTGAGCAATTTCAGACTGGGCAAAATTGAAAACAATTTCAGGTTGGTTAAATTTAAACCCATAACCACACAAGAAGATTTTGTACTGGTACAAAATTAAAAAAGTTACAGACGACAGTTTAAAGTGCATGAAAATCTTGAAAATTCTTGTTTTTTGAGGTAGAAAAAATTGTGGATAATGAAGAAATACTTGTTACAAACAATTTCTTCATTTTCCACAATGTTTTCCAAAGACTTTTCCTTGATGGGCTTCAATAAGTGTCATTGTGTGATAATGGGTTAACCCATCAACACACAATCCTGCTTTCTGACGCCTTGATGCTCAAAGATTTTGACATCATTATGGAAAAAGATTTGCTTGTATCTAGCAATTTCTTCATTTCCAACAATGTTTTCAACACAAAAACACAAAATTATTAGATTTCATCAACTTTAAAGTGTTGTCCACATTTTCTTTCATTTTGAACAGTCTAAAATTTGTGTCTGATAATGAGATAAACATGGAAG
The DNA here is from genome assembly GCA_946902895.1 of Fragum fragum. Classification (NCBI taxonomy): domain Eukaryota; kingdom Metazoa; phylum Mollusca; class Bivalvia; order Cardiida; family Cardiidae; genus Fragum; species Fragum fragum. Next base: position 26,956,454 of record OX336380.1, read on the forward strand.
TCTCTTTCCTTTGTCTTGAGCTCACTAAAATGGATGTGAAACTTAATGGAGTATTTGGGTGAAATGAGGCCAAGCTTAGCTATTAAATTTTACAAAAAAAGTGCATAAAAGCAGAACCTCACACAAGAAAAGCCTTATTATAAATGATTGAAGTAATTTACTTAATGCCTGTAGTACTTTTGTCTATATCATCCAATAATTCAGATTCTAGCTACGAAGTAATTTAAATCTTCTCTTGCACAGCGTTGATATCATTTTAAATGTCTGTTTTACATTAAAGAGGTATCCTGGCAACCATTTCAAAGAAGTCGTTTAAGGAACTTGGGAGGATCTGTTTGGCATAAAGTTTAACCACTTTATCACTCAAAGAGCCTTAATTAATCAATTACCAAACAATCTGACTTATTATGCCTTTTCTCACAATGCTTTCTACCTAAGATGGCACTTATTTTTCAGTTATTTGATCTAGTCTATATTTTTTCCGTATGGTTAAGGGTAAAAAAATATTTCAATCATTTTTTTTCCAAGGAAGAAAAACAACTCATATGAAGGAAATGCCATGTCAATAGCCCTTTTGCCCATGGTGCTGATACTCATGCAATCTGGGAGAAACCTTACCAGGGCTCATGTTAGACTTGCAAACCAGGGTTTTGACCCTAAAAAATCTGAAAGTATCCTGTTTTTACCCTTAGAAATTTCTGCCAGGGGAGCATTTCGTCCCCCTTGGAGTAAAACAGGGTTTTATCCCTCAAACTTTCGCTGGTGTATTTGATAAACTGTTGAAAATTGTACACAGTAACCCATTACCAGACAACAAAAATTAAGATTGGTCCAAAGTGAAAGAAGTTGCAGACCAGAATTTTTATTTCATGAAATTTGAAAAAAAAAATTATCATTTTTAGTAGAAAACATTGCGGATAATGAAGAAATTGCTTGTAACAATGTTTTCAAATGCTTTTTCCTTGGGGCGTCTAAAAGTGTCATTGTGTGGGAATTGTTAAATGCTGTCTTTATAACTTTCAAGCACTTAAACAATGCAAATTTCTTCTCATGACAATCTCATTTTGTTGATTTGACCCCTTCAAAATCAGGTTTTACCAATAGAATTTCATGGTCAACGAGCCAATTGACGAATCGCTGGCCACGCCCACTTGCTTTGTTGGCCACAGCAACCAACTCAAACAAGAAGTCTCTCTTTGATTTTTAACAGCGTTATTTTGCAAAATTGTTTGATGTAACAAACAAATAAAATGGTTGGTTGGTGGCCTAAACGTTGTAACTGAATAAATTATTTGACTGGTGGGTTTATTCCTTAATTGACATCCACGATTGTTCAATTGATCCCTCAATTTGAAAAGCTGGCATAAGCCCTGCATACATGTGCAAAAAGGGGGGAAAAAAATTCGAAATAATGAAATTATTGCAGCATGACATCCCAGATTTAAATAGAAAGTGATAAGTCATGGTTTGTAAAAATAAACTACATGCTACTACATAAATAAGTATTTTGTGCAGGTAGAAAGCTGTATCAGTTACAAGTAAAATTTTATAGCAGTTTCATTACTTTCATATGAACAGTTGACATCTTTATTTCTCACTTGGGTAAACTGAGGCCCTATATCAATGGGTCAGCGTGAAAGAGTTGTAACTACCTATAAACATATATGACCCATTGAGTTTGAATATTTTACCTTGTTTCTTTATAGTGGACAGGGTTGTTTCAGGTTTTGAAACTAAGAAGTCATTGACCCCTTGACCAAGAAATTCTAGGGGTAAAAACTGTTCTTGGTGAGGTCAAAACTTGAAAAAGAGCAAATCTATGTTACAAATTGGTGTGAACAGACCAAAATATAATTTAAAAAGTTTTATCATTTTTAAAAGAATACATTTGATGATTCTGTGATAACTTTGGAGGACTAAATACAATGTATATCTGAATTCAACCATTAGAAATCTCCTCTGGGGGTAAAAAATATCCCCCTAAGGGGAAATTTCTAAGGGTCAAAACAATATTTTCAGATTTCTAAAGGTCAAAACCCTGGTTTGCAAGTCAAATACAAGTCCTAGTGGAACTGTTAATTATTTTCAGCGTACCAAATGACCTCAGATATCAATGCAATCAATAACCAGTGCAACCTAAATAAACTCCATTCATTCATGATACCTGGTAGTAATGTGAAACTGGTTTTTTAATAGGAATACAATATATGGCAGCAACTTTGCATCTGATGAGACAAAAACAGTTGCACTAGACATAGATCCATATAAGATGGAATGATGACAATATAATTCTGTTATTTGCCATCTAAACCCTGAATACAATACTGTGGGTTCTATTTTGAATCATCATCACCATGAGAAAGGCTTCAATTGTTTTCGTTAGGATCTCTAAAGTGTAAAGACAAGGACTTATATCAAAATTTCATTCACTTTGTATTCTACAGCTTCTTTCAATTTGTCTCAGTCTAAAAATCTGTAGTCTTGAGATCCAAGAGAGTGCTTCAGCCTTGCTGAATAGTTATTAAAACAAAGGACTTAATTCTCTAGCCTTTTGATGATTTATTTTCTTTCAAGAAGAGTCAGGCAGCCAGACTATATATCCCTATATACATACAATGCTACAATTTTAGGACTTGTTTCACCAGTATTTCTCAGTTCCCTTTGAAAAGAATTGACTGTTTGGACTTTGTTTGGTTGCCAGTCTCGTGATAATTTTGTGATTATTCAAAAAGTTGGAAAAGCTAAGGTGTGATTTCCTTAGTTTCTTTTTATTTAACTGTAAGTAAATTACTCCAAACAAAGCTATTCATAAGTAAACAAAGCAAAGTACATATAATGCGAAATAAGAACAATAAACAATTGTGTAAGAAAGACGCAATACCTTCTCGTTTCATGCCCATGGCCAGGCACTTCATATACCGACAGTACTGGCAACGATTTCTCTGCCGTTTATCAATGACACAGTTTCTGTCATCTCTACAGGCATATGTAAGATCTTTTCGAACAGTTCGTTTGAAGAAACCTTTACAACCCTCACAACTGCAAAAGAGAAATAAAATCATTTTATTTTTTTCAAAACAAAGTTAGATGTACCAATTTTATAAGTGAACTGTTAAGTATTTAAGCTCAATATTTTGAAATTTCTAACTTGTTTCTACTAGTAGTTTATAACTTAAATGTGTTTTTTTAACAAATACAATAGGACAAAATTTAAGATCATTTGACATTTAAAGAGTACCCATGTCATGCCAAGCCTGGAATATTCCTGTTTTTGCAGGAGGTATAGCCAAAGATAAGCCTGCATGTACATGCAGTCTGATAGTTGTTACATGTAAATGCAGTCTGATTTTTTGTCCACACCACTTGCTTGTCCATAGTTATTTTAAGGATAAATTTGAAAACAAGAGGACCATGATGGTCCTAAATCGCTCACCTGAGGTATCTCCAAATTACAGTACTTTTTAGTATAAAAAAGACACAACTTGAGCAAAATAAATAAAAGATATATAAGATTTTGGGCTTTGTACAAAACAATCCAGTAATGCTTTACAATAATAATGAATGCCTTTGGTTTTATAGTTTAATCCATTACCAAACTATCCCAGAATTTGTCACCCTCAGGGAAAACAGGTTTGAAAAATACATAGTGAGAAAGGGAGTGACAAGCAATTATTCCATTTCTCACAGTGTTTTCTACCTGAAATTCTTTGTATTTAGATTTCAATCAAACTCTAATTACAGTCTGCAACTTCAATGGGTGTAATTTTAGCAACCTTGGTAGAGAACAATCTGGATGTACTTTAAATCAAAATATGAATGCATTACAACTTATACATGAGGAGTGGAAAATATTTGAACATGCTCTTATTGAGCATTTTTCATATCCTTGGATGCCTTGGGAAGGGCCATGTTTGTCAAAAGGATATAAACATGGTAGATAACAATAATGTTATCCTTTGTTTTTAATGTAAATGCTCTGGAACCTATATTTAAGAAGAATTCTTTCAATGCAATTTACGCAATTTTAAACCCCAGGAACAGAGACATTTTTTATCCTAAGAGCATGTTTTCCTGTTATGTAGTACAAAATTATTTAGTCATGCTACATACCAAATATGTATGCCCGCCACCTTATTTTTTAGAAGGAGAAGACTTTTGATGTTGCTCTAATTGGGCGTTTTCAAAAAATTTTGACCTCTGGGGCAGTGCCATGTTTTATCCCAGGGCTAAGATTTTAGCTAACATGGTAGGGAACCATCTGGATATGCTATATACAAAATAATGCCTTAGACTTTTTAGATTGGGAGGAAAAGACTATTGAACATGGTCTAATTGAGCATTTTTACTAACTTTGGACACCCAGGGAAGGGGTGTTTATTAACCTACAAGCATAATTTGATCAAAACAGATAGATAACAGCCAGGCTATGCTACACTCAAAATATAAGTGCCCTCCTCCTTAACCCTTTCCTGGTTAATCCCTGGTTTTTACGTCCCTGTCATTTCATAATTAAGAAAACATTGTGGGAAAAGAAGAAATTGCTTGTAACAAGCAATTTCTTCTTTTTCCGCAAAATTCTCTACCCTACTGAATGGTTAATTTTCAAATAAAATCAACTTCAAATTTTCGTCTGCAAAACCTTTGAATTTGGATGGGTCTAAAATTTTGCAAAACAGGAAAGGGTTAAAATGAAGAATTTTTTTTTAACATATTAAAATTTTGCGTTTTTCCAAATTTTGGACCCCTAGTGCAGAGCTTTTTTTGACCTGAAGAAGACAACTTTTAGTGATATGGTACAAAACCATCTAGTTATGCCCAATACCAAATATGAATAGCCTAGACCTTATAGTTTAAGAGAAGTCTTTTGAAATTGCTCTAATTAAGCATTTTTCCAAACTTCGGACCTCAGGGGAAGGGCAATTTTTGACCCCAGAGATTAAATATTTAAAAAAACTTGGTTGAGAACAATATGATTAAGCTCTATATAAAATATAAATGCCTTTGGCCATGTAGTCTGTTAAAAAAAAGACAACAAAGATTTTCTAAAATTTCCCTTTTTCATATGCCACAGTTACAAGAGTTCATGGAATTCTTTTAACAACTTTTGAAGAGCTTCACCTAAAAAACATCCCTGCAAAGTTTTAGATTGATTGGCCTACTGGTTAAGGAGGAGAAATTTTTTAAAGATTTTTACAGATTTACAAAGATTCCAATTTCACATGCAGAGTTTTTGACAGAATTAAATTCTTTCAACAACTTTTGTAGAACTTCACCCAAGGAACATCCCTGCTAAGTTTCAGCTTGATTGGCCTAATGGTTAAGGAGGAGAAATTTTTTAAAGATTTTTTACAGATTTACTTAAGATTCCCATTTTCACATGCCGCGGCAACCAAAGTTTTTGACGGAATTAAATTCTTTTAACAACTTTTGTAAAACTTCACCCAAGGAACATCCTTGCTAAGTTTCAGCTTGATTGGCCTACTGGTTAAGGAGGAGAAAATTTTTAAAGATTTTTTACCGATTTACTTAAGATTCCCATTTTCACATGCCGCGGCAACCAAAGTTTTTGAGGGAATTAAATTCTTTTAACAACTTTTGTAGAACTTCACCCAAGGAACATCCCTGCTAAGTTTCAGCTTGATTTGTCTACTGGTTAAGGAGGAGAAAATTTTTAAAGAATTTTTAAAGATTTACTTAAGATTCCCATTTTCACATGCCACGGCAACCAAAGTTTTTGACGGAATTAAATTCTTTTAACAACTTTTGTAGAACTTCACCCAAGGAACATCTCTGCAAAGTTTCAGCTTGATTGGCCTACTGGTTTAGGAGGAGAAGATTTTTAAAGATTTTTACAGATTTACTAAAGATTCCCATTTTCACATGCCGCGGCAACCAAAGTTTTTGACGGAATTAAATTCTTTTAACAACTTTTGTAAAACTTCACCCAAGGAACATCCTTGCTAAGTTTCAGCTTGATTGGCCTACTGGTTAAGGAGGAGAAAATTTTTAAAGATTTTTTACCGATCTACTTAAGATTCCCATTTTCACATGCCGCGGCAACCAAAGTTTTTGACGGAATTAAATTCTTTTAACAACTTTTGTAGAACTTCATCCAAGGGACATCTCTGCAAAGTTTCAGCTTGATTGGCCTACTGGTTTAGGAGGAGAAGATTTTTAAAGATTTTTTACAGATTTACTAAAGATTCCCATTTTCACATGCCGCGGCAACCAGAGTTTTTGACAGAATTAAATTCTTTTAACAACTTTTGTAGAACTTCACCCAACGAACATCTCTGCAAAGTTTCAGCTTGATTGGCCTACTGGTTTAGGAGGTGAAGATTTTTAAAGATTTTTACAGATTTACTAAAGATTCCCATTTTCACATGCCGCGGCAACCAGAGTTTTTGACGGAATTAAATTCTTTTAACAACTTTTGTAGAACTTCACCCAAGGAACATCCCTGCAAAGTTTAAGCTTGATTGGCCTACTGGTTTAGGAGGAGAAGATTTTTAAAGAAATTGTGGACGGACGGACAGACAGACAGACGGACAGACGGACGGACAGACGGACAGACGGACGGACGGACGACGGACAACGACCGATCACAATAGCTCACCTCGCACTTTGTGCTCAGGTGAGCTAAAAATGCATATTAGCCAACAATAAGTGCTTTGAGATCTATTTTGTATTTATCCAAGATTTGCTTTCGTATTTTCTTGTGACCTACAAGTTGCCTTGAAAATCCACATGTCCACAAGTAGAAAAGCACATGTCAGACAAACCAAGCATAGGAAAACCACACCCCTTGTTAAAGGTCCCTATCCTATTGGCAGACTTTTAATAACCTCTTTACAGAAGTTACCTAGAGTGGGTATGAGAAATATCAGATTTAGACTTAGTCACTGTTTTCCCTTTCTTTTATCTGATGTTCTGAAAATACTTGCAGAATTTCAGATTCAAAGTTTAATCCATTTCCATAAAAACCAACTTTTAACAACCCCCAAGAAAATGCTTTGGAAAACATGGTGGAAAATGAAGATATTACTTGTAGTAAGCAACTCCTCAATTTACCTCAATGTTTTCTTTTTCTCCACAAAGATACAAAAGTGGATTTTTTTTTAAAACTGCATCCTCTAAAAATTGTAATCTGTAATTTTTTTTGGACCAGTCAAAAATTTGTTGACTGATGAATGGATAATTGAGAAAGGATCATCATTTTAGAGTCAATTTAGGTCAGCCTATTGAAATACCTTTATCACAAAATGGTGATATGGTTATGTAATAACCTCAGGGTTATCCTGACCTCAAACTTAAACCCACAAACTTTGAACTTTTGTGCTCCTCTTACTATGGATTAACCCTTTCCCACTTTTCAAAATTTTAGACCAGTCCAATTTGAAAGGAGTTGCAGACAACAATCAATAGTGGGAGCAATTTGAAAAGTAACGAACCTACAGGTTAGGAAAATATTGTGGAAAAAGAAGAAATTGCTTGTAACAAGCAATTTCTTCTTTTCCCACAATGTTTTCTCAAGAGTAAATTCACAGGGACGTGAAAACAAGGGATTGTACAGGAAAGGGTTAACTTACTTTTACCCAATACATGTATTTATCAAAACCATTACCAATACAAGGATGTGCTTTCAAATGCTGGAACAAAAGACTCCTAAGATACTCTACTGACTCTGAAGTATCCTAAATTGCCTATAACCCTGTTTTTCCTTGTGTTTACCAATATATGATTTAATTTTAGTTTTGTCTATCGAAAACGGGCGTTCTGAATGGTCGAAAAAATTTATTCATATCTCAATGAACAAAATTTTGATTACGCAGCTATTTTACATGCTTCTGCTCAAAAAAGTCCCATACAAAAAAGTGTTTAAATTTGTAAAGTTTTTGCTTTTTTTCGCTCAATGCTATTAAATTATAAGAAATGCAGAGAAAATTTTTCGTTTTCCTTCCACAATGTTTACTGCCCCAAAAGATAAAGATTTTGAAAATTTCATCAACTTGAAATTGTTGTCTGCAACTTCTTTCAATTTGGACAAGTCTAAAATTTCCAAAAACAGGAAAGGGTTAAATAATCTATTTCATAGCCAGGGCTTGTACAAGTGTTTGAAATTCAGGAGTAGTTGACTCCTTGACCATGAAATTATAGGGTAAGAACTGATTTTGAAGGGGGTCAAAACAACATAAGAAGTGCTCTCATTAAGGATTTTAAAAATTTCAAGATTCAGACAGTTTTCACAAAATTATGTAATTCTTTATTCATATCCCCCTACCATACTTCCTCCCCCTCCATGAAAATAGAGACAAGAGGCCCACGAGGGCCTGAGACGCTCTACTGGTTATCAAGTTTTCCATTAAAGAAATCTGATATCTAAGGAAGTTAATTGCTCAAAGAAGATTGCATAAAGAAAAAAAAGGGCTTTATCCCCTTTATCATTTTAAGCAACAATCCTCAAAGCCCCTTTTCCCATGTTTCATGACGGATCCACTCCATTTCCAAAAGAAAGTTACCTTATGACCCTACAATCATCCTGTGAAATTTTCATCAGAATCTGACAAGAATTGTTGACTTTATCACATAAACAGGATTGTTTTGAATGAAAATCAATAAGGCCCCTTTTCCTGTGTTTTCTGATGGATCATTTTCATTCCAAAAGGAACTTTCCTTACAACCCGACAACTGTCCTGTGAAATTTTAAAAGACAACTTGATAATGATTGTGATCTTCATCACATACACAAGAATGTTTTGAATGATAATCTGTAAGGCCCCTTTTCCTGTGTTTCGAATGCCACAATTATTCCATGCATCTTTGAAGAGAATCCAATAAAACAGTTGACTTTATTGTGTTAACAAAGATATTAAATTCAAGTTCTCATAAGGCCCCTTTTCCCGTGATATTTTACTGTTGGTTTTATCATTCTATGAAAGTTAAAAGTGAATCCGATGAAATATTGGGAATTCATTATGTTTACTAGAATATTTAAAAAAAATCATATGTCCCCTTTTTACATGATACTTGATGGATTGTACCAAGTTCTGAAAAGAACCATCTAAGTATTTGTACAATCATTCTGTGAAATTTTGAAGTGAATCCAGTGAAATCAAGGGACATCATTGTGTTGATCAGAATATTTAAGAGAATTTTTCATAAGGCCCCTTTTTATGTGACCCTTGCTATAGTCACATCCACTGTCAAAATCAACAATTGGAATGATGGTACAATCAATCTGTTTAATCTGTGGAATTTATTGTGTTAATGAGTTTATAGTGAAATCTTCATAGGGCCCCTTTTCTCATGATACTTTACATAACAAACCAAATTTCAAAAGGAAAAATTCTAATGAAGGTAGAATCATTCTTTAAAAGTTAAAGAGAATCAATGAAAACAGTGGACTGAATTGTGTCAAGAATTTTTGTAACAAAATTTTCATAAGGCCCCTTTTTCCGTGAAACTTAACAAATCAGACCCAATATACAAAGGAACAATCCTAATGATAGTTTGAAGAAAATGATAAAGACTGAGGACTTTATTGTAATAATGATGTTTTGTAATAAAATTTTTATAAGGTCCCTTTTCTTGTGTCACTTAACCAATCAGACCTAATTTACAAAGGAATAATCCAAATGATGGTACAATCATTCTATTAAAGTTTGAAGAGATTCTGATAAAGACTGAGGGCATTGTTGTGTTTATGAGGATTTGGTAATAATTTTTCATACAGCCCCTTTTCCTATGATACTAGACAGATCAAACTTTCACAGAATCTGATGAAAACTGCAGACTTTATCTTGGTGTCAAATTTTTAAAATAAAATTTTCATAAGGCTCCTTTTCCTGTGATACTTGAAGGATCAGGTCTCATGTAAGCATCAACAATCGTGATTATTGTACAATGATTCTGTGAAGGTTTGAATAAAATCCAATGAAAGCTCTGGACTTGGTTACAAGGATTATAGATAAAATTCTCTAAAGGCCCCTTTTCCCATGATACTAGACAGATTTCGCCTAATTTGAAAAGAAAGAATCCTCATGATGGAATAATCATTCTGTGAAAGTTTTAACAGAATCTGATGAAAACTGTTGACTTTATTGTGGTACAATGATTTTAAAATTAATTTTCATAATGCTCCTTTTCCTGTGATACTTGACGGATCAGGTCTAATGCAAACATCAACAATCATTATTATTGTACAATTATTCTGTGAATGTTTGAAGAAAATCTGATGAAAGCTCTGGACTTAGTAACAAGGATTTATAAATGAAATTTTCATAAGGCCCCTTTTCCTGTGCTTCTTGACAGTTCAGACCCTGTTATGAAAAGAATGATAGTTATGACCTTCCAATCATTCTGTGAAAGTTTCAACAAAATCTGATCAAAGCTATGGGCTTTATTGCGTTAACAGGGTTTTATTAATTGAATTTTCATATAGCCCCTTTTCCCATGTTACTTGATGGATCTGAACCAATTCCAAAGGGAACTCTTCTTACAAAAGTATAATTATTCTGTTTGAGTATAAAGACAACCCCATCTCATCTGTGGACTTACAAGCATTAATTAAAATTTTTTTAATTAAAATTTCCTAAGGCCCCTTTTCCTATGTTTCTCAATGGATCAGACCCAATTGGAAAGGAACAATCCTTATGATGGTACAATCATTATGTGAAAGTTTGAAGTCAATCAGGTGAAATCTAGGGCCATTACGTGTTAACTAAGATTTTTTTTTTATTGAATTTTCATGGGGCCCCTTTTCCCATGAAACTTGATGGATCAAACCTACTTCTGAAAGGAACAATCCATTTAATGAAATAATCCTTCTGGGAATGTTTGAAGAGAATTTGTTGAAAACTATGGACTCTATTGTGTTTATGAGGACTTTTTCAATCCAGTTTTTATCAGGCCCCTTTTTCCCGTGGTCCTTGACTGATCATACTAAATTTTGAAAGGAACAATTCTTATGACAGTACAATCATTCTGTGAAAGTTTGAAGTCAATCAGATGAAAACTGTGGATTCTAGAGTGTTAACAAAGATCTTTGAATTAAATTTTAATAAGGCCCCTTTTCCTATGTTTCTTGAGGAATCATATCCCATTCCAAAAGGTACAATCCTTATAATGGTACAATCATTCTGTGAAAGTTTGAAGAGAATCCGTTGAAAATTGTTGGCTCTAGATTATTAATGAGAATTTTTTAATAAACATTTCATAAGGCCCCTTTTTCCTGTGTTTCTTGAAGGATCATACCAAATTTTGAAAGGAATAATCCTTATGATAGTACAATCATTCTGTGAAAGTTTGAAGGGAATCCAATGAAAACTATTGACTCCAGAGTGTTAACAAGAATTTTTTAATTAAATTTTCATAAGGCCCCTTTTCCCCTGTTTCATGACAGATCAGCCCCATTTTTGAAAAGAACGATCCTTATGATTGTACAATCATTCTGAGAAAGTTTGAAGAGAATCTGAAGAAAACTGTGGACTCTATCGTGTAAATGAGGATTTTTAATGGAGTTTTTAATTGAATTTTCATAAGGCCCCTTTTCCCATGTTTCTTGACGGATCATACCCATTTTCGAAAGGAACGATCCTTATGTTGGTAAAATCCTTCTGTGAAAGTTTGAAGAGAATCCAATGAAAACTGTGGACTCTTTCGCATAAACGAGGATTTTTTATGGAATTTTTATTAAATTTTCAAAAGGCCCCTTTTCCCATGTTTCTTGACTGATCATACCAAATTTCAAAAGGAACAATCCTTATGTTGGTACAATCATTCTTTGAAAGTTTGAAGAGAATCTGATGAAAACTGTGGACTCTATCTCGTAAACGAGGATTTTTTAATTAAATTTTCATAAGGCCCCTTTTCCCGTGTTTCTTGACGGATCATACCCATTTTCGAAAGGAACGATACTTATGTTGGTACAATCATCCTGAGAAAGTTTGAAGAGAATCCAATGAAAACTGTGGACTCTATCTCGTAAACAAGGATTTTTTATTGAATTTTTAATGAATTTTCATAAGGCCCCTTTTGCCGTGTTTCTTGACGGATCATACCCATTTTCAAAAGGAACAATCCTTATGTTAGTACAATCATTCTGTGAAAGTTTGAGGAGTATCTGATGAGAACTGTGGACTCTAACGCGTAAACCAGGATTTTTTAATTAAATTTTCATAAGCCCCCTTTTCCCGTGTTTCTTGACGGATCATACCCATTTTCAAAAGGAACGATCCTTATGATGGTACAATCATTCTGAGAAAGTTTGAAGAGAATCTGATGAAAACTGTGGACTTTATCGCGTAAACGAGGATTTTTAATTGAATTTTTAATTCAATTTTCATAAGGCCCCTTTTCCCATGTTTCTTGACAGATCATACCCATTTTCGAAAGGAAGGATCCTTATGATGGTACAATCATTCTGAGAAAGTTTGAAGAGAATCTGATGAAAACTGTGGACTTAATCGCGTAAACAAGGATTTTTTAATAAAATTTTCATAAGGCCCCTTTTCCCGTGTTTCTTGACGGATCATACCCATTTTCGAAAGGAACTATCGTTATGATGGTACAATTATTCTGAGAAAGTTTGAAGAGAATCAGATGAAAACTGTGGACTCTATCGCGTAAACGAGGATTTTTAATTGAATTTTTAATTAAATTTTCATAAGGCCCCTTTTCCTGTGTTTCTTGACGGATCATACCCATTTTTGAAAGGAACGATCCTTATGATGGTACAATCATTCTGTGAAAGTTTGAAGAGAATCTGATGAAAACTGTGGACTTTATCGCGTAAACGAATATTTTTTAATTAAGTTTTAATTAGGCCCCTTTTCCCGTGTTTCTTGACGGATCTGACCCAATTTCGAAAGGAACGATCCTTATGATGGTACAATCATTCTGTGAAAGTTTGAAGAGAATCTGATGAAAACTGTGGACTTTATCGCGTAAACAAGGAAAAGTTTAACGGACGGACGACGGACGGACGGACGGACAGACGGACGCAAGGACGCCGGACGGGAAAAAGCCATCGCTATAGCTCTAGTGGCCTTCGGCCAGTAGAGCTAAAAATGAAAATAAATATAGCCTTAAGTACACTCTTTTCCCACCTTTACTTATATACCCTCAATAACATATCCCTTTGAATGGAACAAGAGAAAAAAATGTAGTAAAAGAAGAGATTGTTTCTTGTTCCTTTTTCCTCTATGTTTCCTCCCTTAGGCATTTTCATTTTCCAAATTTTAGTGGACACATTTAGTTATTGTGGTTTTCAAATCTTTTCTCATTTGCAGAATGGGGATTTTCAGAATTTAGGAATGGTTAATTTCACCTGGCTTTGGTAGAAATGTTAGGCATATGACAAAATTAAGGGGGAAGAACTCTCAGAAACTAGCACTATTAATGCTGAATTGGGTAACTTAGAAGTTTCTCCCACAAGTTAGAAGTTTCTTCATTATCCACAATTTTTTCTACCCTAAAAGACTAAGATTTTGAAGATTCCATCAACTTCAAATTGTCGACAACTGCTTTGAACTCGGACTGGTCTTAAATTCTATCATGTGGGAGTGGGTTAACTTATTTACAAGAGGACCATGATGGTCCTAAATCACTCACCTAAGGCATCTGCAAATCACACTCCTTTTTTGTATAATAGACACAGCTTGAGCAGAATAAATAAAACAAATCTAAGATTTTGGGTATAGTACAAAACTATCAATTAATGCTATACACTAAATATGAATGCCTCAACTATTCCACATTTTGATGCCTTCAACAAAAATAAGTTAAACAAGATGTGTTTGTGAAACACTATGCCCCTGAAACGGGAATTCTTTAGAAATGGGTAAAGGGTTAAAATTTTGACCTTGACCTTGATGAAATGACCTTCCCCAGTTGCGCCTTATTGAGACCTATCTACATACCAAATATTAGCATTGTAACTGAATCAGGGTTGAAGTTATAGGAAAATGTTTAGTTGGCAGGTTAAGTTTTGCAGACAGACAGACAGACAGACCGGCAGACAGACAGACAGACACCGGTAAAACAATATGCCTCTGATCTTATCGATGCGGGGCATAAAAATACATTGTGAGAAAGGGAGAACTTACTAGTTACAAGCAATTTCTCACAATGTTTTCTACCCTTGTACTTAGATTTCAATCCAATTTTAACCTTTGTCATGCAGAATAAAAAAATCAATCTCCTGAAATGCTTTTAAATAAAAGCATTGAAAGCACTGGAAGCCTTTAAAGAGGACTTATTTTTTTTGAAAATTAATTTTACAAATATATACTGCTTAAAAAGTACTAGCAGGTGGTGTAGACAAGATCAGACAGCACTTACATGTAGGCTCATCTTTGTCTATACCTCTTGTGAAAACAGGAATATTCCAGGATCAGCATGATAAGGGTTAATTACTGTCTGTAACTTCTTTTAATGTGAACCAGTGTTAAGGAGAAGAATTTGATATTGCTCTAATTGAGCATTTTACCAAACTCGGGCCTCTGGGACGGGCCAATTTGACCCAATGGGTAAAATTTTAGCAACCTTGGTAGAGAACAAGGTGGGTGTACTATAAACCAATTATGAATGCATATTTGAACAAGCTCTCTCTGAGTGTTTTTCTTAACTTTGGATGCCTTGGGAGGGGCCATTTTTGTCCAAAGGTTATAAACATGGTAGATAACAATAACATTGCTATGTTTTTTAACATAAATGCTATAAGCCCTATATTTGAGAAGAATTTCTTTCAAATTAAGCGATTTACCCTATTTTCAACCCCCTGGAGCAGAGATGTTTTTGATCCTAATGGCATATTTTCCTGTAGCATAGTACAAAATTATGTAGTAATGCTACATACCAAATTCACCTTATATTTCATCAGAAGAAGACTTTTGAAGTTGCTCTAATTGGGTGTTTTCCCAAATTTGGACCTCTGGGGCAGGACTTTGTTTTATCCCAAGGCTAAGGCTAAGATTTTAGCTTACATGCTAGAGAACAATCTGGTTATGCTATATATACCACAGGGTTCTCCCCAGAAATTTTTGAAGGCGTAGTGGCAAATGTGCGGTGTGTTGTCTGTTAACATCTTGGTATGACTATACATAATAAAGGTCACTAAAAGAGCTTTTTAGCTTGATTATTGACATCTTGTTTTTTTATTGAGAGTTATTCTTGAATAATATTCTTCAACTTTTTAATTATTATAAGTTGATTCATCTACTCATAGGTTTATTTTGATACCAACCAACTGTGACAATGCTCAGCTTATTTTACCTCTCTATCCTCTTTGTTAGAAAGGGCACTAAATTGTCCGATAAAAAAGGATGTGAAAAGGAAAGATAATGAAAGAATATACCCAAAAGTCTCAAAGGAATGAGTAAAAAAAAGTGTCAACTGCTTGTCTATTAGATAGGATCAGCTTTTCATGCATGGCCATTTTACAAAGTCTGTCCAAAAATCATATCCTTGAGGAGTCTTTAAAAATAGCATGGAGTGTTAGATTGAAAAAAATGCCCTTCTTCAGGAATAAATAGAAATTATTATCAGTAATTTCAAAAATGTATTTATAAGGTTCCTGTGTGAATACCTGGTCTCATTTTCAAATTTTGCATCTTAAAGAACTCCATTAGATTCTCTGTTTAAAACTTGAAATGCTCATTATTTGCCCATACAGAAGCCTTTGACTGTCAGACACTATAACTATTCATCTTACAGTACTTTCAGCTCTTTAATTTCAATCAGTTAATAAAAATGTATAAAATACCAGCAGTGTCCAATTTTAACCTTAATTCTAAAATTATAACATGAAAATTTTACAAAACAAGTGTCTTCACTCTTCTCTTCTTTAACAGTCAGATACTTTAGTGCCTGAAAATATTCACTAGTGAATCGAGATAAAATCAGATCTCCTAATCATTGTCATTTTGGCATTCTTGGAGAGTTTAACAGCATGGGGCAATAAAAGTAATATTGGCCCACCGACCATTAGATCAAGAATCATGATAACAAGAAGTCACAGATTTGCTCTTATCAATCTTACAATTCAATCTATCTGTTGATTTTATGTTTCTCCAAGCAGATTCAGAGATGGATTTTCCATTTCAATCACATTCTGTATTGTGTGATTTATACTACTGAATGTATATTTGTTAAAAGGTTTACACCCTGATTTAACCCATTTCCACACAATCCCTCCTTTTTACGACCCTCAATAATGAAAAAACTTTAGAAAACATTGTGGAAAATGAAGAAATTACTTGTATCAAGCAATTTCTTCATTATCCACAGTCAATGCTTTTTTTCCAGAAAGACGAAAAAATTGAAATTACATGAACTTGAAATCGTTGTCTAGAACTTCTTCCAATTTGGACCAGTCTAAAATTTTGTTGAGTTGGAATTGGTAAATGATATGCCATGTAAAATACAGAGGTACATGAAAAGAACCTGTCATGGTTTTAAGCCTAAATAGCCAGCCCTTAATTCTTTCTTAAATGCTTTAAAAAGCAATTTTATTTTTTACTGATCTCTTGAAAAGTAGCAAACCATTTTGGAAAAATTAAAAATAATGGCTAAGATAATACTGAGTCTACTAATGTTGTTTGAAATATTTTTTCTTCAGGTGGATTTCCTTCATTACACAGGGTCATTCTAATTTATTGTACAATATGTTTGTGAGTATACATTAACCCATTACCAAACAACAAAATTTTACACTGGTCTAAATTGAAAGGGGTTGCAGACAGCATTTTTAAGTTTTAGATTTTTCAACTTTCCGTATAGAATCATTGTGGAGAATGAAGAAATTGTTTGTTAAAGAAAAATCTTCATTTTACACAATCTGTTTCAAGTTCTTTCTTTTATTTGGGGGGGGGGGGGTGTTAAAAAAGTCACTGTGTGGGAATTGGTTAGATAAACTTGACTAGTAAAGACTCTATTGAACCAATTGCTTGTTGTAATATCAAGATGAATCCTTTAAGCCCGGTCATATCAAAATTGTTCATAACAATATTGTACTTCTTTTACCTATTACCTGACGGCAAAATTTTAGACCAGTCCAAATTTAAAGTAGTTGCATACGATTATATAAAATTTATGAAATTTTAGGTTTTTTCAACTTTATTGGTAGAAAACATTGTATAAAATAAAGAAATTGCTTGCAACAAGCAATTTTTACATTTTACACTATGTTTACCAAATTGTTTTTCTTGATTGGCATCAAAAAGTATAATTGTGAGGGTGGGAGTTGGTGAAACAATTATATCTTTTGTACATCTTTTGTGTCATTAAACATCGAGAAACATCTTTTCGTAAAACATGGTTTGAATAAACATTTCTATTAAAGGTCCTCTTCATAAAAACTATCAGACTAGTTTTATAAATTGACTTTCTTTTCGCCTTTCTTTACTTCTCACCAAAACCAGATATTATCATTGAATGAAATTTGAAGCCAAATCAGAAGCTTAATATGTATAATTTTCACGGTTAAGTTCACACTGATGAGTTCTTAGAGTTTTAATTTACAATATACCAAATGGTGATTCTACCCTACCAAGCAGTTTTTTATACCGACCATAAACAACGTAGTTCTGATCTCATCTGTTTCGATTCTAGACAGACCCCTCCTCTTCCCCCCCCCCCACACAAACACACACTTCTCCAATTCACAGAAAAAACAATTTGTCACTGAATTGAAAAACAAACAAAACAAAGAAAAACAGGTTTTCAACAAAAGACCCAATTAACCAAAATAGAACATGCACATCCTTGCTTGATATCCAGTTTTGAATATAAATCCATAATGTGGTTTGGGGGAAATGGCTGGCAAAAAAAAAGCTACAGACTCACAGACAGACCGGACCGACTAACCAATCTATCAATAAGCTGACTCCCATCTACACACAAATAAAAGTTTTGGGGTGAAAAAGAAATTGAAAAGACAAATCATATCGCTAAATTGGATGAGGTTTCACATGTGAATTCCTAATGGTTTTGCACTGATTGAAATTAAGCATTTCCAATTTGGTCAAAATTCAAAATTGACATTGTTCACACCATAGCTCCTTCAATTATAGAAGGACTTCAAAATAACTTTACACTATTATTTTCTAGCATGAGTAGATGTATGATTTGAAACAAATCTTCAGATAGCTCCAAGGTCAAGGTCATATCCCAAGGTCAAAAGTTCAAATTAAGCATATCCAGGGCATAGCTCCTTCAATTAAAGAAGGATTTCAATATAACTTGTCACAAATGTTTTCAGTCATGAGATGATAAGCCATTTGGGAAAAATCGGATATAGCTCTAAGGTCAAGGTCACGGGTCAAATATTGAAAATAATATTGACTGGAGCAAAGCTTCCAAATTATGGATTGAATTCAAAATAACTTTACACAATTGTTCTCTATCATCAGTAGATGTGCAATTTGAAACATATCTTCAGCTTACTCCAAAGTCAAGGTCACAGCTCAAGGTTGAACTAAAAAATGTAACATTCCCAGAATATAAATCCTTCAATTATGGATAGATTTTGAAATAACTTTACACCATTGCTTATTTATCATAAGTAGATGTTCGATTGGAAAAAAAAGTATTCATATTTTCCGATGTTCAGGTCACAGCTCAAGGTCGAACATTAAAAATTAGCAAGTCCAGTAAATAGCTCCTTCAATTATAGATGGATTTCAATATAACTTTTCACAGTTGTTCTCATTCATGAGTAGATGTGCAATTTAAAAAAAATTGGATGGCTCAAAGGTGAATGTCACAGCTTAAGGTCAAACATTAAAATTAAGCATGCCTGGAGCATAGCTCCTAAGATTATGGATTGATTTCGAAATAACATTGCGCAATTGCTTTCTATTGTGAGTGTATGTGCTATTTGAGACAAACTTTCAGACAGCTCCAAGATCAAGGTCACAGCTCATGGATGCACGTAAAAATTTAGCATGTCCATCCGAACCCTTTTCCCTGTTTATTGTATACTTTTTGTGACAGGGCTATTCGGGGAGCATAATCTGTCTCTGACGCTCTTGTTATGTTCTGGTGATAATTTGACTTAGGTTGGTAGTGGACAAAATGAAATGGTTCATGCAAAATTTGAAAAGCTCTGTGCATTTGGAGAAAGCTCCCAAAATTGTTTGGGAGGTAAATATATGTATATGATTAGTTCCTACTATTTAATACTTAATCCTGAATCACTTAATAAAAGGCTAATTTTGATTTATAGTAATAAATTACGTGTATTCTGGAAAGGGATCAATAGTATCACTTCAAGTGAAAGATTTGAATGCTCTGCACCAAATGGTTTTGGAGAAGAGTTAAGGTCTATGAGGATTTTTTTCATTTTCTTCATGTTTACTTCTAAGTTCCCATAACATAGGGCATACATTAATCAAACAGTAACCTTAAATAGTATTTTTGTAATAATTGTTTTATTACAGTACGAACAAGTTTGTGAAAAGCAGAGGCGCTTGAGCGCCTGAATTTCTCCATAGGCCTGAATGTACTGATTGAGCTAGGGGTGTTTTCAGAAATTTAACCCTTTCCAGTTTTGCAAAATTGTAGACTTGTTCAAAGTCAAAGGTTTTGCAGACAAAAATTTAAAGTGGATTTACTTTGAAAAATAATCATTAACGATGGTAGAAAATATCGTAGAAAACGAAAAAAAATGCTTGTTTGTTCCAACGTTATCATCAGGGTTCATCCTTATGCTCAGACAAACATTTTGTCCATGTTAATAAAGATTTGACCATGATTGTGACAAGGAAATTGAGATCCCTTTTCCCATGTTTTCTATTGAATCTTTCCAATTTCTGATAGGATTCATGCTTCTGAACTGCCAAGCAAATTGGCTAAGATTAAAAAATATTGAGCCAAAATTGTGGCCCCTCAAGTGCTAACGAGGGAATTGTCGTTAAGGTCCCTTTTACTGTGTTTTCCTAAAAAACCTTCCCGTTTTCAATAGAGCTCATCCATGTGACCAGACAACCTTTCTGACCATGTTTCGTGAAGATTAGGCCAAAATTGTGGCCCAAAGAGTGCTAACAAAGAAATTGTCATTAAAGCCCTTTATCTGTGTTTACCAACGAAACATTCCCATATTAGATAGAGTTCATCCTTGTGACTAGACAAAGTTTCTTATCAAATTCAAAAAGATTGGAAAAACAATTATGGCCCTTAGAGTGCTAACAAGGAAATTGTCATAAAGGTTGCTTTTCCCGTTTTTTCCAACAGAACGTTCCAATTTTCGATACAGTCTACCCTTGTGACCGGACAAAGTTTCTTACTAAGTTTCATGTTGCTCAAGGAGTGCTAACAAAGAAATTGTCATTACCCTTTTTCTGCGTTTTCTAACGGAAATTCCCATTTTCCATTCAGTTCATCCTTGTGACCAGACAAAGATTCTGACTATGTGTTATGAAGATTGGGCCATACTGGGGCCCCTAGAGTGCTAACAAAAAATTTGTTGACGACGCTTGACGGAGGACTGACGACAGACATTTAATGATCACAAAAGCATACTTTAACTGAGCTCAATGTGAGATAAAGACGCATGTTGCAATCTAAAGTGTGTCTAAATTGTCAGGAAACCAACTTAAAATGCTGTGAAAAATCTTTGGAAAAATGTTTGTTATGTTATAAAATTTCTTCATTTACAAAATGAAGGTTTTCACCACTATTTATCTCTGCGGGCTGCAGAACGGAGACCCTGTGGCTCAATAAGGATAGGGTTAACAGTGCCTAACTTGTATAGATTAAAAGAGACCAAATACAGCAAATTAAAAAGCATAAATATTGATAAAGATGTTATCTAGGTAAGAAACTATGTGTGAAAATGAGTCATTGCTTCTTTTCCAACTTTGCTTCTCAAAGCTCATATTCTTTAGTTTGACAAAGGGCAAATTTTATGATAATGGGTTACTATGGATTTGCGGATATGTACAGAGTGAATATTTCATTCAAAGGTCGAGAATTGGATTCATTGCCACTGCAAAGGTTATACATGTATAGTAAAGTTACTCAAATTACATCCTGGGCTTATCAGTAAAAACAATCTGGTATCCTGGGATGAAATTGGGGTCAGTTTGCTTATTTTAACTGACCGTAGAAAATTACTTTACAGTTACTTTCTCCAGGAAATTTCTGGCTGGAAGTCACTTAAGTGTAGGACTGTTAAGTGATTTCAGCACTTTGATTTTCAAAAGAGGATTTTTGTTTTCAAAAGATTATAGAGTGAATTATATTTTCCTGATTCTAAATAATTATTAAACCATCATATTTTGTAAAAAGAAATCCCTAATTGGTCTAAGGCATTCTTTTCTTGAAGTGCTTTCAGCACTTTGATTTTTATGGGGGTATTATTTTTTTATTTTTTTTTTTTAGTAAAAAACATGAGAGGATTATATATTATTAGATGATTACTAAAAGTATAATAATATTTTTCATCAAACTTTTCAAACACGTTTATTGAAAAAATGGGTTGAACAAACCAGGGTACGAATGTGTGAGATAATACCCTCCATGTTGGATAAAAGAATAAATGGACTTAATCAAGAAGATACATGTATGTAATTATAAACTGAGTTGAAAATAAGAGCTAAGTATAACTAGGATGGCTTCTATACAAATCAGTCTTTATTATTTTGGCAAATTCTCGTAAGGAAAAAAAGATCGTGGAAAGGGTATGTTTTCAGCGATCAACTGACCCAATTAATCTTTCCTTCAAAATATTAAATTTCAAACCATAATGGTTTTAGTTTGATAGTTGTCAGATCAAATAACCACATCTTTAACTTTTAACTAGGCCAATCTCAGCCGAAGTGACAATTTTCCGAAACCGGGTCGCCATTTTGAATTCATTGTTTACATATTGATACCCATCATCCTTGGTGACTGATAGCGAGGTACCAGTGCATTTGCCACTACGCCTTCATAAATTTCTGGGGAGAACCCTGAATAGAGATATTATGTAATACGTGGTATACAACACTATAGATAAAGAGCAGGTCGTGTCCCCGCTTTTGCAACCAATTTTAATGGATTGCTTGACCCTTTCTACAGCTGGAAATTAAGCTGTATCGGTGACCAAATTTAAGCGTATCGGCGATTTGAAGGCGTATCGGCAAACTCTCTTGATTTATGAAGGCGTATTGGGACCGATACGCCATAAGGGCCTAGGGAGAACCCTGTACCAAATATGAATGCCTTAGACTTCGTAGATTGGGAGTAGATGACTGTTGAACATGGTCTAACTGAGCATTTTTACCAACTTTGGACACCCAGGGAAGGGGTGTTTTTTAACCTACAGGCATAATTGAATCTAAATTGATAGATAACAGCCAGGCTATGCTACATTCCAAATATAAATGCCCTCGGCCTTAAAGTGAAGAAATTTTGTTCTAAATTACTCAAATTTTGCGATTTTCCCTATT
Source organism: Fragum fragum (assembly GCA_946902895.1). Lineage (NCBI taxonomy): Eukaryota > Metazoa > Mollusca > Bivalvia > Cardiida > Cardiidae > Fragum > Fragum fragum. The sequence goes on from OX336380.1 coordinate 26,978,884, forward strand.
TTCCCCATTTTTTTTACACTAGGAGTACAATTTTAAGTGATATCAATATTACATACCAAATATGAATGCCCTAGACCTTATAGTTTACAAGGAAAAGTCTTTTGAACTTACTCTAATTAAGCATTTTTCCAAACTTCAGACCTCAGGGGCCAGGCCATATTTGACCTTTGAGATTGAATTTGTGAAAGCTTGGTAAAGAACCATGTGATTAAGCTACATATGAAATATAAATGCCTTTGGGCTTGCAGTTTCTGATACAAAAATTTAAAAGACTTACTAAATTTCCCATTTTCAAATGCCATGGCAACCAGAGTTTTTCATGGCATGAATTTCTTTTAACAACATTTTTAGAACTTCACTTAGGACCATTCAGCTTGATTGGCCAGCTCAGGGCTCCCCTGGAAAATTTTATTGCGTCAATGAAATGGCCAATGGCAAAAATTTGGGGCCACTTGGTGCAAATTGGAGACAAAAGTGGAGCCAGTATGAATAAGTGAATGAAAGAGATCTATTATATTTAAAACAAATAACCTGTTATCTATAAATATTATGTTGAATAAATTAGGAATGTGTTAAAGGTGCAAAACGAGAGAAATGTCATTTGAAAATAAAATGTAAAGAACATCTCTATGCTGGACAACAGGTGAAATTTTTGGTAACCCAAAGTACTTTGATAACTAATGTACGCAGTACTTTAATTACAAATGTCCGATATTTCTCATTGCTCAGAAATTCACTTGACTTTGTTACTTAAATCATCAATAGATAAGCAAAATGTTGCCTTTCCTTTTTTTGGCACTCTAATGAATCTCAAAAAGTGATCGAGGAATAAAGATAGTCAAATTTTAAGCACAAGCGACATGACTCTCAGCCATCTTGGTTCACATGATGGTTCCCGCGGGGTGCTGGGAAAACCCCAATAACTCAAGTGATGTTAGAATCAATTAAGTCAGTATGCGTAACTAATCTGTCTTGATGGACACGGATATGCAATGGATATTAATAGTCGCTTGTCTCCCAAACGAATAAGCGGATGTGTGAATGATAAAGTTGCGTGTCGGTTATCATTTCAATAAACTCAAAATCCCTTTGCCTTATTTTGAAAGTTGTCGCCAGTAAAACTACCAATTTGCCGATTTTTGAGCCATAATTTTCATTTTGGCTAATTTGGCGCCATTGGCTATTGGCAGCAGAAGCCCTGCAACTGGTTAAGTAGGAGAAGATTTTTATAGAAATTTTGGATGGACAGATCGACTGACAACGGACAACACCTGATCACAATAGCTCACCTCGCACTTTGTGCTCAAGTGAGCCAAAAATGCAATTACATGAGGGTTTTAACTCTCCATTCTTTACCTTAGATGGGATTTCACATTACACGCGAATGCATACCTGTCCAAACATTCTTTACAATATTCGACTAGACTGTGATATTTTAAGAAGTCTAGTCTATTATTTACAGTCCTTACAGTACTCAGTTTCGGTCCGACATTCTTAATTCATTGACTTCCGAAGAAACTAGACATTGTCGCAAAGCAGACTAATACCGGTACCCCCCATCAGCACTTATCCATGCACAAGTGCTATCCCCCAAAGGGCCATAAGAAACAAGAGGACCATGATGGTCCTAGAGCGCTCACCTGAACAGTCTGCGGTTAAAAAAATGCAAATAGAGACAAATAACTATAATCAGTTTCATGAAGATAGAGTCAAAACTGTGACTTCTATATTTAACAAAGAACTTGTCATAATGGCCCCTTTTCCTGTGATATCCTATAGAACCTTCACATAGTCTATAAGGTTCATCTTTATAACCTAACAAGTATCCTGACCAAGTAACATGACAATTGAGCCAAAATGATGACCTCTAGACAATTAACAAAGAAATTGTCATTAAGGACCTTTTCCTGTGTTTACTGATAGAACCATTCCCTAATCGATAGGGTTAATCCTTATGACAAAAAAATTATTCTGACAAAGTTTCATGAAGATTGAGCCAATATTGTGGCCTCTTGAGTGTAAACAAAGAAATTGTCATTAAGGCCCCTTTTCCTGTGTTTTCCAATAGAATCCTCCAATAATCAATAGGGTTCATCCTCATGATCAAACAATTATTCTGACCAAGTTTCATGAAGATTGGGCAAAAATTGTGGCCTCTAGAGTGTAAACAAAGAAATTGTCATCAAGGCCCTTTTCCTGTGTTTTCGGATAGATCCTTCTAATAATCAATAGGGTTCATCTCTATGACCTAATATTTATTCTGGCAAAGTTTCATGAAGATAGAGCCGTATTTGTGGCTTCTAGAGTGTAAACAAAGAAATTGTCATTAAGGCCCCTTTTTCTGTGTTTTCAAATAGAATCCGCCCATAATCAATAGGGTTCATCCTCATGACCTAACAATTATTCTGACCAAGTTTCGTGAAGATTGGGTCAAAACTGTGGCCTCTAGAGTGTAAACACTTCAATCATTGATGCCGCACGACGGACGACAGACATTCAACGATCACAAAAGCTCACCATGAGCATGTTGTGCTCAGGTGAGCTAAATACAGACTTTTTAATTAAAGGGCCATAACTCAGTCAAAAATCAATGGACCATAACCAAACTAGGATAAGCACATGCCTGACTTATACCTAGTCTTTCTGTGAATTTTGCTGAGAAATTGAGCGGACACGATTTTTTCACCAAAGGGCCATAAATCCATCAAAAATCAATGGACCGTAACCAAAATGGAATATGCACATCTCTGCTTGATACTGATTATATCAGTGAAATTTGAATCAAATCCGTGCAATGGTTGCTGAGAAATTGAGGGGACACGAAAAAGCTAAAGCCAGACAGACGGACGGAACGACCGACCGACAAGCTGACTCCTATATACCCCAAAATATATTTTAGGGGGTAAGATAAATCAAGATCAAGCAAGGCTCGGCTAAAATCACAGGGTTTGCGCCGTCACTAGGCATAGTCGCCAAATGTGACACAAATAAAACTCTGGTGCAAGTTTTTTTCATTTGACAAAAGCTCATGGTGTAAAAAAAAATGGTTTGTTAATACATAAATTAACTTCAACTCAGGAAATCAGGTCCGAGGACAAAGTGTGTATAATTGCACATAGGCTTGTATATCAGGTCAATTATGCCATCGAGTCTGACACAAGACCAACACAATGACCAATTTAATTACAGTTCTGATTGACAGCAAATCAGATTAATAAAATGCTCTCATTGGTTGGTGGGTTGTTTTGATTTTGTGTTGTGGGTGTGATTTAGTATTAGGGCTGGCCCGATCAAAGTTCTTATATGACAGCTATCAGTTTATATATTAATAAACCTCATTTATCACGCATAAATTACCACTTCTAAGAACAAGAGCACTGCCTATGGGAGCCTACGCTCGGCTGTTGGGTGCTGGATAGTGGACAAAATGCATCAAGAGTTATCGCCCTTGATAGTATAGTTTGCTCTTTTGATAGTGAACAAGTGTGCAAAGTTCCAGGTGAATGTCTTTCGTAGAAACCAGAGATATCACAAAATTCTGAGCTTACGACAACAACAACAACGACACCAAGGCTATTGCAATACCTCAGGTTTTCTCTGAAAACAGCCGAGCTAAAAATGTAATTAAACTGGCCACTATTTGCCTTTTCCTGATGAATACAAATGCTCAATTCAAGCATATTTTTGTATATTTCTGCTGACAGTTTCATTCAGTTCTAATCTCGGCACCTCTACTGCGATTCCTTTCTAAAACACTTAATCAGCATTTATGGGTAATAAGAAAGATATTTTGATGAACTGTTGATAGTAACAGTCTTAGTTTGTCAAAATTTGACAGGAATTTTAAGAGTTCTAATGACTTAAAAGCAGACAAACCTTTTCTTTTTTTGTTCATTCGTACCCAAGAATGTACAACCTTGAACTGATTTTTTTAAATTACAGATGTCTACGTTATTTTATCGTCAAATCCAGCATATTTTGTAAGTCTTATTACTATTTCCTTCGCTATATTTTTCTAATCAAAGATTCAATTTTCTAATCAAAGTACTGAAATCAACGATTGAAGATGAGCAAAAATCAATGTAGGTGTATGACTTAATTACATTCATTCAAGACAAAATTACAAATAAATGACCATGTTTACAACCTGTTTAATATGCTTATTTTTTTTTTAACAACCTATAAGTAAAGAAAATAAAAGTGCAGTTAAGAATTGTTTGACTTTGCACTAACTTATCCTCAATTTGGCCCCAACTTTCCTCCTTTTGGCCCCCATTTTTTAATTAGGCGAAAGTGATGGTGACATTTTTTATTTTTTATTTTTTTCTGATAAAGCACTGAAACGTCAATGTCACCAAAATATTACCATATCCTCTATTAGATAATACTTGAAATAATAACTCAAATGCTGTACTGAGATATCATAAACAAGAGGACCATGATGGTCCTAAATCGCTCACCTGAGGCATCTGCAAATTACAGTACTTTTTAGTATAAAAAAAATACAACTTGAGCAAAATAAAAAAGACACAACTTATAAAAGATATATAAGATTTTGGGCTTTGTACAAAACAATCCATTAATGTTTTACAATAATAATGAATGCCTTTGGTTTTATAGTTTAATCCATTACCAAACTATCCCAGAAATGTCACCCTCAGGGAAAATAGGTTTGAAAAATACATAGTGAGAAAGGGAGTGACAAGCAATTTATCCATTTCTCACAGTGTTTTCTACCTGAAATTCTTTGCATTTAGATTTCAATCAAACTCTAATTACTGTCTGCAACTTCAATGGGTGTAATTTTAGCAACCTTGGTAGAGAACAATCTGGATGTACTATACATCAAAATATGAATGCTTTACAACTTATACATGAGGAGCGGAAGATATTTGAACATGCTCTTATTAAGCGTTTTTCATATCTTTGGATACCTTGGGAAGGGCCTTGTTTTTCAAAAGGATATAAACATGGTAGATAACAATAATGTTATCCTTTGTTTTTAATGTAAATGCTCTAGAGCCTATATTTAAGAAGAATTCTTTCAATGCAATTTACGCAACTTTCGACCCCAGGAGCAGAGACATTTTTTATCCAAGAGCATATTTTCCCGTTACATAGTACAAAATTATTTAGTCATGCTACATACCAAATATGTATGCCCTTCACCTTATATTTCAGAAGGAGAAGACTTTTGATGTTGCTCTAATTGAGCGTTTTCAAAAATTTTTGACCTCTGGGGTAGTGCCATGTTTTATCCCAGGGCTAACATTTTAGCTAACATGGTAGAGAACCATCTGGATATGCTATATACAAAATATGAATGCCTTAGACTTTGTAGATTGGGAGGAAAAGACTATTGAACATGGTCGTATGGAGCTTTTTTACAAACTTTGGACACGGAGGGAAGGGGTGTTTATTAACCTACAGGCATTATTTGATCAAAACTGATAAGATAAAAGCCAGGCTATGTTACACTCAAAATATAAATGCCCTCCTCCTTAAAATGAAGAATATTTTTTTTTAAAAATACTCAAATTTTGCGTTTTTCCCAATTTTTGACCCCCAGTGCAGGGCAGTTTTTGACCTGAGGAAGACAACTTTTACTGATATACAGGGATTCCGTTTGACCCGGGACCCCGGGTTTTGACGCTTGGAAAATCAAAAAGACCCGATTTTGACGCACGTAAATTTCAGTCCACGCGTCAATTTGACGCACGATATTTTCGAGCCACGTGTCAACCAAAAATCGATACAGAAGGCGGAGTCGAAAATCGGTAGTTTTCAAAGGAAAATCCAATCGGCGCATCGTATCTTAAAGTAGTCAAATTTCGATATAACAACTTGTAATGCTTCAATGCGTACACGACAAATGGGTAGATAACATAATCACTCTACACACTGGCTTTAATTTATGCTATTTGATAGACTTTACGATGCATATGAAGTTTAGTGATTTGACTTTCCTAGTCGGCGGAGTTAACATAAGGTAAGCACTTAGATCGTAATTTGAAAAATGTGCAACGATTAACCAAATCCTATTATTCATCCCCAATTAATGCTAATTAATTGGAATTCTGTAACGATCGTCGATTGTACGGCTGTTTGTACATGCCGAAGAGGGACCGATTAATTTAATTCGTCACGAGTGCATGTAATTAATTGTGATTACGTGTAATTTTTTTTTATCACTATTTGTGTTTGTTTGCACTCTTTTAGTATATATCCAAATAATATTTCGGGTCTTGTCCATCTAGCGATCATAAGCTACCACAAACATGTCTCAAAAAAGTCTTCTACAGTTTATGGGTGGAAATGCTAAAAAACGTCTTAGAGAGGAAATTCATAATGATCAGACAGGGTCAAAGTCAAAAGCTCGTAGAAAATTTAGAGTGGAATGGCTAGATGAATATGACTGGCTTAATTACAACAGTGAATCCGATCTCATGTTTTGTTCTCTATGTCTGAATGCTAAAAAGAAAAATCCATTTGCCACTTCTGGCAGTAGTAATTTCCAAAAGAGTGCACTAGATCGTCATGGAAATTCAAACCCCGAGCATCTTCAACTTATTCAGGCTAAAACTATGCAGACATCAAAAAACACTGTAACATGCATGATGGACAGAAATGAACACCAGAATGCTTCACTTTGTCATGTATCAAAGGTAAAAATATTGCCAGAAATTCAACTTCCATGTTTCTATGTATTCCATTTACATTTAGACACTTATTAATGAAGACAGTTTCATTATAAAACTGAAAACCAGTAATGATTTTTAAAATACAGACAAATCTTACAGAGCAATAAAAAAATATGTACACATAAGTGAACGGTCTTTTTAGAGTGAATACATTTTTTATATCAATTACATTTGTGATTGTTTTCAGATCACACAGATGAAGACTATGTATTTTGTGGCAAAATCTGGATTACCTCTCAGTACACAGAACTCTCTTATAGAGTTACAAGTAAGTTTCTTACTCTTCTCTATGTCTGCCTGTCATTCTGCAAAGTCTCTATGTATCTTAGCTTCAAACCTCAACATAATCTAAGTCCCTTGAAAATTATATTGCAAACATTAGTATCATTAATCTTGTCTATACATTATAGAGAGAAAATGGTTGCCCTAGTCTACAAGATCAGAAACTGTCATACACAAGCTCTCAATTCCACCATGACATGCTTGATGCCATTAACCAAACAATCGCTGACAGCGTTAATGAAGACCTTCTTTCAAGTGACTTTGTTGGAATCATTGTTGACGAAACAACTGACATCACTGTACATAAGAAATTGAACATTTATATTAGGTGTTTTATGGGTGGAACTTGTGAGCCTATAATTAGATATGTTGACTGTGTGAGTGTGGAAAATGGGAAAGCAGATACAATTGTAAATGAGATAGTTAGAGTATGTGAGGGAATCGGTCTGGATTGGATGAAAGTTATATCTATGGCAAGCGATGGAGCAAGTGTAATGACTGGAAAGAAAGGTGGTGTGGGGGTAAAACTGAGAGATGGACACAATCCCAGACTCATTCAGGTACATTGTGTGGCACACAGATTGGCTTTATGTGCTAGTCAGGCATGTAAAGACAATCTGTGTTTCACAGAATATCAGAGTGCAGTAAAGACACTGTATAGATATTTTCACAATTCTGCAGTTAGGTACAATGGACTGCGAGAAATGGATAATATCCTATATGATGAAAACTCTGACACCAAGCACATCACATTGAAGGAACCATCTAGTTTTAGATGGTTGTCTCTAGAAGGTGCAATAATTGCTGTCTACAGGTGCTATCCAGCTCTAATTTTGACTTTAGAGAATGAAGCCTCAAAGGGTGTGAGTGAGGCTAAGGGGATTCTGAAAAGTGTTAGAAATGTTTCATTTTTGCTTAAGACTGCCTTTTTAATGGATGTCCTAGTAGTAGTAAACAAGCTCTGTAAAATATTTCAAAAGGATCAGCTGGACATTGACATGGTAGACATCATGGTTAAATGTACAGTTGACACCCTTGATGCTTTGAAAAATGAGAATGGTGCAACTTTGCAAAGTGTATGCAGACCTTGAAAATGATGTCTACAAAGATTTAAAGTTAATTGACAATCATAACATCAGAATTGCATTCCAGAATACAAGCCAGGCTTATTTGGACTCACTTATAAGTAATATGAGTGCTAGATTTGATAATGATTCTGTCAACAAGCTGTCACTTGCTAACAAAATCATTAATCCAAAATTTCTACCTTTAACAAATAATGCCATTACTGCCTATGGTAAGGATGAGTTAGAGCAGGTTGTCAATTGGCTTGGTCCAATAGCTGATAAAGCAGGATTAGTTGACTCTTCTAGGATGTCAGATGATTATTTAGCATTCAAAATGATTTTGAAAAACTTTAGGGGAAAACCTCTTTCAGATGTTTGCAAGACATTAATCAATGAGTATTCTGATATGTTCATTGATTATTGTGTAGTTGCAAAATTATTACTTGTCTGCCCTCTTACTAGTGTTGCATGTGAGAGAGGTTTTTCAAGTCAAAACAGATTAAAAACAAAATCCAGATGTAGATTGGAACATGATAAACTGGCAAAACTGATTAGAATTGTTGAAGAAGGTCCTTCTATTAGCCAGTTCAATGTGACAAATGCACTTGAAAACTTTGAAAAAATGAAGAAAAGAAGGAAATAATGAAAACATCATGGAAATGTTTTGCCATGTTTAGTACAAAAGTAAACCAATTTATGATGTTTTAAATTGAGAAAACTTTATGAAGACCAAGATGACATCCCACATTTGAGATGACTTATACTTGAATACTTTGTTACACTTTGTTATAATTACAGTGCTATAAATTTTTGAATGATGTGATTAAAACATTAATATCATTGATGAATAAATGATTAACTAAACACTTGTGTTGTGATTCAATAACCACAGCCATTGCCTGCACAAATTTAAAGGGAAATGAAAAGGAATATACTAAGCGGTCGCTATAGTTTTGCCATATCTAACCGCGTCGTAATTTGACCCCCGAGAAAAGCATTTTGACTCTTGGGATTTTGGACTCAAGGGTCAATGACTCTTGGGATTTGGGCCCTAGTGGAAACCCTGGATATAGTACAAAAACCATCTAGTTATGCTCCATTCCAAATATTAATATCCTAGACCTTATAGTTTAAGAGGAGAAGTCTTTTGAAATTGCTCTAAGAAAGCATTTTTCCAAACTTTGGACCTCAAGGGCGGGGCCATTTTAGACCCCAGAGATAAAATATTTAAAAAATTGGTAGAGAACCATATGATTAAGCTCCATATAAAATATAAATGCCTTTGGCCTTGTAGTCTGTTAGAAAAAAGACAACATAGATTTTCTAAAATTCCCCATTTTCATATGCCAGGGTTACAAGAGTTTTTTACGGAAATAAGTTCTTTTAACAACTTTTGAAGAGCTTCACCCAAGGAACATCCCTGCAAAGTTTCAGCTTGATTGGCCTACTGGTTTAGGAGGAGAAGATTTTTTAAGATTTTTACAGATTTACGAAAGATTCCCATTTTCACATGCCGCGGCAACCAGAGTTTTTGACGGAATTAAATTCTTTTAACAACTTTTGTAGAAATTCACCTAAGGAACAGCCCTGCAAAGTTTCAGCTTGAATTGGCCTACTGGTTTAGTAGGAGAAGATTTTAAAAGATTTTAACAGATTTACTTAAGATTCCCATTTTCACATGCCGTGGCAACCAGAGTTTTTGATGGAATTAAATTCTTTTAACAACTTTTGTAGAACTTCACCCAAGGAACATCCCTGCAAAGTTTCAGCTTGATTGGCCGACTGGTTTAGGAGGAGAAGATTTTTAAAGATTTTTGCAGCTTTACTAAAGATTCCCATTTTCACATGCCGCAGCAACCAGAGTTTTCGACGGAATTAAATTCTTTTAACAACTTTTGTAGAACTTCACCCAAGGAACATCCCTGCAAAGTTTCAGCTTGAATTGCCTACTGGTTTAGGAGGAGAAGATTTTTAAAGAAATTATGGACGGATGGACAGACGGACAAACGGACGGACGGACAGACGGACGGACGGACAACGACCGATCACAATAGCTCACCTCGCACTTTGTGCTCAGGTGAGCTAAAATGATCTGGATATTGGATTCATTACTTTGACAGTCCCCTATTGTGATTCTCTATCAAAGCCATCCCACTTGGGTGTCCATTGGTAAGGGAAAAATCATACATGACCTGATAACTTATGTCAAATAGTTAAAAATATTTTGACTGAGCCAGGCATCACAGAGTTTTCATGAGTACCCAAAAGTCAAGAGTCATTGACCCTTGGGCCAAAATTTCCAAGAGTCAAAATTGAAATCCCAGGAGTCAAAATGCGATATTCCCCCCCCCCAAGCAATTTAGATAAAAAAGCTTAAAACCTTGTTAGCAATGGTGCCTTAAAAGTGATTGTATTTTTTTTTTTCAGCAATGGTGCCTTAGAATAAACTCTGTCTCAGATTGAAACATTTCTCCAATCTGACAGTATTCTATTTTCAATATAAGTTAAACGTTAGGGAAAGTTTAGTATTTATACATATTATTAGTTTGAATCAGTTTTAGGAAATCTTAAGAGCACTAAGAGGATCAAATTATTTTAATTTCTTATAAAAAGAAGTGCCGATTTTATGCACGAAAACCAATGACATTTCTGGGGCAATATTTTCTTTGGTTTCACTTTACTTCTTGATTATATTCTGTGAGCTTTCTATTAAAGAAATAGCAAATAAGTAAATTTCAGTAGGATTAGAACTCTGAAAATGGGTTTCATCATTAATTTCACAGGAGTCAAGTACCTGTCAATGACGATCGCCGATGCATGTTCATCACTGGGAAGTGCTAATTGCCTATCAAGCTTGGTGTTAAACTTAATGGGGTGTAAATTTTTATAATCAATTAACCATTTTCCAATAATTTTGGCACACTTATGATGACCCTTGACGCATGGCTGATAATTTTCGAGAGTCAAAATGACGCACAGTGACAAATTTTCAAGCGTCAAAATTGCATTTTTTCGAATTTCTGTGCGTCAAAACCCGAGGTCTCGGGTCAAACGAAAACCCTGCATCAACATCAAAACCTTAGAATTACAGCACAGAAATTTTAAATTTTCCAAAAGAAAAAGTCTTCTTGACCGATCTCGAATCAATCAAAGGCCAATCAACTATCAATTCATTCGTTAAGACTAGTTTACTTTGGCCGACATTCATGGGTTCCAGCATTTTCTTCCTTTTTACATGTTTAAAAAAAATTATTGGAAACTTTGTGGGAAAAGGAAAAATTGCTTCAGGGGTCAACACTAACAGTGTCCTGGGATCCGGAGGATCCCTGAAAATTGGAAATGACCCCAGCAACCTCAGGCTAGGAATTCCGTCAGGATCCTTCAATATCTCTTAAGTACAACATATCTTGATGTATCAACTAATGCTCCTATGGTTTTTTGTTTGCTTGATTTTGTAGAAAACATAGGGGATAATGAAGAAATTGCTTGTAACAAGCTTCATTTACCACAATGTTTTCCAAAGCTCTTTTTTTTCAAGTTTGGCTTAGAAGGGCAGGATTGCACGTGAATGAGTAAATGCATATCAAGGAGGGATCCCTGATTATCTGGAGAAAACTCTGAAGTAATAGGTAGGGATTGAAACAAAGTTAGTGTGACTCCTGTACTTGTTTTCTTCTTTGTTTGGTACTTTTTACCTTATTTGGAATGTAGTATAAAATGTCTTTCAATTTGAAACAGTCCAGATTTGACATGTTTTAACAAGTGTGTTGTCTGCAACTTATTCAAATAAATTTTTTACCCAAAAGAGAAACGGCTTCAAAAGTTCATCTATAAAATGTGTATGGTAATGGGTTAATCTGTAGTTCTTAACTTACCTGTATACACCATAGTGTTTTCCTGAAGCTCTGTCACCACAAATAGCACAAATATGTTTATTGCTTAGCGTTGTGTGGGGCATATGTGGGTTTGGAGGAGATCCTGCTGAGCCCGGAGATCCGATTGACATCATTGAAGGTGATGTGACAGATGATGTTGGTGAGTGGAGTGTGGGTGAGTGTGATGAGCCAGACTGTGTTGACACTGGCATGCCTGGGTGCATACCATAACTAAAGTAAGAGCCAGGGGGCGGGGATGTCACCCCCAGGTTGGATATGTCAGGCTTGATGTCTGGTGACATAGAACCCACACTAGAGATAGGACTTGTCATGCCCATACCACCCATGTCCATGTGCATGGACATCGCACTGCTCACACTACTGTCTATGGATTCTGAAATTAAATACAGCACTGAGGTCTAGATAATATCCAACATTGATAATTTGTCACCTAACAAAAAAATTTGCATCTACTGTTCATAGGATCGTGAAAGCTAAATAGCTTGTATCTAAAACTAAGAACAATTAGTTTCATCTTTCTGAAATTTTATTCAAAGCAAATGAAGTGTCGCTGTCAATTTTCATGAACTGCTTGAGTTACCCCAAGTAGATTTAAACAGCATTTATTGAATATATTTCAAACCTTTCACAAGTTATTGATTGATTGATTGAATGGGGTTTAATGCCACTTTTAACTGTATTTCAGTCGTATCGTGGCGGCTGGGGCACCTAACAATGGATTTTTGGTAATTCCCACACCAGTACTACCACTACATCCTTTCCTAGCCTCAAGCTGCTATCCCACTTAGGTTTATGATTAACCACCCATTTGTGAAGACAAATGTCGGAAAGGAATTATGTGCCCCAGCCAGGGATCAAACCCATGACATTTCAATATTGAAGATAAGGATACTGATATGCTACCAACTGCACTATGACCGCTGCTGACAAGTCATTGAAAATAGGTATTATGAAACAGTAGAATATTGTTGCCTAGTGAAGAGTTAAAAGCTACAGTACCACTGGGTCATTACAAGTTTTGTTTGAAATCTCCAATCTAGAATAATTGTGATAAAATGGAAACTTTATTTTATGATCACAGGAAATGATACAATACACAATTACGTAATCGGTGTTTTCAATCATTCGGGTTCATAAGTTCAACAGTTCATACTGAGGGCAAGCAACACTTGACCTCTTTCAGTGTCAATAAACGAAAGGTATTTCACATTTCAGAAATCCACTAATTTTCAATCTATTCATCAAAATAATTATGCCAATTATAGATGACACAAATAAGTTCAGGCGCACTGCATAACATGGGACGATCTGTATGAAACACGTTTCAGATTGCTTATAAAAATCGGCGCACTCGGTGCTCTAAAATGGCGTCGAGATAAACATGAGTCTAGTAAGGTTTCAAGCAATCGTGAGCCTAATGACATTAACTGCCATCGACGATCTATTATATGTTTAGAAAATATGATAAAACACTCACCCATTGCATTGTCATCCATTACGCCGAATACATTTAGTTAAAAACAATTAACACAAACGTGTCACTGACAGTTAAATGAATTTCGTTATACGTCCTACTTTACTATGTTCCCAATACACCGTAATTTCCCACAATGCAATTGTAGTCATTAAATATTCAGCCTTCGGGCGGCTGTTATATACCATTTTAATGACATATTTTGTGTAAAGAAATAAAGTAGACCTTAATTTTCGTTAAAAGGGTAATTCAAAATCTTGAAAAGAAGCTTTTCTATGTGAATAGGAAAGCATGTTCTAACTTAATGGAAATAAGGTTTCCTAAGTTTTTGGTAAGTAGGTCACGAGGTCACGGGTTCAGAAAAAAGAACCATTCAGACCGACAGGCCTACTAGTAGTATATTTACATTTCTATATAAAAGAAAGATAGAACAGTAGACGATTTATAATGCGTTAAAGATGTCTTAATTTCACTTAGTAGACAAAATAAAAAGTAATTCCTCTCAGCTTAAGGGGAATAACTCATTTTCATCAAATATACTTCGTGGAGGAATAGTTTCCCCTGACTCAAATATGGTTAATAAAACCTCATTCAATCTTATGGTGACCCACTGGCGATGTTTAGAGAGAACAAATTCTATATATATGTTTTTTGTAAGAGGATCATTTAATAAATGCTGAAAAAAAACACATTTTTCTTTCTGCACAAACGTCGCTGTGAATTGTACCTGAGAAAAAATGTGGAAACAGTATTATTGCTTGTAACAAGTAATTTCTCCGTTTCCAACAATAATTTCAATCTGCATCCAATTTCCATTGTCATCTGCAACCTCTTTCAATTTAGACCAGTCTTAAATTTCAAAAAAACGGGTGAGGATTTTCTCCTGCATGATTATTCTCCAAAATAAACCCTTTCCTTTTCAATCACTGTTTTTTACGTCCCGGTGTTTTTATACATAGGAAAACGTTGTGGGAAAATGGTGTATCATTTTAACCCATCCCCACAAAATGACGCGGTTGGACGCCAATCAAGAAAAAAAATGCAACAAGCAGTTTCTTCATTTTCCACACTGTTTTCTATCAGAAAGTTGAAAAATTCTAAAATTACATAAAATTCAAATTGTCGCCTGCAACTCCTTTCAAAGAGCACCAGTCTAAAACTTTGCCGTCTAGTAATGGGTTAACACAAGAAACACCACGATTCCATCAGCATTATTAGGAGAACTATTCCACTTTCGCCTTTAGCTCTACTAGACTAATCTATAGTGTGTTTTCCCTCGATGCATCCGTGTCCGTTGACTTTTTTGTTCCATGCGATATGGAATGTAGAATTTTCATAGGATTGCACAGAGTGATTGTACTATCTCCTTTCAAAATTGGGTATATTTTGTCGACTCGTCCAGTCAGAAAGAAGTTGCAAACAACGTGACAATTAAAAGTGAGTGCAAATTGAAAAGTAACCAGCCTATTGGTGAGAAATATTGTGGAGAAAGAAAAAATTGCTTGTCACAAGCAATTTCTTCTTTTTCCCACAACGTTTTCTCGTGTATAGAATCAGAGGGACGTAAAAACAAGGGTTTGTACAGGAAAGGGTTAACTTGGCCCAACGCCCCACACAATACCGCCCTTTTACGCTCCACAAGACTGAGAACAGCATTGGCTAATAAAGAATTAGGATGTAAGAAGCAATTTCTTCATTGACCACATGAAAAGACAAAGAATCTCGAAATTTCACCAACTTACAAATGTCTTCTGCAACTTCTTTCAAATTTGGCCCAGTATAAAAGTCTGACCTTCGGAAATGGGTTAAACACCCTCGTTAATACGACACACTCCACAATTTATTTTTACCGGATTCTATTCAATATTGCACAAATTAATCGTACCATAACAAGTATCACACGTACCTCCGAAATCGGTCCAATCCCTCAAGGGGGAAAGGGGAGCTAAGGTAGTTTCAATGGGGGTTAAGGGAGGCTGGAGCACCTAACCATGGATTCCTGGTATTTCTCACACCAGTACTACCAGCCCATCCTTTCCGAGCTTCCAGCTGCTCATCCCACTTAGGCTTATTATCGAGCCATTGGTAGGAGACAAACGTCCGAAAGGATATTTGCCGCGACCGGAGATCGAACCCCCGACCTATGGGGGTGTTATGAACATTTGATTACAATACCCTCGTTAACACGACAGAGCCCACGATTACCCAAGTTGCACTCAATATTTGTACCAATATATATGTACTGATTGTCTCTCTGAATCAATTTTGTCAAGTAACACGGGGGATTGGACCTTGTCAAAATTTAATTAAACTGTTCTCGTTGTGTGGTCATATTCCTCGTTGTGTGGTCATATTCTTCGCGGACCAGCACCGGTATGATGACCTCTGATCCATGATTTATCTTTAGCGTTTTTTTTTTGTTTTTTTTCGTTTATTCAAACTATACTTACAGCCGCCGTCATAGCGCAGTTGGTAGCGCGTCGGACTGTCAATCTAGAGGTCCCGGGATTCGAACCCCGACTGCGACACTCATCCTTTCCGACTATTTGTCTCTCACCAATGGGTTGATAATCGTAGACCTATGTGGGCTAGCAGCTGGAGGCTAGGAAAGGATGTAATGGTAGTACTGGTGTGAGAAATACCAGGATTCCATTGTTAGGTGCTCCAGCCGCCGCGATATAACTGAAAGATTGTTGAAAGCGGCGTAAAACCCAATTCAAATCAAACCAAATCAAACTATACTTACGACGTTTAAGTCTCCAAACGACATTCTTTTTTGATTACGTGGCACTGCCCATATATTTTTCAAATAAAGTCGTTTAACCATTTCCCCTTTTTATCCCTTGTTTTTACGTTCCTGTGATTTTTTAATTGAGAAAACATTGTAGAAAAAGAAGAAATTGCTTGTAACAAGCAATTACTTCTTTTTCAACAATTTTTTCTACCTTACTAAATGGTTATTTTTCAAATTTAATGTAGTTAAAATTTTCCGTCTGCAACTTCTTTGAATTTGGACAGGTCTATAATTTTGAAAAACAGGAAAGGGTTAATATCTTGTTCTAGGCCTGTCGGGGTTAGTGGGCGTGGTCAGAGTTCGGTCAATTGCTTGGTTCCCATAATGATGTCATACCTCATCAACGAAAAGAGAGGGCTTCGCCAGGAATGAGTTTATCTTACATTAATTGACCAATGGCAGTCAAAGAAACAATCGACCAATCAAATAAATCTTGTGAACCTGAAGTGAACTTTGAACTCCAACAATTGCCGACAGTTTTGTGAGGCGTTTTTGATGGTTCGTTGACTTAAACGTTGTAACTACACCTCATTTAAACTGTAGCTCGTGAACCAATAATCTCACCCTTTTCGTTTTTTACTTATTATGAAACATAAATTTTACAAACTAACGCCGTTTAATTTCGAATTGGAACTTCCTGTTGGAGTAAGTGGGATCCGCCAATCACTTTTTTAGTTACAACAAAATATTTATTAACTATTATGTCATCATCATTTTTACTGGCAGAAGAGAAAGGCGACTTAAGTAATAGACGAACTATACTCCTTTCCACGTTACCCCTGGATTTCAGCAGGTTGATGCCTTTATTCCCATTCATCATTTTTTATCTTGATGTAAATCAGTTTTGGAATGAAAAGCACTGGGTTTTCATTAGACCCAGTGTTGTTAAAAAGGATATAAGAATAAATAACTGATGGCTTTGTCATTTCATTTAGAGCTAAGCAAACGTTACAACTGGGATGTCGCAAGAGGCGACAGAAATCCGCCCACCCGCCTGACCACCCCCACGTTAGTTCGACAGTCTGTACGTCCGTTGTCCATCCATCCATCCATATACCCAGCCACCCCCAATCCATCCATCCATCCATCCATCCATCAATTAACGATAGAAGAAATATAAATTAAACAGACGCTTGCACCCAATGAACGTGTTAAGTTATTTGGATAACAACTGAACCCGGATGTGAACGGGTATTCTATTTACCAAGATCTATAGAGCGAATTTTCCGGGAAAAATTATTAGCATCATTTCAGATGTTATCTTGAAGTCAAAGAAGAAACATTTATCGGATACAATGATCTTTTTATCGTTATTACAAACAGAATGTAGTTGATGGGCTACACAAACATCATAAATACAGCTTGAATAAGCTGGCAGTTGCACAGTCTTAATCGCAAGCTCGAACAAGTCTAAAACCACAGGCGCCCAACATTTTGTTCTATTTGATTTATCTTATCTTGAATGATCGCCCTATTGCCAAACATTGCTGCTGAATAAATACGAACACCCCCCAGAGAGAAAGAGAGAGAGAGAGAGAGAGAGAGAGAGAGAGAGAGAGAGAGAGAGAGAGGGAGAGAGAGAGGGAGAGAGAGTGAGGGTGGGGAGAGAGGGAGGAGGAGAGAGATCAATAACGACGATGACGACTACAACTGAAAGCAAACATACAACAGCAACAAAACAGGTCGGATACAGACAGATTGATTGATTTATTGAATGGGGTTTAACGCCACTTTTCATAGTATTTTATTCAAATCGCGGCAGCTGGAGCACCTAACCATGGAATTCTGGTTTTTCTCCCACCAGTACTACCATTACACTCTTCCTAGCCCCCAGCTGCTATCCAACTATAAGGCTTACGATTATCCATCCATTTGTGAGAGACAAATGTCGGAAAAGGTATGTGCAGCCGCTGGGGATCGAACCAATGGCATCCTATGATTGAAGATTTGGCGTCTGATGCGCTACCGACTGTGCTATGACGGCGGCCGGGATACAGACAGTTTCGAAATTCAGAAAGTGGTTTTACAGGTGACAAATTTTACAGTCCTCGCATTGTGAGAAGGGTTATCGAATTCCTGAAATGGCCCTTATTCTCACGACTGGTTACATATAATGGATACGGGTATCCACTCATCTTGAACCTGCACGGAAGCATATTTCAATAGGTACATCTACAGATGACGGCAAACAGGCAGACCAATCGCTGGGTCCCACCCACTTACTCCCCTCCCATTAACTCAGACAGGAAGGTCCACTTCGATTTTTAACGGCGTTATTTTGAAGAAAAAAAAAATATGGCCAGTAGCATGAAACAAAAAAGTAAAATGGCTGGTTGGCGACCTAAACGTCGTAACTACAGCTTGAACAAGCAATTCGTTTAATTAATATCCCCCGCCGAAAACATTTTTTTGTCAATGGCGTATAACATGTTCATGGTTTACGGCTAGTATACAGTGAATAGTTTTCAAGAAATAGCGCGGAAATGAATATTACTCTGTACGTATATAGCTTCACCAATCAGGGGCAGTAACTCTGAATATAATAATCGAACCAGATATTCCCGACGATATGCGCATCTCCGCTTTGTATCGAAGCTTTCAACAAAGTTTCATTGAAATCCAATCAATGGTTTCCAAGAAATAAATATTACTCTGTACGTATATAGCTTCACCAATCAGGTGCAGTAACTCTAAATCTAATAGTCGAACCGGGTAACCCCGACGATATGCGCATCTCCTCTTTATAGTGAAGCTTTCCACAAAGTTTCATGTAAATCCAGTCAATGGTTTCCAAGAAATAGCACGGAAACGAACTTTACTCTGTTTTTATAAGGCTTCACCAACCAGGGGCAGAAACTATAAATTTAATAGTCGAACCGGGTAACCCCGGCTTTCCACAAAGTTTCATTTGAATCCAATGAATGGTTTCCAAGAAATAGCGCTGAAACGAATATTACTCTGTATATATATAGCTTCACCAATCAGGGACAGTAGCTCTGAATATAATAGTCGAACCAGATTCTCCTTTTTGTAGTGAAGCTTTCCACAAACTTATTTCATTGAAATCTAGTCATCGGTTTCCAAGAAATAGCGCGGAAACGAAACTCTGACGGACGGGAGGACGGACGGACGGACGGACGGACGGAAGGACGGACGGACGGACGAGGCGAAAAAAACAATATCCCCCGACGATTTCATCGGCGGGGGATAATAATCTGTAGTTACGATGTTTAGTCGACAAGGCAACAAAAATGGCGACCAAAAGTTTAGGGAAGGGCTGAAGAAATGATTTGATTGGTCGACTGATTCCTTGATTGACAGCCGCTTTTGGTCAATTCAAGGATCGCTGGCATCGCACACTCAGCTCCTACAGAAAGTTCCAATTAGATTTTTCTCGACGTGATTTTGCAAAAAAGATAGGGTCAGTAATTAGTACTCCCCCTCTCTCCCCCCTCTTCCCCCCCCACATAACAAAAACTTGGCTGGCGACCTGAACATCGTAATTCAACATTGAAAAGGCTATTGTTACGGCGTTCAAGCCATTACCAGACGGCAAAATTTTTGACTGGTCCAAATCGAAAGGAGTTACAGAGAACATTTATTCAACTTTTTTGGTATATAGAAAACATTGTGTAAATTGAAGAAATTGCTTGTCACAAGCAATTTCTGCATTTTACACAATATTTTCCCAGTTGTGTTTCTTGAGGTGTGTCCAAAAGCGCCATTGTTATGGGAATGGGTTAAGTCACAAAACCAACAAAAAAGCTCAATAAAACACATCGGTCGATGTCGGAGTTCAAAGTTCACTTCCAGTCTGATTAGATCATTTAATCGGTTGATAGAGTCTTCGATTGACACGCGCGATCCGTGAAAATCGGATAAATGGGTGCATGCGCACAAACGTACATGTCACGCTAACCTCAAGCGAAGTTGGTAAGATTCAGAGACGATATTATTTTTTTGTTTTCATGGAGGTATGAAACGAAAAATTAATCACACTAATAAGGTGTTCCGTTTCATACCTCCATGAAAGCAAAACGTGTTTTACTCATTTTTATAGTTTAATGACAACGAGCGAAAAAGGCAAACCTTTTACAAATTTTGATCTTTTTTTTGTGGGATTATTTTGTTCGCAAGCATACAAAATAACTGCACCCCTTCTGCTTAAAGAGATGAATTTAAGTCGGCGAGATCAGACCGCTCGTTTTTGATAGACGAAAGTAATAATTAAATTATATTTATATGATTTCCCAAAACTGCAGCGCTTCTTTTCTAACTGAAACAAACTCATTGATATTGTCAACCAACAGAATAAAAGCGAAGCGATGATTGTAACAAATTTGTTCATAACGGAGCGAATTTAGAATTTTGTGTGCGTATCAACTGTAACAGAAACGTCAAGTTATTTTTCATAAACGATTGTACTCGATTGATTATTTTCCACCAAATTTTCTTTTCAGTTCAAAATTCGAAGAAAGATATAGAAAGATGGAAAATGAAGGATCAATCCAAAATGTCGACCGATCAATCAATTTATTAGTTACACCGGAAAAGAAACTTTGAACTCCTAATTGTTCTTGAACATTTTTCGGTTTAGCAACAAACGTCGTTACCAAGGTGTATCAAGTTTAAGCTGTAGTTTCGACGTTTATGTAGCCAACTAACTATTTTATACATTTTGTTGCAGTTTAATGACAATAAATCCAGCAAAAAACACCGTTTTATAACCAAGTAGAGCTTCCTGTCGGAGTCAGTGGGCGTGGCCAGGTAACCTGTCAACTGATTACTTGTGTCCTCAGAGGAATCTACGAGTAATTCACAATATGCCATGAATTTGTGCATTTCGTCGATGTATTTCATTTTTTTGAAAGCATAAAGGTTTGCTTCTAAAAATAACATCCATTCATACAAATGACCTCATTTGTGTGGTAAAGAAAATGCGTTAGTATAGGTTTCAAACCGTTTGCATAGATGACCAATCGCTGTCCCAGCCTACTTACTCCTTTGGCTACACCCACTGACTCCAACAGGAAGTTCCGCTTCGATTTTAAATGTCGTTATTTTGAAAAAATGTATGGCCAATAGCACGTTACGAAAAAAGTAGAATGATTGGTTGGCGATATAAACATCTTAATAAGCTATAGTTACGATGTTTAAGTGGCAAATATGTTTCATAAAAATGGCGACCATTACTTGTTAACATATAATTTAATCTGGGCAAGACATTTAATAGCCAGTCCCAGTCTACCCGGCTGTAGAAGTGGGTAGCAGTGGGGTTAAGCCACTGCCTCTCTTTCATGAACGTGGAATTGTTCGATAGCGACTCTATAAGCTTAAAGCTTTCATCGCAGTCGAACTAAAATAAATTCGATTCTCTTGTCCCTTTATTATTTAACCTATTACCATGCATCCCCATCTTTGAATAAACGTGTAAGTTCAATATGATAAGAGAAATCTACACTATGAACAGTAGTGGCCCTATATACTTTTTTGTTCTAATTACATTGGTGGCCCTGCTTCTGTTTTAATACTCTGTTGATATGGCATCATCTTTGATTTGAGCCCGTATGCTTACGATTCTTTGATGCACATTGGCGATTCGTTATGCAGGAAATCTATGTTCAGTTATAAAAAAAAATAGTCAGTAAAAATACATACCATGTGTTTGTGCCTTTATTGACTATTATCATCATGATACACGTTGGCATGTAGACATTATTATTGAACGCGGTTACTGATAAGCCAGCAAAAACGCAATCGGGACTTTCATTTCTTTGATTATTCTTTTGAAATAGCTTGTTTAAATTACTACTTTGTCGAAGAAGGTTTAAAAGACATACATAAGCTCGCATTTGTTTCTTGTAAGTTATAATTCTATAAATGATATCATAAGTACATGTATTTGCGGTTTATCATGGGAAAAGGATCATCTCAGCAAAATTAAAAAGTATTGATCTTGAAAACTAGTCCAATTGCAATCAAGGGAATTCCGTTTAACGTCACTTTCAGTACTATTTCAGTATAAAGTGGTTCGTAGGCGCACCTAGCCATGACATCCTGTCATTTTTTACACCAGGACAACTAAAACACTAAATTTAGGTCATTGGCTGATCAGGAAACTCAGGAATCACTTATGTATCCAACGGTTAGACATAAATGACGCGATTGGAAATGACAATTTTTTACCGAACTCGGTACCGTGCTCATAACACTAAAACAAACCCTGTATTGCCTAGTAGAATAGCCGGTCTAAGTAAAACGTTTTGTTTAACCCTTTCCTGTACAATCCCTGGTTTTAAGGTGCCTGTGATTTTACACCTTTGAAAACATTGTAGGAAAAGAAGAAAATGCTTGTAACAAGCAATTTCTTCTTTTCCCACAATGTTTTCTGCCATATAGGTTTGGTACTATTCAAATTGCACTCAACTTCAATAGTCGCCTGCAACTTCTGTCTTTCAAATTGGACAAGACTAAAATTTTGAAAAATAGGAAAGGGATAATCAGATTATCTTAAATTTCTTAACATGTTTGATATTTTCGTAAACTAGAATGCTTTACAGTTTACGGAAACGATTTTCCATTTATATCTGTTTTACAGTTCAATTTAAGTAAATTAGAAATGATAGGTAAAAAGAGTGCATATTTTTATCAACTAGCTTGTGATACCGAAATGAGAAGAGAATATTGCTAACATCAAATTTTGCAAACGTGCAAGTTGACGCGTTTTCTTAAGGTTCACCTTTAGATTTGAAATCGCACCTTTCTTTTTACTTTAAAACACAACTATTTGTGTAACGTTTATGATCGACAAGCCGTCGGATATTGACCAAAGTATCGTAGATTTTTTTTGAAATTCTGGTTGCCGACCGACTAATTATTTGATTTTGCGAATCTAATACCAGCGGAGTGTTGAACCCGAAAATATATTAATTTAGTAATTCGATGAAAGATTATGTTACTAGATCAAACAAATACAAGAGCGCGTCATCCGTAGATTTTAATGGGAATTATTTCTTCAGTTTAACGCATTGCCACACAGACCCGCTTTTTTATATAACGCCCAAGAAACAAGTTTTGGAAAACATTGTGGAAAGTGAATAAATTGCTTGTTTCAAGCAGTCTCATCATTCTAGCACACTGACACTATATACAAATACAGCGATAAAAAGATCCATTATTTTGAAATTTACGTCTGCAACTTCTTTAAGTTTGGACTATTCTAAAAGTTTATCGTCTGATAATGTGTTGAAAAAAGTAAGTTTCACTTAACTCGTTTTCAGACATTTTTTTAGACTTTTCCAAATTGAAAAAAAAGTTGCAGACTTTTTTGTTCAGAAAATTTCAAAAGTCTCAGTATTTTGCAGTAGAAAACGTTGTGGATAATAAAGAAATTGCCTGTAAGAAGCAATGTCTTCATTTCCACAATGTTTTCTAAAGATCTTATTATTTGGGGAGTCAAAAAGCGTCTATGGGTAGGAATTTAAACAGAAACCTGCAGTATAATTATTATCTTCTATCTAAAATATCATTGCCAATCTCCTCGCGTCCATTATTTACATTCTAATTTAATTGGAAGAGCATGGTAATCTTTTCATGCTTTAATTGAAAGCCTATTTTCACATATTCAAAATTTAAACACAATTACATGGGTTATATTTCAAATTCGCTTTTTGTATTAAAATGTTCAGACGACCACAAATTATTTTTCAAACAAAAAATTATCAGTGTATTTATATGAGCATTAACTATTTAATATCATAAATAATTATTACAAATATAATTGTTCCATTGTCCAGGAAATCCTGCCAGAATTTCTTCACATTATGACGCTGGAAAATTTGTTTTCATGGAGACGTTACAAGCATCTGATTATTGCAACATCTCTATGGAAAAAAGGGTATGGAAAGCTTTGTGGAAGATGAGAAAACTACATGTTACAATCAATTTCTTAAATATACACATTTTTTTTTCTACAGAGGTCTAGATAAGAGGGGGTAACAGTATTCAAAAATCGTTATTTCTCAATGAAACCCTACATTGTGGGTACTCATTGGAATCGTCTCGTCGATTCAAATGAGTACCTACAACACAATGTTTATGGCAGTATTGATGAAAATCTTTAAATCTAAAATACGAATTACGCCCTCTATCGGTATACAGCTCTGCGCATATACAGATTTTAACTTCTTTAAATTTGGATCCGTCTGAAAAAATTATCGCCTCGTAATGGATCAAGGTACCAAAGTAGTTAAGAATATGTCAGTTTATAAAATATTGACATCTTTCTCTCTTTTTTTGTGATTTAGAAAGATAGTTTATTTTAAAATTTGGAGAAAAAAAAAAAAAAGAAAAGCGAAAAAACAATTGTTGCCATTTAGGCAGATTTTTCTGGATAATAATTGGACAACATTTTTTGGACAATCACGACAACGATGGCATAACAAAAAAGTGACAGAGATAAAAGTGATGTTAAAAATAATAGATGTAATTCTTATTACTGTTTCTATAGATTTTCGTTTCTATAATCATTGATGAAATCCTCGTTACTATAGTTTGAAAAGGTTGTAGTTACGGAAGTTTGGTCTCCTTCAAAATCAGTTTTTTAACCAGTCATTTGTATCATAATCTGTGTTATATTTAATAGGCCTATAATTGGTACCGTTATCATTTTCATTGAATTAAGAAATAAACTAAATACCGTCATCAGTTGTTGAATGTATCCATGAAAACGTCACAGGAACATTTTGTTTTTCCCCGGGGTCACAATGTCTCGAAACTATAACCATATTTTAACAACCTCACAATTTAAAAGTGCACACTTATTTAAAATTTCCGATGTTTGACGAAAATAAAAAACGCGGAAAGAAAATCCGTGGTAAGTTCAAAATCATGTAAATATCTCTTTTTCACATTTCAAATCGACCACAAAAAGCTCGACAGAACACTTGAGTGATTCATTGCATTTTCTTTTTATCTGACGTAACCGCGGCATGGACAGTTGTTGGCTAGACTTTAAGATCCGGTCTGATTTAATCATGCGCGGACTGCGCGTGCAAAAAGGGCGTCGTTAAACAGGAAAATAACGTTGATGTTTTTATGTGTTAACGTTCAAATAATTTAATTGTTAGTTTCGTCTATCAATAAAGAGCGATCTGATTGGTCGAAAAATTTAATTCATACCTCCATGAACAAAATTTTGTGTTCGCAGCCATTTTGAATGCTTCCGCACAAAATAGTTCACTACAAAAAGGTATCAAAATTTGTTAAGTTGTTGCATTTTTCGCTCCATGCTATTAAATTATAAGAAATGAAGAGAGTGGACAATCATCTAGAGTTATCCCCCTTGATAGGATATGTTGTTCTTTTGATAGTGAACAAGTGTGCCAAGTTTCAAGTGAATGTCTTTAGTAGAACCAGAGATATCACAAAATGTCAACGTTTTCGCACGACGACAACGACGACGACGACACTAAGCTATAGCAATACCTCGGGTTTCCTCCGAAAAAAAAAAAAAAAAAAAGAGCTAAAAATGGGGGACAGGCAAGTATTTTCTCCAAAAAATTCTCGTTTTCGAACAGAAAGGGAGTCCGGTAATAAGTAGTATTAACACATCAGAACAGCCAATCGACAGAAGTTGGGCTAGACGGGTGCACTTGTTTGGGAGAATTCAAGTGTTAAGTATTTGTTAGCTTATTACCAGACAAAACGAACAACATTAACAACAAATGGTTTCATTTTCAATAAGCCACAAATAATATATCTTGTTAACCCAAATACGATATTATCGTTGGGTCATTGCCTCATGATTTTAATTTCATAATAAAGCTTGGCTTAACCCGTTACCTCACGACAAAATTGTAGACTGGTTCAAATTGAAAGAAATTGCTGATAAATACTTAAAGTTGGTGAAATTCTAAAATTCTGGACAATTTTGGGTTAGAAAACATTAAGGATAATGCAGAAATTGCTTGCTAAAAGCAATTTCTTCATTTCTAGCAATATTTTCCGATTTTTTTCGGTATGGGTTGAAATTAGCGCCGATTTCGTCTCATTTCAAGTTGCCCACGCCGTTACTGCTTTTCCGCCTTCCGACGAAGATCATTTAGTGCTGACAAGTCATCGGGAAAAGGTTGGAAGGTCAGTTGGTGCATCGAATAATACAGTTTGATAATTATGCATGCACGGCTGTCAATATAACCCAGTCTACAGTAAAAAAGTCCTGGCTGACACGTACCAGTCGATTGTATCGCACCGTATTGAACTGTGTTAACTTGATTATTGATTGATAAATTGATTGATTGATGGACTGATCGATTGATTAGAATAAACGGCTGCTTTTATAATACACTTTACAGTAGATGTTTGAAATTCACCGTATTGAACTGTGTTACCTTAACGATTGACTGAATAATACAATGATTGATTGGTTGATCGACTGATTGATTGATTGATTAGAATAAGCAATTTCTATTATGATACAATTTACAGTTTAAAATGTAAAATATTGTGTACCAATTGTTCTGCACCGTGTGTTAACTTGGTGATTGATTGATCAATTGTTTGATTGATCGACTGATCGATTTATTAGAATAAATGGTTGCTATTACAATATATTTTACAGTTGAATAGTCCCGGTCGACATGTAAAATATTGCGCATCAGTCACTTGTAGTGCGCCATAATGAACTGTATTAATATTGGGATAGATTGGTTAATTCAATGATTGATTGATTGACTGATCGATTGATTGTACGAATCAATTTTCGTTATCACATCCATTTTAAAGATGAACAGACCCCCGTTCTACAAGATCAGTAGCCAATCGTATAGAGAGTGTAGCGCACTGAATTGAACTTTGTTGATTGATTGATTAGTTGATTGATTGATCAATCAGCTGTCTTTATAACCCGATGGCATTTTTTTTCGTCGAGATGAAAACTCTTGCTAAATAAGATTTTCGACGTGTCCTAAAGAGAGATATTTGTTATTTTAAATGAAAACATTCGATCAATTAAAATATCGGTTTGAAGAACGCTTGATCTTAATTTCCAAAATAAAAATGCTTTCGAATTTCGACGAACAGAAAGCGCCTCGCGTCTATCGTGAAACAAGAGTTGTCAGTGGACAGCAACGCTTGATTATTCCTTGTGTCGGATCTGAGTAATAGCAAAACTGGATAAAAAATATTGATATCGTAGGTTCTCAAATTAAGTTTTAGAGGAAATGCTTAAAGATTTGACACTGGCCTCATGTACCTTCAGCATGACATGGGTTAAGTTGAATTAAGAACCGACATTAACTCAGCAATGAATGGTATGCTTCCTATTTTATCGGTGTGGGGCATAAGAGTATTTTTGAGAGAGAGAGAGAGAGAAAAAAAAAAAGATAATAATGAAAAAAAAAACGCAACAACGAACAACAACAACAAACAAACAAACAGAAAACCGCATTGTCGATGGTAGTGGTATTTATTTCCTCATAACTTCTGAGGGGCCCGTCCTTATTCCGTGTTAGCAAAATTATTTACATTCTACTGCCTGAACCTTTTCTCTTTCTGTTTAAATCCATTTATGTATTTCCGTTTATTTATCGTCGCTACCGTAGCACATGCCCATATGAGCGACGCCCCCAGAAGACGGTTAGTTGTTACGGGGGAAAGTGCAAGGATACAGGACGAAACTGCTGCGAGCTCCGCCTGGTTCTTTAACGTGCTCGGTGGATAGCACCGTCACATGGGGCCTAGGTTTAACGTCTCACCCGAAAGACAATTAGTTTGTTAGTTGATATGGTCAGCCCAGGGCTCGTACCCGTGATCTTGAGGTTTGCAGTCAAGTGCTCTGCCAACTGAGCTAATCGGGCTGACAAAGAACGCGGCCGGGAATCCATTAACCCATTCCCACGCAATCCCGCTTTTTATGACCTCATGAAAAGACTTTGGGAAAATCGATTGGCCAGTCATGGCGTTAGACTGTTGAACCTGTCCCATCTAGGCTGCTCTCCGATATTGTATCGTCAGATTAGGACAGGCTCGCCAGTCAATCATGGCGTTAACATTGTCAATCAAAGTACTCTAAGCTAGCAAATTATAGTATTTTTAAGTAATAATCTTTGCAAAATGTTATCACGATAAATAAACGAGGGTAAATTAACCCAGGAGTTAACCCATTACAACCTGGTAAAGTCTTAGACTGGTTCAAGTAGAAAGAAGCTGCAGACGACAATTTCAAGTTAGTTGAATTTAGAAAGTCTTTCCCTTGTTAGGTAGAAAACATTGTTGACAATGAAGAAATTGCTTCTTACAAGCAATTTCTTCATTTTCCACAATGTTTTCCAAGGCTTTTATCTTGAGATGTTCAAAAAGCGAAATTGAGTGGGAATTGGTTAGTTAACATGCTTTTGAAAGAGTTCTCTGAAATTTGAATAGAGTTTGCAATATTCCTGAAATACATAAGAACTACTTTTTATGGCGTAGAAATTCGACAGATTTAGTGGTAAAGCCTCCAGTGGCAGTTTGCACTGGTTGAACTTTGAGAATACTTCAATTTTTTGTCTGTTAACTTAAGCTATCAAAGCTGACGCTTTGCTAGCTAACTAGAAAGATTTCATTTAACCCGCTCCCCCACACCGACTCTTTTGGACGCCCCTCAAGAAAAACAATTGGAAAACCCGTTGTGTTAAATAAAGAAATTGCTACAATTCCTTCATTTAAAACAATGTTTACTATCTAAGTTGAAAAGTTCTAAAACTTCATAAACTTTAAAATGTCGTCTGTAACTTTTTTTAATTTAGACCAGTCTAAACTTGTACAGTGTGGTAATGGGTTAATTGTCATAAATCGCTCACTCATTCTAAAACAATCCCGCTTTTCATGCTCTCCGAGAGAGAGAGAAAAAAAAATAATATGATAAAAAATTCCTTCAGCACCCACGATCTTGTCTACCAAGTACATAATACGATGATTTTTTTTTCAAATTTCACCCACTAAAATTGTCGTCTGCAACTTCTTTACATTTTGACCAGTCTAAATACTGTTAACTGGTAATGGGTTAATTATATTCAAACCGAATGCATCCAGTTTTACAGTGTTGACAGAATCCGATTGCAATTCCACACAAAGAAACACGTTATTGTGGATCATCTGCTCGGTGTACAGGCGTTTCCGAGTCCCTTGAAATTCGCTGTTGCAAAAGGGACGCCATTTTTAATCATCCAGCGTTTTGTTATCCGCTGATCATAAGGTTGGTCTTCGGTCACTAGAGCTAATAATGATGATAGTAATAATAATGACAACAAAAAGAAACTTCTTCTGCATGGTGTTTTTTCTTGTGAAAAAGTATTAAATTTTCATATACACGTGTATTTGAATATATCATAAATTTTCTTCCGACTTCAAATGCATTTCTAATTTATTGAAAACATCCCGAGTATTTGCGAGTGACTCACATTCAACATGGTGGTTTGCTTTTGGCGTATCCCTTCGCTTGGCAATGCTTGTGCAGAAATCGTGTTCCCTAAGCTTCCTGGCTTTATACTAACACGGAAAATCCAATGTGTATTGACATTTAAGCTTTAAGAAATAAAGCTAAACAAATTTTGTAATTTTCACTTATGTCAAACGTAACAGCTAAAAATCTGAACGGAACACCCCGTGGGAGTTTATAGCCGGTGCCTAGAAAGTCAGTGGGCGGGGCCAGCGATTGGTCCTTTGGCGGATCGCTGGCCCCGCCTACTGACTTCGCTGGCCACGCCCACTCCGATAGAAAGTTCCACTTAGATATCAAACGGTAATTTTGCAAATTTAATGTCCAGTAGCATGTAATAAAAAAGTAAAATAGTTGGTTGGCCACCTAAACGTTACAATTACAGCTTGAATCAGCTGTAATTATACGACGTTTAAGTCTCTAAAATAAAATGCTTCACAGAAATATCGACAAATGTCTTGGGGTTCACAATTCGCTTCTGGTCTAAAAAATATATCTTATAGGTCGATTAATCGTTGGATTGGCAGTAGGGATTCCTCGATTTGGACTGGTGATACAAAATGCTTTTAACCCATTCAAACACAGTGAAATTTGAGACTGGTCCAAATTGAAAGAAGCTGCAGACGACAATTTCAAGTTGATAGAATTTTGATTTTTTTCGTCATTTTGGGTAGAAAACATTATGGATAATGAAGAAATTGCTTGATGCAAGCAATTTCTTCATTTTCCACAATGTTTTCAAAAGTTTTTTTCTTGAGGGGCGTAAAAAGGAGGGATTGAGTTGTAATGGGTTAAATGCTAAAATCAAACAAACGGAACTCCTCTACGAATTAAACCACAGATTTACATCGTCGGACTTTTTTAAAAATTCAAGTGACAAACTTCCAAAATGACGCTTTCCGTTATGAAAAGCAACTGCCGTAAAATGTATCTCACAAAGTTCTGTAAGAAGTATTGTTGGTTTGCGTTAACCCATTACCAGACGACACAATTTTAGACTGGTCCAAATTGAAAGAAGTAGTAGAAAACAAATTCAAGTTGATGAATTTTTTAGAATCTTTGTCTTTTAGGGCATAAAACATCGTGGATAATGAAGAAATTGATTGTCACAAGCAATTTATTAATTTTCCACAATGTTTTCCAAAGCCCTTTTCTTGGGGCGTCAAAAGCGTGATCGTGTAATGAGTTAAGCAATCTTCAGGTTGAGTTGCAACTAACAATTTCTTTCAGCCAGATGACCACAACCAACAATGGAAAAATGCCCACGCGCAACGCGTTCAAACCCAGATTCTAACGCGTTCCATCCAGATTCTTATGCGAACATGTAGTGAATCTCAAAGGATTTGTGGGCGTTAAAAAACATTATGATACTAGTGATTGACCAATCGCGGCTGTCAATCAAATAATAAGTCGACCAATGAAATCATTCACTTAGACTGGAAGTTCAGTTTGAACTCCGACATTGGCCGCCGTTTCGGTGAATTATTGTTTGTTGGTATGGCGACTTGAACGCCGTAACTACAGCTTGAATAAGACGAATATTTTAATTGTAACATGCTACTAGTCATAAATATTGAAAAATAACGCCGTTGAAAATCGTAGCGGAACTTCCTGTCGGAGTCAATGTGCAGGTCCAAAAGAGTCAGTAGGCGAGGCCAGCGATTGGTCAATAATGTGCCTTGTAACGCTGTTTTTCAATTTGGTTAGCTCTTTGGGACTAAAGTCATGCATAAACCCATTATTTCATGAAAAGTATTCTGTCGAATGGCCATTCTACCGAAAGGAGAGAGAATGGCCTTTCTACCAAATGGAACAAAGTAATTCTAATTGGACACAAAGTGTTATTATCATTTTGAAATTGTGCATAAGATTTTACAAGCTGACCATAAATCATACAGGTACACCAGCATGCTTCTATATCTATAAGTTACACGCTCGAGCGGAGAAGTTGGACCAATTTGTCAAACCTCGGGAATTTAAGCGCTGTAACCATTGCTGATTTCAATCAAAGTACTGAAAGTACTGAAAGTACTGTAAGCTAGCAAAGCATGGTTGATAGGAAAATATTTTCCTTGATGGGTAGAAAATATTGTGGACATTGAAGAAATTGCTTGTTACAAGCAATTTTTTCATTGTTCACAATGTTTTCAAAGGCTTTTTTTTTTAGATGAAAGCAGAATTGGGTGGGAATGGTTTGAATAGCATGATTTTGAAATAGTTCTCTACAATTTGAAAAGAGTGAGCAATATTTCTGAAATATAAGAATATAAGAACTATTTTTTTTTTTCATGTCGTAGGCATTACGTGGATTTGGTGGTTAGGCCTCCAATGGCAGTTTGCACTCGTTGAACCACTCGTTGAACCTTGAGAAGACCCCAATTTGTGTCTGTTAACTTAAGCTATGAAAGCTGACGCTTTGCTAGCTAAAAAGGGTCCAAGGAGTTTGTACATTACATCATGATCTCGCGTTGACGAAAAGTGGCAGCGGAAAACATTATGTGAAAAGAGAGGTTGCTTTTCACACGCAATTTCTCCTTGTTTCATATGTTTTTTTTTACACATATTGTTCTTTGCTAAAGGTTATCATGATAAACAAACGAAGTTAATGCAACCCAGGAGTTAACCCATTACAACATGACAAAATCTTAGACTGGTTCAAATTCAAAGTTGTTGCGGACGACAGTTAAAAGTTTGTTGAATTTAGAAAACCGTTCCCGGGTTGGGTAGAAAACATCGTGGTCAAGAAATTCTTTGTAACAATTTCTTCACTGTCTACAATGTTTTCCAAAGCTTTTTTTCTTGAGATGCTTAAAAAGCGGAATTGAGTGGGAATGGGTTAAATAGCATGCTTTTGAAAGAGTTCTCTTCAATTTGAATAGAGTTTGCACTATACTTTGGGCATTCAATGGATTTAGTGGTTAAGCCTCCAATGGCAGTTTGCACTCGTTGAACTTTGAGAAGACCTCAAAATTTTGTCTGTTAACTTAAGCTATCAAAGCTGACGCTTTGCTAGCTAAAAAAGTATGCCAATTTATTATGAAATCTACTAGCAAATGTAGGAGATATGCCTTTGACATTCTAATTTAGAAGTTTAACCTTGAGCTGTGACTTTGGACCTATCCGAAAAGTTGTATCAAGGCACATCTTGATAGAAAATAATCGTACCCAATAATTTTAAAGTCCATCCAAAAATGTAGGATATATGCTCTTGATAAGCTTAATATGAACGGGTTTGACCTTGAACTTTGACCTTAACCTTGAACCTATCCGAAAATTTGCTTCAAATGGAACATCTGCTCGTGAAGTAGAACAGCTGTTTATTTATTTTATCCGCACACTAATGTTGGAGAAATGCTTTAGACAAATCATGCGGACATATCGGTGCCTCAACTAACGCATATACACTAATTTGTGATAGTAACAACTATATCTCGCCCACCGTAAGCGGCCCCGACAAAAAAGTTTAATGGTCATCATGGTAGTCTAGTGTCTTTCCAGTGTGGAATTTATACTTACCATCACTAGCGATGCAATCACACAAGTATTACGTTGATAAATGGTAATTGTGATAAAGCAGGAAAACATCATTCCTTTTTAAATCATGTGTAATTAATGTAAAAGAGATCATTTTCAATATAGGAAGTTAAAAGGGTCCCAAGTAAAATCTAAGAGTTTGTGCAGGAAGCGTTCCACATAATACCGAAATCTACTTAAAGGATTAGAAGTAGATTAAAAGCGGTGTAAATACTCTGTAGGCATACGTGTATGTATAATTACTAAGCTATTCCACTATTTCACGATATTTTAAACTATTTTTGTCCTTAAATGAAGCATTTTGATCAAGTTGATGGAGAATAACCGATGTCAATTATAAAGACATTTATAATCAAGAATAACAGTAATAATAACCAGAACAGTGGTAATGATAATAAAGGGACTAGTAATTATAATTACATGGATAATAAAGATGGGGGTTAAAAAGAAATAATAAAAACTTAATTTATATCAAACTAGTAACTAAAGCCGGGAATAAAAACCATCTATGGTTTATCCGGGTTAAACAGTCAGTACATCAAATATCACGGTGACGCCGCCTGGTCGGTGTTGCTGACGCTTGTCTTGCTTTCTTGACATTCTGACTTTGACGAGCTGCTATCCTAGCAGATGGAGGTCTAACTCTTGGTTTGATAATATTTGACGTCTTGGCCACCGGGTCCTTGTTTCTTCTCAAATAAAAACAGATCAGTCCACAAAGTGCCAGTACCAGCATGATAGAAACGATAGTCCCATATGTATAGCCGCCTATACCAGAAATAGCCTTGATTGTAGTCGAAAGTCCGTTATACACAGGAACAATTGCAAAAAACCAAAGCACTGGAAATAAGCTGATGTTCATAGCAAACTTTGCAAGTTTTCGGGTTATTTTGAAATCTAAAAATCTTGCAATTTTAATTCTTTGAACCACATTTTCCATGAATAATAAATATTTCGAAGCAACGAGGAAAACGCTGCCACTAATGTAGCATAGGTCATAGTCAAATTCTTCATTCCAGAATCCCTGCAGAGTGAAGTATAATGTCCATATAAAAAGACAAATGTGCCAGCAACCGCCTACCTGTCCAAACTTTTCTCTTATCTCCGAGCCGATCACAGAAAACGCCGTATTTAGGACATTGAATCTATACAATAAATCAATCATCTTTTACTCTTCGCTTTTCGTTGCGCTCCACAAATTATAATAACGTAAACAATGTGACGTCATTGGTAAACGTCAAATTTACCCGCCGAAATGTCAAAGAGTAGACTGTATCCTAAACCACTGACTCGCTGGTTTTGAACGTAGAATAAAAATAGAACGCAGTCTGTATAAACAAGAGCGCCATCTACGGTAAATAATTATGGTGGACGAAATCGTATACTGACATGCGAAAGGAGCAAAATATAACGATTTACTTATTTTATCTAACTTTTAGACCGGTAAAAGACAAATAGACAATAACCAAACATGCCGTCTGCTACTATTACGATGAACGAAAGCGATGTTGTGAAGCTGGTATCCGAATTCATGCAAAATAGAGAGCTCAATATTTCGATGTTGTCTTTGGAGAGAGAGACCGGCGTGATCAATGGATTATTCTCGGATGACATGCTGTTTCTTCGACAGCTAATTTTGGATGGACAGTGGGATGATGTAGTTGAATTCGCAACGCCTCTGGAAACAGTGGAAGGGTTTGACTGCAAAAAGTTTAAATATCTAGTCACTAAACACAAATATCTGGAGTTATTGTGTATCAAATCGGAACCAAATGTCCTACAGAATTACGAGTTTACTGTAGATGAAGTGGTTAAAACCTTGAACAGCCTAGAAAATCTGTGTCCAACAAAGGAGGATTACAGTAATTTATGCTTATTATTGACCTTGCCCAAACTATCTGATCATAGTGACTACCACAATTGGAATCCTAGCAATGCACGTGTGGAATGTTTTAGAAGTGCTTATTTACTTGTTGAAAAGTTTATGCCGATTGAGAAAAAAGATAGCCTTACAATGTCACAGAATGACAGACTTCTTCAGCTGTTACTTAAAGGACTACTATATGAGTCATGTATTGAGTTTTGTCAGCAGCAGGCAACAAGAGAAGGGCATGGGGAGATTGATGTTAAGAATTGCTCTCTGTTGAATGACAATGGTTTCAGTGATGCTGACTTGAGCCTCCTCTCATGGTTGCAAAGTGTTCCTTCTGAGGTGTTCTCTGTACCTTTTGAACAAAAGGGTTTAAACTTGGACATAAGGCCATTGATGAAACCTTCTCTAGAAGCTTCTTGGTCTGAGCAAATACTTGTAACCCCTATCAAACCTAAGATGTTTCCACATTCAGCAGTGCCAACATCTCGACCACGCTCGGCTGAAATTATGTCAAGGTCTTTGAATCCACAGTTTGATGGTTTGTCAAGTGGACTTTGGCAAGGTAGAAACATAATGACAAGTTCTGTTGAGGGAAGAAATATCCTGTCTCGTTCAGTCATACCAGGAGTACAGATGACACAAAGCCTCAGAGTTAATCCTTTAGAAATGTCAATGCACAAACTGTTTGAGGAGAGCGATAAACTGAATACCTCACCAGCTGTAGGTGATAAGTTAGAATCCAAACAACAAGAAGTTCAACAAAAAAATCAGCAACTCTCACAGCAAGTTCAACAACCTAAGTCAAACCAAGTCCAAAATGTTCAGTCTTCTACCCCGCCACGCAGTGTTACACCACCAAGAATGTCAACCAGTTTTCATAGTCGTCCGTCATCAACCTCCTCTCTTAAACTACAACAATCTCAACCTTTTCACCCAGCAAGGTCTCAATCTCCCACTAGGAGTGTAACTTTAGATAAGAACTCTGATGACAATCAGCAAGGTTCTGTAAGTGATTCTTCTGAGCTGTATAAAGAATACCAAAAACAGAAAATGATGCTTCAAGAGAAGCTTGAACAACAAGAGAAACAAAGAGAAATCTACGCCAAAGAGCTGCAGGAGCTTGAAATGAAAACTATTAGTCTTGATGATAACAGGCTTCGAGAGTCGTCAACACCAAGACGAGATTCTGTAGACACAAAGCAACAAATTTCCAGGAAGTTGGCTCATGGTATCATTTGTATTACATGTATTTAGTCTAAAGCTAGTTTGTGTTGTAGACTTAAACACCTGCAGAGCTCAAGATAGGTGGAAGTGATGACAAGCTAAACTAATCAAAACCATATGTTGTAGGTACTCATTAGAATCATCTTTTAAAGACGGTTATAGTGAGTACCTGCAAAGTAGGCTTTGATGAATGAATGATTAAATGTAACATTGAAGTCAAAATTGCTCCCTCTATCTGGATTTCTGAAATCTGTTTTTGTGTTTGTACTTTGTACTGCATGCTTTTATAATGTACATGTCTGGACATCTACTTTACTTGTTACTATGAATATTCTTATCAGGTATTTTCACTTATAAATATAATCTTTTTATGTTATAAGTATTTCTGTTGCTTTGTGTTGTATTATTTGTTGTAAAGCTGTCTTAATGTTGATGATTCTCTGAAGACAAAAAGTAGTTTTCAGAAGAGCTTAAGAATATATATATATTTATCAACCAAGCTTCAGAATATTTCACAGATTTGTCTTGATTTTTTTCCATTTACCTACAGATTTATTATTAGATATGACATTTTATTTAATTGGAAAGTATTTATTTACTAGATTTTTATGTAACTGTTTAAAGATAATATCAAAACTGATGTTTTACAATTGGATGAATTTTAGATGTTGTAACTAGTACCCCTAATCGTGAAGTTGAAAAGACTCAACCAAATCCAGATGTAAAAACAGAAGTTGGATTACAGAGACAACAAGATAGCAATAACAGATTACCACAGGATGGTACACAATCATTGCAGAAAGATCTTACAATTCATGCTAGATTGCAGGGTGACTGTCTACACCTGACCCCAATATTAACCCCTTCAGAACTGAATAGGGGTGTGGTTGAACCCCCTAGTTTTCTTGCAGATCAGTCAGCAAACCATGAGTCATTGTCTGAGTCAGATGTGGACAACAACAACCAACCCCTCCCTAAGCTGAATCTCGAGGAATCTGAGGTCAGTGCTAATGAGAAACTGGAACCTTCCTTTGACGATGACATGTCTAAACCAATATGTCCAATAATGGACAGCAAAGGATCTGCTTCAGGTATGCCTTTAATATCCATTATCAGACAAAACTTTAGACTTTTCCAAATTGAGAGAAGTTGCTGACAACAATTGCAAGTTGATGAAATTTATTAAAATCTTACAGGAGAGAAATAGTGTGGACCATGAAGAAATTGTTTGCCTTTCTTCATTGTCCACAATGTTTTGATACATTTATTTCTTGAGGGGTGGAAATGGGGGTGGGGGTGAAGTTAAGATTGGTTAATCAATATGAACTGTTTGTAGCAATTTATTGTTATGATTCATGATACACAGTTTCTTGTCATGCTTGTTATATCCATGTTGGGCTTGCAAAATGTTGTAACTGCAGCTTGAATAATGCTGTAGTTACTACATTTTGCACGGTTAACATGGATACTTCACTGCAATCAACATCCTTAGGTTTCTTCACTTGGCTTAACACATTACCTCACTGTCTCTAGTAATGATGCCTTTTAAGATTAGAATTATTGAAAATATTGTGGGAAATGGTCGTTGTAGTAAGCAATTTTTGTGTTACAGTGTTTACATTCCTTGTACATCCCATTCAAAATTGCTGTAATTTCAGAGCCCAAGGGTGCTTGGCCTATATAGTTTTAAAAAAGGCAACTCTTCCCAAACTATGTGGCCAATTTCAACTAAATTTAGCAGAAATGTCCCTAAGGTTGCCCCCTTTTAATAAATACTAAAAGATTTGAAATCTTTTGGAAGCATTGGTTGCCATGGCAACATAAGTTGATTTTGTTAAATTTTAAAGGAGGTCTTCTCAAGACCTAGTTAATAATAGGCCTTGAAGAAAAAGAGTCTTATCTCAGGTTAGAAAAAGAGTCTTATCTCAGGTTAGCGCAAATGCCACTGGCCCTCTTGTTAAGTGTTCTATGCACTTTCTTTAACCCATTTTCTGAAAAACAAAATTTAAGACTGATTGAATTTCAAAGAAAATACATGTGGCGATTCAGAGAGTGCAAAGAATGGAAAATAAGTTGGAAACAAGGTAGATAACAGACAAAACTGCTAGTTACAAGCAATTTCTCCTTTTCTCAAAAGGTTTTCATTAACACTGTTTCTTCAATGCTTCAAAAAGAATAATTTTGTGGTGATGGGCTAAATTAAGATCCATCTGAATTTTGTGGTGTTGGAAGTCTTTCAGGCACCAGAGGACAAAATTTAAGGCTGGTCCAAATTTCAAAGAAGTTGCATTTTAAAGTTGATGGAATTTTTGATCTGTCAATGTTCAAAATGAAGAGAATTGCCAGTTGAAAGTAATGTCTTTATTTTCCACAATGTTTCCCAAAGCCTTTTCTTTAGGGTTCTAGAAATGTGTGATTGTGTGGGAAAGGGTTAAGGATTTAGGCAATGGTTTATAATCATGTGAATGGTTCAAACCTCTGTCCTATCTATTATGATATATGTCTTGTGTAAGCCCAATTAGCTAAGTTGGTAGAGCACTTGACTTCAAATCTCAAGATCACGGATTAGAGCCCTGGGCTGACCATTTCAACTAACAAACTAATTGTCTTTCTGATGAGACGTTAAACCGAGGCCCTGTGTGTGGGTGCTATCCACCTAGTAGTTAAAGAACCAGAGCTCTCAGCAGTTATGTCATGTATCCTTGTATCCCCCATAACAACTAACCGTCTTCTGGGGGCATCGCTCATATGGGCATGTTCTACGGTAGCGACAATAAATAAACGGAAATACACACATATGTCTTGCCATTTCAAGAGCATCATAAAATTTGGAATACACATATTAAATGCACACATTTATATATGCACAAAATATGCATTTTTATTGTTTAAAAAGACCTAGCGTGAAGGAAATGCAGGAGGGATAAAGTGGTACCTATCAATGAAAGCAGATATTTGCCAAGGTTTGGGAAGAATTGTCTAAAAAGAGTAGGAAATTGATGTCTCAAACCAATGGAAGAGTTTTCTCAGTGGTCTTGATATGGGGACATTCAGTAATTTTTGGGACAACGATGCAAAAACACAGCCTTGGCAGATGAATTGAAATATCCTTATTAACTCTTTCCCACACAGCAAAATTTTAGACTGGTCCATATTAAAAGGAGTTGCAATGGATGATTTTAAGTTTATGAAAGTTTAGATTTTTTCAACTTTTTGGATAGAACAAATTGTGTAAAATGAAGAAATTGTTTTTACAAGCAATTTCTTCCCTTTACACAATGTTTTCCCAAGTGTTTTTCTTGAGGGGCATCCAAAGGTGTCACTGTGTGGGAATGGCTTAAAGGAGCTTTACCAAAGACTTTCATGAACAATTTACAAAATTTAGTTATCACTTTTATCTCCACTGCCTAAAAGCCATCAGTCTATTATCATGGCTTTGTGTCTGTTGTGCATCCTTCTGTCAATCCTTGTATCTGCTTGTCTGTGAACGTAAATCATTTCCTCAGAAGGCACTGCACATATTAAAACCAAATATTAAAGGAATTATCCTTGGGTGACTCTATCATTTTCCTTCTAAGAATTTTGATTGCATATAGAATATGGCTTTCATGGGCAGAGTAATTTTGATGTGTGGTGTATTGTTAACAATATGAAAATCTCAGAAATTGGTTGATGGATAATAAACTGAATTTCAGAGGAATGATCCTGGGGTGATTCTATATCAGACAGCTTCTAAGTGTTTTGATGGGATGCAAAACATGGCTTACATGGTCGAGGCTTATTATGGACCAAATTTTACATGAATGTTCATTCAAGGGAGGTAATTGATGCTGCTGGAATGCCTTGTCATGCTAAACCCCAAATATTTATGCTTTTGCAGGAGGTAGAGAAAAAGATCAGTCTACACAAATGTGCAGTTTTTCCCTTTTAACCCCATTCCCACTCAAAGACACTTTTAGAAGCGCCTCAAGAAAAAAAGCTTTGGAAAACTTTGTGGAAAATGAAGAAATTGCTTGTTACAAGCAATTTGTTCATTATCCACAATGTTTAATACCCCAAAATTAAAAAATTCATATGCTTTGAATTGTCGTCTGCAACTCCTTTCAATTTGGACCAGTCTGAAATTTAAAAAAAACAACAGGAATATGTTAAGCCAGTAAGGTGAATTTTTAAAATAATTACTATTCCACAACTATTGCTTCCAGTGCTTTAAGCCCTTTGAAATTACTGTATTTCTGTATACGATTTCCTTTAACCCTTTACCAGATGACAAAAATTACTATACTCTGACAATGAGCCCTTTTCTGTGCGCTCCCTCTTCCCCCAAGAGTGGCCTAGAGTATTGATATGTGATATATGTCAACATCTATTGACGCTGTACCATAATATTTCAAAGAATTTATGTACTGTGAAAGTTAGCCCTTTTTTGTGTGATCCCTGATTTTACCTATGAATAAAGAAGGAAATCTTTGAAATTCTTCTCCTCCCAAACTATTGAGGCCTAGATGTAAATATTTGGTATGTATAAATACCTATTGACCCTCTGCCGCCGTCGTAGCGCAGTCGGTAGCCCGCCAGACTCCTAATCATCAATCATGGGATGTCATGGGTTCAATCCCAAGCAGCAGCACATATCCTTTCCTACACTTGTCTCTCATCAATGGGTGGATAATCGTAAACCTAAGTAGGATAGCAGCTGGGGGCTAGGAAAGGATGTAGTGGTTTTATTGGTATGAAAAATACCAGGAATCAATTGTTAGGTGCTCCAGCCACCGCGGTATGACTGAAATACTGTTAAAAGTGGCATTAAACCCCATTCAATCAATTAACTATTGACCCTCTACCAAAATACTTCAAAGAATTAAAGTACTTTGAAAGTTAGCCCTTTTTTGTGTTATCCCTTTTGTTACATAGGAATAAATAAGAAAATCTTCGAAAAATCATCTTCTCCAAAATTACAAGACCTAGAGGTGTAATACATATTTTAGCTCACCTGAGCAGAAAGTGCTCAGGTGAGCTATTGTGATGACCGTTCGTCTTGTGTCCGTGCGTCGTGCTTCTTCCGTCAACAATTTCTTTACGACATCTCCTTCCAAACAACTGGGCAAATTTGAACCAAATTTGGCAGAAATGATCCCCTTTGAAAATAGCTAAAAGAATTGAAATCTGTTAAAAACTCTGGTTGCCATGGCATCAAAAGTGAAATTTTAAAATAATCTTTAAAAATCTTCAAAAAACTTTTTCTCCCAAACCATAAGGCCTAAAGCTTTAATATTTGGTATGTATCAAAACCAATTGACCCTTTACCTAAGTTCTTCATAAACTTATCGTAGTCTGAAAAAAACTTTTTTGTGATTTTTGATCGGAAGAAAGAAGGATATCTTTGAAAATCCTCTCTTCCTGATAGATAAGGCCTAGAGCTTTGATATTTGGTATGTATCAATGCCTATTGACTCTCTGCCAAAATACTGTAAAAAATTACTATACTCTGAAAATTAGCACTCTATGGTAGGATGTTCAATATACCTAGGATTAAAGGAGAAAATCTTAAAAAATCTTCTTTGGCATAGGGCTTTGAAATTTGTATATATCATAAAGCCTTGAGCCATCATACTCAGGTGAGCAATACAGGACCATAACGTCCTCTTACTCTGAATTGAAATAAATTTCAAACAACATTACTAGCTTGTGACATTTGAAAATCTTTTCTGAAAGTGTAGGAAACATTATTATATTATTCTTTAGGGTCTTGACAAACCGGATCAATAGGGAACAGGTAACTTAGTAATATCAGGCTGGGGGAGCAATACAGGCGCTTAAGTCCTATTGTTCTTTCTTTATACCACAATGAATGTGAATTAATATGTAATGGTACCATTATAGTGGATATGTTTAATCATTTGGTTAAATCATTATATTAGCTGTTCACAAAAAGCAGTCACAGATTGCAGTTCAAAATGACGTAAAAGATATATCCGGAAAATGCCCTATTACTCCCAGAGTACAAAGATCTCAGTCAGTGAAGCAGAGTAAGAAGATATCTCAACCAGTCAATAGCAAGACTCTGCCAAGGTCAAATTCAGTGAAGGTCAAGGTTAAAAATGAAGAACGAAAAGGGTGTTGTAATGAGAGAAGCCAGACACTTCCACGTCCTGTTACTTCTAAACAAGGATCTCGATCACCATCCAGACCAAACAACATCAACCTCTCAGCTGGACCAGGACCAAGAAAACAAAGGTCAAGGTCACCAAAAGGTCAAAAAGGTAAAGAATGGCATGACAGCTGGATTTCTACGAGCTTGGAGGACAAAATACCCTGGTGATACTAATATGTTAAATTTGAGGCTGTTCAATTGTTGGGTGTCTTTTATAACAGGTTGTTATGAATTTTTGAGAAGAATGATGACCATTGCTATTTTAGTCTTACTCAGTCCATTATTGCGGATTATTTTGATATTCACTAATTTTCTTCCTATTTGCTACTTAAATGCATGACTTTATGTTTTAGATTTTTTGTCTGCTTGTGCATGAATGTACATATATGAAATTTCTGTGTATATAACTGAAATACATTTAGTGTTAAACAGGGCTTGTGGTGACCTTTGAAATTTAGGGGTAATTGATTCCTTGACTATGAATTCTAGGGCTCAAAACTAATACTGAAGGGGGTAAAAAAACAACAACAACCAATATTTGAAAGTTTAAGTAATCTTATCTTGTAAAGATATGTAGTAAGCAATTAATTTTTTAGTTGTATATATTAATATATAGATTGCTGCTGGATTGAGGCATAAAACCCTGTTTGACCTTTAGAAACTTCTCCCAATGAGATCGTTTTGAGCCCCTTTGGAGAAATTTGTATGGGTCAAAATAGAATATTTGCAGATTCTGAAGGGTCAAAAGCCTGGTTTACAAACCTATTGTTAATAAATAGTCTGTCTGTTATAGTAGCAAGGGTAATACCAACTTCATTAATCCTTGTGGTGATGAAGGCGGAATATTTCTGATTGGGCAGGAGGTTTAGACAAAGATCACCCTGCACATATGTGCAGTCTGATCTTAGTCTACACGGCCTGCTTGTCCCTGCCAAGCCAGAGTTGTTTATAAAATCAGTTTCCAAATCAAACATTAACCTGCAACTAGTGCTTCGTGTACTTTCATTCCCTTGATTTTACTACAATTCTAAACAACATTTTATTCAGTATGACAGGGGTTAATAGGTGCATAAATTATATTCAATATGGCTATTTAGACAGGCTATTCGTCAGAAAATCTTTCAAAATTAAATACAGTTGAACCAGTCTTATGCAATATTCTGTTGCTAGTTTTGAATAAACCCTTGTCATGCTGAACCTTTGATATTATTGAGTTTGTAGGAGGTGTAGAAAAACTTAAGCCATTGAATATGTGCTGTCTGATCTTAGTCTCGGATATCTGCCAAGGTTTTGGAAGCAAGGAGACAATGTCCCCATGCTCTAAAAAAAGTGGGGACATTTAAAAAAATGATGGGTTGTATTGATAATCTAGCTACCAGGGCTTTGGAAACAAGAGGACAGTGTCCTTGACTTCTATGATACAAAAATTGTACAAAAATACAGCCTTGGTAGATCACTGGAGTCTATACCCTTCAAAAGCAGAATATCGTACGAAATTAACCCATTCCAACACAGTGGAATTTTAGACCTGTCCAAATTAAAAGGAGCTGCAGACTACAATTTCAAGTTGATGGAATTTTTATTTTTTTCGTCTGTATGGATAGAAAACATTGTGGATAATGAAGAAATTGCTTGATCCAAGCAATTTCTTCATTTTCCACAATGTTTTCCAAAGTTTTTTTGTTGAGGGGTGTAAAAAGGAGGGATTGAGTGGGAATGGGTTAATTTTCAAAAGAAATATTGACCATTAACTAATGATTTTTATCTGTTTACTTTTAAAGCATTTCTGAAAAGGATTTTATTCAGCATGAAAGGTTTAAAAAAGGAAAGAAATGGGCTGGATTTAGTATACATTTCTGAAACTGGGAAAACATGCTGTTGAAAAGATTTGAGTTAGATATTTTGTTGCTCTTTTATTTAATTTTGGTTTGTTTTAGATGTTGTTTTTACAATTTTGTGTTTTTGTTAACTCATTCCCACAAAATCATTTTACATTGTGCTTTCTACCCAGAAAGTTGACATATTTAAAATTTCATAATCTTTAAAGTGTCGTCTGCAATTCCTTTGAATTTGGACCAGTCTAAAATTGTATCATCTGGTAATTGGTTATCTCCTGTGAGCACTTAGTTGTAGGGGACCATAGTCGTAATATAGCAGTTTTGTGTATGTGCACATGTGCGTTTGAATTTGTCCCAACCATAAAATAGAATTGTCAATACATGTACATTGTAGTTTTAAATTTTAAATCAACTTGTCGAATTTTCTCAATCAACCGTAAATTTTCCATTTCTATTTTCCTTAAATCTTTACTCAATTTATCAAATTTTCTCAATCATCCATAGATTTTCCATTTCAATTTTCCTTAAATCAACTTGGCAAATTTTCTCAA
This sequence comes from Fragum fragum, assembly GCA_946902895.1. Classification (NCBI taxonomy): domain Eukaryota; kingdom Metazoa; phylum Mollusca; class Bivalvia; order Cardiida; family Cardiidae; genus Fragum; species Fragum fragum. Next base: position 27,023,752 of record OX336380.1, read on the forward strand.
TCAATCGTAGATTTTCCATTTCAACTTTCCAACACAAGCCCACTTTTGTATTTCCCTGATCAAGAGAAAAAGCTATTGTTGCCTTCAACTTCATTTAATTTGACCAGTCCAAAATTTTGTGGTCTGGCAATCAGTTAAGCATAAGCTCAGGGAAAATTAAAGTTTAAGGTCACAGTTCCATTTTTTTATAGTTTTTTTCAGACTTTAACTCTTATTATAAGGATTGATTTCAATGTTTTGAAAAATTGTCTTTCATCACCGGTATATGTACCGATTCAATTTTTTATTTTGATATATCCAAGGTCATACTGTCTGGACCACTCCTACGTTTATTGATAGAATTCAATATGAATCTTAATTATAAAAAGAATTGCCCTTCAAGACATTGATACATGTGGAAGGTCCGATACAGATCCAAAGTCAAGGTCACATTTGTAGATTGAATGTTAAAGGGCACTCCTAAAGTTGTCTTTGGATACTATTCTAGGCTGACCTGCAACTTGTTCTTCTCTCCATCCCTTCATCAATCTTTTCAAAGTGGTATCTTTGTGTCTCACCAATGGGTGGATAATCATAAACCTAAGTGGGATAGCAGCTTGAGGTTAGGGTAGGATCTAGTAGTAGTACTGGTGTGAGAAATACCAGGAATCCATTGTAAGACACTCCAGCCAAGTAATAGCTTGTGACCCAAGCTCCATGAGGGCCCCATATTACTCCTTCAACGCCATGTTTTTGCAAAAGAACATGTCATAGTGGTTTAACTATGGTTTATGAAAGGCATTTAACACTTTCCTGCAAAATCCCCATGATTATACATCACAGTGATTTTATACTTGAGAAATCAATGTGGAAAGGAAGAAATTGCTTGTATCAAGCAATTTCTCCTTTTTCCCACAATATTTTCTACCACATAGCATGAATACCACATAGGATGGTTTCATTCCAAATTGCAACCAATTTTCATTGTCGTCTGCAACTAATTTCATTTTAGACCAGTCTAAAATTTCCAAAAGATGGGAAAGGGTTAAGCTGGAAATTAGCATAGAATTACATGTAAATTGGATGTTTGTCTGATTTGAGTGTTGTTTGGGTATGTGTGGAATTTGTTGTCAATATGTTTATGTATTATTATGCTTTGTTGTTTGTCAAATTTTCTGTTATATATTTTCTCAGTGCATCTATTACTGTTGTCCTTCCCTTATTCATATTAGGTAGACAAGTGTGATAATCAATTTTTCATTTCTTTGTTCTTGTGCATTTCTTAGGGAGCCTGATAAGGGGGTGATAATGTTGCAATTACTTGCTTCCCATTAATATAGAATAATCAAGTTATGAAGTTATAAATGTCAGCCCGATTAGCTCAGTTGGTAGAGCACTTGACTTCAAACCTCAAGATCACGGGTTCGAGCCCTGGGCTGACCATATCTACTAACAAACTAATTGTCTTTCGGATGAGACGTTAAATCAAGGCCCCGTGTGACGGTGCTATCCACCGAGCACGTTAAAGAACCAGGCGGTGCTCTCAGCAGTTTCGTCCTATATCCTCGCACTATCCCCCAAAACAACTAACCGTCTTCTGGGGGCGTCGCTCATATGGGCATGTGCTATGGTAGCGACGATAAATAAACTGAAATAATCAAAATGAAGTTATAAATATGAATCTAATAGTTGTGAGGTACTGCAGCGTAAAGTTTTGAAAAAGTAGTGGTATTTTTATGCAGTAAATAGTTGTACAAAATTTATTGATGATATTATTTTTATTTCGAAGATGATATCGTACAAGTTATAGCAAATGCATATAATGTTATCTTTTTTTTTGATTTCATACATGTACTTGTTGTATTTTGATGATAATAGAGAAAAGATTTGTATTTTGAAATACTTATCTGAAATTCTCAAAGTTTCTAACAATTTTTACTAAAGATCTTTTTGTTTTAGTTTGTAATAATAATCTTAGATTTTATGGTGCAAGTGTAAATGAGATTAACAGAAGAGATCCCAATCAGGAATTACCGGGTAACCTTGGACCTTTCATAGGCTCACAAATTTGGCTCAAGTAATTGTGGAAGCAGAATTTGTAGAGGGCATCTTGGTTTTAAGACCTTGTTTGCCATTTGATGGATAGGTGGTCCCGCCCACCTTCCTCCAACTAGAAGTTTCAGTTGGATATCAAACAGCGTAATATTTAACAAAAAATTAAATTGGTTGGTTGGTAACCTAAACGTCTAAACTACAGCTTGAATAACCTATATTTACAATGTTTAAGTCAGCAAACTAGCAAATATGTCAGAGTTCACTTCCAGTCTATATTTATGATTTGATTAGTCAATCAACCTTATGATCGACAGCTGCTATCTCTTTATTAAATTGTATTAATTGGTATGAAAAAATTTCAGAAAATATCAAATAAATAGAGATTTCACCTGTTTGAGACAGATTATAATGAAACTTAATCTTTGTGAGCCAGTACATAAATTCCTTACCAGACATCAGTATTTTAGGGTGGTCCAAATGAAAAGAGTTGCAGATGACAATTTAAAGTTTATGAAATTTTAGATTTTTCTTACCTTTTCTGGTTTGAAAATATTGTAGAAAATGAAGAAATTGCTTGATCCAGGCAATTTCTTTATTTTACACAATTTTTGCCCTTTTGTTTTTATTGAGGCGCTTAAAAAAGTGTCATTGTTAGGAATGGGTTAATTTGAATGGAATCCTTGTCATGCTGAATAAAATCTTTCAAAGAATTGCTTTGAAAACAAAGGACTGAAAGCACTGGTAGTTCTTGTCATTCATTCATCAATACTATTTCTGAAAATTAATTTCAAAAGCAACTCTGGTTTAAAAAGGATCGACAGGAGGTGTAGACTATGAGAAGACTGCACTTATTTGTAGGCTTATCTTTGTCTATACCTTCAGTCAAAAGTGGAATATTTCATGTTCAATATGACAAGGGCCGCCGTCATAGCGCAGTTGGTAGCGCGTTGGACTGTCAATCTAGAGGTCCCGGGTTCGATCCCTGACGGCGGCACTAATCTTTTCCGACTATTTGTCTCTCACCAATGGGTCGATAATCGTAGACCTATGTGGGATAGCAGCTGGAGGCTAGGGAATGATCTTATGGTAGTACTGGTGTGAGAAATACCAGGATTCCATTGTAAGGTGCTCCAGCCACCGCGATATAACTGAAAGATTGTTGAAAGCGGCGTAAAACCCCATTCAAACAAACAAATCAATATGACAAGGGATCATACATTGCATACATGGCATTGGTTAGACAATCTTTTGAAGGTGTTTAACCCTTTCCTGGTTAATTCCTGGAATTTACGTCCTAGACCTTTTATCCTTGAGAAAATATTGTGGTAAAAGAAAAAATTGCTTGTCACTAGCAATTTCTTCTTTCCTCACAATATTTTCTACCCTGTAGGTTGGTTACTTTTCAAATTACACTCACTTTTATATGTCTTAAAAAACAGGAAAGGGTTAAATCATTATTGAGTGGTATTTGATTTTCAAAATCACTCAATGAAGCTTTTAGACACCCCTCAATAAAGAATGCCTTGGAAAATATTGTGGAAAATGAAGAAAGTTGAAAAAAATTAGAATTTCATAAACTTTAAATTGTTGTCTGCAATTCCTTTAAATTTCGACCAGTTTAAAATATTTTTATGTGGGAATGGGTTAATAAGTTTTGCCTCAAGTATGTACTCATATCTATTACAGATAGTCCTGGCCAGCTCCATGGAGGCAGAAGTCTTCATATATCCCAGCTTGACACAACTAGTCCAACTATACAACAACAACAAAGGTCAAAAGTGAGTTTCCATCTCGTATATTTAGAACGAAATTATTTGCGATATTTACACAAACATTAGTAAAAAATGACCGAGATCCTGTATAAACCCACTCCCACACAATCCTATTGTTTTAACCCATTCCCACTCAGTGACACTTTTTGACGCTCCTCAAGAAAAGGAATAAGGAAAACATTGTGTTAAAGGAAGAAACTGCTAGTAACAAGCAATTTCTTCATTTACACAATGTTTTCTGTCCAGAAAGTTGAAAAAATCTAAAATTTTATAAACTTTAAATTGTTGTCTGCAAATCCTTTCAGTTTGGACCAGTCTAAAATTCTGTTGTTTGGGTTAACATGACATGCTCGAGCTGAGCTTTTGTGGTTGTGTGATGTTCGTAGTGTGTCATGGGATGTTGGTTCTTTATTAATATTTACCTTGTAGTCACACTACAGGTCACAGTTTCTGCTCAATCAACCCTGAAATTAAGTTGTAAAATTTTACTTGATGAAATCTTTAATTAGTTTAAATGGGTCACTTTCGGTAAAAAGAGGTCACATGGTCAAATCTTAGAAAAAACGTGTAGACACTCTAGAGACCACAACTAGGGCTCAATGAATTAAAAGAAATGATGTTTGTCTTGTTAAAAATCATGAACAAGTTCAAAATTGGGTAATTGTGGGTAAAAAACCAGGTCACTAGATAAATTCTTAGAAAAAAGTTGTAGATATTCTAGAGGCCATAGTTGAATCAACTTGAAAATTGGTCAGACTTTTTGTCTTAATGAAATCTTGGAAAAGTTTGAAATTTGTACATCCAGACCCAATGTTTGAACTGCTGTCACAGCAAGAAGAATTGGATATAATTATGTTGGCTTTTTGTAAATCTTGGTTTTATTTGCAGAGAAATTCAGGAGGCAGTAAGTCCCGTTTTATTCCTGTAGCCACACTCGAGGACATGCAGGCTATACGGACTGTCAGTTTTCATCCTTCTGGAGAACTATATATGATCGGTTCCAATACTAAAACACTTAGGATCTGTGAGTTCCCGGATCTGAATGAGCTGGGGTAAGTGTATTTTTTGCCCATTGCCAAACAGACAATATTTTAGATTGGTCCAAATTAAAAAGTTGCAGATCATATTTCAAAGTTGTTAAAATTGAAAAAATAAATGCCTTACAGGTTAAAAAAAACATGAGAAATGGACAAATTGCATATTTATAAGCAATTTCTCCTTTTCTATCATGTAATGGCGATCAGCATACAGAGTTATGTCTGATCGTGTGTGGGTGGGTTAGTGTGTGTGTATCCATTTTTTCTGGGCGTATCTTCAACATCTATAATGAATTGATTTCAAAATAATTTGTCATATTTGTTCCCCTTAATAAGTACTATTGTCATGTTATGTTCTGTTGGATATTTCCATGTTCAAGGTCACAAGCACTTAACCCATTCCAACACAATAAAATCTTAGACTGGTCCAAATTGAAAGGAGCTGCAGATCACAATTTCAAGTTCATGGAATTTTTGATTTTTTCGTCTTTGTGAATAGAAAACATTGTGGATAATGAAGAAATTGCTTGATCCAAGCAATTTCTTCATTTTCCACAATGTTTTCCAAAGCTTTTTTGTTGAGGGGCGTAAAAAGGAGGGATTGAGTGGGAATGGGTTAAGCAGGGGCATCTATGTCTGGGACACATTGCAAGTCTCAAAATGTTTTCTACTATCTTTTTTCTTAAACCCTCAAAAAAGGTGATTGTATGGTAATGGGTTAAGTCCTATACCCATTACCATATGACCTACTTTTTACAACCCTTGAGGAAAATATGTGGAAAACATTATAGAAAAGAAAGAATTGTTTGTTTTCTATGAAGAATAATTAAAGCCATATTTTCCCCCAAATACTCAACAAAATGAATAAGAAAAAACGTACTCAAGGCCCATGAGCATTAATGGATATGATGATTGAAATTCTAAGATCTAAATAAGCAATATTTTAAATTGTGACCCACCACAATTTAAGCTTTGTTTACATAAGATTATGATGTCAGGGATGAGGTTTTAACTTTAACTAGCCAATCAGACAATTAGAGATTAATGAAGTGGTCTGTAAATTTTAGTAATCAAGTACATATAACTGTCAATGCAGCAAATTAGCAAGCGTTTCCGACGGAGAATAGGTTGCATTTGACAAGATCTCAAAATGTTAAATCAAACACGAGTTGAAATCTATTAAAAAAAACTCAAAATACTTTTTCCAGAGACCTTCAGTAAAACCCTTCTTATGTATATCTATATAAACCCTTGTAATGCTGAACATTTATCCTTTCTAAGAAAATTTTTAATTTTTATCAAATTTAGATCTACAATTATTTCCTCAACGCTTAAAGAGCTAGCAGGTTGTGTAGACTAAGATCAGACTGCACGTCTGTGCAGGCTGATCTTAGTCTACACATATGCCGTAACTATTGTCAAAAGAGGAATATTCCGGGATCAGCATGACAAGGGTAAAGAAGGCTCTTGTTTGCCTTATTGACCAAATACAAATGTATTCTTGAAACCGTTTTTCCTCTCTTGAAGGGAAAATAAGGAATCAAGAATTTTCAAATTTCATCAATTCAAAATTATTGTCTACAACTTCTTTCAATTTGGACTAGTTCTGTTCTGTTGTCTTGTCATGAGTTTTAATGGAACAATAAAATCAATTTCTACTGACTATAGAAAATAAGCTAAGGAACACATTGAAGAATTTAGATACCTCCTAATGAATACTCGCTCCTAAAAAAACTGTCCCAACAAAATGTACCATCTAAGGTCTCAGAAGAATGCCCGACCTCACAATTTGGAGGTCTTAAATTTCGAAAAATGGGAAAGGGTTTTTAAGGTCTTGACAGAATTTTTGAAGGAGCATGTTTGCCTGTCACACACTCATAAAGTTGAGCATTGGAATAAATCATTATTTTAATGAGTCTCTTGAGGACGTTGTCACTTTAGTTCATCTAGTTCAAGTACATCAGTATAGCAGTAATAAGATCTTGTTATACCCTTTTAAGTATAAATCTGTGAAGTTTATCCTTGAACAAATTATCCCTTGTTTGATCATATCCATCATAATCCATGAAACATTAGAAAAAGAGAACTTGCTTGCTTCTCTTGCAATATTTTCTGGTTTGTTTTTTAGGAATAAAGACTGGAGATATCAAAGTATTTCACGGTGGATGACTCAAAAAGCATTTTTCCTTGAACTATGCCCCTTTTTAACTTGTCTGAGCACAAAGTACTCAAGGTGAGCTGTTGTGATCACCCAATGTTCAGTGTCTGCTGATGTCTTTATTTTGCGTTGCTTGTCTGTCAACAATTTCTTTAAACATCTTTACCTCCTGATAAACCAGTGGGCCAATCTTGACAAAACTTGGCAGAGATGTTCCTTGCATGAAGTTTTCCCAAATTGTTCAATTAATTGAAATCCACTTTAACCCTGGTTGCCATGGCAACTAAAAGGATGAAAATAAGGTAATATTTAAAAAATTTCTTCTCTGAACCAGAAGACAGTGAGCTTTGATATTTTATATGCAGCATGTCATAGGGGACATCTATCAAGTTTGTTCAAATGATGCCCCTTGGATTAAGGTAGCTAGTCTTATGTATCAAATGACATGATTCGGAAAAATAAATTTTCAGGGACAAAAAAGTAAGCAAGAACATGTAATTTTAGGTGACATAAATGTCTCTACAACAATTTAACCCATTCCAACCCAATCCCTCCTTTTTACGCCCCTCAGGAAAAAAGCTTTGGAAAACATTGTGGATAATGAAGAAATTGCTTGTATCAAGCAATTTCTTCATTATCCACAATGTTTTCTATCCAAAAAGACGAAAAAATTCAAAATTCCATCAACTTGAAATTGTCGTCTGCAGCTTCTTTCAATTTGGACCAGTCTAAAATTTTGCTGTGTTGGAATGTGTTAAATAAACTAACCAAATAGTGGTCATTGTGACCTTCCTCATGAAACCTATTCCCACACATTCTGCTGCCTCTAAACAAAAACAATTGGGAAAACAAAGTGTATGATGAAGAAATTGCTTGAACCAAGCATTTAATTTATTATACCAATATTTTCTACCCAGAAAGTTGAACATTTTTAAAATTTCATAAATTTTTAAATTGTCGTCTGTATCTCCTTTCAATTTGGACCAGTCTTAAATTTTGTCATGTTGTAATGAGTTAAAATGATCTACTATTCAGAATGGAGTCCTGTTGAAATACTTTGTGTCCCGTCTTCATTAACCAGTTCCCACACAATGACATTTTTGTATGTCCCTTAAGAAAAAAATCCTGAGAAAAAATTAAGAAAAACTAAGAAATTGCTTGTCTCAAGCAATTTCTTCATTATCCACAATGTTTTCTTCCACAAAAGACTTAGACTTTTTATCATCTGAAATTTATCATTTTCAACCTTTTTAAATTTATACTAGTGAAAATTTTTGTCTTGTGGTAATATGGGTTGATAAGATTTATATTATTTCAGGCCAGATCATATGACCCACCCCTCTGAAATATGCCAGAAACATCTTTTTGAATTTGACCTAGTCAAAACTTTTGGGTATTGGGGTTAACAAGATTTCTTTCACTTTATTTCAGGCCAGATCACATAACCTACCCCTCCAAAATACTATGCCAGAAACACCTCTTTGAAGTTGGAGTAGTCAAAAATGTTGTCTTGTGGAAATGGGTTAACAAGATTGATCTCACTTTATTTCAGGCCAGATCACATGACCTATCCTTCCAAAATATTATGCCAGAAACACAAACACCACAAAGGGAGTATCTACTGCTCTGCCTGGAGTCCTATGGGAGACCTTATAGCCACAGGATCAAATGATAAAACCATCAAGATTAACAGATTTGATATTGACAGTGTCACCATAGATGGTACGAAAATATGACATTTTTGTGACCTTTCTGCACTACAAAAAAATTCATGAAACTACTTACATTTTATTTAGTCATCTTCTTTGATTTTAGAACAAATTATGTTGTGTGGTGAAGGTTGAGATAAAGTTTCATTGTCAAATAGTAATAAAATGATCTTATTTGCTTTTGTTTGATAAAGTTTTTCAGGTGTTGCACTAATTAATTAATTGTATCAGGAAAAAGTCCAACACAATCCCTCTTTTTTATGCACCTCAAGAAAAAAAGCTGTGGAAGACATTATGGAAAGGGAAGAAATAGCTTGTTACAAGTAATTCCTTTACTTCCCTCAATGTCTTCTACCCAGAAAGACAGATTTCATCAATCTTAAATTGTCATCTGCAACCTCTTTCAGTTTAGACCAGTATAACATTTTATCATCTTGTAATGGCATAGGGCATTCATGTTCATCTACATGTTTTTAGTAATCTTCATAATAATCTGATTAACCCTTGTCATGCTGATCCCAGAAAATTCCTGCTTTGACAATGGCTTTGGCAGGTGTAAAGACTAAGATCAGCCTGCACAGAAGTGCAGTCTGATCTTAGCCAACACTATCTGCTTGTTCCACCAATAATTTTTTTTAACACAGCATCCATCTATTTGCGTCAACGTTTTAAAATATTATGAAAAGAGGATAAAAATACAGCAGGAAAAGGGTTAGGTTTTCGTTGACATACTGATGATTTAACCCATTCCCATACACTCTCACTTTATGATGGCCATCATTATACCCCCCCCACAGCGAAGTTATTGGGGGGTATACTGGAATCAGGTTGTCTGTCCATCTGTCAGTTTGTCTGTGGATATAATTTTGTGTCCTCATCTCCACCCATATTTGAAGATCAATTTTGCTGCAACTTTACCAACATCTTCTGTGCAATGGGAACTTGTGCTCTGCAATTTTCATGATTAATCAACTGTTTCAGGAGTAATGCCCCTTTGAATCATTATCCTAAATAGTATAAATAAAATGGTGTTCTCTCTGCAGCTAAAACTACTCGACAGATATTGATCAAACTGAACAGGAATGTTCCTTTGGTCTTGCTCTTCCAAAGTTATTCAAAGAAATTAAATCCATGCAGAATTCTGGTTTCCATGACAACAAAAAGGGCAAATTTCAGAAAATCTTTCAAAATCCCCTTCTCTTAAACCATAAGGCTTACAGCTTTGATTTCTGGAATGAAGCACTCCCCACAATATTGAAATGGTGGGGGGTATACTGAAATCAGGGTGTCTGTCCGTCTGTCCATGGACATAATTTTGTGTCATCATCTCCTCCCGTATTTCAAGACCAATTTTGCTGAAACTTTACCGAAATCTTCCTTGAAATGGGAACTTGTGCACCTGCAATTTTCATGATTAATCAACTGTTTCAGGAGTAATGCCCCTTTGAATCATTATCCTGAATAGTATAAGTAAAATGATGTTCTCTCTGCAGCTAAAACTTCTTTGCAGATATTGATCAAACTTAGCAGGAATGTTCCTTTGTTCAAGCTCTTCCAAAGTTGTTCAAAGAATTAAATTCTAAGCAGAACTCTGGTTGCCTTGACAACAAAAAGGCCAAATTTCAGAAAATCTTTAAAATCTTCTTCTCTTAATCCATAAGACCTACAGCTTTCATTTTTGGTATGTACTATTATCTGGTTGCACGGAATCTATAATTTCCATCTTTAATGTTGAACAAAATCCTATTTTTTTACATAATCATTGCCCCTCATTGACTTAAAATTGTCAACTTGATAAATCATGAATGGCCAACATTTCAATGGTTACAATTTGGCCTCATTTAAAAAGAGGTGGCTGTGGGGTTATTTGTTAACCCTGCAGGCAACAGTTCTAGTTAAACAGCTTTTTCTTGAGGGTTGGAAAAAAAAATTGCGTGTAAATGGGTTTATTGTACAATTGGTGTCTTCTTTGGCAGACAGTTTTTGTCCTTTTTGACTATTTCTGTGTTATTTGTTTGACTGTAAAAAGATAACTTAGGGTGTGTCCTCTGTCTTTTACTAATTACCAGAAGACAAAATTTTAGACTGGTCCAAATTCAAAGTAGTTGTATACAATTTCTTCATTTTCCACTACATTCTCCTAACTTTTTTGTTTATGGTCATTAAAAAGCAGGATTGTGTGAGAATGGGTTAAGGTCTATTGCTTTTTATATTGGACATGAGTTTTGGTTGCAATAATAATTTCTGTGGTATTAAACTCAAGATCATCTTTCAAGGTCAAGGTCATCTATCAAAGTCACAATCTTGAATATAGCTTAATGACAAGGGGCATTAACTCAGACAATCCTGATTTTTATGCCCCTCCAGAAGGAAGCTTTGGAAAACCTCTGAATATGGACTATGTCATCAGTCTAAATTTTTGTTGCTGGAATTAGTTAAAGTTACACAAACACATCTTGTTATTCTAGGACAAGACCTAGAGCTAACCTTTCATGATGGTACAATACGGGACCTTGTATTCATGCAAGACATCAGTAACAGAGCGTCATTACTGATAAGTGGTGGAGCTGGTGACAGTAAAATATATGTGACAGATTGCGAGACAGGGATGCCTGTCAGGGCAATGGCAGGACATTCTGGTAAGTTTATATTTTAGAATAAAAATCACTTACCAGTAACAGAGTGTCATTACTGATAAGTGAAATATATGTGACAGATTGCGAGACGGGGCAATTTATTCATATTTCACCATGTTTTGCTTATTTTTTTTCATGAGGGGCATCAAAAAAAATCATTGTGAATTGGTCAACAGTGTTATTGCTGATTACTGTTGGGGCTGGTGACTACAAAATATATGTAATAGATTGCAAGACAGAAATGTCTCTCAGATCAATGGCTGGATATTTTAGTAAGTTCATATTTTAGAAAAAAAATCACTTTCCAATACAGAGTGTAATTGCTGATCAGTGGTGGGTCTGATGACAGGAAAGTATATGTAACTGATTGCTATACATGTATCTTCTTGCCTGACAGGGCAATGGCTGGATAGATAATTTCCACAAAGTCATGTGACCTTTGGTATATCTTAGTTCTGATTTCAATGACTATTTTTTCATCTCACATTTTGAGCTTTCATATCATGCATTAACAATTTTTTTTTGATTTTACAGGTGTTGTATTTTCCCTACATACCTGGGGTCGCTGTATGTTTGTTAGTGGTGGTCAGGATAAGACAGCCAGGTTCTGGGATTTACGAGCATCTACACCAATTACCTGTGTACCTAGTCCAACAGGTAAATAGTTCTGTACAATATGCTTTAGACCTTATGCAATCATTTCCTGTATTTTAATTGTACTTTTGAAGTTGGAAAAAGATATTTTTGTTCTCAAAAATCTATTGAACATAGAAAATCATTGTCAAGATTGTCTTCTAGATAGCTTAGCCCATTCCCACACAATTGCACTTAAGAAAAGAGTTCAGGAAAACACTGTGAAAATAAAGACCAGCAGTTTCTTTCTTTTCCATGTTATTTTCTTTCCATCCAGGAAATCAGAGATTTTTAGAATTTTATCAACTTGAAATAATTGCCTGAAAATTCTTGGTATTCAGACAAGTCTGTTCCTGTTGTCTGGTTATGGGTCAATTGAAATGGGAAAGTACACCTGAGCCTTTCTTTGCTAATTTTAACTCACTATTAAAAAATGTGAAAATCAAGGTCACTGGAGTCATCAGGTATGTGTGTTCAGGGCCCTTGATTATCCCCACCCCCTACCCCAATTTTTCTGACACAATTTAGAATTTACTATATGTATTAATCCATTATTTCACTTTTAATTGTACATTACCTGATATAGGTAACATTGTTCAAGAACAATCTTTTATCCTGAAATAAACCTTTAATGAAAAGCTCTAAGTTTGAATAGATTCACAATTGAGTATGTAAAAAGTTATATAAAAATCAAACCCTGAGTCCTAATGTAGGATAGGTATTTCTCAGGAAACACATAAATGAAAAAACTAATAGTTCATGAATCTGAAAAGTTGATTAAGATCATACAAGTGAAAGGCAAGCGATACTAACATTTTTCTATTCTTTTCTTTTAATCTGAACAGGAAGTGCTTTTGCGTCAGTTTGTGTTGATCCGTCTGAGCGATTATTGGTGTCTGGTCATGAAGATGGTTCCCTGATGTTATATGACATTCGTAGTTCTCGAGGGATACAAAGTTTCAAACCCCACACGGAAGATTGTCGGTCAGCGAGGTTCTCTATGAACGCCTTCTACCTGTTGTCAGGGTCTTATGACAGTACTCTAGTCCTTACAGATCTTCATGGTGGGTATGAATATATCGGTCGCTTTGTGCAAAAACACAAAAGTGTCTATAAAAAGTATAGACACTTATGATGTTTTTACACTAAGCTAATGATATAGAGAGGATAATTGTTTGTTTCAGTGTAAGATCTATGTATTATATACCTATAAATGATATGAATTAAAATCTGGCTATCTAATACAACTTGACAGAAAAAAAGATCAATATTCAGCGTGAACCAAAAACCGTATTAGTCGAGTACTGTTAAACAAGGACTCCTTTTTTTGTGTATTCACACTCGGTTTTTTTTCCCCAGAAAATTGGTTATTTCTTAATCATTAAGAGAATTTTCTTATTGTCATGTCCTAAAGGTATATAATAAAAGGAATATTACAACAGTGTGTTTTTCTATTTGTTGTTATCGTGTTCTCAAAACGTGTTTAACCCATTCCCACACAATGATGCTTTTAAATGCCCCTCAATATTTAACTTAGGAAAACATCTTGGAAAATCAAGAAATTGCTTGTTACATTATCTACAATGTTTTCTATCCAAAAAAGAGGAAAAAAATTAAAATTCCATCAACTTGAAATTGTTGTCTGCAGCTTCTTTCAATTTGGATGGGTCTATAACTTTCTATGTGGGAATGGGTTAAGATTGATTGTTTTCAAAATGATTGACAAAAGGAGTTCCATGACATGAATCCCTTGAAACACAATAACTCCTTAAATTTAGAGTTATTTCATTAAAATTTATTACCATCTCTCCCATTGATGTCCAGTATTAGGTTGAAGATGGCTGACAAAAATGGCTGCTGTAGACAAACATTTATCCAATATTTCTGCAGCTCATAGCTACCAAGATGGCTGACAGTATTGCATTTGTGAGAAAATTCTCTGACTTACAATAACCTGCACTAGTTCAAATTTGAGCACTGTGACATGCTTTCTCAAAGCCAGCCTCTTTGTGACAAGATTTCCAACAGGTCTAATTGTCACTTTGTGTCAGTTCTATTTGCACTTGAATCAATGTCTAAATACACTTATGTGCAGGCTGATCTTAGTCTATACCTCCTGCTTTATACTTTGCCTGCCAGAGTTGTTTCTGAACTTGATTTTTAAAAAAATATTGATTTTTGAACAACAAGATCTATCAATCCTTTCAGCCCTTTTATTTTACAGCAATTCAGTAAGGTAATTTATACAGCATGACAAGGGTTAATATTCATGCAATTTTGAAAGGGCTTTTATCCAGCATGACAAGGGGTAAAATTTTGTTAACTTACCTTTCAGGTGACCTACTTAAACCATTGCCAAGTGTCGTAGTGGCAGAGCACAAAGACAAAGTAATACAGTGCCGCTGGCATCCTCACCAACTGGCTTTTATATCTACTAGTGCTGATAAGACTGTAACAGTATGGGGTCTGCCAGCTGTATAGAACCCCCTGCTTTGAATTGATCTATTTAACCTATACCCACACAATGCCTCTCAAGAAAAACTTCTTGGGAAAACATTGTGTAAAATTAAGAAATTGCTTGCAAGTAATTTCTTCATTTTCCACAATGTTTTCAACCAAGAAAATTGAAAATATGTAAAATTTCATCGACCTTAGATCACTGTCTGCAACTCCTTTTAACTTTGACTGAAATTTTGCTCTCAGGTAAACTCGTTGCCATGCAATCAAATCTATAGAAACGCTGTTGAAAGATAACTGGAGAAGACAATGTTGGAAATGGAGAAATAGCTTGTAGTTTCTTCTTTTCTCACAATGTTTCCTGCATTTTTGGCAAAATCATGTATTTTGGCTCTCAGAAAAACAGATGGAGATAACATTGTTTTAAAAAAATGAACTATAATTAGCAATTCCAAGTGCATTTAAATCTTTGAGAACTTTTTCATCCTAGACTAGTCTGAAATTTTATGGTCTGGTAATTGTCTAATTTTCCCAAAATGATACAGATTTACCAAAGTATGGTTAGTAAAACATTTTTAGAAGCAATCCCTTTGACATCCATATTTGTATTTAAGGCTGAAGTTAATAGAAACAATAAGAATTATTGATCTTGAACATTTAGTGCTTATGTCTTTCATTTCAGTGTATTTTGGTTGTTTATTTGATGTTGTGATTATTTAAATTATTTAACCCATTCCAACACAGCAAAATTTTAGACTAGTCCAAATTGAAAGAAGCTGCAGACGACAATTTCAAGTTGATGGAATTTTGAATTTTTTCATCTTTTTGGATAGAAAACATTGTGGATAATGAAGAAATTGCTTGATACAAGCAATTTCTTCATTTTCCACAATGTTTTCCAAAGCCTTTTTCTCGAGGGGCGTAAAAAGGAGGGATTAAGTTGGAATGGGTTAATTGGATCCACCGTATTTATTTGATATGTTAGAACAACTCATAAGTATTATGCTATGTCTTTCCATATTACCTCTCGTACAATAGAGCTTAAATATTAAATGATTCCCATAAACTTTTGGTTTTCTATGCCTCACAAAAAGAAGCTGGAAAAAACAATGTGAAATTGAAGAAATAACTTGTATAAGCAATTTCTTCATTTCCCACAATGTTTCCTACCAAAAAGACTATGATTTAAAATTGTACCAACTTTAAGTTGTTGTCTGCAACGTCTCTGAATTTGGGCCAGTCTAAAATTTTGTCAATAGGTAATGGGTTAACAAGTTGTTGGGATGATTCTAATTTTTAGCTTCAATTCATTTCTGAATAAAATGAAAGGTATACCACCACTTTGGTATTGTTGATTAACACAAACTAATCTCTGATATTAGATATTGATATAATATTTATGAAAGAGAAGTAATTCTTAGTTCATATTTGTAAAAGTGATGCTAGAATTTGGACTATATCTCTTTTTTATTGTGACTTTTTAGCTCACCTAAGTACAAAGTGCTATTGTTATCACCTTTTGTCTGGCGTGCATCCTGTTTGTGTTGTCCGTCAACAATTTCTTGACATCTCCACCCAACCCACTGGGCCAATTTCGACAGAAATGTTCCCTAGGGTGGTCCCCTTTAAAAAATAGCTAAAAGAACTAAAATCTGCATTGCAACAAAAGTGAAATTTTAAAGAAATCTTTAAAGATCTTTTTCTTGTGAGGATATTTTAACAATATATGCACCAAAACCATTTGTCCAGTTTGAATTTGTCAAAATTGTTTCTTAAGTGGTACACTTTCAAAAAAGCTTAAACTTTACAAATCCAGTGAAAAGATTCTGGTTGGCATGGCAGCAAAACTTTAATCTTTGAAAACCTTCTCCTCCTTACCAAGTTAATTTTCAGACTTGATATTTAACATGAAGCTTCAGTTCATTGATTTCTTTTCTTATTTCTAAAATCACTACCAATGGATCCAGAGGGAATGAAAATGCTCTTTACATTTCTTATAAGTCTTAAAGCCTTGAAATTTGTCATTAAGACTTTTGGATCCCAAGGTACAGAGCATATAGATGTATAAAGTATGTCAGGCTCACCTTACCTTAGCATGAAATTAGATAGTTGAAAGGGAAAGAGCCTTGATCTCAGGTGAGCAAACTAGGGCCAACAGGCCTCATGTTTTTATTTTGTTAATAGATGATATGACAAATTTAGATTGGCATAAGAAAATGTGTTGGAGAAAGAAAATCGCTTGTCATAAGTATTTGATAAATGATGCTGTCAATAAAAAAATCAATTGATCAAGCAAATCCCTCATTTAGATTAGAAGTGAACTCCCACACATATTTTTACTATTTTAGTTGGTTTTTGAGACTTGAATGTACTAACTTCAGCTTATGCAAGCTGTAGTTAAGTTTTGGCCACAAACCAATGATTAGCCTTTTAATGTTATTACCTCAGATGAATTGACAAACTGCTGGCCCCACCCACTTACTCCTTACTGAAATTTGTCTCTCACCAATAGGTGGATAATCGTAAACGTAAGTAGGATGAGCAGCTGAAGGCTCGGAAAAGATGTAGTGGTACTGCTGGTGTGAGAAATACCAGAAATCCAGGGTTAGGGGCTCCAGCTGCCGCAATTTGAAATACTGTTAAGAGGGGTTAAACACTTTGAAATCAATCAATCTTTCCGAAAAAATGTTCCAATATATTATTTCTTCAAGACATCAAAAAGCATCATTGTGTGGTGATGGGTTCAAGTAATCTCAAAGTTTTCACTCTTTTCAGCACTTCCTTGTCAATTTGTTGCATTTCATTTGATGTAGAGTAATTGCCTTGGTGAAACTTGGGAAGGGTTTCACCCTTTTCCACAAGTCAGAATTTGAGTTCATGTGAATCAATCTTGACAAAAAAAGCTTATGAAGTAGAAAATATAGATGAAAGGAGAAACAGGCTCTTGACAAGCAAAGTCGCATGATTTCCATCATTTAGTATATCCTGGTTGTGATAAACCAGAAATATATGAGATAGTTTAGCCCATTTCAACACAATGACCCTTTACCCTGACAGAAAAAAACAACTGTGGAAAACATTGTGAAAAAAGAAGAAATTTCTTGTTACAAGCAATTTCCTCATTATTCACAATGTTTTCTACCTGAAAAGACAGAGATTTTTGAAGTTCAATCAACTAGGAATTATCGTCTGCAACTTCTATTGATTTGTACTAGTCTACAATTTTGCTGTCTGGGAATGAGTCAAACACAAAATAAGCTATATACTTTTTAGCTCACCTGAGCACAAAGTGCAAGATGAGCTATTGTGATTGGTCATTGTCCGGGGTCTGTCAATCCGTCCATGCGGCTATCCATCCACAATTCCTTAAAAAATCTCTTCCAAAACCAGCAGACCAATTCAGCTGTAACTTTGCAGGGATGTTCCTTGGGTGAAGTTGTACAAAAGTTGTTAAAAGAATCTTATTCCATGAAATACTCTGGATGCCATTATATTTGAAAAAGAGAAATTTAAGTAAATCTGTGGAAAACTAATTTTCAGAAACTAAAAGGCCAAGAGCTTTTATATTTCATATATATCATAATCATTTGGTTCACTACCAAATTTTCAATAATTATACCCATGTGGAAAAAAATGGCCCTGCCCCTGAGGTTCAATGTTTGGAAAAATGCTCAATTAGAGCAAGTTCAAAAGTATTATCTTCCTTGTATGCAACATAACTATATGGTTTGCAGTATTTTATAAACAACTTTGCCCCTGTTGTCAAAAAACAGCCCTGCAGCGAGGGTCCAAAGCTGGGAATTTCGCTCAAAATGAGCAAGTTAACAGATTAATAAGGTGAGCTATTTAGGACCATCATGGTCCTCTTGTTATGTCTTTTCTGTGTATGTGTTCAGAATTCTAGGCAGCATTCAGTTCTGTTCTTTAACCCATTACCAGATGAAAAGTTTCTTTTCAGGTCAAAATTGAAAGAAGTTGTAGACAACATTATAAAAGGCGTCAAATTTTAAATATAATAGGGTAGAAAACATAAAGAAAAGAATAAATTGCTTGTTACAAGCAGTAGAAAAGCAGACTTAAGTGGTAATGGGTTAACCCCTTCCCACGCATTCCCTCCTTTTTATGCCCGTCAAGAAAATAGTTCTTGAAAACAACGTGGAAAATGAAGAAATTGCTTGTTACAAGCATTTTCTGCATTTTCCACACTGTTTTCTACCAAGAGAGACAAAGAGTCTAAAATTTCAACAATTTGAAATTGCGTCTGCACATTCTTTCAATTTGGGAATGGGTTAATAGGGATCCATAATTACCAATATGTATTTTATTTCTGAGATCTGTATCTTATCTGTGGATGATCTAAGCATAACTACAAAATTTTCAGCCTGTAGTTACAGGCTTTTGATTGCTAACCTATGTTTGTTTTCTTTGTTTCCGTCCAAGTTTGACTCTGTCTCAGTTTTATCACGTTTTGAAATAAGTAATTTTCACTCTGATTTTACTAAATGTTTTTTAGCTTAGCTGAGCACAAAATGCTTGTGAGCAAATGTGATCACCCTTCGACCGGCCGTTGCCGTCAACATTTTTTTTTAACAACCTCTCCAAAACCACCGGGCCAATTTCAACAAATTTCGCAGAAATGTTCATTAGGGGGTCCCCTTCAAAAATAGTTAAAATAATTGAAAACTCTTGAAAACCGCAGTATCATAATCCTAGCCTTAAAAAATAAATTTGATTATTGAAAGAAGAGAGCCTTTATCTCAGGTGAGAGCACCAATGGCCCAATGGCCTTCTTGTTAGCTCACCTGAGCACAAAGTGCGAGTTGAGCTATTGTGATCAGTTGCTCTCCGTCATTCGTTCGTCTGTCCATCTGTCCATATGTCCACAATTTCTTTAAAAATCTTCTCCTCCTAAACAAGTAGGCTAATCAAGTTAAAGCTTTGCAGGGATGTTCCTTAGATGAAGTTCTACAAAAGTTGTTAAAAGAATTTCATTCTCTGGTTGCCGCGGCATTTGAAAATCAGAAATAATAGTAATCTTTAAAAATCTTCTACTCCTAAACTATTAGGCAAATTAAGCTGAAACTTTGCAGGGATGTTCCTTGGGTGAAGCTCTACAAAAGTTGTTAAAAGAATTACATTGCATGAAAAACTCTGGTTGCCGCGGCATTTGAAAATGGGAAATTTAGTAAAAAATATTTTCTCAGAAACTTTTAAGCCAAAGGGATTTATATTTCATATGTAGCTTAATCACATGGTTCTCTACCAAGTTTCTGAAAATTTTATCTTTGGGGTCAAAAATTGCCCTGCCCCTGAGGTCTGAAGTTTGGTAAAATGCTTAATTAGAGCAAGTTCAAAAGACATCTCCTTGTAAATTATAAGGTCTAGGATATTCATATTTGATATGTTGCATTATTAGATGGTTTTGTACTATATCACTGAACATTGTTCTCCTAGGGTCAAAAGCAGCCCTGCACTAGGGGTCCGAAATGGGGAAAAACGCAAAATTTGAGTAGGTTGAAGACAAAATTTCTTTTAGGCCGAGAGCATTTATATTTGGAATGTAGCATAGCCTGGCTGTTATCTTTCAATTTTGATTAAATTATGCCTATAGGTTAAAAAACACCCCTTCCCTAGGTGTCGAAAGTTCGTAAAAATCCTCAGTTAGACCATGTTCAACAGTCTTCTCCCCCCAATCTACCAAGTCTAGGGCATTCCTATTTGGCATATAGCATAATCATGCTCCAGGGGTGAAAAAATGCATAAATCGCTTAATTTGTAAAAAATTCGACTTCTTAAGTATAGGGCCTAGAGCTAATATATGAAAAACATAGCATAATGTTATTTAAATCTACCATGTTTATATCAGTTGGACAAAAATGGCCCTTCAAGGCATTCAAAGTTATTAAAAATGTTCAATCAGAGTATCTTTAGATATCTTTCTCTCCCAATGTACAAGCTGTAATGCATTCATATTTGGTTTATAGTACATCCAGATTGTTCTCTACCAAGGTTGCTTAGATTATACCCATTAGGTCAAGTGGCCCCAAGTTGGGTAAAAGGCTCAATTAGTGCAATAACAATTTCTTCTCCTTAACACTGGTTCACATAAAAAAAGTTGCAGACAGTAATTAAAGTTTGATTGAAATCTAAATACAAAGAATTTTAGGGTAGAAAACATTGCGAGAAATGGAGAAATTGCTTGTAACTCCTAAGTTCTCCTTTTCTCACAATACTTTTTAAAACCTTTTTTCCCTGAGGACATCAAAATGTGGGATAATTTGGTAATGGACTAAACTATAAAGCCATAGGCATTCATTTTTGTTGTATAGCATTACTGGATAGTATTGTAAAAAGCCCAAAATTTTATATTTGTTTAATTTATTTTGCTCAAGTAGTGTCTTTTTTATGCAAAAAAGTACTGTAATTCACAGATGCCTTAAGTGAGCGATTTGGGACCATCATGGTCCTCTTGTTTATTCTTGTAAAAGGCGAGATTCTTTTGAAATGGATAAAATAAAAAGTTTCAAATAAGATAGAAAATAATTTAAATACAATAAGGAAAAAATAGATTTAGAGAATTTAATTGTCGAATTAATTCAAATGCATATACTTTTCAATCATTTATGTCAAAATTGCCTTGCCTAGTGTATTAAAGTATGTACTTGTAATTCTGCCCCTTTCAGAGATGAAAAGTGAGATCTGCACTTATCTTTGTCTTTGAAAAAAAAGGAATATTCAACATTCATTTTGACAAGATGAATTATAAGGCTCATGTTTTGGTTGATTTCAAGTGCAATTTGCTTTATCATAGCCTATTATTTATTATTTAAAGATATTTCAGTTTCATCAATCTTTACAAAAGAAATGAAAGAAATATTGTCAAGAAAGGCTTTTAGCTCACCTAAGCACAAAGTGATGAAGGTGAGCTTTCATGATCTAGCTGTGTCCATCATCAATCGTCTGTCATGTGTTAACATTTTATGTGCATTCTAGAGGCCATGTTTATATTCATGATATGTCAGACAAGTTCAATACACTGCAACTCTATTATAAAGCTGTATGTGGGGTCTAAGAAATGAAACAGCGGAAGAAGTGGAGTTATCATGTTATAACACTGTACAACATTGGATAATAAAGAAATTGCTTGTACCCAGCTATTTCTTCATTTTCCACAATGTTGTCCCAGACATAATACTTGTCATGCTGAGCCCGGAATATTACAGTTTTGGCAGGAGGTGTAGACTAAGATCAGACTGCAGTTATGTGCAGGCTGATCTTAGTCTACACCTCCTGCTTGTACTTTTCCTGCCAGAGTTGTTTATGAAGTTGATTTCTAAAAGAAATATTGATTATTGAACAACAAGTTCTATCAGTGCTTTCAGCCCTTTGATTTGACAGCATTTCAATACGGTAATTTATACAGCATGACAAGGGTTAATACTTGAGGGGCATCTAAAGGAGGGATTGTGTAGGAATGGATAAATACAGAACTACTAGTTTTGAGTTTCTTGCATACAAAGCTCCTCTATCAAAAAATTAGTCTTAGATTGGTGAAGTCTTTGCTTAACCCTTTCCTGTTTAAAAATAAGTAGACCTGTCCAAATTCAAAGGTTTTGTAGATAAAAAAGTGTATTTAATTTAGAAAATAAACAATCAGTAGGGTAGAAAATATTACGGAAAAAGAAGAAATTGCTTGTTGAAAGAAATTTCTTCTTTTTCAACATTTCCTCAATGTTAAAATCACAGCGACTTAAAAACCTTGGATGGAATAGGAAACGGTTAATTGACAATTTTTCATGGTGCGTTTATTCATGATGATAAGCTATAAGATATGAAGAGCATACTATGAGAAAAATTACCTCCTTGTCTGGGTAAGTTGGATGGGCTGGCAAGCCATCAATTTAGCAGGTATAAGTTTATATCTTTTTATTATCCATTCCAGTAAACTGTCTCACTTCAATCATTTATTTATTATTTAAACTCTATGCATGTACATGTATTTAGATTCTAACTTACAGAAGTAACCCTTTTGCACGCATTATTGAGATGATTGCCCTTTCAAGTATTTGTAACATACTTGTTAAACTGATTCCAACACAATCCCTCTTGGATGCCCTTAAGAAAAAGGATTTGTAAGATATTGTGGAAAATGAAGCAATTGCCTCTCACAAGAAATTTCTTCATTATCCACATTGTTTTCTGTCCCAAAAGAAAGGATTTTTTTAATTAAATCAACTTAAAACAATCTGTCATCTGCAACTTTTTTTAATTTGGGCTAGTCCAAAATTTTCTTGTATGGTAATGTGTTAAATGCACGCTAAAACACAACAAATCATGTAAATCAAATGGAATACTCCTGAAAGGTGGATTTAGCCTTTTTCCTGTTTGTCAAAATTTTGGACTTGTCCAATTTGAAAGAAGTTGCAGACAACAACTAAATTTAGTGCAATTTAGAAAAGTAACTAACCTACAAGGTAGAAGATATTGTGGGAAAAGAAGAAATTGCTTGTAACAAGCAATTTCTTCTTTTTCAACAATGTTTTTATTTGTAGAATATAAAAGCAACGTACAATCCCGGTTAGTACAGGAAAGTGTAAAGGTTCAAGATGATGCGACTTTAGTTAGCATTTTAGATAGTGAAAGTTCTCCTTGTTTTATTAGAACATTAGAAAGTGTGATAATTTGTAAGATAAACAGTTATATTACTTTTGTTGCAGCTTAATCACATCAGGGTGAATGTTTTGTGAGTTATTTTTTTCTGCTTCAATAAAAAAAGTACAAAAAACAAACAGCTTTTTGCATGCTTTATTGATTCCATAGCTTCAATAAATGTTTTTGCTGTTGATAAAAGTTTGTCTAGGCTGTACAACAAAAAGGCAAGACAACATTTTTAAAGGCCTCTAGATTTAAAAATAAACACAATATATAAAGTTGAAATCGTTGTGAAAAAATGAGAAATTGCTTACCAAAGAGCTTACTCCAAGAGTCTTATGTTCATCTTTATGTAAAAAAGTTTAAATAAGAATGAAAAATGTAAAAAAGTTTAAATATGAACGAAAAACACTGGCCTGTCAGACCCTTTGTAGTGTAACCTGTTCCCACACTATCCCTCTTTTTTACACCCCTTAAAAAAACGCTTTTGAAAACATTGTGGAAAATAAAGAAATTGTATTGCTTGTTACAAGTAATTTCTTTATTATCCACGATGTTTTCTACAAAGACAAAGGGCAAAGACTTTTAAATTCTATGAACTATAAATTTTCCTCTGCAACTTGTCTGAAATTTTAAATAAGAATGAAACACACTTGCCTGTGAGACCCTTGTGGTTTAATTGAGGTAAAAAAAAATCCACCACAGTCCCATGATTATCACACACTCCCTTTTGTTTGGTGGCACATAGGTGACAGCACATAGGTGTCATGAAGTTGTTGTCACGGCATTTACTTTAAAAATCAGAATGTTCTCCATTAAAAGTACAACAAAAATATACACCAAATTTCACAGGAATGACCCTTTGGTGTCTCTTTGTCAGAATCCTTCTTAGGATTTTTTTAAAAACATCGCTTTTATTGGCAAGGCTGAATTTCATATACTGTTAGTGGGCATACAAAAATTGTAACAAGAGCTTTAGTCATTTCCTGTTTTGCAAAATTTTAGACTTTCCCAAATTCTAAGTTTTTACAGGCAAAAACACTAAAGTGGATTTAATTTGAAAATTGACCATTCAGTAGGCTAGAAAATATTGTTACAAGCAATTTGTTCTTTTTTATATGCCCGAAGGGTCGTATTATGTTATGGCCCAGTCGTCCGTCCGTCTGACTGTCTATCCGTCCATTAGCAATTGTTTGGGTGCGCAACTCCTCCTAAACTATCAATTGGAATAAGCTGAAACTTGGCACAATTACTCCCCATGTCTAGTTGTGCACAAGACCATTGAAATTCAATTTGCTCCAGTCATTCTTGAGTTATCTTGAATAATCTGCCCTTGAATTGAACGACAATGACTGTTTATTGTGTGCACAACTCCTTCTAAACTATCAATGGGAATAAGCTGAAACTTGGCACAATTACTCCATATGATGTCTAGGTCTGCATTAGACCTTTGAAATTCAAATTACTCCAGTCATTCTGGAGTTATCTTGAATTATCTGTCCTTGAATTGAACGACAATCACTGTTTATTGTGTGCGCAACTCCTTCTAAACTATCAATGGGAATAAGTTGAAACTTAGCAAATTACTCCCTATGATGTCTAGTTGTGCATTAGATCTTTGAAATTAAAATCGCTCCAGTCCATCTTGAACAAAAAAAACCTTTATTTCGTGTGAGCTTTATTTCTCCTACATTTTGAATGGGAATGAACTGAAACTTGCCACAATGACTCTGTATGATTTCTAGTTGTGCTTAGGACTAAAATTTGTTTGATATGTCAAGTTGTTACTGAATTATATGCCCTTTATATGACAATATAACTTAAAATTACAGGGTTTTTTTTTGTGTGTGTGTGTGTGCACAACTCCCAAAAATTCTATTGTATTGAACTGAATCTTGTCATAATGTATCTCTGATATTTAGTTGAGCATAAGACTCACTTCAGAAATTCAAAAAGCTTTGGTCTTTCTTGAATTATCTGCCCTGGAATTGATTGAATTCAAATGTCAAGGTCATTTTGAGCTCTGAAAAACCTAAACTGAACCATTGTAATTTATTTGTCAAGATCAGTTTTTCAAGGTCATATTTTTATTGCTTGTTGTGATTACTTTCTATTAAAACTTGTTTCAAGGTCATTGGTCAAGGTCATTTTTTTATATCAATTGTATTCAAATTATAGAATTTAACTATTGTACATAATGCTGAATGATAAGTTATTATAAAGCTGTCTTGTTTCTCAAGTGTAAACAGTATTATTCAGGTGATAAGATTTTTTTTGGACAAAAATCATTAGCTATCATTCAAGCTCAGGTTACTGAAAAACCAAGGTTACCGACGTATATGCGCCGCTCTGCGAAGCTCTTGTTCTACAATGTTTTCTCAATTATAAAATCACAGGAACATAAAAACCAGGGACTGAATAGGAAAGGGTTGATAAAGCTGTAGTTAGGACATTTTGCTTGCCCAACCACAATATGATACATGGTAAAAACTCTGAAAATATACTTTTCATAAGTTGATGGATTTCAACTAAAATTGATTCTTAGGTGAATCTTTGTCATATTCCTTATGAATTCTTTGATAAAAAAAGGGCTTTATGTGGTATTTTGTAAAAACTTTGAAAACCTTCTCCTAAGAATAACTCAATGGATTTCAGCGAAATTTCATAGAATGATCCTTAGGTTACACTTATTCAGATTATTTCAACTAATTTTGATTGGATTAAAACATATGGACAATTTGATCATCAGTAGGATTTTAAGCACCATAACTAAAGGTCACTTGGTCTAGTCTGTAGTTACAAGGTTTGGCCAGAGTATTGGAAGACACAATGCTCATAGTATTTTAACCCATTCTCACATAGTGATGCTTTAACACGGCCCCAAGAAGAAAAGTTTTGGAAAACATTGTGGAAAATGAAAAATTGCTTGTGACAGGCAATTTCTTCATTTTCCACAATATTTTCTACCCAGAAAGTTGATAAAATCCGAAATTTCATCAAACTTAAATTGTCGTCTGCAATTTCCTTCACTTTCAACCAGTTTAAAATTTTGTCATGTCGGAACGGGTTAAGGCCAAGGAAAAGGTTATTGTACATTGACAATTTGGACTCTCAGAATTTTCTGATGTCAATCAATGTGGACCTACAGAAAAATAGTCGAAAACTGTTTCTTACAATACCCGTCTTGTTTTTTAGCTCCACTGGCTGAAGACCACTAGGACTGTTGTGTCTTTTTTTTATGCCAATATGCCTGTACATGAAAAAAATCTTTAAAAATTTTCTACTTAGGAACTACAGGCTGGAATTCAATCAGATTTCACAGAAATGATCTTGGGGTCCATTAAAAGAATTTGGATTGGATGAAATGGAAATTTCCCCTATTCTGATTCTCAGACACCAATAGCAGGAAATATTACCAAATGTTACAGAAATGACTTTGGGTGACCCTTTGCCAGATGAATTGAAAAAAAAATGATTAAATAAAAAACATAGCTTTTGGGGGGCTGGACCTTTATAGCGAATCAGGCCTTTATAGCAATTCAGACACTTAAGCGCCTCTTATTGTTGGATTCATTTGTTTGATGCTCATATTCTTATGCCCGTATTTGTATCAGCCCCTTTCATGTTCTTGTATGCCAAAAGTCTTGTTGACATACCATAGATTTAATTAAGATTATGTATTTAAGAGGAGACATCAAGAGTGGTGTGTTTCAAGATAAAAATCTATTGTGAGCACGCAAGGAGATAGAAGGGTACTGAAAACCTCTTTTGCACAGTCCAAGATTACCCCAACCATTGTCCCAAATTAATCCATTCCCACAAAACAAAATTTAAGATAATTTTAGGTTGATAGAATTTTAATTTTTTTCGTCTTTTTGGATAGAAAAAATTGTGGATAATGAAGAAATGGCTTGATACATATATCTTAATACAAGCAATTTCTTCATTTTCCAAAGTTTTTTTTCTTGAGTGGCGTAAAAAGGAGGAATTATGTGAGAATAGGTTAAGTTAAAGTTAACATATTAAACACTATGTTTTCAACTGGTAACATTTAATACACGGAAGTTCAACTTGAAAGAATACGAAGACACTTAGGCTTAATTTTTACAAGATTTTACTTTCAGGTATGAAGGTTACATATTCATACAAAGTTTTATTGAATTCATAGCTTTGCCACCATGAAACTAAATTAGAAACAGAAGGAGCGTGTAAAACTAAATTTCCTGTGTGATTTTAAATAGGATCTAAGGACACAAGGTTATATAGTAATGTCACAACTCGGTCTCACTGTACCTCATATCCAAAGATGCCAAATTCTCTATTACTAAAGTTATTTTGTTGTGACAAGAGCTTTTCATCTTCTTTTGAGTTGTGACATGGAAAGACATTGGATATGTTACCCTCTGCTATTTATTTCACAGATTTGCTGATTGAAACTCCATTTTAAGCGTGCAGCCCTTGATGGCATCAGAACGGCCTTCACCTTTTACCACTCGACCATATTAATCTATCTATCTATCTATCTATTAATCTATCTATCTATTAATCTATCTATCTATTAATCTATCTATCTATCTATCTTTCTATCTATCTATCTATCTATCTATCTATCTATCTATCTATCTATCTATCTATCTATCTATCTATCTATCTATCTATCTATCTATCTATCCATCCATCCATCCATCCATCCATCCATCTATCTATATATCTATCTATCTTTCCATCTATCTCTATCTATCTATCTATCTATCTATCTATCTATCTATCTATCTATCTATCTATCTATCTATCTATCTATCTATCTATCTATCTATCTATCTATCTATCTATCTATCTATCTATCTATCTATCTATCTATCTATCTATCTATCTATCTATCTATCTATCTATCTATCTATCAATCAATCTATCTATCTATCTATCTATCTATCTATCTATACTGCCTAACTCCCCTTTCGGGTATTACTGGCAGGTGCATGTCTGTGCTGGAATAAAAACTGTTAGACATTTGTTAGGGTGCAAAATTTTAAAAGTATTGTGAGTGTTAGATTAAAACTTACTGTGTTTCTGGTTACAACTACAATAACAACAACGAAAAACTTTGGCCCTACTATTCTTGTCAGGTTTCTGGACTTGTCTCTCCCTTCCCCCCAAAAAACTGAATATAAAAAAGTTGCCATTTTAAACTTAGCCTTTCAGACTAGTTCAATCTGCACCATTCCCCTAGACTCAATACTTAAAGTATCTCCTCTAATTTTTACCAGTTCTCAGACCTTCGAGTCTAATTTTTGTCCGATAGCGGGAAGGAAAAGAAAGATCGTCGATATATTCCCTTTCAAAAATGTTGTATTAAGGTAATAACTGTCTAAGAAAAGAAAATTATCTACTTAAATGTTGTCAGATTCGTATAGTTTTGCGAAATTATGAAAAAGACGTCCTACATGATTTTGTCACTGGTTTTCGTGACCAAAGGAGAGAAGGGAACAAAACAAAGAAGTAATTGGGCGTATTTTGTATATGTTTTACAATTGAAATATATCTTATTTTCTTACTTGTGAGTTTTTTGTTAAATCGAAGCTTTTTTCCTGATATGACAGCTGCTGGCATTTCTAACTTGTGTGTTATTTGTTAAATCAAGCTTTTTTCGTGATATGACATCGTTGAATGATGGCACCATCAACCTCCTGGAATACTGAATAGCCAATATATGGTAGCCCTGCAGATTATCAGAAAGAGGGCTATGATATCGCAGCTAAGTAAATGTATCCACGAAGAACCCATGGGCGCGCACGGATCATGCCAGAATAAGTATTTGCTTTAAAGCAAAATTAGTTGGCTCTCTCTTATCTTTGTTTACAAACCTTCAAAACTACATAAATTGCAGGCAATTTAATTTGTCACATTTTATGCTCGGTTACTGTACCCTATTACAGGTGTATCCTCTTCACCCCAATTATCGTGCATGTAAGGAAATCAATTTCAGTACATATCAAAAATCGTTCTTCATCATCTTACAGAAAATTGATTTATCTTTCAGTAAAATTTTGTCTTCTATCCTGAAATTCTACAAGAAATTTTTCCTGAAAGTTGACTTGTCAACCCTTGAGCAAAATTTGATTTGCTACTGCAAAAAAGTGGGTCCATGACAACAAAAAAGAAGAAAAATTCTCGTTTCAAGTTTTGCCATGTGTCTTGGCTCAAAACAATTAACTTTGTAGATTTATTCGATGTAATGTCAAAATTAAGATTTTTTAAACTTAAGCTTAATCCATCCTGTGGCTCCCAGTTTTGTGAAATGTGTTATTTGGGATTAATTTTGCATCACAATGGGTTTAAGTAAAGTGTGCAATATGGTATAGGGTGATTCTCACAGCATAGATGGGGGCGCCGAAAGTTAAACATCCTGTGAAAAAATGAGGTCAACAAAGGGCACTGAGGCTCCTTAGGGGCCATGCACAAATAACGAAGGTGTGCAGGACAATTGAGTTTTGACAATATACCAATAACTGGTGTAATTTAAGACATCCAAAAGACTTGATTTGGATCAACTAAAAATTATCGTCGGCAACTTCTTTGAATTGGGACTAGTCTAAAAGTTTATTGAGTGGGAAAGAGTTTAAACATTATAAGAAACCTTTATCCTTTTATCCTTCAGTGAGTTGCAGTGCCTGTATAATCAATCTTCTCAACAACAATGGCAGAGAGACCAGAAGATTTGAATCTACCCAATGCTGTGATTACCAGAATTATCAAGGATGCTGTATGTTTACTTTTTCTTTCCCGATCCTAGGATGTGTTGCTTTTGCCTAGATAAATAAATCTGTAAATTAAGGGTTTTATGTGGTGTTCAATCCAGAGGGGGCCTTTACGCTAATGACCCTTTAACCATTTTAATTCTGACTAAAATCCACTAAAGAATTTGAATTAAAGTAAAAAAAGTGAAAGCACTGGAAGAACTTATTGTTGGTTAATATTCATTGTGACAATTAAGCTTAAAAACAACCCTTGCTTAAAAGGGACATGTAGTTGGTGTAGAATAAGATCAGTCTGCACATATGTGCAGGCTGATTTTGTATATACCTCTTGCCTCCTAGAGTGTCAGTCAGATTTGCTTCATACTAGGCAGAAGTGTTCATTAGGAGCTGTTGATGTGAAAAAAAAACAGCACTTGTGAAGATTGCATAAAGAGTTCTTGAATTAATGCCCCTTGTTTGACTTTAAGATGCTTGTAAAAATCTTGTCCTGACAACTCTCCTACAGTTTCAGTTTGATTCGCTTCATACAAGTGTTCAATAGGAGCTGTAGACGTGCAAGACGCAACGTTCATAATACAAGATAGAAGTATCATTGTAATTTTAAAAAATATCTTGATATACATGTATTTCCCTTGAAATTTTATCTCATATAGGGCTCTTTTGATATAGACTAGCCTCCTTTTGCTCCTAGCCTGAGCCAATTGGTACACTCTGATCTATAACACTTGTTTGATGTTTTGAGTACGAGGTTTTTACAAGATTCATGAAAATTTCTGATGCAGACCCAGGGCCTTCCATTGCGTTCAGCTATTGGATTTTAATGCAATTCTAAAAAAAGGATTTTATTCAACAGGACAAGGGTTAAAGTCCAAATTTGAGGATGATGCCCTTTTCAGTAAATCAATCTTGGTTTTATGAACTGATTTTTGAAAATGAGTAGTCATTGACTCATTGACCATGGAATTCCAGATTTTGAAGGAGTCCAAACAACAACAAGGGCAAACCAAATGTATGAATTTTCTATTCTTGTATGTGTTTAATCACTTTTATAAATCTCTTATATAGATATGAAGTATATAACATTCTACAGTAGTTAATATGTATTTTTAAAAATGATTTCTGTTAAGAGATTCAAAATGATTTCCCAAAAGGTAAAGTTCTAAAGGTCCAAACAGGATATTTTCAGATTTTTGAAGGTTAAAAGCCTGGCTTAAAAAAAAACACTAGCGCTGTTATTGAAAAGTTTTTCTTTTCTACAGATACCAGATGGAGTGAATGTGTCCAAAGAGGCAAGACTTGCCATCTCTAAAGCTGCCAGTGTATTTGTGTTGTATGCTACCTCATGGTACGAGATTTACTGTACTTTAATTGACCAATCGCAGCTTTCAATCAAGGAATCAAACGACCAATCAAGTCATTCTTCCAGCCTGGAAATAAGCTTTGAACTTTAGCATTGGCCACCATTTTTGTTGAGCCCTCTTGCAGTGAGTGAGATATAGTTGTCACTGTGCATGTGAGTGTATGTGCGTTATTCCGTATGTTGTTTGAATTTGTCCGGACAATTACTCCTACATTTATGGATGGATTTCAAAATAACTTGGTACATTATTTCTCCATTATGAGTAGATGTGCCATTTGAAAGAATTTTTGGAATTGTTCTAATGTCAAGGTCACGGCTCAAGGTCAAAGACTAAAATTGTGATTGTCAAGAACTTTTCTCCAACAATTATGGATGGATTTCAAAATAAATTGGCAGAATTATTCTCCATCATGAGTAGATGTGCCATATGAAAGAATTTTTTTTAAAGCTTCAAGTTCAAGGTCAAAGCTCAATTTTGATGGTCAAGGTCAAGTTGATGGTCAAAACTTAGCGGGCTCGGCAGCAGTTGTCCTGGGACATCCACCTAGTTGTTAGACATTTGTTGGTTTGGCAATTTAAATGTTGTAACTACAGCTTGTTCAAGCTGTAGTTATGATGTTTAAGTGGCCAACCAACTATTTTAATTTTTGTCACATACTGGTGGCTATAGATTTTACAAAATAACACTGTGAAATACATGTATTGAAGCAGGAGTCCATGAGCGGGGCCAAAGGAGTAAGTGTTGAGGGCCAGTGATTGGTCAATTGAAGATGATTGTGTTTAAATATGGGCATTTAGCATTTTGCTGATTAGCTGAAGAACTTTTAGATAGTTGTTGAGCACCATTGCTTCATACATACTGTCCAAGATGTATGTATTTCTGTTCATTTATTGTCGCTACCTTAGCACATGTCCATATGAATGACGCCCCCAGAAGATGGTTAGATGTTACTGGGGAAAGTGCAAGGATACAGGACGAAACTGCTGAGGGCTCTGCCTGGTTCTTTAAAGTGCATTGGTAGATCGGTTTTAGTGTCTCATCCGAAAGACAATTAGTTGTGTTATTTGATATTGTCAGCTCAGGGCTCGAACCGGTGATCATGAGGTTTGAAGTCAAGTGCTCTACCAACCGAGCTAATTGGGTCGTCCAAGATGTCTTATTCAACAGCAAATTTAACCATTTCTAGCTCAGCTATTTTCAGAGAAACCAAGTAATCTCCGTAGCCTTGTCTTTGTCAAATTTCATAGCAATTGTCATGCAAAAAATCAACATTTTGTTTCATGTATATGTATTGCTTTTCCGAAGGCATTCATTTGACAATTGGAATACATGTTGATTATCAAAAAGGAAACCTATTCTATCAAAGGAGGTGATTCTAAATGCATTTTTGTTATAATCAACTTAACTGTGAAGTGTCAGGCACTCGTAGGTGGTACTCTTTTATAAAATCATTAAACATTATACATTTGTTCCTTTGTACTACATTTAACCACTCCCATGTTATATTCTCGAATTTAAAAGATCAAATAATTGAGAAAAAGACAATTCTGTTTCAGTGTTTCCACTGATATATTTTTTTCATTATACCAAAAAAGAAAAATTTTTCTAAATCTTACATAGCATCTCTAAATTCGTTTTTTGCATGCTAAATGACCTCGCCATAAAAGCCCATTCATTCTATCTGTCTGTCTGTCTGTCTGTCTGTTAAGCTTTCTATCCAAATACCCTATCCACTTCTGGTTGGACTCGAATCTGCAACCACTGGAATATGAATCTAGCATGTTTACCACTGACCACAAGCCAGAGGGTAATTGGTTGATATAGAAAACATAGTGTAATGAGGAGGATATAAATATTTCACCTTAATTTTTTTTTGCCTATCCCCACAAAATTCCGCTTTTTTATGCCCCCAAGAAAAAAGCTTTAAAACGCAGTTGAAAATAGAAAGAATTGCTCATTAAAAGCAATTTCTACAATATCAACTATGGTTTGCTTCCCAAAAAGAAATTGCATTGACTGAAAATTGTTGTCTGCAACTTCTTTCAATTTTAACAAGTATAAAATTTTGCAGTCTGATAATGGGTTAGCTTTATAATGCCCTATTTTTCCTTCCAGTTCGAACAATTTTGCATTGAAGGCTAAAAGAAAAACCATCACAGCTAAGGATGTCTTGGAAGCTTTAGAAGACATGGAGTTTGACCAATTTGTAGATCCTCTTAAAGAATGTCTGGATGGTAAGTTTTTGTTTTTGCTTTCACTAAAAAGGAAATATGGAAGTTCGGGAATCTTATAATAAAAATGCTGAAGACAGATTTCCGCTATTCTAAAAAATTTGGAATAAGATTATTTATAATGTGATTATACTGTTGAAATTTGTTGTCCTGACTATAACAGGGAATTTTAAAAAGCTCGAGTAAAAAGTCAAAGCTTGTCAGGATTTTGAGATTTTTGAACAGCAAATCATTGATTTGACATTGACATGCCACATACTCTTGTTCTTCACACCTTAGCTGAAAATGTTTATTAATGATGAATTTTTGATCAATTTTTCCGGAAATGTATTGCGTCTTTAACTCACCTGGGCACTAACTGCTCTTGGTGAGCTATTGTGATTGGACATCATCCGACATCCGTCTGTCCATCTGTTCGCCCATCCATTTGCAATTACAAAAAAAAATTCTCCTCCTAAACTAACCATTGAATTCCAACCAAACCTTAGGTCATGCTCTTTCAAAATACTTCAAAGAATTGAAATCCATGAAAAATTTTGGTTGCAAAGGCAACTGTTTGAAAAAAAACCCTGAAAAAATCTCCTCCTCCCAAACCAAGAGGCCCACAGCTTTGATATTTCAATTTGGTATAGATCATCATCTATTGACCCTTTACCAAAATACTTCAAAGAATTACAGTATCTGGAAAATAGCCCTTTTCTGTGCGATCCCTGATTTTACATATAATTAAGGAAGGAAATCTTTGAAAATCATCTCCTTGACTTGACTTTTGTTAAGCAATGAAAAGTTTGAAATGCTTCTCTAGAATCATTTAAAAGAATTCAGTGAAAATATTTATTTGCCAGACATATAAAAATGATTCAGTTTACATTGAATTCCTGAAAAAAACATTTTTTAGATATAATAACTACCCAAAAACCTACTTTTCATGCAATAACATTGACTTTGAAGATAATGTTTGAATTTTCAGTGTATAGAAAAGGTCAACAAGGCAAGAAGGATCAAAAGAAGAAAGAAAAAGAAGTGGTGAGTCAGCCACAACCAGTGGAAGCAGAGGCTGATGAAGGTGTAGAAATTATTGAAGACAGTAGTAATGTTGAAGAGACTGAGGATGATTCAGAAGATTCTGAAAATAAAACAACGCCTACTGCAGAAGTGAATGGAGAGGCTGAGGAGGGTAGTGTGGTGGAAATTTCGGATACTAGTGATGAATAATGACATCTTGTTGAATTAGCTGAGAACAATTCATAAACCCTTTACTAGACGACAAAAAGCTAGACTTTTCTAAATTGAAAGAAGATGCTGACAACAATTTTGAGAGTTGAAATGTATATAATCTTTATCCTTTTGGGAAGGAAACATTGTGAATAATGAAGAAATTGCCTGTAACAAGCAATTTCTACATTATTCATATTTTCCAAAACTTTTTACTTAGTGGCATCAAAAAATGGAGTTGTTTGGGATTGGTTTGATATAAGTAGATATAGTTTCTTTAACCCTTTAACCCTTTCCTGTACAAATCCGTGTAAAATGTCAAATAAACAGGAAAGGGTAAAGGAGAAATTATTAACCTGTTGAAATTATGTCATCTCTCTTTAATTATATTGTGCTATTATTGGGCTTTTGGATGGTGATAATGAATGTAGGGTTTGAAACAATTTTGAAGAAGGAAAAAAATTTTGCAATTTATATCATTTAACCCATTTCAAAACAAAATTTTAGACTTGTCTCATAGAGAAAGAAGTTACAGATGACTTTCCTTTTGTGGTAGAAAACATGGCTAATGAAGAAATTACTAGTGACAAGCAATTTCTTCATTTTCCACAATGATTTTCCAAGCTTTCTTTCTTAGGGGCGTAAAAAAGCAGGATTGTGTGGGGATCTCATGGTTTCAATATGTGTAAATATTGTCAAAATAAAAATGACGCTTTATCGTTGTCTCTTTTTCTATGCTTAACTGATCAGCATTTCATCGGTGGTAGAAACCTATTATTGCACTCATTCAAGAACTAAATGTGGTTGCCGATTTATAATTTGTTTCAACCAAATTATAACAACATCTTCTGGTACCCAACAAACAGATGCAATAAAATCAATCTATTGATTCAATCCTTGTAATTGAATGTCAAGAAGGATGATCTGTCTCTAACAGCCTATACAAAGGCATGTAGAATGTTGTAGGGGTTTTGCCATTTTAGTCTGTGTCGCTGAAAATTGCAGCTTAATGCAATTTTTTTTTTTGTTAACACATCTCCTCCAATTATGGACAAAATTGCATTAATTTTTAGCTCAGCTCAGCACAAGGTGCTGAAGTGATCTATAGTTATCACAATTTGTCCGGCGTCTCTCTTCAAACATCACCCTAACCACTTTTCCAATTTGAACCAAATTAAGCGGAAATGCTCTTTAGGTGGTCCCCTAATTTTTAAAATCTTCTCTTGACCAAGAAGGTGTTGAGCCTTGATATTTCGTCAACAGTATATTGACCTCTTTCAAGATATCTAAAATCATAACCCGGGGTTCCCGAGGAGCTTAGCCCCAGTGGGTGGGGTTTTCATTAAAAATTAAGAATGATTCTAAACGACATCTCCTCTCAAACCATTGAGCCAATTTGGACCAAATTTTGCAAAAACGTTCCTTAGGTGGTCTACTTTGAAAATAGGGAAAAGAATTGAAATCCGTTTCAAACTCTGGTTTCCATGACAAGAAAAGTGAAATCTTTTTAAATCTTCTCCTCCTGACCCAGAATCCATAGAGCCTTGATATTTTGCATGAAACATCGGTATATTGCCCTCTTTCAAAATACATGTAGCAAAAATCACGACCATCTGATCCCCATTAGCTTAGCCCCATGGGGCATAGGGGCAACGTTCCTTAGGTGGTCCCCTTTAAATGTAGCTAAAAGAATTGAAATCCGTTAAAAACTCTGGTTTCCATGACAAGAAAAGTGAAATATTTAAAAATCTTCTCCTCCTGACCCAGAATGAATAGAGCCTTGATATTTTGCATGAAACAACGGTTTACTGCCTTCTTCCAAAATACATGTAGCTAAAATCATCACCCTCTGATCTCCAGGGTCTCAGCCCCAAGGGGCATAGCGGCTTATATAAAATAAAGAATGATTTTTTAACGGCATCTCCTCCCAAACCATTAAGCTAATTTGACCAACTTTGGCAGAAACGTTCCTTAGGTGGTCCCCATTAAATGTAGCTAAAAGAATTGAAATCCGTTAAAGATCCTGGTTTAAATGGAAACAAAAGTGTAATTTTAAAATAATCTTTAAAAATCTTCTCCTCCTGACCCAGAAGGAATAAAACTTCAGTGTAATGACCTCTCTCAAAATAGCTAAACTAATAACCAGTGGTTCCCCAAGAGCTTAGCCCCAGGGAGTGGTTTTTTTTAGCTCACCTGAGCACAAAGTGCGAGGTAAGCTATTGTGATCGGTCGTTGTCCGTCCGTCTGTCTGTCCGTCCGTCCACAATTTCTTTAAAAAATCTTCTCCTAAACCAGAAGGCCAATCAAGCTGAAAGAATTTAACTCGTCTAAAACTCTGGTTGCCGCGGCATTTGAAAATGGGAATCTTTAGTAATTCTTTTAATATCTTTAAAAATCTTCTCCTCCTAAACCAGTAGGCCAATCAAGCTTAAACTTTGCAGGGATGTTCCTTTGGTGAAGCTCTTCAAAAGTTGTTAAAAGAGTTTCATTCCGTGTAAAACTGTTGTAACCGCGGCATATGAAAATGGGAAATTTTAGCAAATCTTTGTTGTTTTTTTCATAGACTACAAGGCCAAAGACCTTTATATTTTGTGTAGAGATTAATCATATGGTTCTCTACCAAGTTTTTAAATATTTAACCTCTGGGGTCAAAAATGGCTCCGCCCCTGAAATCCTAAGTTTGGAAAAATGCTTAATAAGAGCAATTTCAAAAGACGTCTCCTTTTAAACTATGAGGTCTAGGATATTCATATTGGGTATGTAGCATAACTAGATGGTTTTGTGCTATATTACTTAAAGTTGTCCCCCTAGGGTAAAAAACGGCCCTGCACTAGAGGAAAATCGCAAAATTTGAATATGTTTAAAAAAAAATTCATTTTAAGACGGAGGGCATTTAAATTTGAGTGTAGCATAGCCTGGCTGTTATCTATCAATTTTGATTAAATTGTGCCTGTAGAATAAAAAATACCCCTTCCCTGGGTGTCCAAAGTTCGTAAAAATGCTCAATTAGACCATGTTCAACAGTCTTATCCTCCCAATCTACAAAGTCTAAGGCATTCATATTTGGTATATAGCATGACCAGATGGTTCCCTACTATGTTAGCTAAAATCTTAGCCCTTGGATAAAACATGGCACTGCCCTATAGGTCCAAAATTTCGATAAACATCCAATTAGAGCAACATCGAAAAGTCTTCTTCTAAAATATAAGGTGAAGGGCATTCATATTTGGTATGTAGCATGACTAAATAATTTTGTACTATGTTACAGGAAAATATGCTCGGGATAAAAAACGTCTCTGCTCCTGGAGTCGAAAATTGCATAAATCGCATTGAAAGAATTCTAAAATAGAAATGGAGAAATGGCTTGTCACTCCCTTTCTCACAATGCTTTTTTAAACCTATTTTCCCTAAGGGTGACAAATTTTGGGATAGTTTGGTATTGTATTAAACAATAAAGACAAAGGCATTCATTTTTATTGTAAAGCATTACTGGATTGTTTTGTACAAAGTCCCAAATCTTATATTTGTTTTATTTATTTTGCTCAATTTGTGTCTTTTTTCTACAAAAAAGTACTGTAATTTGCAGTTGCGTCAGGTGAGCGATTTAGGACCATCATGGTCCCCTTGTATTAGATAACCTGACCAAAGGTCATGGTGACCTATTGCGATCGTGCTTTGTTCGTCGTCGTGCTTTATGCGTTAAATTTTTACTTTTTTGACTTCTTCTGAAGAACCGTTGGACGGATTTCAATCAAACTTACATGTCATGGAGTAATCTCCAATTGGGGCCAAAAGGGAACATCTATAAAAATCTTCTTTTTCACGAACCGGCTCTCTGAATTGATTCACATTTAGTATTTAGAGTATTTAGGACAAGGACTATCAAGTTTGTACAAGAAAAAGAATTCTGTCGAGAAATGGCCATGCTGGGGGGGGACGCATAAGCTTACATGTTGACAACTTTGAAAATCTGTTTCTACCAAACCAAAAGTTGTACAGCTCTGATATTTGATATGTGGCATCATCTAGTGGACCTCTATCAATATTATTATATTGTATGAATAATAGACCCAGTGTCAAAGTTAGCCCTTTCCCGGACGTTTAAGATATGCTTATAGTGAACATTTCAAAACTCTTCTTTTCCCAAACAGGAGGCCAAGAGCTTTGGTGGACCACTATCAAGTTTGTATAAATTATGGCCCCAGGGTCAGAATAAGCCCTTTCCCGACCGTCACAAGTTTTACAAAGGGCGTTTATAGTGAAAATTAAAAATTTTCTTCTCCCAAAGAGGAGGGCCTAGAACGTTTATATTTAGTATACAGCGTCATCTGATGGACCTCTATCAAGATTGTACAAATTATTGCCCCAGGGTTATAATAAGCCCATTCCCGGACGTCACAAGTTTAACAGGCTTATATAGTGAAAACTTTATAAATCTTCTTCTCTCAAACAGATAAACCAATAGCTTTGATATTTGGTATGTAGCATCATCTGGTGGACTGCTATCAATATTGTATATACTATGGCTCAGGAGACAGAATCAGACCATTTCCGTACGTCACAAATTTTATTTCATTCATTTAACTTACCAATCATTATACACATAGGATATTACTTCCTCGTTTGCGCTCTGACTCGTTTAGTCGCATGTCTAAAAATAAATCGTCCATCAACCATGACAATGCACACTGACATGCACATACCTTAGTTTTACTTTCAGTGTGAACAACGCTTGACCTGTTTTTTCAGTGCTCATTAATTTCTATGGGCATTTGTTCTATTGAGACTACTTTTTAGTGTTTTTTCTATAGCGGAATTTATTGTCTCGAAGTGTTTGTTTTGGTGTTTGAAACAAACTAGACATGATAGAATTATCCACTTCTTGGGATTTCCTAGACCGGTACCGCCGACATGACAGTGGCATCAGAATAGGATTTCCAATATGGCGGACACAGAGAAGACGGTGTTGTTTGGACTTTTTCATTTTTGCTGTCTAATGTTTTTTACTGTCTAGTCAGTATTTGTAGCTCACCTGAGCACGAATTGCTCAAGGGAGCTATTGTGATCACCCTTTGTCCGTCGTCCGTCCGTCGTCCGCCAACAAATTCTTTATACGACATCGCCTCCCAAACTACTGGGCCAATTTGAACCAAATTTGTCAGTAATGTTCCTTAAGTGTCCCTTTAAGAATAGCTAAAAGAACTGAAATCCGTTAAAAACTCGGGTTGCCATGGCAACAAAATTGTAATTTTAAAATAATCTTTAAAAAAACTCTTCCTCCTGACCCGGAAGATGTAGAGCCTCGATATTTTGCTTGAATCATTAGTATTTTGACCTCTTTCAAATTAGCTAAAATTATTGTCCTCGGTTCCCCTGGGACGAAGCCCCGGGGGAGGGGGTTTATATAGAAGTAAAGAACGATTTTCAAACAACATCCCCCAAAACCACTGGGCCAATTTGAACCAAATTCGCAAAAATTTTCCTTAGGTGGTCCCCGTTGAAATTAGCTTAAAGAAATGAAACCTGTTAAAAAACTCTGGTTGCCATGGCAACAAAAGTGAAATTTTAAAATAATCTTTAAAAATTTTCTCCTCCTGACCCGGAAGGTGAACAGCCTTGATATTTTGCATGAAGCATCAGTATATTGACCTCTTTCTAAATAGCTAAAATCATGGTTCTTGGGTTCCCAGGGGGTGGGGTTTATTTAGCAAAACAGATTTAGATTAAAGGCGCTTCAGATTTGTACATGTGTTTGAGTTATCTCCCCTTGGGGTCCTATAAGGGAAACACCAGTAAATTGACCTCTCTCAAAATAGCTAAAATCATGGCGTGCTGGGTCCCAGAAGCGTAGCAACAGGG
Source organism: Fragum fragum (assembly GCA_946902895.1). Lineage (NCBI taxonomy): Eukaryota > Metazoa > Mollusca > Bivalvia > Cardiida > Cardiidae > Fragum > Fragum fragum. Next base: position 27,064,264 of record OX336380.1, read on the forward strand.
GTGTTTTTTTTAAATTAATAATAATTTTTAACAACATATCCTCCCAAACCATTGAACCAATTTAGATCAAATTTGGCAGGAATGTTCCTTAGGTGGCCCCCTGTTAAAACAGCTGAAGGAAATGAAATCAGTTAAAAACTATGGTTGCAATGTCAACAAAAATGTAATTTTAAAATAATCTTTAAAAATCTTCTCCCAATGACCCAGAAGGCATAGAGCCCTGGTATTTTGCATGAAACAACAGTATATTGACCTCTTTTAAAATGGCTTAAATCCAGACCCTCGGGTCCCAAAGAGTCGAGCCCAAAGGGGGGGGGGGGGTTATACAAAAATAAAGAATGATTTAAGAAGACATTTCCCAAACAATTTGGCTAATTTTGACCAATTTTTGAAAAGCGTCAGTGAGTAGGAATGGATTAAGAAATCGACAGCCCATCTTAATCAGGCATTTAGACCTGAGGTGAATTTAAGTCCGACATTTATGAGAAGCATTTTTCTTGGTTTGGCGACTTAAACATAACTGCAGCTTATTCAAATTATACTTACGATGTTAAGTTCGCCAACCTACCATTTTAGCTTTTTATCGCACGCTACTGACCTTAATTTTTGCAAGAAAACGCAGTGTTTTCTGAATCTAAGAGATTCTTTCTGTGGGAGCTCTGTTGGTCTGATCGGCGATCATTTAATTCTGCAAAACATATATGAAAAAAAGAAGAAGAAAAAAGTCAACTTCAACTAAAATTTCGAAAATGAGCTGATGATCATTCCGATAGTTCAGAGCGAAACAGTTGTAACTGCCTATATGTTTATAGGCAGTTACAACTGATTCGCACAGAACCATCGGATCTTTATCCAGAAAATCCAACTAAAAGCGAAAAAGTTTCTACCCTAGCCAGTCTGGGCAGTTCAAGCAGTCTTAGACCAGGGTCGATGTCACAGACGGTACATTTTCGCGTGTGACATCACAAATTATTGTAACACACGGCCTTGACGAAGAAGATAGCGGTACATTTAAGATTCAGTTGTCATTATGGTAACTTTGTTAATAACGGGTGTATTTATCATTTGCGGACTAATATGGCTTTTTTCGAGGCCGAAACAAAATCTACCCCCGGGACCCACGGGCATGCCTATAATTGGAATTTTGTCGGAATTAGACACTTCGAGGACCCATATACAGTTGGCTGACTGGGCGAGCAAGTACGGTCAAATTTATTCATTCAAGGCTCTCGGGACTGTTACAGTGGTAATTAACGACGTGACCTTAGTTCGAGAGGCCTTTGCTTCCAGCAAGTTTTCCGGCGCGCTGAATGATCGACCTGAGACGTTCTTTGGGAAGTATATTGTGTTTAATTACTCAGATGTGGGCTATGCGATGTACGACGACGCGACTGTTAAATTACGGAAGGCTTTTCACAAGGGTCTCCATTTCTATGGGGACGGGGTTAAACGGTGAGCTCTTTCGTTTCACGATTTTTAGCTAAAAAAACGTCAGCTTTTATAGCTTTAGTTAACAGACGAAATTCTGAGGTCTTTTCAAAGTTCAACTAGTACAAACTGCCCCTGGAGGCCTAATCACCAAATCCACTGAATGTCCACGCCATAAAAAGTAGTTCTTATGTATTTCAGGAATATTGCAAACTCTTTTCGAATTGTAGAAAACTTTTTCAAAATCATGCTATAAAACCAATTCATCTTTTTAAGCATCTCAATAAAAAAAAATAGAAAACATTGTTGACAATGAAGAAATTGTTTGTCACACCAAGGTAGTTTTTTTCTAAATTCAACCAACATGAAATTGTCGTCTGCAACTTCTTTCAATTTGAACCAGTCTAAAATTTTGCCATGTTAAATGGGTTAACTCCTGGGTTACCTTAACCTCGTTAATTTATCATGATAACCTTTGACAAAGAAGATTACTTAACACAACTATGCTTTTCTAGCTTACTGTGCGTTCAGTACTTTGATTTGTCGCTCCTAATGCGTCAACGATCTATTTAGGAAGAGTGAAAGGTAGAGTTTCCGGTCAGATTGTTCGAACTATGAAGCCTGGGCTCTGTTTATAATGACGTCGCTTAATACGATTTATCACAAATCACAAAGTTGGTCTCACGACATGATCCGAAAAGCGAAATTTAAATACAGTAAACTCCGTTTATACCGACATCCCTTAATACGCAATATCACTTGCGAAAAAGTTGATTGATGATAAAATTTTAAGATTCTTTATGTTTCGAGATAGAAAACATTGTGGATAATAAAGAAATTGCTTGTCACAAGCAATATCTTCATTTTTCCACAATGTTTTCCGCGGCAGTTGTATTGATGTTGCGTTTAAATTCGTTATTGTGTATGAATGTGTTAACAAAAACCATTGTGACAGGAGTCAATATGCGAAGGTAATTAGTGCGCCTTAGTTGGACAAGAAGATTGAGGCTCGGGAAAAAGACTGTTGTGGTTGAAATGCTGCGAGGAACAACAGGAATCTAGGGTTAGGTGTACCAGCCGCCACAATATAACTGGAAAAACTGCTGAAGGTGGTTTTGACCTGTATTCAACAAATGAATCAAAAAAGAGAAATCCATTATGATCTTCATCGTCTTTAAACCGAAGAGAGCTTATCAGCTCCGTTTCGCTTAGTACAAAGTCGACTAACGAAACGATTTGGTTCATTTGTGATATTTTTGCTTCGTTATTAGGTCTTTAATCCTGTCCCGTACAAGCGCGGGACTTTACGTTGCTGCGTATTTAAACTCGAGAAAATATTGTAGAAAAAGAAGAAATTGCTTGTAACAAGCAAAAGAAGAAATTGCTTGTAATAAGCAATTTCTCCTTTTCCACAATATTTTCTACCACATAGGATGGTTTCGTTTCAAATTAAATCCAGTTTTTATTTATGTCTGCTACTACTTTCAATTCTGATCAGTCTAAAATTTCAAGTAACGAGCGAGGGTTAAGAAAAATCAGCTACCATGGGAAGAGTCCATCGCTTCATAACCCACCAACAAGGAGTCAGTCTTCGCATTCGCGTAGGCCAATCAAATAATCGGTCGGTCAATGAAATCACGCATTTAAACTGGAAGTTAATTTTGAACTACGACGAAATTGGCAGCCCTTATGTGTTAGGTTTGCGGCTTAAACGTCGTAATTACAAGTCATTGAAGTTACGACGTTTAGGTCGCCAACCAACCATTCTACTATTTTTGTTACATGCTACTGGCCAAATCTTTTGCCAATAACGCCGTAACGGAGTAAATGGGCGGGGCCAGCGATTAGACAATTGCTGTTTTGATGATGATAATAAAGATGGTGATAATAGTAAAATCTTAACGATCCTCGTATTTTTTTTTAATCTGTTTCAAATAGAAAGAAGTTGTGGGCGATATATTAAATACGTAATTTGGAAAATGACAATCACATGGTAGAAAACATTTTGACAAAAGCAGAAATTGCTGGTTAAAAGCGATTTTTCCTTTTCCCTCAAGGTTTTCAAAATCCATGCTTCTCCAGGGTGTCAGAAAGCGGGGATCCTTAACGAAAGTATCTCAGTAAGATTTCACCATACGGAACAATACATATCTTATTCCCGCAAATTCACGCTTTATTTCGCCCAAAATAATTAAAATACTTTGGAAAACATTGTTGAAAACTAAGAAATTGCTTGTTACAAGCAATTTCTTCATAAGTCACAATGTTTCTCCCCCCCCCCTCAAAAAAAAACCCAGAAGTTTTTAAAATTTGATCAAGAAGAAAAAAAACACTCTTCAGCAACTTCTTTCAATTTGAACCAGAATGTGTGTATCTCCGTTTGTTTATCGTCGATACCGTAGTACATGTCCATATGAGCCACGCCCCCTGAAAGCGGTTAGTTATTACGGGGAATTGTGCAAGGATACTGAAAAAACACTGCTGAGAGCCCCGCCTGGTTCCTTAACGTGCTCGATTGATAGCATCGTCACACGGGGCCTTAATAAAATGGAGTCAGAAATCTACTACCAGTTTAAAGGAAAGATTTCGTTGGTCGACTGATCATTTGATTGGCAGGCAACTATCCTCTGCTGATTCTTACCTCTTTTTCAACGAGTTTTTACGGAATTCCCCTGAGGCCCCACTTTGCGGCTCGGCGGTTTTGTTTTCTTAAGGGGTATGGAAAACGGGTATTGACTGAGAATGGGTTAACGAAAATGACAATTTCCGTTTCACATTCGAGGATTTAATGACGAAAGAATTAGAGAGACTAATTACTGAAGTCGACGGTTACCATGGAGACATAGTTGATCCAAGATCCATCATAGAAAACTCTATTTGCCTGCTAGTGTGCACTTTGGTAAAGAATTAGGTCTTTTTATTTTGATTTAACTCATTCCTACACATCCCCTTCTTTTTACGCCCCTAATGAAAAAAAAAAGCTAAGGAAAGAATAAAAGCTTAGGAAAGAATTTTGAAAATGAAGAAAATGCTTGTATCAACGTTGCATTAACCCTTTTCCGTTTTTGCAAAATTTTAGACCCGTTCAAATTCAAAGAATTCGCAGACGATAGTATAAAATCGATTTTATTTGAAAAATAATCATTCAAAAAACATGAAGAAATTGCTTGTTACAAGCAATTTCGTCTTTTTCCACAATACGGGGACGTGAACAACGGGGATTAAACGGGAAAGGGTTAAGGTAAATGTTTTTTAGCAAATACGACCGCATCTTTATTTAGAAACGGGGATTTCGGTAATGATCGCTTAATCCTTTCCTGTACAAACCCGGAATTTTACGTCGCTATGATTTTATACTTGAGAAAATATTGTGGGAAAAGAAGAAATTGCTTTTAACAAGCAATTTCTCCTTTTACCATAATATTTTCTACCACATAGGATGGTTTCATTTTAAATTTCATTCTATTCTCTCTGTTGTCTGCAACCTTTTTCAATTTAGAAAAGTCTAAAGTTTCAAAAACGGTAAGGGGTTAATGGAAGTGGTCGCTTAATTGAAGTAGTCGCTTAATGGAGGAGGCCGCTAGGGCAAGACTGGCTATAGTATTTCTAGGATGCATTTAATTCATGGTATAATTTCATCAAGTTTTAATTGTCGTCTGCAGCTTCTTTGAATTTGGACCGGTCAAAAAAATATGTGGGAATGGGTTAAAGATGAATATGCTCAAGTAGCCCTTCTTAATTCATGTGTGCGCTTGTCTTGGCGCGTGACATGAGGGGATAACTTTATGACTAATTACTGTTGAGGACCCTTGCATCGTGCGAGTCTTAGTTGTCACAAGGTGGTAGTCGGTGCATGCGAGTTAGTCCCACACAATGACGATTTCTAACGTCCCACTAGAAAATTTATTGGTAAAACATTGTGTAAAATGAAGTTATTACTTGTAACCAAAAAAAATCTTCATTTTTACATAATGATTTCTACCCAGAAAGACGAAAAAATGTAAAAATTGATTAATTAAATTGTCGTCTGCAACTCCCTTGGATATGGACCAGTCTTAGATTTTTGCCGTCTGGGAAATGGTTAATATGTTAGTTCGTCAGTGTTTTAGTGCATCAGTCCGTCCGACCGAACATATCCAGAGCATGTCTTCAAAATTTGTTGAAGGATTTCGAAATAACTTAGCGCAATTGACCAATCGCTGGCCCTGCCCACTTTCTCCGATGCCCCCATTGACCCCAAACAGGGAGTTCCACGATTTTAAACGGCGTCGTTATATAAAATTTAATAACCAGTAACATGTTGAAAACTTATAATGGTTAGTGGGCGACATAAACGTCGTAACTATAGCTTGAATAAGCTGTAGTTACGACGTTACGACGTTTAAGTCGTTTTCAGTCTAAATGATTAATTTCATTGACCGACTGATTATTTGATTGAAAGCCACGATTGGTTTACTGTTCACCACCATGAGTAGATGTGCCTGCCATTCGAAACAATTTTTCCGATGGCACCAAGGTCAAACGTCAAAATGAGCTTGTCCAGAATTAATCCCCTACATCTATGCATAGATTTTAACATAATCTGGGGATTTTTTCTCTATCATTCTGCTGCAAGGTCACGGTCACTATTCAAGGTCACAAATTCGCCGAGATCGATCCGTATCTGGATGACTGTCTAGCTAGAAGGCGTGCAGCCTTACAACTGACGGCAAAAGATCGACTTACAAAAATGTCATTCATTTATGTCGATCGGGAGTAAACTTTGAACTCGGCCATTTATGTCAAGTATTTGTTTTGGATTGGGGACCTCGGCGTCGTTACTACAGCTTATTCAAGCGAGCAATAGTTAAGACGTTTAATTCGCCTTGCAAAGGATTTTTTTCCTTTTGATTTCCCTGATCACGTATTTAAATCAAAGGACTGAAAGTCCTGAGAGCGGTTTTGCTGGATTATTAATAACCGCGCTCAATAATGCCGACATGTATCGTCAAGATGAGTAAACAAATCGTACACCTAAATGGGATGAGCAGCCGGATGCTCGATAAGGGTGTGGTTGTAATACTGGTGTGAGAACTACCAGGAATCAATTGTTAGGAGCTCCAGCCGCGTTTTCTTTAATGTTATTTCATCAGTGCTTGAAAATTTGCGGTTGTGTGGTAAAAGGTTAAATGATAAAAGATAAAGCAATCAAAGCTAACATTCAATTCTTTTTGCTTTTAGCATATTATTATTACAATTGAAGTGCAGTACTACATGTTCGTTTCAAAGATATAGTCGAATTTGAGGTAAAAGGTGTTGTATTCGGTGGGACATAGGTGCTTGAATCGCGACTATAACAGGGTTGTAATTAGTAGCATATACTGCGTATACGGGGTGTAAATTTGCTCAGTCCTCCCAGGTCAAAACTAACAGTTAGGGTTAAGAGTTTGTTTACATGTATTCGCCTACTCCACTTACCACTGACCTAGATTCTATCTTGAAACGCGAGGAGATTATTTCTCTCATTTAGACAGTTCAATAGACAATTTACTATGGATATATTAAGTTGAAGTTTTACACCATTTTCCATGATATTCATGGCTAAAAGGAGGCTGTTGGCATTTAACAAGTAAGTTGTTTTCATCATCAGCGATGAAACAAGATGGAGGCGATCACATAGATGTTCACTTCAAGTTTATGAGCATGCGTGGAAATGGTTGGAAATTTCGTGAAAACTTGTTTCCGGTTGATCGATGTGAAATACCGGTTTTGTCCTACAAAACCGCTAAAAAAAGTAATTTATTACCTCAGTATAACTTCCATGATGGAGGTCAGTGGGCGTGGCCAGCGATCCGTCAATGGCGTGTAGGGAAGAAACTGTGCAGCCTCAGCGTCAACATAGTGTATTAACCCTTGTCATACTGAACCCCGAATGTTCCCATTTTGGCAAGAGGTTTAGACAAAGATCAGCCTGCACATCAGAGCAGTCTGATCTTGGTATACACCTTCTAATTTTTCTTTTAAGCCAGAGTTGTTTGAGAAATTTATTTCACAAGAAATATTTGACCCTCAATAAGGCCTTCCAGTGCTGCAGTTCTTTGATTTGGATGACAAGGGTTAAGAACATTTATCCATCTAAGCTTGAAACACTTATCTACAACAAAACGTGATTACACTGATCAGATTGCACATATTTGCATCCTGATCTAAATCTTTACTTGGCGCACAAAAGTAATCGTGCTAAAAATACCATTTTCCTTTCTGACCAGCTTTTAGGTAAAGGAATGCAGGAGGAGAGCGAGCTAACGTCTAAGGTGATCTGGGAATATCTAGATATCTTGAATGTAGCGATGAACCCAGGTGTCGACACGCTCCTACAAAAGGTGCCCGCTCTCAGGTAAACTGTATTCATAACTAACGTTGTGTAAAAGATGATAGTGAAAGAGAAGGAACGCAAGCAACCTGACTTCGTTGGTGATCTGGTCGATAACTATCTTATGACGGGGATTTATGTTTGAATCCTCCCTCTGCAGTCTAATTGTTTCATATCATGGGGGAAATTCAATATTAACCCATTTCTAAAACGAGAAAAATTTAGACTAGTCCAAATTGAAAGATGTTTAAAGACGACAATTTTTCGACGTTATTTTAAAAACCTTTGTCTTTTTGAGTAGAAAATAGTGGATAATGAAGAAATTGCTTGTAACAAGCAATTCATTCATTTTCCACAATGTTTTCCAAAGTTTTTTTCTATTGGGCGTCCAAAAGCGTCAAGCCGCCGTCATAGCGCAGTTGGTAGCACGTCGGACTGTCAATCTAGAGGTCCCGGGTTCGATTCCCGACGGCGGCACCCATCCTTTCCGACTATTTGTCTCCCACCAATGGGTCGATAATCGTAGATCAATGTGGGATAGCAGCTGGAGGCTAGGAAAGGATGTAATGGTAGTACTGGTGTGAGAAATACCAGGATTCCAGTGTTAGTTGCTCCAGCCGCCGCGATATAACTGAAAGATTGTTGAAAGCGGCGTAGAACCCCATTCAAACAAACAAACAAACAAACAAACCAAAAGCGTCAATGTGTTGGAATGGGTTAATTTGATAATAAAGTCGATTTTTACTTTAGCGACAACTTCTATCAAGCGCCACGTTCATTCAATGACCATTAGCGAATTCCCCTAGTTTAAAAGCTAAAGCTCTGAAGAAGAGAAGTCGTTTTGATAACAAATAAAATCACAGCTAAAGTTTATGCTTTTGAAACTCATTAAATTCGCCACAATGAAACTTTATGTGCGAATAGATTTCGTTCAGGAGTAGTGTAGTATGCAAGAATCATCGTTCTGATTTCCTAAATCCGTTCCCATTCAAAGACGCTTTTAGACGCCCCTAAGAAATAAAGCTTTGGAAAACATTATGAAAAATGAACAAATTGCTTGTTATAAGCAATTACTTCATTTTCCACAATGTTTTCTACGCCAACAGTAATAAAAAATCCAATATTTGATAAGCATTAAATTGTCGTCTGCAACTCCTTTCAATTTAGACCAGTCTAAAATTTTTCCATCTGGTAATGGGTTAGAAGGTGCCCTAATTTCTTTAAGAAGATTGCTATAATTCTATTATAATATGCATAAATGATACAATTAAAAATAAATAAACATGGGTCTATCTTGATGTGTATCAAATTCTTCATTATCCGTGAAGGAAGGCGGATTTATGTTAAGAATTGACGTATTTTGGATGGCTTTATATATGATTGTTATTATTATGATTAACCCATTCCCACGCAGTGACGCCTTTAGACGCATCTACAGAAACAATCTTTGGAAAACATTGTGGAAAATGAAGAAATTGCTTGTTACAAGCAATTTCTTCATTTTCCACAATGTTTTTTACGCAAAAAGTTGAAAAAATCCCAAATTTCATTAACTAAATTGTCATCTGCAATTTCTTTCAATTTGGGCCAGTCTAAAATTATTCCATCTGGTATTGGGTTAATAGTGGTCAAAACAGCTGGTCAATCTAGCTCAAGCGATCACCACTAGTTAGCGACTAGTTTCAATAAGCGACCACAATAAAATTTCTATTCCAAACCAATTTCTCTTAACCCATTCCCACACAGTGGAATTTTAGACCTGTCCAAATTTGAAGAAGTTACAGACGAGAATTTGAAGTTGAAGGAATCTTTTAAATCTATATCTTTTTGGGTAGAAAACATTGTGGATAATGAAGAAATTGCTTGATACAAGCAATTTCTTCATTTTCCACAATGTTTTCCAAAGCCTTTTCCTTAAAAGGAGGGCTTGTGTGTGAATGGGTTAAGCAATAGACTTTATGGTCTTAAAAAAATACTACAACTAAATCCTATGCTGTTTGAACTCATTAGAGTCTTCTCAAAGAGACGATTTTAAGAGTTCCAGCAATAAGGGATTAAGTGGGAATTCTGCAAATTACTATGAATCCAATCGAACCGATTCTTCATAATTTTCTTTAGACGTGTATTGAGGGATCATTCTCTCAAACGACCACATTTTGACCGCCCCTCGAGTTATCACTTAATTCAAGTTTTACTGCAATTTTCACATATCTTATAGATTCCTACCTAGTAAACTTCGACAAATATACCTTGAAGTCATCGAAAAGAGAGATAACATTCTAAAAACATTCTACTTTGATCAAAAGGTATGTATTAGGGTTAGCTCCCTTGAATAATTGAACCGTAATCATTGATATTAACAGAAGTTGCAGATATCAATTCACCGATGAAGTCGACGATTTGCAATTGGTGAAATTCTAAAAGTGATTGTCTCTCCATTATTAATGGTTACAAGTAATCTATGCTTTTTGCACGAATGTTTCCAAATCTTTTTTCTTTGAGGGTCGTTAAAATGCAGTATTGTGTGAAAATGGGACGGTTGTGAAAAAGAGCGTCGGCTTCACGGTAAATATGTTCCATGCATGGCGCAGGTATTGGTCTCGAGTCTTTCAATAGCCAACACCGTCATTCGGCGCGAGTTAAAAGTGTATTCTCTAGAAAGGAGTCTTGAGAGGGGTTAACCCTTTTCCACGTCTTATCTCAAATTTTTACATTCCCGTGATATTGCACTTGATTAAAAATTGCAGAAAAAGAAGAAATTGCCTGGTACCAGGCAATTTCTTCTTTTTCCACAGTATTTTGCTATCATATAGGATAGTTACTTTTTGAATTGTACGTGCTTTTTAATGTTGTCTGCTGCCCCTTTGAATTTGGACAAGTTTAAAATTTTGAATAGCAGTATAGGGTTAATCGAAGTAGCTAGAAATTATTTGAAACTCACTTTCAAATAAAAATGTTACGGTTGAAACCTGTAAATTCCACTTAAACCCCCCCCCCCCTAAAAAAAAACCCCCAAAAAACAACCAAACAAACACACACACACACACACACACAAAAAAAAAAAAAAACAAAAAAACTGAAGAGTTTTACTTTTTTTAAAAACAGAAATCGTTTGACCCAAAGAATCAACGTGGTCTAGTGGATGTGTTTTTCTCCCTACAATTTAAAGACGGCAAGGAATATCTCACAGACGACCAAGTAAAGGGGCTTGTTATAGACGCTATAGGTGCAGGTACGCGCACGACTTCTTTACAGTTTCATATAGCGCAATAAATGCCAGGTCAAAAGTCAATCTAAATCGTGAACGCGTACATAATTCAGGTGTATCCATAGATTAATGCGTGCGCGCTCCAAAACTGAGCGTGCACGCTTTGAAAATTATACTTGAGCGCATAGAAGTGCATTCACAAAATGAAGATGTTTATGCTTTTAACGTGTGCACTCAAAATTGAGCGCGCACATATAATTGTTCCAAGTGCACCCGTGGTATCATTCATGTTTACACAATTTAGATAGGACTTTGCCCAAAAGGTACAGCACAGTCATACTCTATGTAATTAGGTTTTTTGTCAACTGAGCGAAGGCCAACGGGCTATCGCCATGGCATTGTGTCCATCGTACGTCTGTCAAAACTATTTCACAAATATAAAAAAAGATATGTGAATGGATCTCGACAGAATTTCACGAGAATGATCCGTGTTCGCCCCTTTATCAAATTCGATAAAATTCCCTTAAACGTATTATCAATTTTTACCGTTTTTGACTCCCGTTGATTAAAACAGTTACATACAGGTGAATATAAGCAACCATTATAATTAAAGATACTGTATTACCAAGGTAACCAATTACAAAATAGTAAAGATTTAAATCTCTGCCAAGAATTTTGTTATTTACTCGTTTTATTCAACTTTTATAAAAATATTGCGAGGTTTTCAAAGATTAGACAAGGTTGCATAGAATATATTATACCCAAAACGAACATAGCTTTTCGAAACACTCAGTTTCAATAACTGATGTCATGCTATCTTTAATATTCCACACAATGTCAAGAAAATATCAATGTAGAGCATCAAACGTTTGAGCTAGTTCTTTCTTCTCGATATTTTAAACGTTCATTTTTTGCTTCCGACATCCCGAGATTTGAGTTACAGCAAAGTATGTTTCTAAACCATACCCGCAATCTTTCCTTAATTTTTTATACAGAAGGTGTAACTAAATTATCTTCTTAAAGACACATTTATCGATGTAACATGTATCGTACATATACACTTCGTCGAATTAACATAACAGAGATTATAACATAATTCTCGGGGACTTAAGAAACAATGTACATTATTTAATTATATATCTACCGATTTTCCCTATATACAAAATATATTCATTGCTCGCGAAGAAATATCTTGCAGGACAATAACAAATAAATGAATATATAAAACATAGATAAAATTGAGCGCGTGCGTGACATTTCCAACCATTACACATGAGCGCCAAGTTAAGACTCAGATCAGCCTGTGCATTCGCACAGTCTGATCAGAGTCTTCACTCTGCGCTCTGTAGATAGATACTGACCCAAAGCTTCTTTAAACAATCAGTGATTGTTCTAATTGCCCCGAAAGGCTGTCCAGGGTGCTCAATGTGTGCGAGTCACGCACATGCGAAATTGTTGGAAATGTCACGCACAGGCTCAAATGATATTTACTGAACTGTTACGGATAAAGATAGATAACGTCATTTTCACGGTAAAATGACGTCACGCCAAGAATAACATTATTAGCACTATGAAAAGGTTGATTTTTAAACAATATTCGCGATCTTCTTTTTTATCCTTTATAGTCAAAAGTTGTTGGTATATGATGAATGGAATACTAAGATAAAGTAGTGATTGAAAACCTTACAATGGATTCGAGCAGCGTATGACAATTTTGATATTTCACGAGAGCGATATTCGGTCTCGTGAAATATCAAATTATCCTACGCGGCTTGGTCTCGTGAAATATCAAAATATTTCTACGCGGCTCGAATCCAAGACAGTGTTTCGTAACATATACCCATCATTTCAGGAATGATGACATCATCATTTGGCACCGTGGCCATGCTATTGACACTGCTAAACAACATAGACTGTATGGGTAAAATCCGCGAGGAGATAGATGCCGTGGTTGGACACGACAGACTACCAGAGTTTAAAGACAGGGCCAGCTGTCCGTATTTGGAAGCTGCCATCCTTGAGGGACTGAGATATTTCTCGCACTTTCCATTGATGCCACATAGGTTTGTTTGGAGTTTTAACTTATTACCTGACGACAAAATTTAAGATTGGTCCGAATTCAGAGAAGCTGCATACGAACATTTTAGGTTTGTATTTTTTTTTAATCTTTTCCTTTTGGGTAGAAATCATTGTAACTAATGAAGAAATACAAAAACAGTTTTCAAAAACATTTCTCAAAACCTTTTTCTTGGGGCGTAAAAATGGTGATTGTATTCTAAAATTTTTAACAATCTTTCAACTAAGATTGGTGTCCGTGGTCGAGAGGTCGAGCGTCGGCTTCCCGATCAAGATATCCTGGGTTCGATTCCCGGGAGCGGCTATCGATCTTGGTTCTGTCATTGGCCCACACTTTCGGCGCGAGTACTGGTGCATTTTCCAGGAAGCAGAATCGAGAGGGATTAATCTAAGTTGGAAGAACTTGTTTCCCAATCGATGTACCAACTAAGACACAACATATCAACTTTGATACCACATAATATGTAACGTCATGCGATTTTTTCGAAATCATATCCTCAGTGGGTGACCGAAATAGCGTAACTATAACTTATCCAGGCTGTGGTTACTAGGTTGGAGTCGCTCATCGATGATGTGCATTTTTCGACTTGATGTATTTTATGCAGATTAATGTACGAAAACCTCTTTAACCCATTCCCACACGAGAAAATCTTAGACTGTTCCAAATTCAAAGGAGTTGCAGACAACAATTTTAAGTTGATGAAATCTTTAATATTTTTGTCATTTGGTTCAGAAAAAAAATGTGGAAAATGAAGAAATTGCTTGTAACAAGCAATTTCCTCATTTTCCACAATGTTTTCCAAAGCTTTTGTATTGAGAGGCGTTTAAAAGCGTCACTTTGTGGGAATGGGTTAATTGTTTCTGAGGTTACTGTCGATTCAAACTACCTTGTTTACTTAAAACACGGGCATCTATCATAAGTCTCTTGAAAAGAAATTATTAATGTAGTAACAGAACTATTAGATTTTAATGTATCTGAGGTTTATCATTACGCCGACCCGACAATTGCTATACTTCTAGTGCCATTAGCCCATTATTGAATTCGAAGGATCGCAACTGCTAATCAAAGTATCAATCGACCATTCAAATTCATCATTTAGACCAGAATTGAATGTTGAAATCCGTCATTGGCCGACATTTGTGAGAAGTATTTTGTTGGTTTGGCGACTTTAATGTCGTTATACAGCTTTATCAGGCTGTAGTTACGACGTTTAGGTCGTGAACCATTATGCGGTTTGTAACACGTTACAATACATAATTTTGCAAAGTGGGCGTAGCCAGTGACCCGTCGATTTACGTTTCTCTTTAACCAATATCATGCTAAACCGAGAATATCTTTATTTTGGAAGAAGATATACACAAAGATCAGCCTATGCACATGTGCAATCTGATCTTAGGCCACAATTCCTTGTTGTCGCTTTTGAACCAGAGTTGTTTAAAATTGATTTTCAAAAGAAATATTGATCCCCAAAAAAGATTTTCCGATGCTTTCTATCCTTTGATTGAAATACAAACTGAAAACGTGAAAATCGTTACATTTCAATAAAGGGGTCTCAATGACCTTGAAATATTTCTCGTACAACGAGAGTCCTTCTTATAGAATATTAAATAAAACTTAAAATTAGACTGGTTGATGAGTACGAAGCTGGTATTCTGTGTGTTTGCACCGAGTTTATGAAGTCTAGGCAAAGATCAGACTGCACATATCCACAAGCTATTTTTACCAATGCTCCTACTAAAACAGAAATATTCCGGGTTCAGCATAATAAAGGTTAATAACGTTTTCAGCTGTAAACAGGATATCGAGTTTGCTGGTTATCTAATACCAAAAGGCACACAGGTAAGTGGACTTATTTATATATTGTCGATAAAGACCAGAAGCGTTATGTGACTCGTCACGCGAAAGGGGACCGTTCGGAGGTTCTTGCTTTGCAAATGTTGATGGCTGAGAGCAAAAAACATAGTAAGGCTCTATACAACGTATAGAGCCATACTATATTTTTGCTCTAGGCCATCGATATATAAATAGAAATACAGTCCATCATAGGTCAACCAGAGTGTATATATAAAAATCTTAATGTATCGTTAGACTGAATAATGATTTTATAAAAATAAATCTTCCAGAAGAGAAAAGTTTCGATTCCGAACACACTGCACGTTTCGCGCCGCCCGATCAGGAACGATACTTTTCGAACTTACCAGGGATCCTTTTTAACGGTAACAGTCATCCGACACTTACCGAATGAAAATACTCCGATTTTGGAAGCTCAAAAAGAAGCAACCCTATTCAGAATAGACCAACATGACTATCAATCAAATAACCAGTCGACCAATGAAATTGTTGGGGGACCAAAATTAACGTACATAGAGCTTCGTTAAATTATAGACATTAATGTTACCTACCGATATGTTACCATCGTCATTCTTTTATCGCCAAATCCGAATAACCTATCTATATCAGATTTGACTCCTTCAGAAAAGGATCGAACCAAACCGAATGAGGTCTTCATGTGCTAGTAACCGCAGTCGAACGACCGTTTTTGCTGCTCACTTATTCCTACTTGTTATTTACGTTGTCAAATTATCGCCTTAACTTAATTCTCATTGTCTGTAACCATTTTTAAAAAAATATCCTGATGTGTTAAAAATCGGTCTTTCGGGATAAGGTTAATATAAACAAACGTGTTTTTTTTTCAGATTTTCGCCAACACATGGCACATACATCACGATCCCAAACTCTGGCAAGATCCTTGGACATTCAAACCCGAAAGATTTCTGAATGAATCGGGTCAAATGATCGATGCAAAGAATCCCACTAGATTGAAGTGAGTACGCTTGTTCGTTCCCCGTTCAGATGAGGTTGGGTGGGTGGGGTAAATGTATGACGTACATGTTGAAATATTGTAGTGTCTTAGACAAAAGAATGCTAAGAAAAAAAGTAGTACTTTCCGGACCAAGATAGCAAACTTTATCCAATTTTCTATCAAAAATGTGAATTCTGTTTGCTCAATTCTCCAAACAAAATTTCTCTTTTCTCTCGCAAAGTTTTCAACTGTATTTGGCTTATACAAATTTTAACAAACTCTTAATTGTCGAATGCATCTTCTTTGAATCTGGACCAGCCTAAATGTTTGTTGTCTAGTAAATCAGCCTCATTTCTTGTTCTATTCTGTTCAATTTCATGTGTTTTTTTTTTTCAGTGGACTCATGTTTGGTATTGGCCCAAGAAGCTGTGTCGGAGAAACTCTCGCAAAGTCTCGAATGTTCCTATACCTAGCAACGTTAATTCAGAGATATGACATCATTATGACGTCAGATACTCCACCCAATCCAAATCTTTATAAGAATGGACTGATTCTCTAACCAACACCTTTTAAATGTAGATTCATCAGAAGGTCACAACAATGAATTTACTACTCGCTTAGCGCAATCCAAACGATTCTGTGTTTTTTTTTTCTTTTACACATTTCGGCAGAAAGACTTTTCTTTCCGAAATACTCGCCATTTGTCAACATAAACACTAATAATAAAAAAATGAACCTATGAGGGATACCCCTACCATTCAAAAGTCATTCAATTGTCAAATTAAAGAGACAATTTGAGTTTCCGACCAAGAAAAAAAAAGCAAAGCATGTCGTTCTAATGGATCAATAATTGTATTTCAAAAGCTGCACTGTTCTAATTAACAAAAACAACAACAACAACAACAAATCTTTAATTCTATAATTTTCACTAACAGCAAAAAGAAATGCCAAAAGTACATCCTCGGATACCCCGGGGTCTCCTTATTCGCTACGCTACATCGATGTAGCGTAGCGAATAAGGAGACCCCGGGGTATCCGAGGATGCCAAAAGTATATCCCATCCTATATTGCTAACCCGTGAGATTAAGAGTCTTCTCTGTTTCATTTGCATTAACCCATTCCCACACAGCCAGGCTTATCTACGGAGAATAAACATTAGGAAGACATCGCGGAAAATGAAGAAATTGCTTGATAATGTTGTTGACCTCAAAGCAAAACAACAACAACATAAAACAACCACAACAACAACAAAACAACAACAACAAACAGTATCAATAAAAAAGTATCCTCTGTACGATCTTTGTATTCGAACCAGTGTAAAAAAAAATGTCTGGTAATAGGTTGAACCATATATTGTCTAATTTCTGATATATTCATTCTGCAATTTCCATTATTTCCGCCTTAAGGATTTCTGTTGAAGAACTTCTGTTCTTTTGTCCACAATCGTGTATGTATTTTATTGTGTGTGTGTACGTGCAAAATGTCGTAACCTCAGCTTTATTGTATTTTGAACGCCCAACAACGTTATGTGTGCAAGTCTGATAATGATAATGAACATTTGTCTTATAGTATGATGAACCCTGACGATTTTGATAAATACGTCAAATGTCGAGGTCACAACTACCTTCAACATTTTTCTCTTTAAATCATTACTACACTACCCCGACTTTACTTTATACGTTCTTGAGAATTATGATTATAGAAAACATTGTGGGTAAAGGAGAAATTGATTTCTAACTTTTTCATCGTGCATATTATCATAAGGACGTAAAAATCAGGGATTGTACAGAAACATGTTAACTACACTAATTTTGATGTAACGATGTCCACATAAGACAATTTTATTACTCTTCTGTATGGCTTTTTACCAGACAAGAGGCTTTATGGTAGGCCCCTTTTGATTATTAGGAAACTGAACGGGTTTATCCATGATAACCAAGACACATTATGTAATAAAAATCAATGCGTTGAATTGAATAAGCTATAGTTACCAGGCTTAAGTCTAAAAAAAATTTAAAAAAATGGAATTCTTCACATAAATGACGGTATTGTCCCAATTCTAAGTTCCCTTTCGGCTCTAAATGAATGATTCGCATGATCGATTGATTGATTGATTTTCACGCGATCCGTTAATTTGCAAGTCCCTTTAGGCCTCCCTCCGATACTTGATACTTTTTTTGTTTTTTACTTTCTAACCCTTTTCTGTTTTGCAAAATTTTAGACCTGTCCAAATTAAAAAGTTTTACAGACGGAATTGAACAGGAAACTGTTAATCTTTATCGTTTCCGAAAATAAAATAATTCGATGATTACTGAACGTTTATCAAGTTCTTCCTTATTTGTTCTACGGGTGGAACTCGTAATTAAAAAACGTCGATTTGAATGATGAACAGTCCTAGAAAAATGCGCAATGTATTTAACCACAAGCTACCCAATTTCCTTTAATCTGAATTAAATTATGTCGGGACAGGGTCATAATTCTTGTCTTGGGTTCTTTTATATTCTACCCCTATCAAAGTTGTGGCTACAATTCAATAATAGACTGAATACCAGCCCAACACTTAATGGTCACCATTATCTGAATATCTTAGTGATGAAGTGCGGAAAACTGATAATGTACGAAATAAATCGTGGGCGAATGAGGTTGAATTTTACGTCATCAAAAAATAGTAGTTTCCCTCTCAAAGACGCTTTTTGACGCCCCTCAAGAAAAACAATAGGGAAAACATTGTGGAAAATGGAGAAATTTCACAACGTATTCTTCCTAGAAAGTTAGGAAATGACAGATGACAATGAAAATCGGATGCAATTGAAATTAAATCATTCTTTGTGGTAGAAAATATTGTGGAAAAAGAAGAAATTGCTTGTTACAAGCAATTCCTTATTTTTTGCACAATATTTTCTCAAGTATAATATCACAACACCTTAAAATCCCGTGTTTGTACAGGAAAGGGTTAAGCACTGTATCCACCCACTCCGTTTTTCTTTCTATCGGTATTTGTTTTCGTCGCAAAAAATATCTATGCTTGAGCTAGGTTTTCATACACTCTTTGAAAAAATCCTGATAATAAAGAAAGTTTGAATGAGGTCACGTTTCGGTCGCTCATCGATAATAGGCGGCTGTATTTCGTTTGCATGGATTCACATGTATTTAACCCCGCGTTCAACAATCTATCAGTTTAACATCTAATTCGTGTGCTTCCTGGGAATCAGGAGTACTAGAATAGGACACTTGAACTGTCTTGCCGAAGATCGTACCCACGTGATCAGCGGTGTGATCGGGATTTGTACCCATGGCTTTTAACTACTAGAGGTACAAGACCGTCGCCTGTAACCCTTTACAGGTTTTTGAAAATTTAAGGTTTTTCTAAATTCAAAGGTATAGCAGACGACATTATAAAGTGAGTACATTTCATAAACTAACCATCCTATATGTAAAAAAATATTGTGGGAAAAGAAGAAATTGCTTTTTAAAAGCAATTTCTTCTTTTCCCACATTGTTTTCTCTGGTGTATTGTCACAGAAACGTAAACACCAGTAATTATACGGTAAAGATTTAATAGTTTAAGTAAGAGCAACATATAATTCAGTCTGTGCGTGACAACTCGTACAATTTCAAGTGGGCCAAGTAAAGACTTCGATTAGCCTTGGTACCAACAGCACAGTTTGAGCCGACTTCTCACTGTGCCCTCTATTAATATATACACTCACTGAAAGTTTCTTTGGACATCAAACACTGTGTTACCGTTCAGGCTGCTTAATGTTTTGCTATTCACTCACTCGTGAAATTGACGGATCACCGACCACGCCCACTGACCTCCAAAACGGAAATATGTCGGAGATATAAAATGCAATTAGTTTGCAGAATATATGGTAAGGGATATGAAACAATAGGCAAATCGTTGGTCGGAAACCCAAACGTCGGAACAACAGATCGATAAAGCTGTAGGTGATATTCTTAAGTCGGCCACGAGCGAAAATGGTTGATTGTTGGAGCTTTATATTAAAATAAACAAATATGTAAAAACACAATCAATCAATCAATCAATCAATCAATCAATCAATCAATCAATCAATCCAATCAACCAATCAATCAACCAATCAATCAACCAATCAACCAATCAACCAATTCATCAATCAGATTTGATATTTAAGCAAGGTTTGCAGCAGATCATGTTTATATTGATTGGGTGGCCTTTACTGATGAAGTACCTTTGATTTAACAGGTCTTAAATCACAGCTCAGATTCATTCAATAATTCTCGATTACAAATCCAAGTATTGAAAACCACGCAAGACGCCAGGTGACTTTAGTAAGGTTTTATAAGTGCTGTGGTTGATTAGTGTCTCTGGAGACATCCTTGAGCGAAAACCTCAAATAAACATTCGTCTTGTCCTATGCAGACATATGATTCATTATTAGATTAGGCGTACTTTTAATTATTACAAATACATTGTAAATTGACAGATTGCTTGACTTCGCTGGCCATGCCCACTGATTCCGACAGGGAGATTGACTAGAAGCCTAATTCATAATTGTTTGATGAACGGCGGAGCTCTTGGAGTTAAAACACTCAGCACTTTAAAGGCTTACAAAGCATGCTTACGTTATTTCGCGATTCTTTTCGCTGTATGAGGGTAAATGAATTTGATAAATTTCATCACTGCAAATATATTTCAAGTGGTCTATTCATACCAAATAGCCTTGCATTTGCTTTGAAGATAAAAACTCTTGATACGCCGCCATTATTGACGGGGCGGAACTTGTCAGGAATACGTGTTGATCACGTGACTGACGTCACAGTTACCGGTGTTCATAGTGAAAATGACATGCGTAGTAAGTGATCTATAATGACTGTTCAAATATTTTGTACAAGATTTGTTTGATGTCGCATAATAGAATTTTTGTTTGAATGAATAATTAGATTTATGAGCTATACTTTCCCTCCTCAATCAAGAGTAGATCATGCAATCATTTTGAATCTCTATTTTGTACACAATTAGATTTTTTTCGGAAACTCTTTATATTTTTTATTAATTTGATAAATGTCAAGAACCAAAGATAACTGTGACATACAGCAATTTTTGATATGATGTGTATTAAATATGCTTTAATAATAAAAATTCCTCAGTCGCGGACAGATAAAAAGATCATTAAGCTATATATGAGGGTAGGGTGATTAAGGTCGAACTCGGGGTATATAGTTGGATCGGACCGTCAGTGCGCGGTTAATAAATTTTCGTAACGAGCCTTTCAACAACGCAGGCTTATTCTTGTTCTGTATCATAATTCACCTTTTAGTTAATTTATTATTAAAAACTAAGCATAATCTGAATTTTAACGTGAAATAATCAAATGTTAATAATTTTGAAATTTTGGGTGAATCTAGGGAAATAATCATAAAAAGAACAGAACATAGGATATTACATTCGTAATCGAAGCAATTCTCATTTTGCTATAAGTTTTAAGAGAAAATAATTTGTAAATTCTGAAGATGGCGCTATTTATGGAATATATTTTTGTTTCGACATTAGTGATTATATGTGCAGGGAACGAGCGTCCAAAGGTAAGTTTCTTGTTGTAAGTAAATAATCATGCGAAACGGGACTTTTTAGGAAATGCGAAAAATGTCGAGCGCACGGCACAGGCTGACCAAGATCAACTTTATTCTTTATTTTTTGTATTTTCTGAATCTAGAATGGTCATTTTACCCTACTTTAAGTTCAATTTGACATTTAACCCTTGTCATGCTAAACCCGGAATATTCCGGTTTTGGCAGGAGGTGTAGACCAAGGTCAAACTGCACATAAGTGCAGTCTGATCTTGGTCTACACCTCCTGCTTGTACTTTTCCTGCTAGAGTTTTTTTATTATGTGAAATTGACTTCTAAAAGAAATACTTCTTTTTGAACAACAAGTTCTATCAGTGCTTTAAGCCCTTTGATTTTGATGGAATTCTGCTAAAGTTATTTTTCCGCATGACAGGGGTTAATATTTGGTTAACCTCTTCTCGATCTTATCTCTTTTCCAAATGACTGGTTCATATGAGTCCCGCACTGATCAAGGATGCTATGTCAGATATTCATATCTGCCAGATACACAATATCTTGTCGACCGAAGTCCAAAATATCATATTTTTGTCTAGTAATATCTCTAGCCGATGTGTGGCTCGGATAGATTGCCTGTAGTTACAATGGTGTGAGGCACCGCAGGGAAGCCATGGTTAGCGTGCACAACGCGCCGAGATATAACTGGAATACTGTTGAAAGTGGCATTGAACCCCAAACAAACTAACTTAGTAATTTTATCCCCCTTTCTAACTTTCTTCTTTTCCCGGCTGACTTTTCCTCCAATAAACCCACTTCAACTATGCTCGCCAATTACAATATCTAACCCTTTTATGTTGTTCAAAATTTTAGACTTGTCTAAATTCGAAGAAGTTGTAGACAACAAGTAAATGTGAGCGCAATTTGAAAAGTAGCCAACATACAGGGTAATATTTACGGGAAAAGATTCTGTAGAATATATTTTGAATAATATTACTTCAGGAAACCAAGCGTTACTGGAAGTTTTGTGAACCTTAAATCGGTTATTTTATTCGGTAGGCTATCCAGGCTGGTACTTAACAAATCAAGTCAGTCCCTTAAAAAGCTCTTGTAGAGCTGACACGGTTGTATTGAAATTTCGTATACCATCGGCTTGTTTCCGAAAAAATTATCACAAAACTTAAAATAACTAGATTTATGAAATGTATAGTCACCAGTTCATCCAATTAACCCATTCCCACTCAATCCCTCCTTTTTACGCCCCTCAATAAAAAGGCTTTGGAAAACATTGTGGAAAATGAAGAAATTGCTTGTATAAAGCAATTTCTTCATTATCCACAATGTTTTCTATCCAAAAAGACGAAAAATTCAAAATACCATCAACTTGAAATTCTCGTCTGCAGCTTCATTCAATTTGGACCAGTCTAAAATTTTGTTGTGTTGGAATGGGTTAACACATTACTTTTTATAGATGACACTTTTTAGCCTGTAGGAAACACCGTCTACCCGGGAAAACTTTAACTTCCGTATGTTGTGACAAGATTTTGTCGCGTTTGGTGTTAAGTAAAAATGTCGATTTCCGACGAGTATCCTTGTGGTTAGAGAGACAGAGTAATAAATTTCTGCAAAACCTTTGATTCTAGACAGGTCTAAAATTTTGCAAATCAAGAAAAGGTTAAGAACAGCATATGAAGAAGATATAATCCTGACAACAAATTTTTCTCCAAGTGTTACCTTTGTACCACGAAATCGGAATCTCTCGTTGTATCTAAAAAACAGTCAAAACAAGCTCATCCTGACCGTAGAAAGAAATAAAATGTTCCATTCTTTATCGCATATCTCTACGATCAAGCTATACGGCGACAAAGATCTCACTTACCTAATATAACGTTAGTAGAGGTAGTTGCCTTTATTTGGGGATATAGCAGAGGGTTCGGATTACAATATATTTCAAGTTTCTTATTTTGCATATTCCGATTCTATCGGACGATAATAGTATATTTCATGTTGCCAAATAAATTTTTCAAAGTCGAACTTTAAGTATTCTTGAAGACATGACAGTGGTTGTACGGAAATTAATGACCAGTTTCTCTGAACACCCTATCGCACATTCTTTTTTCTATTTTTAGCTTTATTGTTTTCCGAGAAAACCCGATGTTTTGCAATGGCCATTTCGTCGTCTGCGTTTAATTCCTCGTCCGAGAAAGCTTCGTCGTCTTCCGAAAACTTTGACTTTTTGTAATAATTGTCTCTGCTTTAACTGAACACATTCACATCTATACTATCAAGCGGGAAAACTCTAAATATATTTTAGAGTGAATTATGACCCCTTTTCGACTCAGAAATTTTACTTACAATCAAGCAGCTGAACAGCCAAGTCCTATTCCTTTGTTATATTGTTTGAACATTTGATTTTTTTTCAATTGCATTAGAAAACTAAACACATATCATCGCTTTACTATAAAATTGTTCTATCTACCATTTTATGTTTTCAAGAAAACGAGCCCTCTAAAAATTGAAAGCTGGTAAAGTCGTAAAATATAATCCCACTTTGATCACCATTTTGCTTGATTCTTTTTGAACATTGCTTGGAAGTAAATAAATGGGGGGATTTCATTTATTGTCAGATTTTGACGCAAAACCAGATGCTCTGATTGGATTTTCTGAGTTTTAAGACCGAATTTAATGGTTTAGAACAAAATAATTTTTAGAGTACTGAGGTCACATGACTCTACATTTAATTTGAAACAAACGTGAAAAAAAAAAAAAAAGAAAAAAAAAAAAGATAGAGATACAACAATTTGATATTAGAAATCTCCTAAACTGGACAGAATATTGGAAGTCTGATAGCAGGAGGAGATAGTGCTCTTCAATACCTTTCAAACGATATAAAATGTCTCATTGTTTTGCGAAAAATGGCTTAGATCACTATCATGTTTAGGTGATGAAATGACTCAATGTATTACCTTGAAGAACCATCCTTTTTGTACCATACTGCTTGTAATTGTTATGAAGTGTTGATTTAACAGTTAAACTTGTATTAAGCGACCACTCAATGGACGGCCAAAATGTGGTCGTTTTAGAGAATGGTCGCTTAACCCTTTCCTGTTTTATTTTTTTTAAGACCCGTCCCAAATTCAAGGCTTTTGAAAGGAATTTAGAAATTATCGCTAAACGGAAGTAGTCGCTTAATGGAGGTGGTCTCTTTAGCAAGATTGATTGCATGCTAAACCAAATATCAAAAAATAACCTTCGCGACTCGATACGAAATAAAGGTTTTGCATCACAACTATTACCTAATATTCCTTATAAGTTTTACTTGTAATTACATTTTTCATGGAGATTTAGGATTATTGATTGAACGGGGTTTAAAGCCACTTTCAATAGTATTTCAGCTATATCGCGGCGGCTGGAGCACCTAACAATGGATTCCTGTTATTTCTCAAACCAGTACTACCACTACATCCTTTCCTAGCCTCCAGCTGCTATCCCACTTAGGTTTACGATTATCCACCCACTGGTGAGAGACAAATGTCGAAAAGGAAGATTTAGGATTAGCAAATTTGACGTAGAACTTGTCGAAACATATTTAAATAGTTTAACACGACAGAATCTTCAATCAATCCTTTGTTTTATGTGAAAGTACTCGTTTAACCCATTCCAACTCAATCCCTCCTTTTTACGCCCCTCAATATAACAGCTTTAGAAAACATTGTGGAAAATGAAGAAATTGCTTGTCACAAGCAATTTCTTCATTATCCACAATGTTTTCTATCCAAAAAGTCAAAGAAAATTTAAATTCCAAAAACTTGAAAATATCGTCTGTAGCACCTTTCAATTTGGACCAGTCTAAAATTTTGCTGTGTTGGAATGGTTTAACTTGAACTATGCAAACAGGACAAGGGTAATGCGTACTTCAAATCTAAATTTTACAATTGAACTATCTATTCTAAATTAATAATAAAATTCCAATACCTTTCCGTAGTTAGATAGACTAAATAAAATAGATGTTTAACCATCAGGAATTGACGGACTCTTTGCCCCGACCTCTCAGCTCCAACAGGAAATCCCACTACGATGATAACCCGTTCCAAACAACAAAATGATAGACCGGTCTGTATTAAATGAAGCTGCAGATGAATAGAAAAGGTTAAAATGGAAAATAAGGGTCATATGAGGAAGAAAACATTGTCAGAAAAGAAGAAATTACTTGATACAAGCATTTTCTTCTTTTCTCACTATGTATTCATAAGCTATATTTCTTTGGCGCGTAAAAATATTGGATTGATTCGTAATGCGTTAAAATGCTTTATTTCGCAAAATATGGTCAATAACATATAAGCAGCAAGCAAAATGATTGGTTGGTGACCTAAACGACGTAACCACAGTTTGAATAAGCTGTAGTTTCGACGTATACGTCTCAAAACCAACAAAAGTTGCTTTACAGAAATGTCTGTCAATGTTGGGGTTCAAAGTTTACTTACGGTCTAAATAAATGATTTAAATATTCGAATGATTCTTTGATTGACAACCGCGATCATTATCATACAGAGATATAGACTTTCAAGAATTTCGAGTTATTTCCTCCAATCAGAGATAATTATTTGGGGTTTTGTCGCGGTGTTGTGTCCGCCGTGCGTCTGTCCGCAAACCCCTTTTATCTATAAATCCATCTTCTCCAAAACTACTGAATGAAGATCCTCGGGTGACCCTTTTGAAAATGTTCATCTAAGAAGTTATTGGCCAGATAAAAACAAAATGTCACAGGCATTTACCCTGTGTAAACCCTCCACCGGATTCCCATGAATGTATTTTGCAAAATATATGGTCATGAACATGAAACAAAAAAAAAGTATAATGTTTGGTTGACTTGAAAATGCTGTAGTTATGTCATTTAAGTCTCCTGACCAACAAAAGTCCTTCACAAAAATGTCGACCAATGTCGGAGTTGAAAGTTCACTTCCAGTCTAAATGTATGATTTGGTTGACTCATCAACTTTTGTATCAGCCACCGCGACCCGTCTCTTTCCACACGCATGCATATCAATCTGTATTTTTCTATTTTTCAGTTTCACCTTGATTTATCACCAAATGACAGATTACATTACTTTGGTACTGAAGCTAATGAAGACGGTAGGTTACTATTAGAAAATAAGCAAAAACAGAGTTTTTTTTTTCGAGAAACAATTTCGTTTGGAAGCGTACAAATAATCCAGTGTTATTTTTTCACGAGGGCATGAAATTAAAAATGCAGCCAATCAGAGTGCAGAAATTTTGATAGACACAACTGTAAGAAATGAAGAGATTTTTTTCATTGAGGTATGAACCTAAAACCATAATCACACTGTATTAATGCGCGAAGTATTGAGTTTTTCGGTTTCTCCTACATCAATGAAAATGAAAAAAATATTCTCTTCATTTCTCAAACAGTTGTGTCTATCAAAATTTCTGCAAAAAACATTCTCATTATTTATTATAATTTAAAACCCATCGAGCAAAAAAACGCAAATAGTTACTAGTTTTGAGTTAAACAAAAATTCTACTTTATGAGCAAGCATACAAAATAGTTGCGTGCTCGGAATTTATTCGACGAAGAGTAAAATAATCAGCGAATCAAAACGCTTGAATCTTGATAGACCATACTGAACTGAATTATAAACAAATGATTTAAATAACTCATGATCCTGTCTGATCAACAGCAATGTAAAAAAGATTTGGAGAGAATGATTCGTCGATTGTAATAGTTTTAAAATCCACCAAGAGTATTCGAAGCAAGTTTTATGATTTTTTTTTTTGAAAATTAATCAAACCAATCCTAAATATTATATTATTTGTGATCTCTTTGTCTTTAGAAAGATTCAAAACGAAAGTTTTTATTTTAGTTCCAGACTATGAATACACAACACCTCAACCAGTTGACAGACGAAAACGGCGGAGTGTAGGGAAATCAGACGACACTCTTGAATATATGATAGAAGCATTCGGAAAAACAAATCACCTAATTCTGAAGAAAAACAAAGATCTCGTCACACCAGGTAAAAGAGATACCGTAGTTGGGCATAACCCGTTACTAGACGACAAAATTTAAGACTAGTTAACCCATTCCAACACAATGGAATTTTAGACCGGTCCAAATTGAAAGGAGCTGCAGACGACAATTTCACGTTGATGGAATTTTTAATTTTTTCGTCTTTTTGGATAGAAAACATTGTGGATAATGAAGAAATTGCTCGATCCAGGCAATTTCTTCATTTTCCACAATGTTTTCAAAAGCTTTTTCGTTGAGGGGCGTAAAAAGGAGGGATTGAGTGGAAATGGGTTTAAAGAAGTTGCAGACGACAGTTAATATTTGATGAAATTAAAAAGAAAATCGTTGGCTTTGGGGATAGAAAAAATTGCAGATAAGCACTGTCTTCTCTTTCCACAATGTTTTTCCAGAGCTATTTTCTTGAGCGGTGTAAAAAAGCGAGATTGTATGAGATGGATTAAAAGACACAGTAATTACATTTCGAATGAATTTTTACTATTCTGGTTCGATAGCTACTTTCGTTTTGACACCGTTTTAGTGTGCTAATCCTTTCTCGTACAATCCCTGATTCTTAACGTTCCTATGATATCATACTTGAGGAAACATTGTTGGAAAAAAGAAAAAACTGAATGGTTATTTCATAAATTAAATCCACTTTTAATTTTCGTGTGCTAAACCTTTGAATTTGGACAGATCTTAATCTTTGAAAAACAGAGAAAGGGTTAAAGTTAAAGTTTTAGAGGTTATAAAGTCTGGATGTCATAAGTTCATTGGTCTCAATTTTGATTTTTCAAAATATCCTTTTTACAGCATGCGTCGTTCAACATATAAAAAGTAACGGAACTAGTCTAGTTTATCCATGCGATGAAGCGGAAGTAGATTGCTTCTATACCGGAAGAACAAGTAACCATAGTGATTCGTGGGTTTCAGCAACAATTTGTGGTGGTCTAGTAAGTACGGATTTCAAACAAACTGAATTTAGGAAAAACTGTTTAAGATAGAAAAAAACAATCCCATATCAGATCCAGCAGAGGTCGTTGGCGAGCAAAATGTCGTAACTACAACTTTATTCATTTGAGTAAACTGTAGTTACGACGTTAAAGTTTCAAACCAACAAAAATGCTTCACATAAATGGCATCCAATGTCGGAGTCCAAACTCCACCTCACGTCAAAATGAATTATTTCATTGGCTGACTGATTACCTGATTGACAGTCACGATTTGTCGATTACATTTAGCTGCATAACTGAATGATAACTTACTCCTTAAGGGATATATTTTACTGTACACGTGACGCCCGTGATTTTCGTTATTACGGATTACGTGCGGTTCGTCCACTGGTAAGTTCACACAAGCAGTTTATGTGCATGTTCAGTTATTGTTTATGCCATTCTTACAACAGAGTAAAGTTTTCATTCAATTGAAACGCATGAAAATAAGACTTTGGAAAATTACTAAACCGTTTAGCGTTAGTATATCGTCTGTGCGTGAGAAAAATATCGTAACTACAGCTTTATTTGAAACAAACTTTGCACTTGAACCCTCGCTTTCCAAAAGGTACAATCATAGAATATCCTATTATATGATTATTATTATATGAAAAGGGAATCAATTTGCTTCCTTTGAATATGTTCAAGCTGAAGTTATTTCCTAGATAAGATATGCTTTATTGTTTGTTCTACTTTTTGAGATTTGTGTACTGCGTTTTACGCAACGCATATAATGCCGACGTCATATACGATAGTTGTTGTTGTTTGCCATTACTAAATTACATACATTTGTATTTTCTTGGATTTGACCACACATAGTAGCCATTTTTTTCTCAGATCTTAACCCTTGTCTTGCTGTATAAATTACCTTACTGAATTACTGTCAAATCAAAGGGCTGAAAGCACTGATAGAACTTGTTGTTCAAAAATCAATATTTTTTTTTAGAAATCAACTTAATAAGCAAGTCTGGCGGGAAAAGTACAATCAGGAGGTAAAGACTAAGATCAGCCTGCGAATAAGTGCAGTCTGATCTTAGTCTACACCTCCTGCCAAACCGGAATATTCCGGGTTCAGCAGGACAAGGGTTAATATCTTTTTCGTGACATTACATATTAACATCATTTTGCAGCCTTAGTCGAAAGAAAGAATTTTTATCTCTTTCAGAACGGCATGATTGGACTACCAGACAAAACACTTACTATTCAGCCGATCAGAGAAAAACATAGGTCACGTGTCCGCAGGGAAACAGATCTTGAAGAACCTCACATAGTGTACGTCCGAGAACGTAGACATTTCTCTGACGCCAGTGGTATGACCATTTTTTTCTCAATAAAACAAAACAAAATTCAAACCATTCATGAGACCATTCAGGCAGACGATAAAAATTTTAGACTTAATTTATCGACCAAGGGCGGCGGATATTTAATAAGATTCAATTGACTGGATTATAATCGTCGTTTATCGTTTGCTACCAGTTCTGGGAAAATTTCACTAGTTTTAGTAGCTCATTTGATAAACATTTATTTACACCCACTTGACATAGTTACATGTTTAAGGTGATAATAATAATTCTAAAATAATATTTCACCTACTTTTTAACCCATTCCAACACAATCCAGCTTTTTTACTCCTCCCAAGACAAAAGCTAGGGAAAATATTGTGGAAATCGAAGAAATTACTGTTACAAGCAATTTCTTGATTGTCCACAATGCTTTCTACCCAAGAGACAAAGGTCTTTAATATTTCACAAACTTAAAATAGTCGTATGTAACTTCTTTGAATTGACAGCAGTCTTAAATTTTTATCGTCTGGTAATGGATTGAAATAAAAGATTTTTTCTTACCATGTTACACCTGGAAATTATGTTTTCTAATTAGTAGTACCTAGAATTGCAAACGAAGATACAAGGAGGGTGTCGAGAAGACGTCGCAGTGACGGCAAGAAGTACATAGAAACAACCGTGGTGGTGGATCCCACAGTATATAACTTTCACGGTGATGAGACAGAAAGAATGGTGAAAACCATCATGAATGTGGTGAGTTGATACTCTTCTTCAGACGACACTATTGACGGATCACTGACCACGCCCACTGTACTCCGCCAGGAAGTTATGTGACCACGCCCCCCCTGAACACCAACAGGAAGTTTCACTATAATAAACGGCTTTATTTTGAAAAAATAATGGCCAATAACATGTGACAAAACAGTAAAATGGCTGGTTTGGTTGGAGACCTAAACGTCGTAACTAAGCTGTAGTTACGAAGTTGAAGTCGCCAAACCAACCAAGATGTCGACCAATGTTGGAGTACAAGGTTGACTTCCGAAATGAATGAATTGATTTAATTTGTCGATAGATTCTTTGATTGGTCCCGCGATCCGTCTGTTGAGATCAGCTAAAACACAAAATGTTGCAGACCACACAAAGAATTTGACTGGCGAGCCTGTCCTGATCTGGCGATACCAATATCGAAGAGCAGCGCAGATGGGACAGGTTCACCAGTCTAATAGAGAATGTGATTAGATTTATATTTATCGTATAATGTTCTATGGAAGAAGAAAGTTCAGTGTACCAGGATTTCATTATTTTCTCACAATGATTCCGTTACCTTTTCTTTGAGAGCGAAAAAAGAAAAAAAAATCGAGGACTTTCTGCAATGAATTAATTCATTACCACACAGTTACGATTTTTATGCCCAGGTGAAATGTAATCATTGAAAACTTCGTTGGAAAAGATGAAATTGCTCATAACAAGCAATACCTACTTCTCTCACAATGTTTTCAACTCTCTTTGGAAATTGTTTCGTCTGGAAATGGGTTCATTCCTTACAAGACGACACACCAAACACTAGCATATATTTGAAGTATTTTACCCATCACACGGCCACAGAGTTTTATTTTGGTTTGAATTAAGCGACAAAGATATTGTTTTGTCTGTATAATTGAGTCTGTGATTGATTGTATGGGGATCGGGTAATACATGAAATATAACGAGATCGACATCATGGACGATGGATTAAAAGTTCGAAAAATAATTTGAAAAGATTGAAAAATCTCGGTTGTCAATCAAATAAAAAAGACCAGAAATGAGTTTTGAAGTCCAACACTAGCCTCTATTTTTGTTAACCTTTTTTTGTTGGTTTGGAGACTTAAGCTAATGTACTCGTTTACACGGATGTTTGTGAATATATGTATATTTCTGATCATGTAACCCCAACTATTGGTGATAATATTTGTAAGGAAAAAGCTTTTGGAACGATCCTTATGTTCTGTTATATTCGTATATAGGAGGCAAAATATCGTAACTACCACTTCATTCAAGGTGCAGTTACGCAGTCTTGCCACCAATAAACGATTTATGCTATTTCGCTTGAAGTAAAAAAGTCAAAATACCTTTAATGAATATAAGAACTAACAGTTATTGAATAAAATCTTTCCCATGTTCTACAGGCAGCAGAGAGATTTTTAGACCCCAGTTTGAAGACTCCGTTATATATGACTCTCAACAAATTGATGATACTTGAGGAAGAACAGGTAAATATAAAAAAAAATGTCAAATTTAATGCATAATAGAACTATTTTAGAACCGCGAAAAAAAAACACGATATATGCCCTGATCATCATGGATGTACCATCGCCTTGATAGGTGTAAGAATCTTGAAGCGACACCGCTTATGTGCTCTCAACCTTCGAGAACCCCTATTAAATAGTTTATATTCGTTCATTTAACTTCGATTGCTACGAAATCTTTAAGCTCCCAGAGTCTCTCTCGAACGCTCCCAATTTAGACGTCTTTACGTCCCTCTAAAGAGAGGCAGTGTTTTAACCCACTGCTACCCAATTTTACAGGTAAGTAGACTGGGGCTAGCTGTGAAATGTCTTGCTCATGAATAAACTACGGGGACCGTGGTGCTTGACCTTCAGATCACAAGTCAAGCACCTGTGCCACTCGGTCATTGAGGCAACCTAGAGAACTTTTATCAAAATGGGCTAGAATTGACCCATTCCCACACAATCCCTCCTTTACCGCCCCTCAAGAAAAAGGCGATGAAAAACATTGTGGATAATGAAGAAATTGCTTGCATCAAGCAATTTCTTCATTATCCACAATGTTTTCTATCCAAAAGGACGAAAAATTTAAAATTTCATCAACTTGATATTGTCGTCTGCAGCTTCCCTCAATTTGGACCAGTCTTGAATTTTTCTCTGTTGGAATGGGTTAAACAGAAGCAGGGACTACAGGAGGATATATTCCAATGATACAAAAATTCAACCATTTAACCCATTCCCACACATTGCCATATTTTTACACCCTTCGAGAGATAATTTTATTTTTGAAAAATTATAGAAAATAAAGAAATTGCTTGTCTCAAGCGATTTCTTCATCATACACTGCGTTTTCTACCCCAAAAGATAAAGATTTTTAAATTCCATGGACTAGATATTGTCCACAGCTTCTTTGAATTTAGACTTTTCTAAAAAATTGTCGTCTGGTAACGGTTTAATGAACATTTGATTATTAAAGATTCCGCTATGTCCCTCTTCACGACCAAGTGTTAATAAAACCAACCCTATTAAGACATGGTTATCTTCAAGTTTACAATACACTTCCTATAAGTTGCTATGATGTCTAAAGTGGATCTATTTATTGCTATTCGTTTAATTAATTTTTCGGTTTATCTATGGCTTGCATAAAGGCACTTTATGTCGTTAACCCATTACCACACGCTATTATTTTTGAAGTTGAAGACAATTATTTCAAGATGGTGATATTTAGGAATTATTTGCCTTATAGGTTAGAAAAATTGTGGACATTGAAGACATTGTCCACCATGATTTCCAAATCTGCTTTTTCTATGCATAAAAACGAGATTTTGTGGGAATGGGTGAAAGAGGAAAAAACAATAAATTTGAAATTAATGAATGAGAAAAGTTTACTAATAATTTTCATTAATTTTGGGATGCTTTGAAAGTGGCTTTTTAAAAATTTACCTCTAAAAGCAGTAACATTTGTTTTCCAAAGAATGCAAATGTTTATAGTTTCAAGAAAGCTATTATTCGTCAGAGTTAGAAGAACTTCATCCTTGCAACCTAAAATCCCATTGATCTATTACCAAACGACAGACTGGCTCAAGTTGAAAGAAGTTTCAAATGACCTTTCGAAATTGAAAAAAAATTCAAATTGGTCGAACACATTGTGAGAAAAAGGAAAATTGCATGTTACGTACTTGCATTTTCAACCTGCTTGAATTTTGCATAGGATTTCTTACTTTGTTTTTAGCGAGCTAAATGACCTCATCTGTCGATTTATTCATTTGTTATTTTTTTGCAGGTTGGACTTCATATAAGTGAAGATTCTTTGGTCACACTAAACAGTTTCTGTGAATGGCAGGCAGGATGGAATCCAGTTCAAGATTCGAACCCGGAACATGCCGACTACGTTCTTTTGATAACAAAGTAAGATTGAATTTAGTTTAAAGTTCGATTGCGACGAAAGCTTATAGAGTCGCTATAGAACACACAACCCAGATATTACCACGTCCCCGAAAAAAAAAGACAGTGACTTGCACTCATTGCTACTCAATCGTACAATCTGATAGACTTTGGGCAGCTATTTACCGACTAATCAAGCCTTACAATATTTAAGAATAGTTAAAAATGAAAGATGTTTCAGACGACAACTTCAAGTTGATGGAATTTTAAGAATATTCATTTTTTGTGTTAGAAAACATTGTGGATAATGTAACAAGCAATTTCTTCAATTTCTCGATTTCTTCATTAAGTACGTACAAAGCGGGATGTGTGGAGAAAGGTTAAAGGTCTTTCTGATCATACAGTTTGATCAGAGTCGAAACTTTTTCTTTGGTGGATTTTCTAGATTTTATCCTATCATGTATTTTATTTTTAAAAATAGTGTCCCTAAATGACCTCTGCTAGATATTATATCTTTTTCAAACACTTATTTTACGAAGGAACCCCCGGAAGGCGCCTCTCTGGTTATCGTGTCATATATATTTGTATACGAGACTTTTAAACAGCCATCTCTATATTGACCTTTAATAGTCTAATCCCTTCTTCAGAATGCTCAAATAGTGTGTATATTGATTAGTGTTGCAGTTACCGATAATAGAATCAAAGTACCGAAAGTACTGTAAGCTGGCAAAACATTGTTTTGTTAAATAATCTTCTTTGTCAAACGTTATCGTGATACCGAAACGAGGTTGAAGAAACGAACGAGTTAACCAATTCCCACACAATTCCTCACATTTACGCCCCTCAAGAAAATAGTTGTGGAAAACAATGTGGAAAATGAAGAATTTGTTTGTTACAAGCAATTTCTTCATTTTCCGCAGTGTTTTCTACCTAAAGAGATAGATATTTTAGAATTGTCAACAACTTGGAATTGTCGTCGGCAACTTCTTTGAAGATCGATGTGCTAAAGAGAGCTAAAATACATAGGCGATGAACATGCATTCAGAGTTGCAATATTCCTAAAAGACATAAGAACAATTTTTATGGTATAGGCATTTACGGTTTTAGTGGTTAAGCCTCCAGTGGCAGTTTGCACTCGTTGAACTTTGAGACGACCTCAAAATTTTGTTAACTTAAGCTATCAAAGCTGACGCTTTGCTACCTAAGAATCTCTATCCCTGTCCACTTACTCAATTAGTCCCCCCCCCATTTACTCCAAAAGGAAGTTTCGATTCGATATTTTGCGTTATTTTGCAGAATTAATGGCCAGTAGCATGTAACCAATAAAGTATAATGGCTCTAGCTGCGACGCTTAAGTTGCCAAACCACCAAAATTCTTCACATAAATGGCGGCCAATGTTTGGGGTTCAAAGTTAACTTCCAGTCTAAATGAATGATTTCATTGGTTGACTGATTATTTGATTGACACCGCGACTGGTCAATTCTGCTTGCCTAAAGGGTATTAGGTATTAATATTAAAGGCTAGTCTCAAATCAGAGAGGTTATAGACAACATTTAGAATGTGATCTTTGAAACAGAATGGGAAGAAAACGTGATTAAAAGAGAAATTGCTCCGATCATAATTTTTTTTCTGAGGAAACTTTTCTTCACCTTGTAAGAGGTGTGGTCAAGGAAATATGAAAAAGGCAATTTGATTATTTGCGCCCTAATCGCGATGTGCAGTTACGAAGTTAAACCCATTCCAACGCTGTGAAATCTTAAACTGATCCAAATTGAAAGAAACTGCAGACGTAATTTTAAGTTGATGGGATTTTAAAAATCTTGAGACAAGCAAATTCTTCATTTTCCACAATGTTTTCCTATAATTTTTCTCTTGAGGTGCGTAAAGAGGCGTGATCATATTGAATAGGTAAGCCGCATAACAACAATAATAATAATAATAATGCCCAACATAATGTATGCCCTTAGCCCATTCCAACACGGCAAATTTTAGACTGGTCCAAATTGAAAGGAGTTGCAGACTCATATTTAAAGCTTATTGAATTTTGGATTTTTTCATTTTTTTTGTAGAAAACATTGTGGAAAATGAAGAAATTGCTTGTTACAAGAAAATTCTTCATTTACCGCATTGTTTTACTAAAGCTTTTTTCATAGGGGCGTCTAAAAGCGTCATTGAGTGGGAATGGGTTAATCAATCGCCAGGATAAACAGTGTTTGATAACCATGACAATACATCATTTCTTTTAATTCGACAACAGGTTGGACCTCGAGCACCACGGAAACAAGGCCAACACAGGACTGGCTCGTGGACCTATGTGTGGTCAGAAGACAAAATGTTCCGTGAATGAGGACTCCGGCCTAGGGACTGGAATTACTATAGCACACGAAACAGGACATGTGTAAGTAAAACTAGTTGCCAAACAACTCAATTTTAGAAATTGCTAAATTCAAGGTTCGATGTCTGGTCGTAACAAATATCCTTTCCGACATTTGTCTCCCACCAATGGAAAATACAAGGAACCCATGGTTAGGTGCTTCAGCCATGGTGATATGTCGGAAAACTGTTAAAAGTGGCGTCAAACTCATTCAAACAAATTTGAATTCAAATATCTTGCGAATGAAAATTACTAGTTTAAGAAACTTTAAAAACAACAAAAACACGCAAAACAACTACAAAAACAACAAGAACATCAAAAAACAAAAAAATCAACACACACACAAAACTTAAATGATAGAAAACATTGAAGGAATATGAGAAGCGCCTTTTCCTAAATGTTTACTAGAAATATGCAAATCAGAAATGAGTAAACAAGGGCTTGAAATAGAACGGGTTAAACATATAGATTTTTTATACATTCTCTAAAGCTTTCCCGTATAGTTCGAACCTAAGACGTCGACGTCCGGTATAAAAAGGCATCATTTCCGACGATCATGAAACAGTACTCCTGAACAAGCATTTCCGAGAATAAAGACAATATCCCTTTAACCCTTTCCCACTCAGTGACGCTCTTAGACGCCCCCAAAGAAAAAGAAATTAGAAAACATTGTGGAAAATGAAGAAATTTATTGTTACAAGCAATTTCTTCATTTTCCACAATGTGTTCTATACCCATAAAATAGAAAAAATCAAAAATTTCATTCACTTTCAATTCTTCTCTGCAACTTCTTTCAATTTGGGCCAGTCTATAACTTTGCTGTTTGATAAAGGGTTATATCTACTTTAAATGCCTAGCGAGTCATGTGAGAGTATTCCCTTACTTGCAAAAGTTGCAAATGGAAAAAATTCCGCCAACGAATGCTTTCAGGTAGATTAACGCGAAATAAGGGTAGATTATCATTTGATAAACTCACCCTCCTATCCGGTGAAATTATCAAAAACTTATGCCCCGTTTTCGTTCATTTCACCCTTTCTGACGTTATCTAAGCAGAGCAAAATAAGTGACGTCATCATAAGCGTTGCATAGCAGTCACGTGCAAAATGACGCGATTTAAGAAAAGTTGTCGTATGATTTTCGCATTTTGTCTAATTTTTGCATTAAAGAAATAGAACAATCGTTTGTTTTTTCGAGTAAGATCGATTGATATTTCATTTTGTGAACAACAAAAGCTTTTGTTGTTCACCCAATGAAATATAAATCGATCTTACACTGAAACAAACGATTATCCTCTATATATTTACAATGAAACCTTGCTTGAATATGAAACCTTGTTTGATTTCTATTAAATATTCTTTTTGTGTCATGACATCTTAGTTTATTCTTGACAATTCATGTTATTATACTGTTTCTATACAAAAAAGTAAAAGGCATAGATCTTGTAACCAAAAAAATTCGACCACGACGAGACTCGAACTCGCAATCTTCTGATTCGAAGTCAGACGCCTTATCCATTAGGCCACGCGGCCGCCGACAACAAGAAAGGCGTCCAATAAATATTAAAACTAAACTTCTGTAGTGAACCCTTACCGCGTCGCTACTGTGCTTATGGCAACAATCCTTTACATATATACTCCTTCTTTGTTACGCGATAACATTATCGGAAAATAGGTTACTAATTGAAACGCCCTCTCTATTATCGACAATACATCATAATATTAACATAGAAATCAATATCTTATTTTCCCCTTTACTTGTATAAATCAATTATTGTATGATCCTCCGTAAACCATATCAGTACCGGGCCTTTCATGTCTCTCGCATGTACTTTTCACTGCACGGGTTTATGTAGGCTTATTAATTCCGGACGGGAAAATACCTTATAGGTTTTAACATGATTTCGTCACCGGGCGTACAAAATGTGGTGATTACAGCTTGAATGAATCTGTAGTTATGACAGTTTGCACGCCCATTGACAATTTGTTTATTCGTTATTTCACCTATTTTCAACAATGCCTACACAATTCCACTTGTTTAGACCAAGCATGTCTTATACCGTACATTAATTTCACTAGGTTAAAATTGTCGTCTGCATCTTCTTTCAATTCATACCAGCCCGCAGTCTGAAATTTTGTTGTTTGGTAACGGGTTAAAGAAATTCAATGAATTAGGAAGAGAGCAGAAAGTTAAGTCAAAGTTTTAGTTGTAATACCTTGAAAGGCAACCTTCTTCCCTTTTTTCTATTTGTGCATCGAAATTGCTGGTGTATTCGTGTATTGATTATGTTATGTACGGTTCAACAACTTCAAGTTATTTTCAGAGCAGAGTTATGCAGACGAAAATAACACAATTTCTAAAATATAGCTCGATTTCGTAGTCAACTTTCTTGGATTCCAAGGTTTTTGCCCTTCCCCTTTTCATTCATAACGTAGCTTGACTACCGAAGTATCGTAAATAGAGCTTGGTTAAAGCTGTATTTACGATATTTGCGAAGCCGAACTGCAACTTATTTCTGGCAACAAACTTGACTGGGATCAAATTGCATTGTCTTTATAACAAAGGACTAATTTACCTGTTCTACTATACCTGATTTTTTGAAAATTATCCTTTACCCATTCCAACATGATCCCGATTTTTTTTAGGAGAAATACGTTTAGGGAAACATTTCGAGAAAAGGAGAAATTGTTTGTAACAAGCAATTTCTCCTTTTCTCTCAATGTTTTCTACCTCATATGGTCTTTATTTTTCAGTTTTAACCATCTTTGATAGCGTCTGCAATATCTTTTAACTCAGAACAGTCTAGAAATTCATTTTTAAGGAATGGGTTCAATAGACACTCAACTCAATAAGGTCGAATTATGAGGAAAAAGTTTAGAATTGGTGGATCGCCGCTGTAAAACAACAACAACAACAAACAAACAAACAAACAAAATAATTATCATCATTTTGTGTAACAATAGTGAATTTTAAACAAGTTCAAAAAGTTCAAAAATATTTTAATGGCATATAAACAACTTGTTTTTTGCCAATACATATAAATTATTAATTAACAGTACAGCATGTGGACAAGAGAATAGTTATTTAGTCAGGAAAACTAGTGA
Organism: Fragum fragum; assembly: GCA_946902895.1. Classification (NCBI taxonomy): domain Eukaryota; kingdom Metazoa; phylum Mollusca; class Bivalvia; order Cardiida; family Cardiidae; genus Fragum; species Fragum fragum. The sequence goes on from OX336380.1 coordinate 27,103,600, forward strand.
TAATAATCTTCAAGACTTCAATTCATTTATACCTTAGACAACAAATATTTTAGAATATCCATATAGTAAATTCTGTAGACATAAATTTATATAATTAAAACAAGTTAAAATGTGGATAGAACACACTCTTTGACCAGTTTATTATTATTATTTTTTACATTTAAATTATCAAATTTTTATTTAATTGGCGAGTGTTGGCTTTCTTTTGAATGCTTAGTCAAATAAAGTTAAAATATGAAAATTATACAATATGACAATGTGATTATCCTGTCTTAACTTATCAATTGGCCATGATTGAGAAAAAGTTTTTATTCGTATATTAATTCAGCTGAGTTCTGCCTCCTAGACACTGTAGTTCTTGGCAAATAAGAGTAATAGATGAGTGTATCAAAAAGGTGTAATGTTTAGAAAGAAGAAATACATTGGATAATGCAGTTCTTCCTCCTAAATACTACACTTGATACTTTTGCTGACAGGAATTCAAATTTTCATTTCAAAATTTAAACCACACTATAGAGAACATCTTTACAATCCATAATGATAAGATTTGTTTCGCTTAAGCAAAAAAGAAAGTTCATACATATTTTGATTGAATGGAATACTTGCACATTGATTCTAAATTACTGATAATGCAATGATAATGTAACACATGCAATTGTTTGTTTTATATAAGAGACACATTTTTTTTTTTTTTTTTTTTTTTTAAATATCACCATAGTTTGAGTATTATAATGGGAGAAAGGCAATAGATCACCCTAAAGTATTCAGTAGTATGATCCACAACCTTGCCTCCTAGTATATACATAATGAAGCACTGTAAGCCTATTACTTTCTTAACCCTGCATGTTTTTTTCTCGTAAGTCGTTTGCATGGTATATAAATTTGCTAAGATTGAGAATGGTTCTTTTTGACGTAGATTTCAACAAAAGTTTAAATTTAGTAAGTGATGGCCAAGTTGTAAAATATTTTGGTAGATAAGTCACTCTCAGATTGCGATAAAGCGGGCATATTAGAAGGAAATGGAACTCACTTTCCACTTGATTACCCTTACAAACCAAACATTTTCTCTCTTCTCTAGGAATATTTCGGTGTCTTCCAACCTCAATAAGAAGTTTATGAGAAGAACAACGAAATCTACATAGAGCGTTTCTGTATTTTGGTTCCTTAATAAAATCTAGATAATCTTCAAATGCAAAATTCTGTTTAAACATTCTGTACGTTTCTAGCTTTGAAGAGTCATGAATGTTGTTATAAAAATCACTTACATATTGATCATAAATCCTTTGTATTATATATACAATGTTAATTTCAGAAGTATCAATTACGTTTCTCAAATACGAGAAACCCAATTTATCAAAAAGTGTGAAAAGATTCTGACTCCATTCATTTACATGATTACCATTTCCATCTTTCATGCTAAAGATTTTGAATATTAATGAGTTACCTGATTTGCAAATTTTGTGCCAGTATTTAACAATGGCTATATTTCTTAATACATAAAGGGGAAATCTACCCAATTCTCCATAAATACAACAGTTTTGTGTTTTACTACTGACTTTCAATAACTGTTTCATAAACTTCAAATGTACTAATTCACAGTGAATTTTAAACGTTGACACTTTTGTCGGTTTGGCGACTTAAACATTGCTACTTCAGCTTATTTTAGCTGCAGTTTCGACCGTTTAGGTCACTAATCAATGATTTGTCTTTTGTCTTCAGTCTCCTGACAAAATGCAAATAGACATCGGTTAATATCTCTTATGCTGAACTGCGCCAAGTTGTCGTAGGTCAATTGGCATGGCCAAAGCGATTCGTCAATTACAGATTGGTTCCAAAGCCTTCCTCTCTGACCTCTATTGTCTCGATTTTTATGCTGCCCGAAGGGCGAGTATATAGCCGCCGCTTCGTCTGTCTGTCCGCCTCGATATCTCCAAAACCCAAATTGGATAAAACTTCACATGTGAATTTCTTATGATATTATGCTGACGCATTTATCTCTCGAAGGTCATTGTCACAGTTCATGGTCAAAGGTTGAAATTGACCTTGAACACAGCACAGCACCTTCAATTATGTACGGATTCAAAATAGCATGGCACAATTGTTCTCCATCATGAGAAGATGTCCCACTTAAAAAAAATAAAGCAAAGATAGCTCAAATGTCAATGTCACAACTCATGGTCACACGTTGAAATTAAGCATGTCCTGACCATAGCTTCTTCAATTATGGATGTATTTTAAATAAATTTGCACAATTGTTCTCTATCAAGAGTATGTGTGCAATTTGAAACAAATCTTCCGATTGCTCCATGTTCAAGGTCACAGCTCAAGGTCGAGCGTGAAAACTAAGCATTTGCAGAGGATAGCTCCTTCAATTATAGATAAACTAGTCCTTTCCACTGATAAAACGAAATTGGAACACCAACCCCTACACATAAAAACTTGGAAAATTCACGTCTTTTCCGCAAAGTTAAATAAAGATTTAACAAATGTTCATTTTTTGGATTACTGTTTTTTTTTAAATTGTTTGAACTGTCCAAATTCGAAGGGGAAGCTGACGATATTTTAAAGTAAGTAAAATTCAAAAAGTAACCATCCTAGAAAATATCATGGAAAAGAGGAAATTGCTCGTTACATGAAATTTCTTCTTTTTTTAACTATGTTTTGCTCAAGTATAATTTCACATGGACGTAAAAACCAGGGACTGTACAGGAAAGTGGAACTTTCTGTCGAAGTCAATGGACGGGGCCAACGATTGGTCGATTTTCTGCACAGGATTTTTTCATTTTTATTTTTAAATTACAGAGAGTTGATATTTTTTTCTTCTATTTACAGGCTGGGGATAAGCCATGATTCGGCAGGTAACAGTTGCGAGGACGATAAATATATCATGTCAGCTAGCGCTGCTGGAGGTCCAGACTCGTGGAAATGGTCGACATGTAGTGCAGATAGTCTTGTCAAATTCTTACAGTAAGTTGGATATTTTATTTCAAATCATCGACTGGAAGTTGAAAGTTCTCTAGAGTTACGCTGAAATTATTTACTTCAATATTACGCCATTTTAATGTCAGCGGCCTTCCGACAATCGAGCAAACCTTCGTCAAGCCCACTTACTCCGTTGGGCCCGACTATAGGAAGTCCCACTTTGATTTTAAACAGCGTTATTTTGCAAAACTTGTGGCCAGTAGTTTGTAACAAAAAGATAGAATTGTTGGTTTGCGACATAAACGTCGTAACTACAGCTTCAGAATTCTGAATGTCCACCGATGGCAGTGTTTAAAGTTAACTTCCAGTCTAAATGAATGGTTTCATTGGTCTCTGATTATTTGATTGACAGCCGCGATTGGTCAGTTGACAGCGGCGTTATGTCAACTCATTAAAATGCACACCTTTTTCTACCTTTGTTTTATTTTTTTGCAAATAAACAGCGTAGCGAGTGACAAAGGTAGTTAGAAACCAGCAAAATATTTATAATCTTTATAACTGGTGGTCCTCATGTATGTTTTTGGATCGTACCAAATTTATGATTTAACTCATAGGTCTGAATAAATCCACACCAAAATTTAAACAAACAAACAAACAAACAGAAGAACGAACGGACTTATGAACAAACGAACTAACAAATAAACAAACAAACAGAAAAAAATGTATACTATTGGTTAACTGATCCCACACAATCACGCTTTTTGAACCCCCCCCCCCCCCTCTTCAGTATAAAAGCTTTGGTAAACATTTTTTTTGTTACAAGCTAATTCATCATTGTCCACAATGTTCTCTTTCTCGACGGACCAAAAAAATTCAAACCACGTCAACTAAAAATTGTCTAAAATGCAGTTGTCTGGTAATGGGTAAAGATGGGTGTCTTCTTCATTCCCAGAGATAACAAGTGTCTGGACGATGCCCCTCCCGCTTCAGCTGATAAACTGTACGCCGCCAAGGTCAAACCGGGGACCATATATTCAGCAACCCAACAGTGTAAGCTGTACAGGGGGAAGGAAGCCGAAGTTTGCGAAGGGGTTCATGCCAATGGACTGGTAAGGAATGATTGATGGATCGTTAGCCACACCTACTGACCTCCGACAAGACAATTTGTCTGAGATATCAAATGACACAAACCACCACCAACACCAACACCAACAACAGCAACACCAACTGTAAACTGATGACCTACATCTTGTTTCATCTTGAAAAAACTGTAGTAACGACATTTAAGTCGCCAATTAAAGAAAATGTTTTGAATAGATATCGCATGTCATCAATACACTTCCGTTTTGACAGGATAATTTGGTTAGTTAGCGGTTATCCGTCGATAACATATCGAACGTAAATCATTTGCAAATTACCTCAACCAGTTCTTCCCCCACCCCCCTCTTCTTTATATAATTTCTTTTCACGGACCTCGACGGGGCGGAAGAAAAAACACCAAGACGTTTAGGTGAATACGTAAATAGATCGCCGTCGGCTACCAAACTTTGAACTCCAACATTGGCCGACATTAACGTTAAGAATTTTGTTGGTTTTGCGAGAAGCTGTAGTTTCGACTTTTAAGTCGCCAACAAACGACTTGTCTATGACCAGACGACAAAATTTTAGATTGATCCAAATTGTACGACTTTGCAATTCTAGGAATCAATGTCTAGGTAAAAATCATAGTGGGAAATGAATAAATTGCTTGTTATCTTCTTGAGTCGCCTACATTGTTTGGTGGCTTGTGTAAAATGCTTGAATCAAGTGAATTTACCATATTATCAATATACCAAAAAGGAATATTTTTTCAAGTCCTGGATCATTTTGTCCAGTATCACACACACGTAACTAAACGTTTACTCCTGGTTGTTTCATTCTCTGGGCTATCAATAAAAAATGAACTCTTTTTTTTCAAGGCCTTAATAACTTGACTGAATATATGAGCGTTTACACCTGGCTATTTTCAAAGCAAAAGCTAATAATACAAAAAAGGGATTTTTTCTTGGCCTGGATCACTTGACAAATCAAAGTACTGAAAGTACTGTAAGCTAGCAAAGCATGGTTGAATTTAGTAAATCTTTCCCTTGTTGGGTAGAAAACATTGTGGACGTTGAAGAAATTGCTTGTTACAAGCAATTTCTTCATTGTCCACAATGTTTTCAAAAGCTTTTTTCTTTAGATGCTTAAAAAGCGGAATCGGGTGGGAATTGGTAAAATAGCATGCTTTTGACAGAGTTCTCTACAATTTAAATAGAGATTGCAATATTCCAGAAATATAAAAGAACTATTTTCTATGGCGTAGGCATTCCAACGATTTGGTGGTTAAGCCTCCAGTGGCAGTTAGCACTCGTTGAACTTTGAGACGACCTCAAAATTTCGTCTGTTATCTTAAGCTATCAAAGCTGTCGCTTTGCTAGCTAAAAATCAAAGACACATAGCTGAGCGTTTACATCCGAGTATTTAGCAGCTAAAGGCATACATATATTGTTAATACGTTATTTAATCTGGTTTATTTTCCTATTTAAGGATGTATGTGGTGCTCTAGTGTGTCGACCTAAGCCGGCTACAGGAGTGACAGGTTGTATAATACCTCCTACACCTTTAATGGACGGTACTGATTGTGGAAATAGGAAGGTAAGTCGTATTATCCAGTGAGGGTTGATCTATATCCGGCATTAGAATGTGAGCTTCCTCAACGATGTTATGGAAAAACAGTAAATAAATAGATCCTACAAATATTATTTAGTCAAACATTCTCGCATTTTTTTTCTTGCTTATGTAAAGGAAGGTAACTACTACCGATATTCTTCTTATAAGAGTGACTTCCCTTTGACAATGAATCGTTCGCTGTTTGCCGCCAGTATTTGCTGTATCAGTTGCATCCTGGCAGATATGAATCCTGTCAGGCTTTATATCTACAACGGGGTTCGTGTCAGACAGGACGCCTCTCTACGGTAGGTTTCATTTGGGGGCATTGACAACTGCCCGACTGAAGTTAGAGAACACTTAATCACCTAGGCCAAGTCAAAATAGGCCAAGTCACGTGAAACTCAAGTTCCAGGGTTGAGAGGCAACGTATGGGTTGAAACTGCAAAAAAGGTTAACCATACTCTTTTCGTCGATCTAGTGTACCAATGTTTAGTATAGTTAGTGCAGAGTCATTTTCGTTTGGGTATCTATGGTCTTTTCAAACTTGTTTACAATTCGGTTCCATAGTATTCAGTTTTGACCCTTGATATCTCTAAGAAGTTATTTTGACCTCTTGGGAGAAATTTGTAAGGGTCAAAACAGGTTTTTACTCATCAACTGTTGTATGATGTATCTTATATACTATTGAAAATTGTACAATTTCAATGCTTACTTCATATCTATAAAAAGGTCTGTTGACTCTTAAACCTATGATTCGCTGTTTTTGTTGTCTTTACTCCTGCGAAATCAGTTTTGACCCCTAGAATTTCATGGTCAAGGAGTCAATGACTCCGCATTTTCAAAACATTTAAGAGATGAAGAGAATATTTTTTGATTTCATGGAGGTATGAACCGAAAAACCTCATCACACTGTATGAATTCGCGAAGCGGATTCATACATTGTGTGATTAGGCTTTTCGGTTCATACCTCCATGAAAGCAAAAAATATTCTCTTCATTTCTTGTAATGTAATAGTATCGAGCGAAAAAAGCCAAATCCCTACATGTTTTGATACCTTTTTATTTGCGACTATTTTGTGCGGAAGCATACAAAATGGCTGCGTGCTCAAAATTTTGTTCATGGAGTTATGAATATTTTTTTCGACCAATCAGAACGCCCGTTTTTGATAGACGAAACTAAATATTAAATTATAAGCACATGCCCTGATATTCATTAATTGCCTTCTTAAGGAGACACAATACAGTGCAGAGGAAATTATTTATAAGGTAGAGCCAGATTTTAATGCCCTCGAACTTAGTCCGAGAGCATTAATTACCACGGACAATACAAATAAACTTAGACATTTACTCACTCGGTTCAAAAGTTTTATGAATGATATTTGATGATTTGTTTCAAACTTGTTTTAGATAGAAAGCACTTTTTTCCAAGAGATATAGGTCTTCTTCATCATCGCAGTATAGTGCTTAGGAATATCCAGAAAGTTATAGGTTTTCTCTGACTTTGTTTAATCGTAAATACTAAGAGAAATTCGTTGTGAGGGATTCAGTCCTCACTTCGTCTAATTCATTTTTCCAGTGGTGTATCAAGGGATCTTGTGTAGATATGGGGCCCGGCTCACCCGATCCTATCGACGGAAACTGGTCGGAATGGGAATCAAAGTTTAGTCAATGCTCAAGATCGTGCGGAGGAGGTGTCAAGGTCAAACGAAGGTTCTGCAACAATCCAGAGTACGTATTTGTTATTTAAAATCCCGCTAGCAGCTGACAAAGCTTTAGATTGTCTCAAATCGAGAAAAGTTACGGACGACAATTTCAATTACATGAAATTTGAAATATGTTTGTCTTTCAGGGAACAGAATATTGTGGGAAATTAAGTAATTGATTGTTACAAATTCTTGATTTTCCACGATGTTCTTGAAGGTGGTTTTGGTTGGGGCGGGTAATTGTAAGAATGATTTAACCAGACAATTAAATTTCTTGACCTTAATCCAAGCAGTCTAAGAATTTCGATTGATACTTTTTCAATTTAGAAAAAAGTTAACAACAACAACAACAACAACAACAAAGAAGGTGAAAAAAACAGTCCTGAGCCTACGCCATATTCATTAGTAAATGAGCTTATGTTAGAAAGATATTTTTAATCTACGGAACTACAGCACCCAACCATTTCTTGTCTGAATTAATCCATTCCAACTCAAGCCCTCCTTTTTACGCCCCGCAATTAAAGAGCTTTGGAAAACATTGTGGAAAAATGAAGAAATTGCTTGTATCAAGCAATTTCTTCATTATCCACCATGTTTTTTACCCCAAAAGACGAAAAAAAAAAAAAAAAATAATAAAATTACATTAACTTGAAATTGTCGTCTGCAGCTCCTTTCAATTTGGACTGGTCTAAAATTTTGTTATATGGGAATGGGTTAATTTTAGAATACACTTTTAGTTATAGTTATATGGAATTGATATTTCCAGACCAATGTATGGAGGTCGGAAGTGTGCTGGGTCAGATATGATAGCAGAGCTATGTAATGTTAAAGAATGCTCCACATCTCAATACCATTTTCAAGCAGAACAGTGCACGGCGACCAACCACCTGTCGTTACAAGGGAAGACATATCATTGGGTACCTAGTACTGCAGCCATAGGTAATGTACTTGCATCATTTTTGACCCGTTCTCACATAATTCTGTTTGTGGCCCTAACAAAATGCATTGGAAAACAATTGTAAAAATTGAAGAAATGACTTGTGACAAGCAATTTCTTCATGATCACCGCATCTCATAAAAACATTCCCAGAAAGACAAAGATTTTTGTTGGATAATCAATTTAGCCGATGTTCGTGAATCGCCGTCGCGATACAAATCACAACAAGAAAACGAAATAACTAATAACTTTTGCGATAAAAGTATGGTAATAGAAAATGGTTAATTGATTGGATATAACGCCACTTTTAACAGCATTTTAGACATATCGCGGCGGCTGGAGCATCCAACAATGGATTCCTGGTATTTCTCATACCAGTACTACCATATATGTGTAGCCATATTTTATATTTAAATTTTGCAAAACTCGCTATAAATCCTAACGCCGGCCCTATTCTTCTACGAGCTCTTGGTTCTAGTTATTCAACTGTCATATATAGATTCTCGATATAGACTGAGCAATGAAGATTCCAGATATTTTTTCGATCTCGTGGTCACCTGACAGTCACGTGTAATCGTCATATGATATATTTCAGGAGACGAGAGTTGCAAGACACTATGTCAAGCTGAAGGGACCAACTTTTTCCACAAGAGAGCCATCAGTAAAGATGGTACCGACTGTCTTCTAAGCAAGTCGTCTCCCTACAGTAAATGCGTCGTCGGACGATGTAAGGTGAGTGTTAGATTATATCACGCAGAGGCTCAGTTGACCAATCGCTGGCCCCGCCCACTTACTTCGTCATCCCCTTCTATATTGACTCCTACAGGAAGTCCCGCTTCGATTTTGCATGGCGGTTATTATGCAAAATTTATTGCTAGTAGCTGGTAACAAAAAGTAATATTGTTGGTTTGCGACTTAAACTTCGTAACAACAGCTTGAATAAACTGTTGTTACGACGTTTAACTCGTCAAGCCAACAAAGATGCTAAACATAAATGACGGCCAATGTTGATGTCCAAAATTCATTGGTCGTCTGGTTATTTGATTGACAGCCGCGATTGGTCATTTGTTAAAAAGAGAGTCCATATTGCTGTAATGTTAACACATATGCGATAGTCACTAAGCACCAGATTTAGAAATAAAAGATAACACTGTCAAACGTCTTTATTCAAGTTAGATTCTTAAATGAGGCTACAAATGACCTAATTTAGAAATTATAGTGTGTGGCGAGCATTCAAATCAGAAAGTTTGAAATTTTAAGTCGCTTTTATCCAATACTCGGAGCAATCGAGTTGGTCGAGTGGTATAGAAATAGACTCCAGACTCAGATGTCCTTGGTCTGTCCCCCACCCCGCTTCTTCAGTTCTTCGTCTCCATTAGCATCAATTGTTTAGTGGGGCTGAAAGCTCAATACAATCAATCTTTTATAATTCGAATATTTTTTAAATAATATACTTCAGTATCCATTTAAAACCAAAGTAAACAGAATTACTATTTTCAATTTGTAATTGTCTCAAAGACTACTTTAGATATTTTCCCCTGTAAATTAACTATTTTCTCAATCAGGCATTCGGTTGTGATGGTCACATGGAATCGAGTCACGTGTTTGATAAATGCGGCGTGTGTAATGGTAAAGGAAACACGTGCACAAAGAAGCACGGGACGTATCACAGCGGAAAGGCAAAAGTGTTCAACCAGTTTGTAACGATTCCAGCTGGAAGTACGGGTATCACTTTCACACAGAAAAACTTATACTGCTATCTAAGTAAGTTGATTTATGCAGTTTTTGTAAATAATCTATGAAACAAACACCAGTGACCCGTTAGTCTTTTACCCCTTGTCATGCTGAACCCGGAATATTCCTGTTTTGGCAGGTGGTTTATATAAAGATCAGCCTGCACATAAGTGCTGCCCGATCTAAGTCTACACCTCCTGTTTGTCTTCTCCAACAATGAGCTGTTTACAAAATTAATTGTAAAAATAAATTTTGATACTTCAACTAGTGCTTCCATTGCTTTCAGGCCTTGGATTTTTAATAGAAATTCAGGTAAGGATTGTATTCAGCGTGACAAGGGTTAAATGAGCCATACACCAGATTTTAAACAAATCTCTTCATTTCTTAAATTAAACACTTCTTGTTATTACATTAAAAATAGAGGTTTGCCTTAAAAACAAGATATCGATGGTTCGACGCCAAGCAGTTGTAACTGTCTATGAATATAAGGGAGTTACGACTGTTTCGCGCTGAAACATCGATATACTTATTATATTACTATAAACAACATATACATGTACATATTTTATTAACTGAAAATTATATTATTATATTTCATTAACTGTAAAATTTCATTGCTCTTAAATCGGAATTTTACCTTGACACAATCGTCTTTTCGTTGTAGGTTTAGACGTTGAAGGCGAGTACCTTTTCACCGAGAATTCTCCAAAACTCTCTGGTACCTACAACAGAAAGGGTGTTATTATCAAATATCAGACAAGACCAGAGAAAATTGAAATTGTTGGACCCATAACAAAGTCTATTAAAGGGCTGGTAAGAAAACTGATAGATCGCAGCCGTCAATCAAATAATTAATCGACCAATCAAATTACTCATATAGAACGGAAGTTGACTTTGAACTCCAACATTGGTAGACATTTGTGTGAAGTATTTTAATGCTTTAGCGACTTGAACGTCATAACTACAGCTTGTACGATATGCTGTACGAGTACAATCTCGCAAACAAAAATGTCAAATCCAATGCTTAACCATTTCATTGCCATTTTTATGACTTTCTTGAACACCAATATTTTCAACAGAACAATGCCAATAAAACTTTAAATGGATCTTAGAAAGTTCTCATGACAGTGAATTTTGGACCAGCCGAACCAGACTGTTTTATTTTTTCAAAACCTCTCAAAATCATGAATTATCAAATACTTCTACATAAATACGTGTATCATCATTTAAATTTAACCCTACATGTTAGTTATAATCAGTTACGTGTACTACTGTAAAACGAATCAGTGTCAAAATAATATTTTATTTATCCAAAAAGACAAAAAACTTGAAATTGTCACCTGCAGCTTCTGTCAATGCGGACAAGTCTAAAATTTGTTGCGTGGGACTGGTTTACACTTCTTTCTTCGTTCTATTTTGACAGGTGTACAGAAAATATGGTCCACCGTATGCCGGCGTGGACCCGGATGTTTATTACGAATATCACGTGCCGATGACGTCACATCAACCAGGTGTTACATATATGTGGAAAACGAAGGCAGGCTCGTGCTCAAAGACCTGTGGCACAGGTACGGCTGAACTCATTCCTACTCATTAGCATTTTAGACTCGTCCAAAATGAAAGAAGTTGCAGACGACAATTTCAAATTGTTGAAAATTTTAGAATCTTTGTCACTCTTGATAGAAAACAATGTGGAAAATGCAGAAATTGCTTGTAACAAGCAATTTCTACATTTTCCAGATTGTTTTCCAGAACTATTTTCATAAGGGGAGTAATTTGGAGGGATTGTGTGGAAATGGGTTAACTCACATATTTAGATATTAAGGAACCCTTATTCTGATAATTTGTTATTGTTAAACGCATTACCACACAAATCCGTTTTTGGAAGCCATGAAGAAATATGATCATGGAAAGCTTTGTGAGAAAAGTAGAAATTGCTGGCTTGTAAATAATACTGTAGCAGATTGATAGCGGAGACCAAGATAAGAATACAGTCTGTTGACTAAATAACTTTGTCAGTCAGATTAGGTTAGGTTTCCAGCTAAGCTTCTTTTCTGCAATGTCGCGATGTTGTTATAGGCTAGTAAATGCCAATCATGCCCTTTAATTATCAAATAAAACGCCAATTGTTAGTTCGAGTGTTATATCACGGTGTAGTTCACTTATTCATGAGTTTCCTGGTTATTAATAGTATTAGACAGGGGCCCTGAAAATGACTTATCCAAAGACGTACACACGTAACCAATGGCGCTGTCGGGATTCAAACCCGCAACCCTCGACTGCTATCAGATTGTGTGACCACCACACTTACTACTCTGCCACGCAGGACAAAAAAAAAAAAAAAAAAAAAAAAAAAAACCGAGAAGAATGTTCCTTTTAACCCATTCCCACTCAACAAAATTTAAGACTGCTCCAAACCTAGAAAGAAGTTTCAGACGACAATTTCAAGTTGATAGAATATTTTTTTTTTTCGTCTTTTAGGATGGAAAACTTTGTTAATAACGAAGAAACGAAGAAATTGCTTGATTAAAGCAATTTCTTCAATGTCCACATTGTTATCCAATGCATTTTTCTTGATGGCATTAGAAGGAGGGATTGTTTGGGAATGGGTTAGAATGAAAATTCAGTCATGAAAATGCTACATTATACATGTATGATTTTGTTATAGTTTTGTCTATCAAAGTCTATCAAAATTACCGCATTCTTGTTGGCTGAAATATCCTTTCATACCTCCATGAAAATAACTATAATAACAATACAGAACTATTCTGCATGCTTGCGCTCAAAATGGTTAGGTGAAAAGAACTGCCCCCCCCCCAAAAAAAAAAACGGTTTTGTTTTTATACGCTATGATTAGATTTTTCGTTTCAGACCTCCGTGAAAAAATAAATTTGAACTATTTTCATGATATCATTTAACATTGTTTCGGAATCTCTATGTTCTCCAAGGAGTCCAAACATGCCATGTTTACAGTAAGAGATCATTTCAGGACGACAGGTGCCCATTATCACGTGTGAGAATACTGTATCTGGAACGGTCGCTGATTACAATTGTGACATCAACCAGAAGCCAGCTGAGAATCCACAAAACTGTAACACCCATCCCTGTCCGGCTAGGTTAGTAAACCCATTAGACAATAAATTTTTAGACCGGTCCAAATTCAAAGAAGTTGCGGAGGATAATATCTAATTTGTAACTTTTATAAAATCTTTGTCTTTTGAGCAAGAATTCTTATGGAAATGAATATTTTTTTTATTCAAAATTTTATCGCACGATTTTCTCCATAGCTTTTCCTTAGTGGACGTAAAAAGAAGACTTGTTTTTGAATGGGTTAGACTTCTTTGCGTTTATAAAACCCTTCCAGAAATATTCAAGGTACATTAAGGCATTCTCACACAATCCCGCTTTGACACCCCTCAAGAAAATGGTTTAGAAAACTTTGTGGAAAATGAAGGAAAAGGGGATCATTAGAGAATCTGGAGTCCAGCAAAACAGATTTTTGAAATGAAGATCTGATGTAGGACATATATACTAAAAAAAGAAAGACAGAAAAGAAAAAGAAGTGTGTAGTAAAGTAGTACGTTTTGTTTGTTTGCTTTAATTGGGTTTAACGCTACTTTTAACATTGATTCAGTTTTATCACGGCGGCTGGAGTACCTAATTATAGGTTCCTGGTATTTCTCACACCAGTACTACCACCACAATCCATTCCAAGCCTCCAGCTGCCCATTCCACTTAGGTTTAAGATTATCCACTCATTGGTCGGAGACAAATGTCGGAAAGGATATTTGCCGCAACCAGGGTCCGAACCCAGGACCCCGTGATTAGAAGTCTGACGCGCTACCACCTGCGCTATGGCTGCGACCCGTAAGGAAGTATGAAGAGTTTCATTTTAATTTGCAAAGAGAAAAAAAGTTTCGATAGTTAACCCTTTCTCGTTTTTCAAAATTTTAGACTTGTCCAAGTTCAAAGAAGTTGCAGACGACAATTAAAAGAGAGAGCAATTTGAAAAGTAACCAACCTACAGGTTAGAAAATATTGTGGGAAAAGAAGATATTGCTTGTTACAAACAATTTCTTCTTTTTCCCACAATATTTTCTCAAGCATAAAACCTCAGAGGCGTAAAATCCAGGGATTAACCAGGAAAGGGTAAACGCGCATCAGAAATGATCCATCTTTACGTGACGGGTCCTAATTGTGTTATCATGACGACCGTCCTCGTTTAACCCATTCCCACACAATGAAATTTTAGACTGGTCCAAAATGAAAGAAGCTACAGACGACGATTTAAAGTTGATGGAATTTTAATTTTTTTGTCTTTTTGGATAGAAAACATTGTGGATAATGAAGAAATTGCTTGATACAAGCAATTTCTTCATTTTCCACAATGTTTTCTGAAGCTTATTTCTTGAGAGGCGTAAAAAGGAGGGCTCGTGTGGGAATGGGTTAAAACATATTTCACGACAATTACTGTTTGCTAGACAATATCTGCGAGTTTCATATTTTTTATATAGGTGGAGAGCCTCGTCTTGGAGTACATGTTCAAAGTCGTGTGGAGGTGGTCAAAAACACAGAACGGTCGAATGTGTCCAAGAAAACAACAACGTGGAAACGGTGAGTTTATATACATGACAAAAAACACAAAATTTATGATGGTGATTAATTTTTGTATTTAATGGAAGATGGAAAGATATGTATATTTCACGAGAGATATGAATGTCGGATCGCGGCTGTAAATAAAATAATCGATAGATTAAACAAATAATGCATTTTGACCGGAAGTGCCTTTGAACTCTTATATATTAACCAATTCCCACACAAGGACGCTTTTTAACAAAACTCAAGTAAAATAATTGAGAAAACATTGTGGATAATGAAGAAACTTGTAACACGTGTAACACGTGTAACACAATGTTCTTTACAAAAAATAAAAAATAAATGAATAAAGGATTCTAAAATTCCATCAAATGAAAATAATCATCTGCGAATTCTTTCATTTTGGACCAGCTTAAAATAATGTCGTTAGTTTCTCACGGCAAAGATTGCTAATGACCTCCCTGTGAAATCTTAAAGTGTTTTCTTAAATTTCATCTTTTAATCTTATATCATGCCCCTGTTTAGCATCATAGAAATGCTGTAATCTTTTCTCATTACCAATGAGATCGATGAGTTCCGCCATTCATAAAAGTATAGCTCTTGACATCAGTCTTTCAATATTGTCTAAATCAAATTTTGCAAAAGCTTTATTCTTTTAAAATAATTTGAACCTATGAGAGAAGAGTCTGCATGTCTTTATTTTTTTTACCCCATCTAAATAATTAAAACAACACCAACAACAAACAACTATCAAAACCCTTGGTATTCTTTCTTCAGAAAGAATGACAGTTTCGAGGAAACTATAAAACTACTAATTAATTTAATCAATTAAGTTTTATTAACTTACTAATTAATTTATTCTGTATTTAAATTCCAGGTATTGAGCGAAAGTTCATGTCATACACAGACCAGACCGATCACAGCGTCCAGCTGTAACACAGAAAAATGTCCTGGCACTTGGAAAACTGGTGCTTGGTCTCAGGTTAGACTGTATATTGGTTTCAGATGAACATTTTGCGTAGTTTATTGCCGGATTGCCTTTAATTGACAATACTCACATGGAAACTTGCCAATTAACTTTGATGCATAACATAACATAACAAAACTTGAGCGATTGCCCCAAAGGATGATACAGGGTACATTGAGCATCGCGGAGAATCGACCAATCGCTGGCCCCGTCTATTTACGGCTTTGGTCACACACACTCACTCCAACAGAAAGTCCCGCTTCTAAACGACATTATTTTACAAAATTTATGGCCAGTAGCATGTAACAAAAGAGTAGAATATTTGGTTAGCGACCTAAACGATATTTAAATCGCCAAGCCATCAACAAAGTTAACATACGGCAAGTGTTGGAGTTCAAAATAAATTTCTGGTCAAAATGAATGGTTTCTTTTGTCGACTAAATATTTGATTTACAGACGCGTTTGGTAAAAAAAAAAGAAACGAAAATAATAACTCACTGAAGAAATCCTATGTTAAACATTTCAAATTAACATTTTTCTTTCATTGTAGTTTTATTTTTCATATTTTTCATCCACAGTGCTTCAAATTTTCATTACAGTGTTCCGAGACGTGTGGGCGTGGACTAAAATCAAGGACGGTCAAATGCTACAGTAGCTCGTCTTCCAGCAGTGTCGTGGATGATTCAAACTGTGTTGATGAGGATAAACCGGCGACACAAGATTATTGTGTGACAAAACCATGTAGATCAGACTTGAGTAAGATAATATTTACGTCAGACAAAAATAATCATTTGCATGGCACTTTCGACAATGTCACAATCCATGTGCCCAGAAATACAGAGACAATCTTGCTTAACCCTTTCCTGCACAATCACTGGTTATTACGTCCTTGTGATTTTATACTTGAGAAAACTTGTGTGAAAAGAAGAAATTGCTTGTGACAAGCAATTTCTTCTTTTTCAACAAGTTTTTCTACCCTACTGAATGGTTATTTTTCAAATTAAATCCACTATAAATTGTCGTCTGCAAAACCTTTGAAATTGGACAGGTCTAAAAAAATCTAAAGCAGGAAGGGTTAAGGGACCAACTCTATTATGAAATAACTTTCATTAAGCGATAATGGCTTTTAATGATAGGGTTTATTTCATTATATAGTATATAGTGAAAAATGTGAAAATCTCAAATAACACTTCAAAGATTTAAATCAGTTTTCATAGAAATAATCCTTGTGTGATCCTTTATCAGATTCTTTTTTTTTTCAAATGATAGGTTGAAAAGTATTGCAAAGATGGTTAAGTTTATATTGAATTCCTGAGAATATCATCTTTTTTTAATTCAGTACATTCAGGCCTGTGGAGCGATACAGGGGCTCAAACCAAGAGAGACAAATTATTAAAATATGAAATAGAAACATGATGCTCCCTATCATTTCTACCGTATACCTCCTGACAAATGGAATATATATATGTAACAAAAGAACAACGAGAACTACTACTTAAAACTCAAGTGTCCGTATCTATGCTTTTACGTATTTCTCTTTCCACCAATGACAGGTGGTTCGGCGTGCACGGACAAAGTATCCCATTGTTTTGAATCGTACGGGGATGATGTATGTACGGGTCAGTATAAGGCCTGGGCTAGAGCTAACTGTATGAAGTCGTGTGGTGTTTGTGTCGAGAATCCAGCAGGTAATAATTAAGTATCTTATATGTTTTGGTATAAAATTGATGTATAAAATGTAAAGACTGGGGCTAGAGATAACCCATCCTCACTGCAGGAAGTCCTGTGGTGTTTTTGTGGGAAAACAATCAGGTAAGAATCAGGTATCTCATGTGTTCTGTTAAGTGCGGGGTGGTGTTTTAGGGGTGCAAAGGCGTAGGTCACAGTAGAAAGTCAAAGGTCATTTTGTGACCATACCTTAATATCTTGACCATAGAATCCGATTATTATCAAATTTAACACATACATTTTTCCATCTTTATGCGAGGTTCCTAATTGTTTGTATAGGTCACCATGCAGACAAGGTTGAGCGTTAGATTTTGACCTTCCGCATATATCTTGATCCTACGGTCAAATTTTCGTATTATTTCACTATCTTGTCTATCTTGATCGTTCACATTTTTCAGAATGCGTTTTGTTAATTTTGCTAGCTAACCATAAGATCTTATGTTTCAATTCGAATCCATATTTGTTGACTTACTCGGAACTGATATGCAAAGAATCAGGGGTCTACAATAAGTAAGTCTCTGTATTTTCCAACTAGTAATTGACTTTGTAGCTAGCAAAGCGTCAGCTTTGATAGCTTAAGTTAACAGAAAACATTTTGAGGTCTCCACAAGTTCAACGAGTGCATACTGCCACTGGAGGCTTAACTATTAAATCCATTGACTACATACGCCATAAAAGTAGTTCTTATATATGTCAGGAATATTGAAACTCTATTCAAACTATCGAGAACTCCTTTAAAAGCATGTTATTGAACTCATTTCCACTCCATTCCGTTTTTTAAGCGTTTCAAGAAAAAAAGCTTTGGAAAACATTGTGGACAACGATGAAATTGCTTGTAACAAGCAATTTCTTCATTGTCCACAACGTTTTCTAGCCATCATGTAAGGGTCAATTCTAACATTTTTCACGCAATTTTACAAAATTATGGAACAAAGTCACGAATGGCCGTCAAAAATAAGATAAAGAATAAAATAATACAATCACATCGGAATGGTGAGCTCTGATATGAAATGTCAGACATCTGTATTGGTGTTTTGCGGACATGAATGTCGTTTCTACAACTAATTCAAGATGTAGTTACGACATTTAGATTGCTATACAATGATTTACGGTTTAGGGTAGCCAAACATAACCGTTACAGGAGAAAAAATCCAAACATTGACAAAGAAAACAACAAACACTAAGCAAAAAAAAAAAAAAAAAAAAAAAAACAACAAAAAAACACCACCACTACCAACAACAACAACAAAAATCTGAATGCAAACGACTATTTATACTAGACGAAATTGTTTCAGAATATGACAGTAACTGCAAGGATGAAGTAGACAACTGTAATTTGTACCAGACAGGATTCTGTACAGATTCCTCATATATGGGATGGGCGAAGAAAAACTGTCAAAAGTTCTGTAACTATTGTGAAAGTAAGTCAAATTTGAGCTTCGTTTTGTGTCCTCTGTGTCTGAATTGTCTATCAGAATGTGAACAGTATGTAATTGATGCTTGTATTATTCCGTTATCATGCCGAATAATTTGTTTTCATAATTCAGCAAAAACAAAGGAAGTGATCGGAGTCCTAGTTTTGGGTCAAAAATTGATTTAAAAAATCATTTTTCAAAAAAAAGTTCTAATGGCGTAATTAACAATCGGCGTTGTATTATTCGTGGAATATTTGTTATCAAATATTTTCCATAATTTCATTGCTTTATCTTAAAGAAATAATGTGTCGTATTATATATAAAAAGTTGAGTTAATGAAAAAGCCTATCGAATTTATTAAACTCATCATCCATACAGTTAAAAACACAGGAAAACCTCGTTTTCATCTGTTTATAGCTGAATCGTTTGATAAATTCAGTAGTTCACGACCCCCCATTCTATATAACATATTTCTCTTCTCTGCACTTTATTGGCTCACCTGAGCACGAAGTGCTCTAGGTGAGCTATTGTGATCGGTCATCGTCCGGCGTTCGTCTGTCCGTCTCCTCCTAAACAAACCATGGAATTTCAACCAAACTTCACAGAAACTTTACTTAGGTTTTGCTCTTTCAAAACACTTCAAAGAAATGAAGTCGACGAAGAACTTTGGCTACCGAGTGAAAAAAAATAAAAAAAATCTTCTCCTCCCATACGATATGACCCAGAGCTTTAATATTTGATAAATCATCATCTATTGACCCTCTTCCAAAATACTTCAAAAAATTACTGTACTCTGAAATTAGCCCTGTTCTGTGCGATCCCTGATTTTACATAGAAATTCAGAAGAAAATCTTTAATAATCTCCTCCTCACAAACAATAAGGCTTAGAACTTTGATATTTGGTATAAATCCTCATCTATTGACCCTTTACCTAAAATACGTCAGAGAATTGCTATATCTTGACAACTAGCCCTTTTTGTGTAATCTTTGATTTTACATAAAATAAAAAGAAATAAGGAAATCTTTGAAATATTTTCTCCCAAGTCATAAGGCCTAAGGCTTAAATATTTTGAATTATCGTATTCGGAAAATAAGCTCTTTTCTGTGCAATTCCTGATTTTTGAAATGAAAAAAAGAAGAATAACATCTTCTCCTCCTAAACCATTATGCCTAGAGCTTTCATATTTGGTATGTATCAATGCCGATTGACCCTCTACAAAAATACTTGACAGAATTACCGTACGCTGAAAATTAGCGCCATATGGTAGGATCTCTAAAGGTGAAAATCTTCTTTTCCAAAGTAAATTGGTGTAGGGCCTCGATATTTTGTATATATCATAAAGCCTAGAGCCATCATACTCAGGAGAGCGATATAGGACTATCCTAGTCCTCTTATTTTGTTTTAGCCCCGAAAACCACCACACAAGCCCCGCCAATGTCTGAAGACTGTGAAGATACAGATAATTGTGCCGCATATGGTCAAAATGTTTGCACAGAATATGCATCCTGGTCTAGTTCACATTGTAAACGATTCTGTAATCTATGTGGAGAAAAGACAATTCCAGGTACTTATAAACCATTCCCGCTCAATGACCCTTTTTGACGCCCTAAAGAAACAACCTTTGGAAAACATTGCGGAAAATGAAGAAATTGCAAGAAATTTATTCATAATCCACATTCTTTCTATCTACATAAAAAGTATAAAAAAAAATCCTAAATTTTATAAGCTTTAATTTGTCGTCTGCAGCTCCTTTGAATTTGAAGCATTTTAAAATTTTGCCATCTGGAAATTAGTGAACGAAACTCGAATTTGTGTCCTTAAAGATATCAAATGATGTAAGTATTCAAAATATATGTCTTCATTTGTTGAAGACCTAAACGTCGTAATTGCAGCTTGTAACTATGTTTAATTCGCCCACCAAAATAATTTTGCATATATGCTAATGGATTTCATTTTACAAAATCCGACAATTTGATAATAATTTTCGAATCATCGATGTCATTTGAAAAAACAAACAAACAAACTCGACCTTGGTTCTCGTGAAATATCGAAATTTTCCTCCGCAGCTCAAAGCAAATTTGTATCGTTACATGATTTTACCTATTTATGATCTCTTCTCCAGCAAAACCCACACTTATTGCTAGGTCCTTCAAAGAAGAAGGTTTGGAAAACATTCTGGAAAATGAACAAATATCTTGTACCAAGTAAAACCTTCATTAATCAAAAATGTTTTCCATCCAAAATTAAAGATCAAAAACTCAAAAAACATCAATTAAATTTTATCGTTGTTTTCATTTTAAATTTTGACCAGTGTAAAATTGTATGTTCCTGTAATGTGTTAAAGTACAAAAACAGTTGTAATAGCTTTTAAGATATTGTCATTTTGTCATTCTAGTGAATCAGAAAAAATATTTCATACAAGGTTTGAAAAATGATTTATCTGTCATTTAGCCAGGGATTTTTTTTTTTGGGGGGGGGCTACTTTATTATGTCCTTCCTTCTGTGCGTTAGTCTGTCCGTCGAACGCTAAGAACTCAGCAACAAGTTAGGGTAAAGTGTAAAAGGTAACACGATTGAATGTATAAAAGACCGATTACCCATTTTCACACAGTCATTTTTTCTTTCCCCAAGAAAAGGCATGAGGAAAACAAGGCTGAAAATGGTGAAATTGCTTGTTACAAGCAATTTCTTTATTTTCAGCCTTGTTTTCTACCAAGAAAGACTCCAATATTCAAAATTCTGCGACCAGAAATTGTCTTCTGTAACTTCTTTGAACTTGAACCAGTATAAAATTTCGAGAGTTGTAATCGGTTTAAAAATAAAACTGATGCCTTTTTTGGAACAAAAAATCCAAAGAGATATAACCCTTTTTTTCATCAGATTGCCAGGATGCAGAAAGTAACTGTGCAGCATATGGAAGAAGTGTTTGTTCAGAATATGAAGGATGGGCCAAGACTCATTGTAAACATTTTTGTGGATTCTGTGATTCGAGAAAAAAAAGTACGTATACCATTATCATCACATACTATTTAAGAATTTAAGGTTTCAGTTATTCTTGCTGTTCTAAAGTTAAGGTTTTGAACATTTCTAACAGAAAAATTGAAAGATATACGAGATTGCATGACGACTTATAAAAGATGTTTCAACCAATTTTAACATTCTTTTCCTCATGAAAATGTACCCATAGGCATGAGTTTTAAAACCAGAATCTGAATGCCCTCAACAACTTTCATGCGAACTTCGTGTATGAAATACAATGTATTATAATTTGGAAAATATTTCAATGATTTTTAGTATAATAACTAGTGTTGGTGATACTTCACCGTTGATCATGGGGCCTATATGTAATGTTTCTAACTATTTCATACGTACGTATGTGTGCCAATGTATGCGACCATAGACACTGAGCAGCGTGGATAGCCATTCAGGGCATTTAGAGTTTTGCTAATTGTCTAGCTTTACCTTTGAGCAATTACCTATTTATAGAGCGCATATTGACAAATATGATGAGACTGTGCAGATGTATAGGCTGATCTTAGTCTTTACCTGGCGCACAAGTGTAATACATGTAGTTGGAAATATGACGTTAATGCTCCATCTATGTACTTAAATTATGTAAATGTCTTTCAGGGGACGTGCTCAATAGCCCGCCACTGAAAAGAGGTAAGGAGGAATTGAATGCAAGACACTTCGTTTTATATTTTCATAGAGTTGTATATTCTTTGGAAAAGATTTCGCAGAAATGCGTCATTAATCGAATTTGCAACGATGCTAAAAGGTCAATGTAGTGTATCACTACAAATACTTCTTCTTGTTGTCCATCTTATTGACTATCAAGTTGTCACCCATAAATGAGCCTGTACGAGACATTTCCAACCATTTCGCATGTGCGTGACTCGCACACATTGAGCACCCTGGACAGCCATTCGGGGCAATTAGAACATTCGCCAATTGTTCAAAGAAACTTTGGGCCAGTTTCTGTCTACAAAGCGCAGAGTGAAGACTCTGATCAGACTGTGCGGATGCACAGGCTGATCTGAGTCTTTACTTGGAGCATATATGAAATGGTTGGAAATGTCACGCAAGCGTTCAAATGTCATACATCGAGTTTTCAGAGCCGAAATAGATTAAGTTTTATCAAAGAATAAAAATTGGAGTGAACAGGAGAAACTTGTGGTCACCAGCGTATTTTTTCTCCTGGGTGTTTTCATATCTATAAAGTAGCCTAATCAACCTTTTTAATTTTTGAGAAAATATTTAAAACTTCTTATCTCTAAAGTTTACTATTTGTTATCAAATGCAGTATAATTTGGAACCATACTAGGTCTTGCTTAACGAAATCATTTCGTGGAATTCTTTCGACAAAAAATAATTTCGATAAGGTAGAAATTGACGAAAAATTTTGATTGACAAAGAGTCATATAATAAGAGAAATATGAAATATTACTTACAACTAAGTGTTTTTAGAATCCAGAATTGACGACTTCCATAATTTATTACACAACAAAGTGAAAATATTTATTATTTGCAATTAGCTGAAAAAACAAAACACTTATCTCCAAACAAACAGAGGTAGATATTTTATTTCAATGAAGAAATGAAGAGATTTTTGTTTACATTGAGTTATGAACCTAAAATTTAATCACACTGTATAGATATACGAAGCAGATTAATACATTAGTGTGATTAAGTTTTCAGGTTCATACCTTAAAGAGCCGCGGCCGTAGCGCACTAGTAGTGCGTAGAACTCCGCACCAATGGGTTCCGGCCGCGGCTTATATTATTTCCGACATTAATCTCCCACCAACAGGTTGATAATCATAAACCCAAGTGGGTTGAGCAGCTGGAAAATGTATTAATAGTATTGGTGTAAGAAATACCAGGAATCTTGGGTTGGGTGCTCCAGCAACCGCGATATGACTGAAATACCTAAAAGTGGCGTTAAACCTTATTCAGACCAGCAATCCTACTTTAATGAAAAAAAAAACAAAACAAAAAACCAACCCTCGAAATTTTGTTTACGGAAGAATGAAAAAAAAAATTCAGCCAGTCTAAATGCTTCAATATTGATAGACGACATTAAAATCAAACCAGTTCCTTATATACATGGTGTTACCCGAGTTTTCACTGGGCATATCTTTTATGTAACGAGTGATTTTGAAATAGATAAAAACGACACATGCATCGGCAAAATGAACAACAATAAATGAACGCAGCTTTTTGTTGACATTCCCCATACATAACCTAACTTATTAAGTGTGCAAATACCGAAATTATATATTTATTTCAGAAGAAGCTGATCAACCAGATGTACCACCCCCAAAACGAGGTAAGTCTACTTCTACTTATTGTTGATCCATAATGAGCAGAACGTTTTAACCCATTACCAAAATTTCAGACTGCTCAAAATACAAGTGAAGATAACAATTTTTTGTTGATGACGTTTAGAAAATGTTTGTCTTTTGTGGGTAGAAATTAATGTGGATAACATAGAAATTGCGCGGGAAGGAGAGAGAGGAGAGAGAGAGTGTGTTTTGTGTAATATTGTTATATCCCTTGTGTATGATTGCTATTTCCTTCTAACTGTTAGATGACTATGTACGTAGTATGTAAGATGCCATTTTAGATGTCTACATATGTTTCCCGTTTTAGATAAAGGTATTTCTTGTAAACTTCTAGACGGCTTTTTCGTTTTCCAAACATGTTTCTGTCTTTGAATAAATATGAGATATGTTATCATTATCATCATTGATAGAGATTCCATGAAGTATCTAAAAAAATTGAGAAGAATGGATATATTTTAAAAGCACAAACACTTTTTTCTCATATACATTTAATTTCCTATATACATAATAGAAACCTAGGCCATCTTTGTATACAAAGATAATTTTTATTTGATGTCTTTTTATAGAGTTCAAGGAACCACCAAAAGTAACGCCAAACAAACCTGTCGAAAACCCAGTAATCGTTTCAGATGACGTAGAAGAAATTTACGACAGTCCAGAACTTATCAAAGATATTCTTGACGACACACCTGACGATGCACCTCCAAAACTTATAGATGATGAAGTATCGGATATAGATAATTTAGTTAACGACGTGAAAGCTACCGAAGATCGATTGAATAAAGTGATAAGCGCAGCAAGAGAATTGGCTATGTCTGGTACTATTGAGCCCCCAGAAAAACCAGTGTGTAATAATGTACTCACAGGTCCTGAGGGTCATATATCTATCACTGGAGAATTGGCACCAGGTAATTAAAATTGAAAAAAAAATAGCAAGGTTAGAAATAAGATTATGACTCCTTGCATGTGTTCATTTTAAAAACATTTCATGCCAGTCAAAGTCCAGGTAGAATTGAGACAATCTAACTCTCTAGCTTTTCCATATAGAATTGTTGAGGTGGTATGCCACTACCAATTCTTAATTATATTTTATCAATCTTTGTATTAAAGTGATCGAAATATATCGAGTGATTTCTTCGTGTTTAACATTAAAAACTTAAACATTTTGAAACATTTTAATTTAGTTTTGTCGATAAGACACGACATATCACGTTTGAGAGCCTGCCATCTTACAGATTACCTCGCTGAAGATAAAAATGTTTCTGGGACTTAATTTGAGTGCTATTTTTCCCACACTGTCGATTATTTCTTCGAAGATATGATTTTTTCTGGTTGCAATATCTTTACAGGCTCTACTGCTTTATCTCTCTTTACAATTGTTGTCTGTCTGTGCAAATGTTGTCTATCCTCCTTTCTTTTCAGGGGTTGAATGTGAACAAATTATCGCACTGCCGATCGACGACAAGATTGAAATATACTTTGATGACTTACGGATAAACTGTGAACAGGGTGAGAATTGGACAACACAATATTTAACTGTTGGCATATTCTTTTGGATTATCGTTTTGCTCTTTAGATGAAATTCGTATTTGTCCTGTTTTTCTGTTTTATTTCATTTTTAAAACATGTCTCTACTGGGATATCGTATCTTGCAGAACTCAAAAATCAAAATGACATTATTCATCCAACAAACCCTATAGTATGTTCTCATTAAAATCGCCTCCTCAAGATGATACAAATGAGTACATATAGCATATGGTTTGGAGGTGAAATAACAGATGTATAATGATATCACTTACCTCTTATCTAGAGCTCTCTTCTTGTCCAGGTCTTACATTTTCTGACTTACCGGCAATAGCTGGTCCAAGCTGAAAGAAGTTTCACGCGACAATTTAAAGCTTGTCCAAATTTTAAAAAAATAAGTGCCAGATAGGGTAGAGAACATTGTGTGATAAGATGGAGTTGACTGTAACAAGTAATTTCGTGTTATTTCTTTTTTTTCAACGGGTGTGATTTTATAAACTCTTTTAAATCCGACATTGAATGGTGATGGGGATTAAGAGAAGAGTTTTTGATATCCTTAACTTTGAAACCAACAGCATTTATGTTATAATAAATCTGATTTCATAACAACACAAACACCACCAAGACCAACAAAATTATATATAAGTTTGTATCTGTGTGTTTTAGGTGACGAGCTTAAACTTGTAGACGGGATAACAAATGAAGAAACGGTTGTCTGTGACTATCCTACCAAAAACAAGTTGCTATCGTCGGCAAATATCGCGATTTTGAAGTTCAAGGCGGCCACAGAAGGTCAAGGTTACAAAGCCGATTATAGATCAATAGTAAACGATGAATACGTCCCAGGTGACCGCTTTTATTTTTACCGTTTTGTATTGTAAATATTCTTATTAGAAAAGGGCAAACATGAACTGCTTGAAAAGGTGAAAATATATTTTTTGAAAATAGGATGATCAATTTTCTAGTGATTATATACACGACACAACTATTTAAAAAATAATTAAAGTTCATTAATATTAATGAATGAAAGGATATTTAGGTATTCTGCTTTCAAATAAAATATTATGTAGGCCAATCGTGATCGGTGCTTTAAGAATTGGCGTAATTTTTGAAATCGGCATCAAAACTTTAACATTGTATTTTTCATACCGTGAAAATTACTGAAATATATATTGAAAATTGAAACATATTTATGCCACGAGAAGAGCAGTCGTAAACTTATAGTTGACATTTTCTTTACTAAATGCAGCTTGTAGCAGAATAGTTACGTCAGCAACAGGGGAGATATCTAGCTCGAGTTATCCAATCAGCTCCTCGATGTACCCGGATGATATCTGTGATGTTTATATTGTGGGAACACCAGACAAAAATGTACAGATTGTCTTCAGCACGTTTAAAACACGGGGAGATGTAAATAATTGTAGTAAAAACGATAGCGTAATTGTAAGTAATGATCATTGTCATTTCATGTTTGTGAGTGATTTATTAGATGAGAAGCCTGGAGGTATAGACGCTTAATTATAAAACGGGTACATGTATTTGAATTCAGACGAGTTCAAAAATCAGCCAGGAATACGCTTGTATACCATAATGTTACGCGCAAGAGTTGAGAACGCCCAGTGGATAACATTTGATTGTGTCACTGTTGGATTATTACATTTATGATGAAGTCAAGATATATCAATTACGTCGCCATGTCATCCCTCTTCTATAATCGCCCGTCAAGAAAATTGTTTTGGAAAACAATGTGGAAAATGAAGAAAGAAGAAATTGCTTGTTACAAGCAATTTCTTCATTTTCCACGTTGTTTTCTATCTAAAAGGATAAATATTTTACACAATTTTTAATACAATACTTTATACAATTTGAACTTGTCGTCTGCAATTTCTTTGAAGACTGTGATCAGAG
Source organism: Fragum fragum (assembly GCA_946902895.1). Lineage (NCBI taxonomy): Eukaryota > Metazoa > Mollusca > Bivalvia > Cardiida > Cardiidae > Fragum > Fragum fragum. The sequence goes on from OX336380.1 coordinate 27,131,070, forward strand.
TCATTTTGATCAAGTGGGTTAAAAGTCCCCAAGAGATGAACTTGCATGCAGAGTTGCAATATTTCTGAAATACATAAGAACTACTTTTTATGACGTAGGCATTCAATAGATTTAGTCGTTAAGCATCCAGTGGCAGTTTTCACTCATTGAACTCTGAGAAGACCCCAAAATTTTGTCTGTTACCTTAACCTATCAAAGCTGCCGCTTTGCTAGCTAAAAATCTGACAAGGTTACCATATGAATTCCACTTAACATTCGTTTTCATCATTGTTATTTTCATCTAACTCGTCACTCTCAAAGAGAGATATAAATTGATAAAGCCTCGTTTTGATCAGAATGTCTCATTATGTAAAAGTAATAAACAATGAAAACTCATGTATGTAATATCCTGTATATCATTTGTCTATCTCGAACTTTTTCCATTTTATTGTTTTGAGCTTAAAGTGATCAACAATATTTGCTTAAACGTAAAAAAAACAAAAAAAAACAAAAAACAAAACAACAACAACAACCCCTAAAAAAACCCTTAACAACTTGAGTATGGTTAAAGCAAAAAATATTTTTCTGGCGCTGGAGGTCCTTTCTCTTTTGTTATCTACGTGGTGAAAAACGTTCAATAACTCATTTCTACGTAATTTTATGTTGACTTAATTATTACTGATTTTTTTAAAATGTCACTTTTGTTGGCATAGCAACCAGAGTTTTTAGCGGTTTTCAATTCTTCTAGCTATTTTTTACGGGGACCACCTAAGGAACATTTCTGCCAAATTTGGTTCAAATTGGCCCAGTGATTTAGGAGGAGATGTCGTTTAAAGAAATTGTTGAATAGATAAGCATATTGTAAAAAAAAGGAGCTTGCGAACGTATAGTAATGCGTGTAAAATAAATACCATTTCATCCTCGATCGACGAGACCAGTTATCTCGTCGGTATGGCACTGATCTCTCAATCTTTGGGGGCCGCCGCCATAGCGCAGTCGGTAGCGCGCCAGACTCCTAATCTTCAATCATGGGTGTCATGGGGTCGATCCCCGGCGACGGCAAATATTCTCTCCGTAAATTGTCTCTCACCAATGGGTGGATAATCGTAAACCTAAGTGGGATAGCAGCTGGAGGCTAGGAAAGGATGTAGTGGTAGTACTGGTGTGAGAAATACCAGGAATCCATTGTTAGGTGCTCCAGTCACCGCGATATGACTGAAATACTGTTAAAAGTGGCGTTAAACCCCATTCAATCAATCAATCAATCAATCAATCAATCAATCTTTGGGTCGTAAGTTCTATTTCCGGTTCGACCAACACTCTTCTGGCATTCTGACAATTGATTAAATTCATCGCAAAATACGTCGTTTCACAGATAATTAGTGCGCCTAATTGGAATGGTCATCTAGTAGCTCGGAAAGATTATAGTGGTTGTACTCGTTAGAGAAACGATAGGAAACAATGGATTAGACACCAGCCACTACGATATAACCGAAAAATTGTTGAAAGTAGAGTTAAATTATTCTCGATCGATTCAATTTTTTTCTTGTGTTTACAGGTTGTTGATATGGAAAGTGGTGAAGAAGATATGTTCTGTGGAGAGTTACGGCCCTTTATCTGGGAATCACGTGGTCCAAGAGTTCGAGTCGTTTATAGTGCTGGGACAGTGTTTACTGGAAAATATTCCGTTGTCGATTTATAAATTGCAACAATAATAGTTATATGTTGGAAGTAGAAATCAAATCTTTGGACTAAGTACCAGTATTTGGTTAACTAATTCCCCCACAATCCCGGTCTTTGAGCTCCTCCGGAAAAGGTGCTTTAAAAACAATGTGGGAAATAAAGAAATTGCTTGTTACAAGCAATTTCTTTATTATCTTCAATGTTTTCTACCCAAATAGACAAAGAGCTGCAAAATTTAATCAAATGTAAATATCGCCTGCAACTTCTTTGAATTTGGACCCTTTTAAAATTTTGTCGTCTGGTAATGGGTAAAGAAAACGGGATATCAGTACCAAAAATGAGCAAGTTGCGTTGTCATGGATATCAGACACTAATAATTAAATTGTTATAAATAATGTTTAGAAAACAACTTTAAGCCATTACCAGACGACAAAAATATAGACTGGTCCGAAATCAAAGAAGTTGATGTCGACATTATGAAATTCGTAAAATTTTAACATCTTTGTGTTTTAGAACAGAAAACTTTGTGGATAATGAAGAAACGCTTTAAGGAGCAAATTCTTTATTTTCCACATTCATTTTAAAGCTTTTTACTTTTTGGGACAGGGGCGTTCAAAAGGTGTATTGTGTCGCAATTGGTTTAAGCATTCTCAATTTTTTAAAGGTTATTTGACTGCTTTCATTACATAAGAAATTATTTGACAATGTATCATCTCATTTCCAAATATACCATTATACCGGCAGCTGTTGCTAGAGTCTTCCGATATACACACTATGTAACGCTTCCCGAGATTTTGGCCTCAAATTGAGGCAGCGGTAAATACAGATCCATGACAGGTTATCTTCATTCCAATCTATTAAGAGGCTATTAATTACTAGGGTCTGTCCATGCTGAATGTTTGACCTGGGTCCCTCTTTATCATCATTAGATTGACTGATAAGCCTGCTAGTCTCTCTGTTTCTTTCTTTTAACAAGCAACACATTGATTGTTAAACAAACGGCAAGACCATCATTCCACACTTTCTATACCATTTGGCACTCCATGCTCAATTGATAGAAACTTTGACCTGTCATTTGCACCCTCCTTGAATTTGAACCAGTCTAAAATCAGGTTGCATGGTAGTGGATTGGACAAATTGACAGGTTTACATATACATGTAGATTGCTCATTGGCAAATCAAAAACAAAGACATGTTTGAGATAAATACAACTTAACTTTTTCCTTTATTGCGATGTTTTCAAAGTAGTAATATACACCACATATATAGAGAGATATTGACTGCAAGATATATTTGCCATTTACTTATATCTTCTTGTTTGAAGTCCATTTTGTGAGGCGTTAGGGAAAATATTTACAGAAAAAAGGTTTATTTTAAATTTTTCTCACGTTTTTTTTCTTTCATTCAATTGATCGAAGTTTTAGTAATCGGCCAGATCAACCATATTCTCCAGAAGTTGCATTACAATTCAGTTTCACCTAACATTTAATTTTAACATTATATTAACACAATTTCTTGATTGACAGTCGCCATCTGTCATAAGGTAATGCTATTCAAAAACTATTTTCTGTATTATGTAAGAAAATATGTGATTTATTTACAGACATTATATTGTAACTAAAAATTATTTTTCTAACAAAAAAATCCAAAAAAGATGTACACCACTTGTGACTTATGTTTTCTTCAATAAATGGAAGCCAGTGGTTGTATTATGAGACTTGCTATCTATATAGATAGAAAAGAACACACTTATCCTCTCTTTTTTCCTAAGTTTGATTGTAGAGCATCCTATGCCACTTTGAAACTAGAGGGACTTCAGTGCCTGTATCGCTACACAGGCCTGATTGTACTGATTGAGCAAAATAATGGTGTTTTCAAGATACCATATATGGATATAAGCCACGACCATAGAAGGAATGTTTTAAACCGATCAAAACTGATGGAATTTGAAAAGAGTCACCAAATGACTATTCCAGTGAAACTTGATTGAAATCCATCTACTGGTTTCTGAGAAGCAGGTTTTTAGCTCACCTGAGCACAAAATACGGGGTGGGCGAGGTGAGCTATTATGATTGGTCATTGTCCGTGTCCGTCCGTCCGCCCAAAATTTATTTAAAGATCTCCTCCTCACAAACCAGTAGGTTAATCAAGCTGAAACTTTGCAGGGATGATCCTTGAGTGAAGCTCTACAGAAGTTGATAAAAGAATTTTATTCCGTGAAAAACTTTGGTTACCGCGGCATTTGAAAACGGGAAATTTTAGTGAATCTTTGGATTTCTTTTAGAAACTATAAAGCCAAAGGCATTAATATTTCATATGTAGCATAATCGCATGATTCTCTACCAAGTTTAAAAAAAAAAATCCCCGGGGTCAAAAAAGGCCCTGCCCCTGAGGTCCGAAGTTTGGAAAAATGCTTAATCAGAGCAAGTTTAAAAGACTTTTCCTCGTAAACTATTACGTCTAGGACATTTCACACTTAAAATTGTGCTCCTAGGGTCAAAAACGGTCCTGCAATAAGTGACCAAAATAGGAAAAAGCGCAAAAATTTGATTAAGTTTAAATAAAAAAATCTTCATTTCCAGACCAAGGGCATTTATATTTGAAATTTAGCATAGCCTGACTGTTGTCTATCAATTTTGTTTAAATCATTCCCATAGGATAAAAAAAAATCCACCCCTTTTCTTGGTGTCCAGTGTTTGTAAAAGTACTCAATTAGACCATGTTCAACAGTCCTCTGCTCCCTATCTACAAAGTCTAAGGCATTCATTCTGGTATATAACCATATGGTTTTTCTACTATGTTAGCTAAAATCAGCCCTTTGATAATACATGGCCCTTCCCCAGAGGTCCAAAATTTGGAAAACGCCAAAATTGAGGAACTTCAAAAGTCTTCTCCTTCTAAAATATAAGGTGAAGGACATTCATATTTGGTATGTAGCATAACTAAATAATTTTGTACTTTGTTACAGGAAAATTTGCCCTTACTGACAAAAAGGTCTCTTCTCCAGGGGTGGAAAATCATGGGATGTCATGGGTTAGATCCCCAGCAGCTGCACATATCCTTTCCGAAATTTGTCAAGTTTTGAAAGTACCACCCAAGGAAAATATCTGCCAAGTTTGGTTCAAATTGGTCAAAATTTTTGAAAAAAGGTAACCTCAGGAACATCCTTGCAAAGTTAAGTTCAAATTGGCCGAATGCTTTAGGAAAAGAATTTTTTTTAAAGAATTATTTCATTATTTGTCTAAGTCTGATAAGCCTGGTCCGATTTTGAAAAGGATGCCTAAAGAAGCATTCCTGCAAAGTTAGGTTGAAATCGGCCTTGTGGTTTAGAAAGAGAAGATTTTTTAAAGAAATATCCAATCACATCTCTATAGTCTAATTAGCCCGTGTTTACCACGACCCTAATTTTTGCAAATAAAATTTCACAAACAAGTTTTAAAAGGGTCACCCAAGAAACATCCTGCCACATTTGATTGAAATTTGCCAAATGTTAAGTCTCGGAGAAGATTTTTAATGAATTGTTGACAACTACCGAAGGACGATGGATGGCGCGCAACGGACACAGGGTGATCACAAAAGCTCACCTTGAGCTAAAAAGGAAATTGCTTATTACATATCTATCAATTTTTTTATTTTTCTATGTGTTTTCAAAGCAGAGTTTCTTGGGGGCTGTAGAAAGCAATATTGTGTTGTAATTGGTTAAACAAAATTTCAGGGTTACTTACAAAACTATTTTTGTATGTTAGTAAAAGAATTTCATAGATAATAAAAACATAATGGAAGATATTATGGTTATGGTTGATGTCCTTTTCGATTTCAACAACAACAAAAAAAAATCCCGAGCTGTATTTATTTTGCATGGAAAATGTATGATGTACGCGGCTAAATAAGCTGTAGCTTTGAGGTTTTTGAAGCTCAACAACAATGATGAAGATATTTGATAAGGGGTAAACTCCAATTTGGTATGGGTTTTCATAATTTATTTATATTGATACCTGTTTTCAAATCTAACTTACCATTATAACTATTATTGGCAAAGTTTTTTAATCAATCTTATGTTATAATAAAGTTCATCTGTGCTTTATTCAAATAACTTTTTTTAAGCAATTTAACAAAAGAAAACACCAGAATCACAATGAAATAAAGTAAAAATGGAATTCGTTTAAACATTTCAAATCTACAGTGTTCTCAACCAAGCGATATGAATTGAAGATGGAAAAGAAGACTTGGCCATGATATTAAGCTTCTTTCCTTTTCAAGTATTTTTTTTTTTATTTTATTTTTTGATCAACTAACCAAATTACCAGTCCAAAACGCAGCATTCAAAGGATCCTTTATATATATCATTATCAGCTAATACTTTTCCTATGGAAGCATTTCATTATCAGCTAATACTTTTCCTATGGAAGCATTACCAGACGACAATTTTCAGACTTGTCAACGTTTAAAGAGGTTCAGACGACATGCCCAAGTGCATTTGAATTGAGAAATTATTTCAATATACCGGGAAAAAACTTGGGAGAAGGGAGAGATTACAATTTCTTTTTTTCCATATTGTTTTTTCTCAAAAATACCAGACAGTGTGGTAATAGGTTAACTTAAAGGTATTGATATTAATGAATAAAGATGTATGTAACATTTTTTAAAAACTGTCTGCATCTCTCTCTTTGTATTAACCCATTCCCACACAACCCCTCCTTTTTACGCCCCTCAAGAGCTTTGGAAAACAATGTGGATTATTCACAATGTGTTTTTTTTTTATCCAAAATGACGAAAAAATTAAAATTTCATCAACTTATTTCAAGCAACTTGTTTTAATTTTGTCCAGTCTGAAAATTTGTTGTGTGGGAATGGGTTAAACTAGCTCATCAAATCTCTAATTAATGTTTCTTTCTACACGTATTTGTAAAATAACAGAACTTAGATTTAAAACTCTTTTGAGAAATGGTTGTTTATTGAATGCATGAGCTCTGTTCTCTTGACCACAAATGTGTAACTTACTAAAACAAATTTGTGTTGGTTCATCATAATGCCCATAAACCCAAAATAAATAAACAAATAGTGAATCTGCTGCCACTACTATCAGTAATTTGATGTTATCAATCAAATACATGCTGGGCTGTTTAATATTTTAACTGTTAACTCTATCTGGTGGATTTGGCCAAAATCTTAGGAATCTCGGGAAGCGTTACATAGTGTACACGTTTTATAACCTGAAAAGTATCACGAAATAAAGCTCGACATTCAAACTTTTCATTTTAACAATATGACTCATCTTTATTTTATTCCTTCAATACTTCGATTTTAGTTATGTCAATCAAAAATGGTGAACTCTGATGATCGAATCCATGATTTCTTACTTCCATAAAAAGTTAGTATTTAGGTAATAATTTTGTATTATTACGCACTAAGTATTTCTGTAAAAAGCTATCTCAAACTGATCTTTTCTGACAAACTGTCGTAATTTAATTTTAGTTTCGTCTGTCAAGATTTTCTTTTATCAAGATTCAAACAATTTGATTGGCTGTTGTTTTTTTTGCACTTTCATGAACAAAGTTTTGAACTCGCAACTATTTTGTATGCTTGCGAATAAAAAAATCAACTCTATACTCAAAAATAGTTAAAGATTTGCTTTAATTTGTTTGATACCATTGGGTTATAAGAAATGGAGACTTGTTTTTGTTCTCATTGAGGTATGAACCTACAAACTTAATAACACTTAATATGTGAATCGGCTTCGAGTATACTTACAGTTTTATTAAGTGTCTAGGTACCTTTATGAAAACAAAATTATTCTCTTTAATTAAATAAAATTTGCCGTGACAAAATGGAATTATACGAGGTGATGAGAATAAAGTTGTTTTCATTGAGGTATGAATTTAAAGTACGAATTAATACGCTTCGTGGCTTCATACTGTTTAATTTGCTTTTGAGTCTCATTTTCACCTCCATGAAATACCAAAGAAACACACTAGCTAAAAGTCTTCACCTCTTAATTTGTTTACTAATCTTCACATAGTCAATCAAACTAGAAAAGCTTGAGATGGTTTGTGTCCAAATTTTGAAAGTTCCAAAATTCGTATTTACTGAAAACTAGACGTGCTCAATTCTAAATCTGTAGAAATCTTTTAATCGTCGTCAATGTTTTTGTATACTGACTTTCGATTTGGACCTTTCTACGCAAGCTCCCATAATGTGCGAGTAAAGCTTTAATGTGCTTGAGTTGTTTTTAAAGGACAACTTGTGTCAATCCCCATCCTTCAACTGTGACCTTGACTGTTTCTAGGGGACTTACGCTCATGATGGAAAACAATTATTCTAATTCATATAAAATTCTCTTATTGAATGTAGGTGATATGGTCCAGAAAAATTGCTTTCAACTGCCAAAGTGACCTTTTAAAGGAATATCTACTCGTAAAGGAGAATTGTATCGTTACTTTGAAATCTAACCCAATGGAAGAAGTAATAGTCCGGACAAATTCGGACGTATTGACGCAGGGACGGATGGTCTGCACATACATACACCAAACTGCAATTGTGACAATCATACCTCGCTCACGTGAAGTCGTCTCCACTAAATGAAAAATCAATTATCCCTAAAATTGACCAACCGCGGCTGTCAATCAAGGAATCAGTCGACCAAACTAATCATTCGTTCAGCCCGGAATTCTAATCTGAATTCCGAAATTGGCCGCAACTTTTAAGAAACTTTTTTATTGATTTTGCGACTTAAACGTCGTAACTACAGCTTGTTCAAGATGTAGTTACGACGTTTTGGTAGCCAACCATCTATTTCAATTTCTTGTCACATGCTATTGGCTATGAATTTTGCAAAATAACACCGTTTGACATCGAAGCGGGACTTCCTGTTGTAGTCAGTTGGCGGGGCCGCACAGCGTAAGAAGGCGTGGCCAGCGATTGGTCAATTTATGTCTTTATCATACCCAGTTAAATTTTTAAAACACTTTAAATTTTGACATTAAATACATGTGTCCAAAAGCGCATAATATTTCGAATTTCCTTTCCTATGTTTATGTTCTTGCAAGTCCGTTCACAGTAGATTTTCGTCTTTCCAGATTCAGGTGTTTTGATTGACTAATTTCATGTAAAATATTTGAACATGCAACTATTTTTATTCTTGCGCACAAATCTTACTCAAAACTAAGATGATATTTGCTTTATTTTGCTTGGTTACATTGAATCATAAGAAATGAAGATGATATTTTCTATTTTCAATGAGTTATGAACTTACAGCTTAATCCATGTACATACAGCGTGATTGGTTTTTAGATTCATACCCCAATAATTACAATATATATAAAAATATATTCTCATCATTTCTGAATTGAATGAACACTGCATTAATTACGTAGAGATTCTCAAATATATTTATACTACTGCAAAGAAGGCTGTTTAAGCATTATTATTTTATTGAAAATCAAGGGATTTCGAATTTACTAATTGTCCTCTTGAAAATATAATGCACCCAGAATGACTCAGAATAATAACATTGAAAAATACAGGTCAGTGACACGTTGCTGTCATAAAATCAAATTTAATCATTGTGTATAGATTATTTGATTATATCTTCAATTCGAATAGAATATGTTATACAAATATATCTTTTATTACTTGCCAACCTAATATGTCACCTTTTTTCGACAAATCCAGATTTTTTTGATATTATTTCTACTTTTGATCTGATAGACTAAACAATGACCTTTTTAAACTTGGAAAAACAAAAAGGGTAGGATACAGCAGAGGTCATTCGGAAATGGTATAGTTGATCTTTCCTCAGCGAGCACCTCTATTCATCCATTCACACACAATGACGCTTTTAAGCGCCCTTTAATATGGAAGCTTGGAAAAACATTGTGGAAAATGAAGAAATTGCTTGTGACAAGCAATTTCTTCATTATCCACGATGTTTTTTACCCTAAAAGACAAAGATTTTGAAGGTTCCATTAACTTAAAATTGTCATCTGCAACTTCTTTGAACTTGGACTGGTCTAAAATTTTATCGTGTGGGAATGAGTTAAGCGACCACTTCGATTTGGCGACCACAATCAAACTTCCCTTTCAAAATCAAAGGATCTCATAAAGACGTGGTCGTATTTGCTCCTAATTTCAATGTCATTGGGTCTCATTAGAATCATCTCAGCGAGACGCTTCTAATGAGTCCCAACAACATATAAATTAGGCCCGATTCTGTAATGATTTTCTATATAATCGAATCAATCCTTTATATATTTCACAGAAATGAGTTTAAGCGACTATTTTCTTAAGCGACCACTTTTTGGTTGTAACACGAGTGGTTGCTTAATACAAGTTTACCGCATTTTGAAAAAAAAAAAAAAAAAATAAAAAAAAATAAAAAAATATTTACATAGATTTGCATAGAATGGGGCGGGAATTCAAGATTCAGAAATTCTAAAAAAGAGCGAAAACTCTCCTTCCAGGCAAAAAATTGCACCACTCAGACCTTTTTTGCTTAACGGATAACAAATTTTCTTGTTTGTGCTGGGACAACGGTGTTACCAGAATCACCAAGAATCCATTGAAAAAAAATTATAATAGAAGAAAAATCCACGTGAAATTCCACATCCTTTCCTGCATCAAACATTTTTTTCTACATAATGGTAGTCGTCATGGGTAAAGAAACCATCTGTAAATATTCCGGATAATCAAAGATGGACTCGTAAATTTAGGATTTATAGACAGGTTTTTTTGAATTTTTTTTATTGAGGTCACACGTAGTGCGTTCTCGCAAGAAATATTGGGCTGGGAGTAGTATTTGAAGTAACAACAATACAAACAACAATTGTTCAGAAATCTGGTAAAATCAAACATTTTTTAAGCAAATCTATGTCGCTACCATAGATCTTGTTGGATTTATTGGCGGAAGTTTTAATGTAGGACGGGAATCAGTTACTTCTGGTGGGTCTGGTTCACTAACTTCCGCTTCGTGAGTTTTGTCTAGATCTAAATTCTTAGTCTTGTCTAGATCTAAATTCTCGATTTCTTCTGTTATTTTTCCAATACTTCTATCCAAACTTATTTGTGTCTCGGGTTCCGTTGTGACGGCGTACGAGTTTCGCATGACGGCAGGAAGACGGAGTTGCGGTCCTTGTCGTTTTGGAACTACTTTTGGTTGGGCCTCCTGTATTGGCTTTAGAGTTGACTTTTCTCTCTTAGCTTTCATTAGTTTATATCTTGTGTAAGATCTTTCCATCCAACTTTGAACTCTTTCCTTTGCAATATTTTCTTTCAATATTACTCCCTTTTCCAAACTTTCGTTCATCAGGGTTTGCAAATATCGTTTCCTTCGCTTTTTGGGATGATTGAATTGAATATAATTTTCAATATCACGTCCAAACGAGTCTATAGGCTTCCCTCCATATCTGCCAAAAATATCACTCCTGCTTTCAGGATTGTGTCTTCTCATTCTCATACATTTTTGAAGAACTTTTTGTCGAACTAGTGCACGCCTTACGAAAGCTTTCGATTTCTCGAAATTGTTTGCAGACTCGTCGTGCGCATGATCAAGATATTCGGCAACGACGTCATATCGGTTTTTAATGACGTCATTAATCACCATCAGATATTTCCGTCGCTTGTTCTCTAGTCTATGGCACGCTCCAACTCTGCCTGAATCCATTTCTTTTAGAACAATTCCTTTAATCTCTCACAACTGTTTCTGAAAAGATTTAGGAGTTCGACAGTTGGAGGAGAAAATTAAATCAAAAGAACTTCTGTACCTAATGATAAAAATATATGATTGCCGCAGCTTTTACATGATAAAAACTGACTTTTCCCCAATTTCCCCGTGATCCCACTTTTTTTTTAAACAACTCCTCAAGAAAAGGTAACATTGTGGTAAAAGAAGAAATTGTTTGGTACAAGACCCCAACCCCCAAACACTCATCAATATTTCATAATTCCTCAAAACAAACAAAACAAAAAACAAAAACAAAAAACAACAACAACAACAAAAGAGAAAACAACAACAACAACAACAAAAACAACAACAAAAAACACAAAAAACAAAAACAAAAAAAAACAACAACAACCCCCCCCCCCCACAAACTATAAGTGTCGACTTTAATGTCTAAGGAATTGGGACCAGGCTAAAGTTTTGTGGTCTGGTGATTTGCAGACGTCAGAAGTTATATTTAAAGTTCTTACAAATGAAAACATAGGTGTTTTGTAAAAAATATAATTCTGCCATCATTTTACTTATCATATGCATCAACACGAACCTTTCCATTAATCACTCTTATTTGCAAGTCCAATGAAAAAATGGATAACGGGGAATCCGACTGGTTGAAACATATATCTCGGCCAATCGTAACCCTCGATATGGAATAAAATACCAAAGTTTGATTTTTAATCGGTAGGGGAATACGGTTCCCAATTTCTATTTACATTTTCGTGGGTTTCTCTTTGTACTTTCCTATTTCTACCCATCCTAGTAGATAAAATGTATTGGGTATGATCAGACATTATAATGAAAGATGTCTTTGTCAAGTTTGGTATTTAATCAAGATATCTACAAGAAAAATCTATATCTAATAAACTATCTTGAGATCGATCGTCTCACATATCACAAAGACCCTGTAATAAGTGAACGATGCTAGAAATAAGTGAAGATTTAAAGTATAACTACATTTTAACCTTTGTCATTCTGAATAAAATCCTCTCCAGCATTATGTTAAAATCAAAGGACTGAAAGCACAGAAAACGCTCATTTTTGGTGAGCAATTATTAAGAAATTTAATGGTATAAATAATGCTAGCTTTAAAGGGGGAGCAGGAGGTCTATACAAAGATCAGACTGCACATATGTACAGCCTGATTTTTGTCTAGACTTCCTGCCCAGACAGGAATGTTCCGGGTTCAGCATGGCAAGGGTTAATTGTACTATTCCTGAAAGAAGACAACTGACAGATCGCTGTACCGCCCACTGAGCGAAGAAAGGAAGTTCCACTTCAATACTAAATAAGAATATGATTTTTTTTAACGACCGGGGGGACCATTTTTTTCTTGATGGATTATATATCTAAATAACTAAAAGTATACCTAAATGACATAACATACAGGTCAAGGAAACAATAAAAGATGTTTTAATTGATCGCGAGCGTCAATCAAAAACGTCGACGTCATAGATCTAGACTGAAATTGAACTTCGAATCCCGACGTTTATGTAAACCATTTCTGTATAATTTAATTGTTATTTTCGTCTATCAAAAACGAGCGATCTGATTGGTCGAAAATTTTAATTCATACCTCCATGAACACAATTTTGAGCACGCAGCCATTTTGTATGCTTCCGCACAAAATAGTTCTATACAAAAAGGTATCAAAATTTGTAAAGTTTTGCTATTTCTCGCTCAATGCTATTAAATTATAAGAAATGAAGGGAATATGTTTAGTTTTCATGGAGGTATGAACCGAAAAACCTAATCACACTTATGTATGAATCCGCTTCGCGTATTCATACAGTGTGATTAGTTTTTTCGGTTCATACCTCCATGAAAACAAAAAATATTCTCTTCATCTCTTAATTGTTTGTCGACTTAAACATCGTACATACAGCTTATTCAAGGTGTAGTTACGACGTTTTGCTACTCAACCATTTTTTTTTGTTTTTGTTTTATACGTTACTTACATAAATATTGCAGAATAACACCGTTTAGCATCGAAGTCGAGCTTTAAATCGGAGGTAAGTGGGCGTGGCCAGTGACCCGTTTATCATTGGCGCCTCCACCAGGATAAACCTGCGTACTCGTTTTTTCAACACCTAACAACGCATCCTCGTGAAATAGTTTTTCATATCTAGAATAACCAGTTGATTATTCTATTTATTATATACCTTATTATTTCACTTTTTATTAACATATCGAAACCAATCTTTTTGATAGAGAGAAGGTCTATTGAAAAATTGCGGATAAATACATGATTAAAGATTTATTACAGAGAGTGAAACTGAAAAGTGTTATATCGTCACTCCAGTGACGATATCAAAATTTATAACACTGAGAAATCCCAAGATTTCACAGCAAGGTATACAATAAAAACGTTAATTTCATAACTTTTCTAGGATCATTAGCGAAAGCGAATAGAGAGACTTAAATGGCAATTTATCATTTCATTTTTTAGAAGACAAACATAATAAGAGTTCTTCTTTTCGAATACGTCCTTTCTTCAATAGAAGATTTTTTTTGTACGATGCGACGTGTTCATTCATCAATCGTGTCAATCTGATAATGGATGAAAATTGAATAGAATTTTACATTATATCATATATCTTAATTAGGATATTGATTACTTATGTCTCGGTATTGAAAACTGATTGATTGTATGCGTTTAATCCATTCCCACAAAACAAAATTTTAGACTGGTCCAAATTGAAAGGAACTGCAGACTACAAGTTCAAACTGATTGAATTTTATTTTTTTTTCGTCTTTTTAGAGCCGCCGTCATAGCGCAGTCGGTAGCGAGTCAGACTGAAATACTGTTAAAAGCGGCGTTAAACCCCATTCAATCAATCAATCAACCAATCAACCAATCGTCTTTTTAGATAGAAAACATTATAAACGGTGAAGAAAATGCTGGATACAAGTAATTCGTTCATCTTCCATAATGTTTTCCAGAGCTTTTTCTTGACGGGCGTATATAAAAAGGAGGGAATGAGTGGGAATGGATTAACGTTACAGAACAGTATTTCAGTTATATTTCGGCGGCTGGTACACCTAACCATTGTTTCACATAATTTCTAACACCTACCTCCTACCACAAAATTCGATCCATGGCACCCCTTTCGTACCCCACTAAGGTGCACTGCTTTTTTTCAATCGATTGCGAGACAAGTGAAGAAAGCTGTGATGACTTTTGTGAAACATCGGAAATATTGTTTACCGAGCTTTGGTTCGAACTCACGACCCCAGAATTGAAAGGACTGTGCGTCACCGGCTGAGTAATCCGGGCGCAAAAATATAACAAATGCGAAACATTGATTTTCTTGTGTGGTCGCTTAACCCATTACCAGAAACAGAGTTATTCTAGACTGGTCCAAATTGAAAAAGAGAGACCGGCGACAATTAAAAGTTTATGAAATTTTAGATTTTTTCAATAATGAGGGTAGAAAACATAGTGTAAAATGAAGAAATTGCTTGTGACAAGCAATTTCTTCATTTTGCACAATTTCTTTCTATTTTTTTTCTTGAGTGGCGACCAAAAGCGTCATTGTGTTGGAATGGCTGAATATTAGTTTACTGTAAATGAAATAAGATTAAATATTTGCTATTACTAAACAATTTAACCATTGTTTCAGCATTTCCTCTCTTAGCGGTCAAACAGTAATCTAATGAAAGCAAAGTAGAACAAGAATTTGTTTTTGACAAACATTTTTTTCGATTTTGTTTTCATTTCAATACGACTATAACTTTTATTATCTTTCTTTTGTTAAGAAAAGTAAGTTGTTTGTAGACATTGTCGTCTGGTAGATGGTAATAGAAAAAGTGTCAATATATACGAGATAAAATTTAGCCATGAAAATTTAATAATCTTGTGCAATTTTCTTTTCGTGCTAAGGCAATAATTTAATCCCAATTCAACCGAATATTTGATAAATTACCTAACCCCTATAATAATCTATAGATTACGTCGCTGTATACATGCGACATCCATATAATTAATCGTTGGAGAAATAAAATAGAAAAGTTAGGATGGCTTCTAAGAAATGATACCATTTACAACGTTTTTGTCTTTCAATCGAACGATTGCGGATTGAATCCCAGACTCAGCAGTGTGTGACTATTAACCAAAAGGCGATATTGCATTCGCTTTTTGTCTCTCGTCATGCCGCGAATAATTCGTGAATTCGCCTCAATACCTAAGCTATTCAAGCCCTTTCTCTAACAATCCCTGTTTTTTAGTCCCTGTGATATTATCCATGAAAAAAATGATGGAAAAGGAAGAAATTGCTTGTAACAAGTGACATCTTCATTTCCAACAATATATTCGATCAAATAGGGCGGTTTCATTTAGAATTTTACTCATTTTATAAATTTGTTTTCTATCCCTTTGAATTTGGACAAGCCGAACATTTTTTTATGAAAAAGTTCAGGGTTAAGACATAAAGATTGTTTTTCAGACAATCTTATCTTAAACGAGCCTTACTGAGCTTAATAAGTTTTCTAGTCTAGACAAGTCTTAAAGAAATCGAGTAACAAAATGTGTTTCCACATAATTAACAGATCTGTACTTTTGACCCATTCCCGCACAATCTCGATTTTGACACCCTGAAGGAAAACAGCTTTGGTAATGGGTTTAAACACAATTCGGGATCTGTATGAGGGTTAAGAGGTTATGGGTATGTATAGACGATATGGACAAGGCAAGGATGCTCGCCAATGAAAACAAGAGTAGCTGAACGAGAAAATAAAGATATTAAATATTAAAAAGATTGACACATTACTTTTTCAAGAGTGCCCCTTTTATTCTCATTTCATTAGCTTCTTTACAAACGCCCAAGTTTTACGCGGAAATTCGTTAAGATACAAGGCAGCTTGCAGCCACGGTGCAACGAAATACGATCATCTCAGGTAACAATTTGAGATCATTTAGCAAATGGCTAATGTTATGCCGGACGGGATTCGAACTCCGAACCCTCTGATTGCGATGTATTATTCCTATTACATCTACTATACTATGTGCTCTGGTACCGGTAAATTTATGAGGAAAGGCGTTATGGGTGACCAATGAACCGTTTTACAACTCCAATGCTACGGTATACGGCGAATTGGGTAGATAGCCTAATTTTAAAAATAGACATTTCCAAATAATAAAATATTGGTCAAAATTAATGTCAACAGATATTATACTATTGAAAATGATTCACGATACCCCATTTATTGATGATTTAAAAGGAAAAACTAATTGGATCACTAAATTAAAAGAAATATAAGGTTCTCATAGCTTTGGAGATGTTTTGGAAAACCCCAATAATTACAATCTTAAAAGCTTCACGGTGATGTTTAAAAGACGAGCTCAAGATATATATACGGAAGTGATTCATTGTAATTGAGAACAGTAGTGTACTTTCTATTTCTTATATAAGTTCATAAAACCGTCTTTAGAAATAAGTTTATATTCAGAAAAGAATATTCCTAAATCACAACGAATTCAACTCTCCAGAATTAGAACCTCATCAACATAGTTTATGAAAAGAAACAGGAAGATATGAAAACAATAGAATCCCTAGATCAGAACGAATATGCCCGTGGTTTCAAACAGGCCAATTAGAAGTTGTTTTAGTTTGTGTTTTATTTTCTGGTATCAGAACAAACTTCCAAAAACCTTACCTTATAAATAAACACGAGTTCTTACAAATTGATACAACGTTTAGATATTACACAGGCATAAACTGTATTACGACTTAGCAAATATTAACAGATGGCGTTCGACCGACACAGTGCTATACCTAATACATGACATTAAACTACTTTTATCAAGAAAAGTGTTATTATAAAAGATGTAGTTATTCGTATCACTTTCACTGCACAGTACATCTGTCCTTTTGTGTTTATTTTATATGTATTATTTCATTTCTGATACTGAACGTTTGAAAACAATAGACATGTATTGAGTAGAAATTTCAATCCTTTTTACTCTCCACGATATATCTTTTAATAGTAATTGATTCGTTTTGAATAATAGAACATTTGAATAATAGTCTTCATTATGAAAAATATTTTGGGCAAAAACTATTGGGAATCAATTGGGCAAAACAGAGTTACTATCTTTCACCTATCATTTTACTGAAAGTAAATGGTATAATCCTTAAATTATTGTGTATGACGAGATACGTGTAATTGTATTAGTCTGTAAAATCTATCTATATCCTATCCATAATTGAACTTTCCATCGTTAAACTAGTACAATAATTTCACTCCCGTTTTATTACTTTCAAATACTTTTTTGTTAAACCTAATTAGACCCTTTTATTTTGTGTAAAGAGATCAATTTTAGATGTCAAAACTTGTTTTCTTTATCACAAAGGACAACCTAAAATAGGTAAATTCGGATGCCAGCGCCTTTGTTGAAATAAATTTGATATCAAATTTCTTACACTGAGGGGGTTCTTTATCAAAGACATAGCTAAATTTCTTTCGGTAAAACTTATAATGAATTAAAACCTTTATAAGCTAATAGATAAAACGACTCATTTATACCGGAAGCGAACTGTAGACCCCGACATTTGTGTGGTTTTTTTTTTGTTAGTTTTGCGAGTAAAACGTCGTAATTACAGGTTATTGAAGCTTTTTGTTTTATGTCCCTAGCAGTACTTTATGAAATATACGCGAAGCGGATTCATACATAAGTGTGATTAGGTTTTTCGGTTCATACCTCCATGAAACAAAGAATATTCCCTTCATTTCTTATAATTTAATATCATCGAGCAAAAAATACAACAACTTTACAAACTTTGATACCTTTTTGTATGGATCTATTTTATGCGGAAGCAAACAAAATGGCTGCGTGCTCAAAATGTTGTTCATGGAGGTATGAATTAAATTTTTCGATCAATCAGATCGCTCGTTATTGATAGACGAAACTAACAATTAAATTATTATGAGATTATGTCAAATGACACTTGACAAGGTTGTGTGTCATTGGGTAGAGTATTGGCTTCGTCATCAAGAGGTCCTAGGTTCGATTCTCGAGAGCGGCTGTTGTTCCATAATGTTTCAATGGCCAACACATTTGGCACAAGTATGATTTTTCAGGAAGGAGAAGTCAAGGGGAAATTGTAACTGAATTGTAAGAGTAATCTTCCCGAACTGCAATCGAATCTTTGTCGTCAAAACCAGTCTTACATAAATCTTATAACAATACGAGGTAACGGACCAATAGCGGCTGTCAATCAAATAATCACTCAACCAATGTTTTATTTAGACAAGAAGTTCAGTTTGAACTCCAACATTGGCCGCCCTTTTGGTGAATCACTTTTGTTGATTCGGCGACCTAAACGTCGTAACTACAGCTTATTCAAGCTGTAGTTACTACGTTTAGCACGCAAACCAATCATTCTACTTATTTGTCGAATTTAACAATGCATGTATTCTTTTCATTTGTTCTCAACAAACCATCTATCATAATTTCATAGTATGTCATCATTGTTTACGTCATCACATATTGTTTTGTTTCAGCGTGTGTATGAGCTGCATGGTAAAATTGTTAATCAAATCATTACATTCACTTAATTTTCATTCAGTGAAGGCAACATTGTAAAAAAGTTTTTTTTATTTCAAATTGTTTAATTTGAAATGGTTGTCTTATTGTTTTACCTTCATCAAATAAAGACATTATTTTTATCATTATTGTAACATTCCACTAGCCAGAAAACGCCCTTAAAATATTATTGTAACATGCCGCTAGCCAAACAAACGCCGTTAAAATCTCAGCGGACATTCCTGTCGGAGTCAACGGGCGGGACTATAGCAGCCAGTGGGCGGAGCCGGTGTTTTGCTCAACTAGCAAATATACAGAAAACTCAAACGGTTCCAGGGTAAAGAAAAGAATCGGAGTAGATGGGGGAGACCGTTGCCTTGGTCGGATTAGTTTGGTGAAAAAGGCTAGGTCAACAATAACATATTGGACGGATTCGATTGGTCAAATCTATAACACACGATGTCATGATTTAAATTTCACTAAATAAACACCTAGATGTGCACGTGGATGTACCTCGCCTAATATTATACCTAGCATTTTCTTTTGTTCACATAGTTAAAAATGTTAAGGTGTAAGTGTTTGGTTTATTCCCGGTATATTGATATATATGGATTTATATGTAATAGACCAAACCGTGAGTATTCTAACATTTAAAATTAGGATTTTAGAATTTTTCTCGGGTTTGTAGGGAGTCGAACCAAAAATGTACTTGTTTCATAGTATTGTCAGTTGGTGAGCGAAATGCCATAACTAAAGCTTGAACAAAGCTATAGCTACGACGATTTGGTTGCCCACTGCCAACATGTTGGCTTGATTTCCATATTTTCTTGTGCACTGGATACAAATCTATACACTATGTAGACTTGTAAGCCTGTCTCATGTACGATGCTCTCAGATATTGCTCTAATATCGTTTAGGACAGGCTCTCCATTGGACATAAATTTCCCACAGGATGTTCTGTGAGTAAATTTCTCATTGCAAAACTGAGTGAAAGTCTGTCGCAATTGTTAAAGGCTCTTACTGCAGAGGTTTTACGTCATCGCTGATATGAGTTATAAATCTTTGTCGTGGGTCTTGCAAGGGAAGCATGGTAAAAGTTGTAGTTTCAATGCTAAATATCTGAACCAATGACTTTTTAAGAAAAGATTGTTGTTAAATATGAAACTGATTCTTTAGCCTGTCATTATTTATCTTCTGAGACAAGTTAATAGACAAATCGCGGCTGAACTGAGTTTGAACTTTGACATTGGCCGCCATTTGTTTGAAACACGTTTGTTGTTTTTGCGTCTTAAACGTCGTAGCTTATGTTTATTCAAGCTTTAGTTACGATGTTTAGGTCGCCAACCAATCATTTTACTTTTTTTATTACTTGCTTATGTCTATAAATTAAGCCGTTTAAAATCGAAGCAGAATTTCTTGTCGGAGTCGATGGGCGGGGCTAACGGAGTAAGTGGGTTGGGCCAGCGATTGGTAAATTTGCGTCGGTAGTTTGCGTTAGTTCAGCGTCTTAGGAAATCATCGTAGAAGTTGGATCTTACAAATGTATGTATTTATAAGCTTCAAAGTTTGTTAGGATTTTATCATTTTCGACTAGTCTAAAAGCAAAATAAAGTTGAAGATGTGGATTATATATTTGTTGAAATATTGCAGATTGCAGATTTGAACGCGTGAAAGAGACCATCTTTCTTAAATGTGAAGTGTGACATTCTCCTTTTCTCGAAATGCTCTCTTTGATTCTTTGATAAACTATCGTTATAAAATATTGATTATTTAAGTTATAAGAGTGAACGGTTTAAATTATCATCGATTTGTTAAAGCGGCCTTTTGACAGATTTTGGTTCTCAGTTTCAAATTTTCTAACCTTGATGCTTTCCAGATATTTGAAGAAGGGGATCAAGTTGATTTTGTATTGAAAATGATAATCCATATTTCAAAATAAGAAATAAAAGAAGCAAAAGAAGTTGCTATTTAATGCCAAATTAGTCAACTGAGTTCAACCAGAACGAAACCTTATTTCATCGGTTAAATAAAATATCTTTCGATGCCTTATTAATGTTTACTATGACGTATCGATTACGCTAGTGACTTCCGCTAGCAATTCAGTTGTTATAGACCTCACACGAAAAATTGCGATGTTTCAAAGTAGATCATAAGAGCACTTCATTAAATTACAATTTATAATGGATCATGAAGATTTAGCACGAAGAAAGAACTTTTTTCGTGAAAATGACATTAACAAATTATAATTTATTTTTTAGTTTCGTCTATCAAAAACGGGCGGTCTTACCGGTCGAAAAAAATTATTCATAACTCCATGAACAAAATTTTGAGCACGCAGCTATTTTGTATGTTTCCGCACAAAATAGTCCCATACAAAAAAGTTTCAAAATGTGTACAGTTTATGCTCTTTTCGCTCTATGCTATTAAATTATAAGAAATGAAGGGAATATTTTTTGTTTTCATGGAGGTATGAACCGAAAAACCTAATCACACTTATGTATGAATCCGCTTCGGGTATTCAAACAGTGTGATTAGTTTTTTCCGGTTCATACCTCCATGAAAACAACAACAAAAAAATATTCGTCATCTCTTAATTGAAAAAGTAGATACTTCCAATTTATCAAAATTGCATTAAAGACCTGTTGAAGAGCCGCTTTAAACATTAATACAAGGTTACTAAAGAAACACTTTACCTATCATTAAAACTACATAATTTAATTTTTAGTTCCGTATCCCTAAACGGGCGTTTTGATTGATAACTCCATCAACAAAATTTTAAGCACGCAGCTTTTTTGTATGCTTCCGCACAAAATAGTTCCATACAAAAAAGTATAAAAGATTGTTGTTGTATTGCATTTTTCGCTCGATGCTATTAAATTATAAGAAATGAAGAGAGTATTTTTATGTTTTCATGGAGGTATGAACCGAAAAACCTAATCACACTTATTTATGAACACGCTTTGCGTATTCATACAGTGTGATTAGTTTTTTCGTTTCATACGTCCACGAAAACAAAAGATATTCTCTTCATTTCTTAAATGAAAATAGATTTAAAATGAGGGGTGTGAAATTCCCACCCCATACATGTCCGACGTTGGCTTTTCTACTTGCGGACAAGTACATTTTTCAGGGTCACATGTCCGAGGACAAGTACATACCAGGCTAAACTTTGGAATGGTTGAGATAGATTTTCTTAATATTTATATTTAAGGGTAGAAAAAGAAGAGAATACTGGGTTCAAAATGTATCTGTTTCCAAAGCTTTTTTTCTTGGGGGCGTGAAAAAGCGTCATTGTATGGGAATGTAATTCCGAAAGAATTTCATTTAGCATGACAAGGGTTATGAACCCAGTTCCCCTTTAGATCGTTAAACAATGAACAAAGCTGTGACAGGAATTTCATGATAAGTAAAACGAACAAACATGGATACACATATTCCCGATTTTTTAGGTGTGAACCTTAAAACTTAATCATACTGTGTGAATACGCAAAGCGGTTTCAACCTTTGGTGTTGTTACGTTTTAGCTTCATTGAAGAGATGAAGAGAATTTTGTTTTTGTTTTCATGGAGGTATGAACCGAAAAACCTAATCACACTGTATGAATACGCGAAACGGATTCATACATTGTGTGATTAGGTTTTTCGGTTCATATCTGCATGAAACTAAAAAATATTCTCTTCATTTCTTATAATTCAATAGAATCGAGCGAAAAAAACTTTACACATTTGATACCTTTTTGTATGGGACTATTTTTATATATACAAAATCGCTGCGTGCTCAAAATTTTGTTCACGGAGTAATGAATAATTTTTTTCGGCCAATCAGAACGCTCATTTTTGATAGACGAAACTAAAGATTAAATTATACTTAAATGAAAAACAAAAAAAAGTACAACCATATGTTATAGTTTAATGCCATCGAGCAATATAAAACAAAAACTATAAATGTTTTACTAATTTCGTTTAAAATTCTAAATGTATCTAATGTCTGCGCAAGCAAACAAAGTATTTGCGTGCTTAAAATTTTGTTTATGGATATGAAAAGAAAAATTCAGCCGATCAAAACGCTTCGAGATTGAAACTGGAATTAAATTAGCATTAAATTCAACCAACCTATCTCAAGCCATTCAGAATCAAAATCGCACGCTTTTCCTTTTGAATACTAAAATGCACAT
Source organism: Fragum fragum (assembly GCA_946902895.1). Classification (NCBI taxonomy): domain Eukaryota; kingdom Metazoa; phylum Mollusca; class Bivalvia; order Cardiida; family Cardiidae; genus Fragum; species Fragum fragum. The sequence continues at coordinate 27,154,140 of OX336380.1, forward strand.
TAATAGAAAAAAAACCTTTCCGGGGTGTTAATGACCGCTTACTGGCATCTAAAATATCGTAACTACAACTTTAGAGACTTATAGGTCGCCTTTTGACTGTAAATAGAAGATATGAAAAACAAGGCCAATCTTTTTAATTGAATCCGTTATGCGGGAAATCCTGACTAAATGACATTAGTTTAAGGCTATTGGATAATTCTAGTGCTTTCATGACGTCATAATTATCTGAGTATTGCTGTGCCTCTCGAGAAAACGCTGTGAAAAACATTGTAGAAAATTAAAAAATTGCTTGTTTCAAGCAATTTTTTTTATCATCTACAATATTTTCTAATCCCAAAATACTGATTCTAAAGTTCGAAAAATTGTCGTCATCTACTTATTTCAATTTGGAACAGTTTAACATTTTATGATTTGGTAATGGGTTTACGTACACATACTGTTGTAACTTAGTCAGTTTTTAAGATAATAATTTAATTTTTATTTTCGTCTATCAAAAACGAGCCTTCTGATTGGTCAAAAAAAATTATTCCTAACTCCATGAACAACATTTTGAGCACGAAGCGAATGTGTATGCTTCCGCACAAAATAGTCCCATGCAAAAAAGTAACAAAATTTGTAAAACTTTTGTTTTGTTCGCTCGATGGTATTAAGTTATAAGAAATGAAGAGAATATTTTTTGTTTTCATGGAGGTAAGAACCGAAAAACCTAATCACACACTGTATGAATCCGCTTCGCGGATTCATACAGTGTGAATAGGTTTTTCGGCTCATACCTCCATGAAAACAAAAAATTCTCTTCATATTTTAAATGACTTTTTAAATATTTGTATAGTTTATTAATTAATTTGATAAAAAAAAGTTAATTAGGCAAGCCTTCTTGAATAACGGATTATTTCCTTTACCGTTGGTAGGAGATCGACTGTCAGCTATACCGCTTTATTCAATCTATAATTATGACATTTCAGTCGCACATCTATATAATAATGTTTTAGAGAGTCATTGATCTTTTCATTGAAGACATTCGACCTATTCTCCTTTTCTAATATCTTTCTTCCGTTAAAATGTATTATAACTCTTCGCTATATTTGTAAATGTAATTACAATGGTAATGATAATGATGCTGATGATGATTAATGAGTAGCAATACTAATGAAACTGAATTCTTCGTGTATAGAAGGTAACCAATTTTGAGATCACAAACAACGATTTTACACAGAAGGTTAAACTTATATTACAACTGACATAACTTGCATAACAAATCGACATGTCGAAAACCTTAGTTGGTTGATTGAATGAATGAATTGTGTTTAACGCAACTTTTAACAGTATTTCGGTCATATCGCGGCGGCTGGAGTACCTAACAATGTATTCCTGGTATTTCCCACTGTATATACCACTTGCCTCCAGCTGCTATCCCACTTAGGTTGACGGTTATCCACCAATTGGTGAGAGACAAATGTCGGAAAGGATATCTGCGGTCGTCGGGGATCTAAGTAGGATGAGCAGCTGGAGACTCTGAAAGCATGTAGTGGTAGTGCTAGTGTTAGAAATACTAAGAATCCACGATAAGGTGCTCCAGCCCGCGCGATACGACTGAAATACTGTTAAAAGTGAAATTAAAGCCCATTTAGTCAACCAACAAATCGACGATGTTCGACCAAAACTTCGTAACTGCAGCTTTGAATAAGCAGTAGTTACGACGTTTTGGTAGAATACCGACGAATTAGCTCTTCTTCATAGAAATTTTTTTACTGGTGTTGACAATGATAATATCATCATGAAATATTGATAAAATATTTTTCTTTAACCCATTCCAACATAAACATTCTTTAGACCAGCCCAAATTTAAAGAAGTTGTAGACGACAATTTCAAGTTGATGAAATCTTTAAAACTTTGGTCTTTAAGGATTGATAACATTGAGGAAATGAAGACATTGCTGTGACAAGCAATTTAATCGTTTTCCACAATGTTTTCTAATGTTTTATATTGAAGGGGTGTTTAAAAGCGTCAACGTGTGGGAATGGGTTAAATTATGAAAGATATCTACAGTCAAATTAAAGTCCAACACTACGATTCAAAACCCCAATAAATAGACCTATCATAGAACCTATTCCTGCTTTGACAATACCTTGACGGGTGTAAAGACTAAAATCAGCCTGCACAGACGTGCAGTCTGATCTAAGCCTACACTACCTGCTTCTACTTTTTCATGTTGAGAAAAATCTCTGAACACAATATCTAACTAATTTTGTCAATTTTTTAAAATATGCTAACTTTTAATTAACTTACTAAAATAGTTTTTCTTTAGATTATGAAAAATACCTACAGTCAAATTAAAGTCCAACACTACGATTCAAAAGACCTATCATTGTTATAGCACATATATAATTGCTATCACGTATAAAGACGAACTGTTTAAGATATTCTATCGCATCGACTTCTTTTATTATATTTCAATTGACGACCCTTCACATTTCAACAATGTGATGCTATACTCGATAACTTATTGAATTCCTGGCCCGTCACGCAAAATGGATTCATTCGGATAGCGCGAAAAATCATTGCCCATATCAGACTGTGCGGTTTTCGCAGACTGATTTTATCATTTTTTTTTCTCATTTGTTATGCCACCATAGCAATCTCCTGGACTACGTATACGGATTAGTTGAAGGACTCCGGCCAATTTAAAGCTCACCTGAGCCGTTGTTCAGCGTCCGTCCGTTCGTCCGTCTCTGATCAAATCTTTGAAAATATGCCATTGTTGCTATAGTAACAAATAAAAGTACTGAAAAGTACTGTAAGCTAGTAAAGCATTGTTTTTATGGGTAATCTTTTTTCTCCAACGTTATCATGATAAAGAAACGAAGTTGAAGTAACCAATGAGTTAACCCGTTTCCACACAATTCCTCCTTTTTACGCCCTCTAAGAAAAAAAGTTCTAGAAAACAATGTGAAAATGAAGAAATTAAGAGAATAGGAATTATGAATACCGCTGGTTTTTATGGCAACCAAATGGAATTTTTTATGGGTTCTTAAAATATTCTTCTCCTAAACCGTTAGACATAGAACTTTCAAACTTTGCACGAGCATTGCCTCAAGGTCCTCTAGCAAACTCTTTGAGGTTGTGATGATACGATTTGTATTATTTCTGTGTTGTGTGCAGCTTTGTTGTTTTCAAAAAACTTGCTGAAGAGATATTGACATAATTAGCTCTCCAAAGAAGTTTTTGTCCGTTTTTCCAAATTTCAACTGAGATTTTAAGAGAGATCAATGAATTCAGAAGGAAGTCGAGTTGAATACAAAGAAAAAAATACAAAATGAATTAAAAAAAAAAAAAAAAAAAAAAATGAGCAAATGAAAACAAGAAATGAAAACAAAAATGCCAACACATTACACATATTTCAAACAAATTTTAAACAGATTTCTATAACAAGAATTCGATTTAGAAAAACCATTAGGTACAAATGATGGCATAGCTTTTCTGAACGGACTAAATTTGACCCATAGGTATCTTTTGAACCACGAAGCTTCTGTGCGCTGTACATCATGGTTGATAAATAGCCCGGTTCTAGAATCTGATCGTATCCGAGACACTTTCTGCCATACAGACTTTATTTGTCCGGCCTGCTGATCGCCGAATAAGTAATGAGCAGTGACCGAGACGTGGATTATAAATATGACTTGTCAGTTAATTATGCCCTTCAAAAGATCACCACCATCTGTCAAACGCAATTTCCCACCAATAGCAGCGATGGTATATGATGTAGGCAATATATGCGTAGCGTAAAACGCAATACACAAATCTCAAAGGGTGGGACAAAAAATGAAGCAGATCTTGTTAAGGAAATAACTTCAGCTTGATCAGAATTAAAAGAAGCTATTTGTTTCCCTTTTCATTTCGGTTTTAAATAGATTTCTGACTTGAGTTTCCATATCTGTTATACTATCTAAATGTAGGACATTCTTTGTTTGTCCTACTTTTTTGAAAACGAGGCGGACACGTGCAAAGGTTGTTTCTAATATTAGTAACAATTCTCTTAAACGATCGTTGGTATCGGCTTAAAAAACTGGAAATAGTCGACGTCGGCGATTTGTATTTGACCTTAGCTAAAAGGCAAGTAATTACTTCATTTAGACGTATTTAATCGAGTTAATAAAGAACAGCTTCTTTGAATTGCGGTCGAAGTAAATATTTGCCATCGTTTCTTGAAAGAATAAACCAACTAACTTCCAAACTAAACAATAGTTGCATTGAAGTCGATTAATTTAAGAACGTCATTGACACACACTGAATTTTTAAGTGCCTTATGAAAGTTAAACATGGCACTCGAAAATTTCCTTTCTTCATTGAAATAACATCTCCAGTGATTTTTGTTACTTAACCCTTGTCATGCTTAACCCAGAATATTCTTGTTTTGGCAGGAGGTATGAAAAAGATCAGCCTGAACATATGTGCAGTCTGATCTTAGTCTACACCTTCTGTTTGTAAAGTTCAATCCTGAATCGTTTATGAAATCAACTTGTAAAAGAAATACTTAACAACAACTATTGCCTCCAATGCTTTCAGCACTTTCAGCACTTTGATTTCAATGAGAATCTGAACAAGGATTTAATTTAGCATGGCAAGGGTTAAGATGTCTATGACCCGTTATCCAGGGAGACCTGTCTAAATGACAAAAAATATCCTTTTGCAAAATTTAGAATAAACTATCTTTCCGATTCGGTAAAAATGGATCAGTCTTAGAAAATAACCCATTAGTAGAAGACAAATTGAACTGTTCAAAATTCAAAGAAAAGAATTTGTATTGATGAAATTTCAAAATATGTGTGAAAATATTATGGACAAAGAAAAAAAAAAGGCTTGTTACAAGCATTTTCTTCATTTTCCACAATTTTATCCAAATCTTTTTTGTGTTAGGGACATAGCAATAATCAAACATTATGTTACACATAATTATCATTCTTCGAATTCATAAAACACCACTACTACTTTATTCTCGGTTATAGTTGTTTTGAGTCATTTTAAATTGTCCCTTACTTCGAATTATCGCCTGCATGCCTCACCAACTTATAAAAATTATGAATCACAAAGATAGTTCTTTTTGTCGAGCCCACATGCGGTGAGCAACACATAGTTGTCATTTTCACAAATCGGTGTAATTGACCAATATCAGGCCCCGCCCACTCACTTCGATGGCTACGCCCATTAACTCCGATAGGAAGCCCTGTCTCGAATTTAAACGGCGTCATATAATAACATTTATGTTTAGTATAGTATGTAACAAAAAAAAAACAAAAAAAAAAAAAAAAGAATAGTTGGTTGGCCATTTAAACGTCTTAACTACAGCTTTGATAGACTGTAGTTACGACGTTGAAATCGCCAAACCAAAGAAAAAGTTTAACAAAAGTGGCGGCCAATGTTGGAGTTCAAAACTCATTTCTAGTCTAAATGGACGGTTTCATTAGTCGACTGGTTATTCGATTTACAGGTGCGATTGGTCAAAGCTCAAGGTCAAACGTTCTGATTGAGCTCTTCTAAAGAATATCTCCTGAATTTATGGATGGATTTCAAAATAACATGGCACAATAGTTCTCTATCAGGATTAAATGTACTTTTTTTTAAAACAGATTTCTGTTTCGTCCCAAGGTCAAAGCTCATACATTCAAATTGAGCTCGTCTAGAACATATCTCCTACATTTATGGATGGATTTCAAAATAACATGGTACAATAATTCTCTATCATGATTAGATGTACCTTTTAACCCATTCTAACTCAAGCCCTCCTTTTTACGCCCCTGAATTAAAGGGCTTTGGAAAACATTGTGGATAATGAAGAAATTGCTTGTATCAAGCAATTTCTTCATTATCCACAATGTTTTCTACCCCAAAAGACAATAACAAATAAAATTCCATCAACTTGAAATTGTCGTCTGCAACTTCTTTCAATTTGGACCGGTCTAGAATTTTGTTGTGTGGGAATGGGTTAAAACAGATTTCTGTTTTGTTCCAAGGTCAAAGCTCAAACGTTCAAATTGAGTTCCTCTAGAATATGTCTCCTTCATTCATGGATGGATTTCAAAATATTTTGGCACAATTGTTCTCCGTCATGAGTAGCTATTTTCAACAAATTATCGGATAGGCCTAAAGTCAGTGTTACGACTTGAGGTCAAACGTTCAAAATTGATGATTGATTCCTTGATCATTATTAGTTAAATATATTATTAACTACATATCGTAATAATTCTAGAAATGCTTCAGGAAAAGAACCAAATAAGCCGTGCTTTCGTTCTTATCCTTTTCAATTGTTATTATAGACTATCACATATTGTATAAAAACCTGATCGATATATTTAAACCAAGTTGCCCAATCGCTGGCTCCGCCCACTTACTCCGTTGGCCATGCGCACTAACTCCGACAGGAAGTCTCGCTTCAATTTTAAACGGCGTTTTTTTCCAAATGTTACGGCCAGTAGAATCTAACATAAAAGTATACTGGTTGGTTGGAGACCTAAACGTCGTATCTACATCTTATTCAAGCTGTAGTTACGACGTTTAAGTCACCAAACCAACTAAAAGGGTAAAAGATGGCGACCAATGTTCGAGATCAAAACTCATTTCTTTTCTGAGTGAATAATTGGATGGATTTTATAACAACTTGGCAGAATTGTTCTCCATCTTTATTGTATGTGTCATTGGAAACAAATTATTTGATAGGTCTAAGGTCAAGGTCACGACTGAATGTCAAGGGTTGAAGTTGAGCTCGCCTAGAGCATATCTCCTACATTCATTGATGAACTTCAAAATAACTTGGCATTCTTGATTTTCACCATGAGTGCCATTTGAAACGAATTCTCAGATAGCTTTAATGTCAAATATTCCACGGGCTTGACTTATTGTCCCTAGAGTATTTTATACTTTATTAAGTAATATTTTTCATTCCTTTCTTTTGTTGTTGGTAGTGGAATTATGCAGTCGTTTTTCTTGTAAGAAGTCTAGATAAGAGGGGGGTAACAGCATTATTTCTCAACGAAACTCTATGTTGTGGGTACTCATTTGAATACACTCGTAGAGACGATTCAAATGAGTACCATGACATAGGCTTTATGCCAGTATTGATGATACCTTTGAAATTTAAATACGAATTATTCCCTCTATCTGAAGCCCTGTGTAATCTTTTTTCTCTGTTATTTTAACGGTAGATGAAATCAAACACACGACAGCTTTGGAATCTATAGTGAAAGTCAACCCGCCTATTTCGTGATCACTCGTAAATCCCTATGCAGACATTTAATATGTTTGTTATTAAATTAGAATCTTATTTTGGTATTAAAGTATATAGTCGATATTACCAAATTTTATCATTGCCTTAAGTGGTTTAACGAACCCTGTACCCAGTCATGATTGTATCCTAAACAATTACTACGCCATTCTAGGCCGAGGCCATAGCGCAGATTGTAGCGCCTCGGACCCTCAATCATGGGGTCTAGGGTTTGATCCCCGGTCGCGACAAATATCTTTTCCCGTAGATTTAATAGATTTAATATTTATTAAAGTCTCATTCACATATACGCATTTTTACAAATATACAAACAAATAAAACTATAAACTAAAAAGTATATATATGTGACCATTCTCGTAGAGAATTATAAGAGACTTTTTCATTGCACAACCTTAAAAAAGACAAATTCTTTCTCTATATACTATCAAATCTCTTCTCTCTCCCCCTCACTCATTCTGTCACACACTCCCTCTTTCACTCACGCAATTTCTCGTATAGTTATTTGCCAAAAGGCAATAATGTTCATCTAAAAACATTTTTTATATTCAAAGGTAAGAAGCATATAAGCATAAAAAAGCCGCTAATCGGCTCTAAAAAAATAATAATAAAAATAATAATTTTGAAAAGTAGGGCACGTGCGTCCCGTATTTGTTTACCACCAATAGGTTGATAATCTTAATTCTGTGTGAGTGATCAGCTCGAGGCTAGGAAAGGGTGTTGTGGCAGTACTGGTTTGAGAAGTATCAGGAGTCCATGATTAGGTACTTTGTGAAATACTGTTGAAAATGGTGTTAAACAAAATACTACACAATCTCACATTTTTGCGTTCCGTAGTAATCTTGCTTTGGAAATCATTGAGAGAACGGAAGAAATTGCTTAAAATACGCAATTTCTTATTTCCTCAAATGTTTTCTACAAAGTTTTTTAATTTGGACCAGTCTGGGTAATGGATTAAACAATGGTTTTACTTAGGATGAGTTTGTTTTTTTTTATGTAGAAATGAAACAGAAAACCTAATTAAACTCCAATGTTAATCTGCGAAAACGGACCTTCTCAGACGTAGAGCAAGATGTGGAGTTCTAGCTCTAGGCTGACCATTTTAACTAACAAACTAATTGTCTTTCGGAAAACGTTAGGTGCTATCCATCGATTATATAACAGCATTTTAAAGGACCTGGCGAAGCTCTTGGCATTTTCTTCTTGTATCCTTGCACTATACCCGTAGCATTTAACCGTCTTCTGAGGGTGTCGCTCATATGGGCATGTGCTACGGTAGCGACGATAAATAAACGGAAATGCACACTCTTTTTCGAAACTTTAGAACCGCCGAGGTTAAAAGGGGTAGCAGAATACATAATAAAGTAAAATTACTTGTATTCCTTTTATCGAAATATTTTCTCAAGTTTAATATCACAGGGATGAAAAATTAGGGACTCCATGGATAAGGTTTCAAGAAAAACACCAAGGCTTCATAATCTTATAACAAAATATATTTCATACCGTCTTTGGCGCGAAAATGTCGTAACTACAATTTGAATAAAGCTGTAGTTTCGACATTTAGCACGCCCTAAGACAATATCTCCTTTTTCAAAAGATATTTTGATGGATAAAAAAGACTAAATAATATGATAGTTCAAAATTAAATCAACTGTCCAACACTGCTAGGCAAATTTCTACAAAAATAAATAAATAAATAAATAAAAAAATACAGGTATTCAGGGAGCAATATCATTTGTCAGTCTTTAGTCGACAATCTTATTAAAATCGTAATTCATTATTAAGACTTCTATAATTATAATGCCATAATATTGATTTATGTTACGTCATAAACTTTTGTAATCCGTCAGCCAAAATGGGTCTTTTTATAAAAACGAAAAGAATCGATTCTGGTCAGCTTGCGCAGATTGCGTAGACTAGCTCTGACCAGAGTCTTAAGTTTCATTTTTTAACCCAAACTGTACCGCCTATTGGCGACCGAAAACCTCATAACCGCAAATCTTTTTAAGCTGCGGTTACGAGGTTTTGATCGCTCATCGACGATATGCCTTAGTTACTCATTAGAACTATCTCGACGAGGATTCTTAACCCTTTCCCATACAACAAATTTATAGACTGGTCCAAATTGAAAGAAACTGCAGTCGACAATTTCAAGTTAATTTAATTCTAAATTGTTTCGTCTTTTTAGATAGAAAACATTTTGGATAATGAAGAAATTGCTTGCGATTTCGCCATTTTCCACAATGTTTTCCAAAGCTTATTTTTCGAGAGGCGTAAAAAGGAGGGATTGTGTGGAAAATCGGTTAAAGCATTGGGTTTAGTATGCTTATTCCATTAACCTTTTCATATATTTTTTTATAGTTCACGTAATATCGGCCAATTTCGAAGTTTAAAGTTATCTTCCTGTCTAAATAAATCATTGATTGGTCGATAGATTCTTTGATTGACAGAGCTGAGATTGGTCGATTCATATTATTCTATCTGCACAGCGACAATACATCGGACGCAACTTATGAATTAGTTGACAAACGATATCGTTAAATTCCAATCAAGTTGTTTCGTTGGTATTGTACAAATCTCATCAATTGCCGTCGAGTTGGGCAATAAGCTTCACTCCATAAGATAAATGATTCCAATAAGACAATTTGAACTTGTTGAAACGACCCTTACAATTTCGAAAAAGATTTATTTTTGCCGGTATTGTTTTTGTGTCATGGCATACCAGAATCTATAAATTGCACTGAAAATTTTTCAGTGCTTATTTCATTTATTCGAGCAATATCATTTGTTCTAGAATGTTTTTAGTTTCGTCTGTCAAAAATGGGCGTTGTACCCCAAACAAAAGTTTGAGCACTCGGCTATGTTGTATGCTTTCGCACAAAATAGTAACATCCAAAAGAAGTATCAATATTTGTAAAGTTTTTGCCTTTTTGCTCGGTGCTATTAAATCATAAGAAATGAGGAAAATATATTTTGATTTCATGGAGGTGTGAAACGAAAAAACTAACCGCACTTCTGTATTAAAATGCGTGGCATATTCATACAGTGTGATTAATTTTTTCGGTTTGTACCTCCATGAAAACAAAAATATTCTCTTCATCTCTTAAATTATTTTCCCAGTACCAGACCACACAGTTATAGACTGTAAGAAAATGGTTAGCTTGTTTGCTTAAATGGAGTTGCCGCATTTATATTTCAGCGAAGATAAAAATGGTTAGCCCCGACGGCGGCACTCATCATTTCCGACTTTTTGTCTCTCACCAATGGGTCGATAATCGTAGACCCATGTGGGATAGCAGCTTGAGGCTAGGAAAGGATGTAATGGTAGTATTGGTGTGAGAAATACCAGGATTCAATTGTTAGGTGCTCCAGCCGCCGCGATATAACTGAAAGATTGTTGAAAGCGGTGTAAAACCCCATTCAAACAAACAAACAAAAATGGTTAAAGGAGCTAACTCAAATTACATATATATCTAAATCGGAAAAGTGTCAAGTAGTAAAAAAAAACTGCTGGTGTTTTTCTCACAGTGTTTTTCTACAAATACCTTTCTCCATCACGTCTAATTTCGGGATTGTGTGGTAATGCTTTGAGCAATATCTGAATCGTCATACTGAAATGTTCAATCCCAGACTTTCATTGGACATCTATATAAAACAGAGATACAATAAATTTTTCGTCTATCAGGCCCGGCATTGCAGAATCCACAATATCTTTATGGTAGAATGGCCATTCTAAGCTCTTAAAATCTGACAAAGACCCGACCCTGATTCTCCTGAGATAGTGTCGGAAGAGCTATTGCGTCTGCGTCGCTCTCGGCGACCGCATTTGGTTAAAATTTATTTCTATCAATATTTACCCCGGATGTATTTTACAGAAACACTCATCATCAGGGGATAGGTTTCCAGTTGAGTCTAACACCCATGTCTTAATGACCTTGTGACTTTGACCCGGTTATATATTTTCTTATCAAGACCCTTCACTTTGTGACCTTGTCCTTGACCAAGTTTGAAAATAATCTTTAACCAAAACGGTAAGCAAAACTTAATCCTGGCTAATATTTTCTGGATGCCTTTACATAAGCAATCTTATTTGATTTACGTACTCGTATTAAGATAGGTTTTCATTTGTTTTAATTACCATGACTCCATGGCCCCGTGGCCTTCACCTAGACCCATTTCCTACTTAAAATAACCATGTTTACTTTTTGTCGTTGACCTTCATATGTGACCGTTTTGCAAAATAACGCCTTTTAATATATAAGACTTAGTGTACTGTATGATTACGCCATCAAGCAAACACGACGAATATTTTAAAAGTTTAGAGTAGAGTTTTACTTTCAGATCTTAGTCTTTATTTTGCGCGAGTGTGAAAATGTTGGGAATGTCACCAACATGTTTATATACAGTTTACAGTCAGTCGTTAAATTTTAAACTGTTTCTCTGACGAAGCAACTTTTCAGAAAAACGCATTATAATATTGTTCAGTGTGAACTGATGATAACTTTAGTCCTTGAAAATATGTTTAAACATTGTGGTGTTGTCGGTGCTTTAACCCTTTCCTGTATAATCCCTGGTTTTTACGTCATTGTGATTTCATACTTGAAAAACATTGTGGGAAAAAAAGAAATTGCTTGTAACAAGCAATTTCTTTTTTTCCAACAATATTTTCTTGCCTGTTGGTTGGTTACATTTCAATTTGTACCCAGTTTAAATTGTCGTCTGCAACGTCTTTCAAATTTGACCAGTCTAAGATTTCGAGAAACGGGAAAGGGTTGATAGATAAAACACTGCTTCTATGTGGCTTTTAATCAGTCGTTAACGACTAAATAATGATTAATTGGAAGCGGTAGTTTTTGCGCTTGATGATTAGCATATTTCCAAATGCTTCCCTTCAAATGGACGCATACGATTTCGGTTATTCTTGCCAACAATCGGTTTGAAAGACTTCTATTGAATGAGAATTCGAATCTCACAGAATGATTATTTAGTTTAGTTTAGTCTGTTACGATTCAGGCGTTTTCATTGCTGTTTTTTCATACTTCTACGAACAAAATTTTCAGCACGCAACCATTTTGTATGCACAAAGTAGACCAATACAACTTTACTCAAAAGATTCGATTTGTTTGCTTGGTGTCGTATTCATACAGTGTGACTAAGTTTTTAGGTTGATACTCCAATGACAAAAAAAATCTCTTTTTAATTGGATGGGGAACACTATTTTAAGTGTGGTTCGATATAAGTCATACTGTGATTACCTATTACAGAGCTAACACCGCTTTAACTTTTTTCGAAGGGGTTTTAAATCAAGTATTTGTCATTTCAACTTTTTGATTGAGTTGAAAAGGAAGTAATTATAGAGATTTATCTCTATCAATGTATTCTTTCATAAACTTATATTTACTCTTTAAACACTTAACTATAATATAAAGACGGAAACCAAGTTTTCTAAAATCAAGCTAAAAACTAACCCTTCTTGTAATTGACCAATCGCGGCTGTCAGTCAAGGAATAAACCGACCATTCAAATAATCTATTCCGTCCGGACCTGAGCTTTTGAACTCCGACATTTGCGCCATTTTTGTTTACCTTTATTGTTGGTTTTGCGACTTAAACGTCGTAACTACAGCTTATTAAAGCAGTAGTTGCGATGTTTATGTCACCAACCAACCATTTTATCCTTTGGTACATCATACTGGCCATAAATTTTGCAAAATAACGCCGTTAAAAATCAAAGTGGGACTTCCTGTTGGAGTCGGTTGCCGTGGCCAACCATGCAAGTGGGCGGGGCCAGCGATTGGTCAATTTTCTGGATTTACAAAAGAACATAGGACATAGTTTATACATTAAATATCCATAAGGTATTTTACACGTGTAGATTTCACAATGATAGTATTTGAATACAATATAGCGGACAGCAACTCTTTCACATACGCCAGGTTATGTCCTAATATATCCCTATTATGCACCTAAAACAATTTCGTTTTAATAGCTCGGCTGTTTTCGGAGAAACCCGAGGTAATGGCATCACCTTGGCGTCGTGTGCGTCGGCGTTGGCGTTGGCGTGACAAACTTTAACCTTGGTCATATCTCTGTTGTTATTGAAGATATCCTCATTAAACTTGGCATGTGTATTGACCATCACAAGAGCTATCTAGACTATCAAAGGGGAAAACTCTAAAAGCGTTATGCCCCTTTTTCGATTTAGATTTTTTTGCTTTACCCAGCACCTGCAGCCGAGCGTCGCACAGTGGGCGGTGCTCTTGTTTAACTCTCTTACCCAATTCCCAGCCCCGCAAAGAGATGGGTTTAGTTAAGCGTTGTGAAAATAGATGAATTTGCATTCTACATCGTCATCATCCACATTGTTTTCTTCGCAGTTAAACAAAATAAATTGAGTCTGATCTGTTAAGTGACACAAGAAAAGGGGCATGATGAAAATTTTATGGTGAAAACATCATCATCACAATAAAGTCCTCAGTCTTTATCACTTTCTTCAAACTATCTGTCATTAGGATTGTTCCTTTGTAAATTGGTTCTTTACTTTGTTCAAAACAAGAAAACAATGTTTAAAGGGGTCACCATCTATATTAAAGGGGTCACAATCTACAAAAAGAAAAAATGACATGTGTACAAGCACAGCCTACTTTCAGTACTGTTAGGATGAACTTACACTTTTGAAAGTCCATAAAAATCTCTAACTAGTATACACTAGAAATAGTTAGGAGCAAATTCTCACTCGTTCTATTGTGACCCATCAATTAAATGTAAAAGAAATGAATTTACCATTAAGTGAGTATATTTCTTAAAAATAAATGCCATTGTTTGGCAAAATTGCAGTTTTAGACAAAGAAAAAAAGGAAAGAAAATTAATACTACATTTTGCATATTTTTTTTTCATAATACATAAACACTCGCAAGAAATAGACTTCACATTTTGAAATACTCAAAAGGTCTCTTTAAACCCTTGCCTATTTTTCAAATCATTAGATTTGTCTAATATGAAAGAAGCAAAAGACAACAGTTGAAAATTAGTGAAATTTTAAATCTATTTCCATGGTAGAAAATATTATGGGAAAAGAAGAAATGGCTTGTTATGAGCAATTTCTTCTTTCTCCACAATAATTTCTCAGTTATAAAATGGCGTAGACGTAAAACAGGGGCTTATAACAGGGGTAAAAGAAGATTTACCAACGATAACTATTCAATCAATACGGTTATCAGTATTCAATCTGTCTATATATATACTTGATTACAATCACAATTCATCGCTTTGTCATCGATATATACAATGTTTCCTTAACAAAAACTGGCCCTCGAAATCGACGGATCGCGGCTGTTATTCTAAAAAATCGATCATCCAATCAAGTCGTTCATATACAACGGAAATGAACTTTTAACTCCAACATTTATGTTGAGCATTTTTCTTAGTCAGTTTCGCGATGCTTATTCAAGTGTAGCTACGATATTCAGGTCGCCAACCAACCATTTTACCTTTTCGTTATATAACTGACCACGGAATTTGGAAATCATACCATGGAATATATAAGTCGAACATCCTGTCGGTGTCGGAGTCAGTGGGCGTAACCGGCGATCCGTAAATTGTCTAATCATGATAGATTGATATAAACCTTAAAGCTTCCACCCATTCCCACGCAATCCCCCTGTTATACGCCACCAAGAAAATAGTTCTGGAAAACAATGTGGAAAATGAAGAAATTGCTTGTCATAAGCAAAAATAATCTTCAATTTGAAATCGTCGTTTGCAACTTCTTTAAATTGGGCTGGTCTAAAATTTCACTATGTGGGAATGAGATAAGTTTATATACATTGTACAGGAACTAAGAACACTATCACATTTAACAGACGAAAAGGAGTGTAGCAAACCTTTCTCGACTAATCTTTTAACGACCGCGAGTGAGACGGCTGTGGAAATCATTATGGGAAAGGACATATTGCCGAACGAATTAAGATATATCGATCATTTCTTCTCAAAGTTATTTTCTAGTTTTTATTTTGCGCACCCCCAAATGTCACCCTTAGCCTCCTACAACTGACCAATCACCGGCCCCGCCTAACTACTGCATTTGCCTCGCCCATTGACTCTAAAAGGAAGTGCCACTTCGACTTTAAACGGCATTATCTTTCTAAATTCTTAACCAGTAGCAGGTAACAAAAGAGTAAAATGGTTTGTTGGCGGCCTCAACGTGGGAACTACAGCTTTAATAAGCTTCAGTTACGACGTTTTAGTCGCCAAACCAACAAAAAAGTTTCACAAGAATGACGGCCAGCAATGTCGGAGTTCAACTCTTTATGCCGGGCTAAATGAATGATTTGATTGGTCGAGATATTTCTTGATTGACAGTTGCGATCCATCATCTAATTTCTTTTTCGTCTCTGAGAATTCTTGTGTTTGTCTGAAAATAGATAAATCGAAAAATTAAGAAATAAATGAAGATGATAAATAAATGATTAAGACAAAAATCACCTCCTTTCAAGTTGAAAACCAAACAAAAATATTTTTCTTTTCGTTTCCTTAAAATAGCTCGAATATCTTTTCACTGATATCTGGCACGTAACCGCCTAGAAAATCCATAGAAGGGGAAAAACAATTCATATGAATATTCAATACATTATTTTACGGTTAGCTCCCTTGAAATACTATTTAATCCCTGAAAGTTGGGACCTTTCAATCAGTACAAGGAGCCGAATGATCCAGCAGGTCTGTGATATTACCCAGACTTTAATTGGAGAGTCGTTGGAAGAATGCAAACATTGTTGAAATCGACACATGAGGAAAATGTAAATTGCACGTTGAATGAAGAAAAGCCTATGTTCATATTCGTTAACCAATTACTACACGACAAAAAATTAGAGTGGTCCAATTTGAAAGAGGTTGCAGAAGACAATTTAAATTGGCGAACTTTTTTTTTGTCATTTTTGAAAGAAAACATTGTGAAAAACCTTTATGTTGGTTTGGCGACTAGAACGTCGTTACCACAGCTTATTCAAGCTGTAGTTACGACGTTTAAGTCGCCAACCAACTATTTTATTTTTTTGTTACATGCTACTGGCCAAAAAAATTGCAAAATAACGCCCTTTAAAATATTAGCGGGACTTCCTGTCAGAGTCAGTGGGTGTGGCCAACGAACGAAGTAAGTGGACGGGGCCAGCGATTTGTCAATTAGCTACTTACAACGATTGTCGTAATTTTTCGATAAGGAAGAATATGCAGTGTTTTGGTACGGGAAACTATGAAGGAATTATTAGTGATTTCTAAGCAGATACAAAAAATTTAAAACTAGCCCAACATTCGACGAAGTTTCAGACGACAATACATAATCTTCACACAATAAAATAAAAGTACTTAATGATGTCGAAAACATTGTGTTAATAGAAAGCATTTACTCGTAACAATAGATATATTCCTTTTCCAACAGTATCAAAGCTTGTATATCAGAAAAGTGGCACGGAAATATTTTCATCCCATCGTCAGGTAAAACGATTTTGTCAGTCAAGATTGGAAAGAAAGAAGGTTAACCCATTCCCACTCAATGACGCTTTTGGACGCCCCTCAAGATAAACAATTGGGAAAACATTATGTAAAATGAAGAAATTCTTCATTTTACACAATGTTTTCTACCAAGAAAGTTGAAAAATCTAAAATTTCATAAACTTAAAATTGTCGTCTGCAACACCTTTCAATTTGGACCAATCTAAAATGATGCCGTGTGGGAATAGTTTTAATTAAGTAGTATATAGAGTGCCTGATATTAGTGAATTGATTACCTTTTCCTGTACACGTGGAACATCGAAAAAGTGTCTCGTGTCGTCAAAGCGGCTTATTAACAGATAAAGGATGAAAAAAAAAGGCTTTCAATTTTCAAATTTAAAACTTTAATGCTTTCAGTCATTTGAAAGAAGGGAATTAAGCTAATTTTGTATGAAAATGACTGTTCATGACTTATAAAAGTAAATATAAGTAACGCCAAATTCGTCAACGAAGTTTAGCCTGATTGGACCTAGAGTTCATAGGGTAAACAATTGACCGAACATACCTTTATTTATGGTTTCCATGACGTATCAATTACTTCATCAGTTTCACCGGAAGACTAACGATGAATTCCAGTGTTTCAAAGCACATGCTGCATTAAGTTGTAATTAACAGCGAATATAGTAAATTCAACACCATAAAGACGATTTAAATGTGAAAACGACATTGATAACTATTGAAAACGCAGACACTATTTCAATATCAAATCTTCGTGAAAGCTATTAACCCATTCCCTCACAATTCCCCCTTTTTACACCCCCTCACGGAAAAAATCGTTATGGAAAGTGAAGAAATTGCTTGTATCAAGCAATTTCTTCATTATCCATACTGCTGTCTATCCAAGAAGACGAACAATTTTAAAATTCCACCGACATGAAATTGTCGTCTGCAACTTCTTTCGATTTGGACCTGTATAAAATTTAGTTGTGCGGGAATGAGCTGAAGAGCCGTTCAAGCCTCACTAAATTACTATTATTTGTTTTATGATTAGAAGGACGTAAGGGTTGCATCTGTTAGCAGACGAAACTAATTAAGTCCGTATATCGTCTGCAGCATTTCCACACAAGTGGTTGTTCGGTGCACCCCATTTGTCTGTCATATTGAATAATACATTAACGGAGCAGACGAAGTAGACGCCATTTCTCAATGGACTGCATCACGAATAGAGAATTTCCATATGTTTTTATCATCGGCAAAAGTGTGTAGTGTGTATAATTTCTTTATCTCCCGAATCGTCAATACCTTAGCAATTGCCCATTAGGGTGATTCCCAAAGAAGTCACATGGGGCCTTGAAGCCAATCTAAAATGTTATTTTAGTCAGCATTAGGTTCGATCACGTGATCTCGTAGTTATAAGACTAGTCCTTCTAACTTAACTTTTGATGCAGACAGCAAAGGTGTTTACAATATTAACAGTTGTATATATGTTAAATACGCTACGAACAAAGTAATTGACAGATCGCTTGCTACGCCCTATTGGTCTCCGACAGGAAGTTCCACTTAGACATGAAACAGTATCGTTTTGAAAATTTCGGGTCAGTAACAAGTTGCAAAAATAGTTGGTATTTATGACTGGAACAGGAGCTATTTTTTAAGGGTGGGTGGGGAGGGGGGAACTGAAAGATTACATTCAGTGATACACAATTTGAAGGTCTTCAAATTGATATCAATCTTCTATTTGTCGCAACATAGCATAAATAACATAATTATTCAATGTCGAGTATATTTAGTTGTTACGCAAACCAGGGACAATATTAACGTATTGCTGGCCCCGCCCACTGACTCCGTTGGTCACGCCCAATGACTCCGACAGTAAGTTCCACTTCGATATAAGACCGCGATATTCTGCAAATATTATAGTCCGTAACATATTACAAAAAAACAATGAATAAAATAAGATAAAATGAAAATGTTGAATATGCTGTAGTTACGGCGTTTAAGTCGCAAGAGCAATCAAGATGATTCACATAAATGTCGGCCAATGTCGGATCTCAAAGAATACTTCCGGTTTAAATTAAAGAATTGATTTGTCGATTGATTCCTTTATTGGCAGCAGCGAATGTTCGATTACTAAGTGCCCCGCCGGCGGCACATATCCTTTCCGACATTTGTCTCTCACCAACGGGTGGATAATCGTAAGCCTACGTGTGATAGCAGCTAGAGGCTAGGAAAGGATGTAGTGGTAGTACTGGTATGAGAAATACCAGGAATCCATTGTTAGGTGCTCCAGCCGCCACGATATGGCAGAAATACTGTTAAAAGTGGCGTTAAACCCCAATCAATTCCATTCAATCGATTACTCATTGTAAATGCTCAATTTCTCAGACTTCCTCATCAGCCTCAGACCATGTGAAATGGTAGATGCTGTGATGTTTTACTATATTACTTAGAACCAAGCATTTTTCGTAAGCACTTGAGTAGAATATACTACTTAAAAATTGCTAAACATTATTTTAGAGTAATTTTATTTTTTGTACTACATTAAGACGTCGGAACAGTTGCTAACATTTGCTAACATTTTGAAATTTTATTCATTCGATCAAACCTTTTTGCAAAAACAGGAATGAGGCGACACTGTTGAAGTATAACTACGGTTGAAACTTGATAAGAGCAATAATGTGGTATAACAAGGAATGGTATACAAAAGAGTCTTTTCGTAAAGATCAATGCGGTCGCCTTACCCTTGTTGTTGCTTCGTGTCGGCTTGTCATTCAAGGGAATTGTTTCTTTTGGTAGTCTTGTTGAATTGCTAACATGCCTTCAGAGGTTTTACTTGTGGGACATAAGCCGACTGAAGCATTTGTACCTAAAGTGCAGCACGGACACCATAGTTAGCTAGACCGAGTGGGTACATAATGCAGTCTGTAGCAAGTCGCAGACATTTTCCATGGACTACGCTAGACGTCCCATTCTGTTCGAAGTTGCTTCCAACAGGGACTCGCATGTATCTCTTACCTCGCTGAATGACTTGCAAAATGTAAAGTTCTTAGGATTTTCTTATAAACCAGCCTTATACAGCCTTGAATGACCAAAAGTCGGTCATCTGCGGTAGATGTAGCCTCTCCTGACAGGTGTTCTATACTGTTGGTTCCGTGACCAAGCTCTAGTCACCTCAGTATGGTGTACAACTAGTGCCAAGCCGACCTCACGATGAGAGGCCCCTTGCTCCACCACACCAACAGTTAGCCACATTTTTCCTGCCAATAAATGTCTTATGACATTTACAATTGCCATCTCTATTAAGTAAACTCTCGAATTAAGAAGCGAACATGAGAAATTTAGCCTGTTCACAAAACCCTTACATGTAGAAAATGAGAAAAGAGAGGAAAATATGGGGTTCCTCTGTTTGTACGACTATTCCGAAGAAATTGCATGACAGATTTGGTAATGTATACATTAAACATCTTGTTAAAACATCACCTTACTATTTCAAACATTATTCATAATCTTTGTTAAAATTGACTCCTTTAGGACACCGAAAAAGTTTGGTGCTTAGCAAACTTTGAATGGTATAGATTCCTTGCATTAATAGACATCAGTTGGTTGTAAAGTCAAGTTCACCCATGAAGGTTAAGGTTACTTATCAAGGTCGCATTAAAAAAAAAAAAAAAAAAAAAAAGGCTGTTACGAGGGCATGGTGTTTCATAGACACGTCTTGTTTCCCCTTCCTCCTCTCTTGGTCAGTTGCACAAGCAGAAAATGCTCGGTGATAAAACCATTCATTGATTTGTTATGTTTTCTCAAGCAATGCATATATACGTAGAACAAAAGCCATTTTTTAAAGGGCGAAATCTAAGGGTGATATTCCCAGATCAGCTCATTAGGTAACAAGCTGCATAATCAATTTGAAAGTCTTGATTTCGAATCCCCTTAAGACTGATACTCTAATTGACAACGTAGACTAGTCGTGCGTGTTTTATTTCACACCAATGCGCGAAATAAATGATAGTAAGAAGTGTGAGTTAGTTAGATGAGTAGTTGGAGGGCTGTATACTGGTGAGGGAAATGTCATGGGTAGGTACACAAGCCGCCACCTCGATATATCTAAAACACTGTTACATCCATTAACCTTATCGAGCTATTAAATACTACTTTTTTCACGTTGTGTAAACGTCCAGTATCATCATAATATAGTTCATTTATCCACTTGGTCTAATCGAAAAGACGTCTTCATATAATATCTCGTACTTGAAAAGATCTTATTGCGAGAAAACGAATTTGAGGTATCGCCACTCCCTGTAGATGTCTTTGCGCTTTTACAAAAAAAATCATCATTAAAGCATGTCATGTATTTGGGAAAATATGGCAAAATTAAGATCTTTTCCCCGACAGTACTCTCAGTACTTTAGTCTTTAGTTTGTAACGCCTTTCCGATGATGTCATTTTGATAAGACAATAACTTTCCCGTCGATGTTGGGGATAGGCCTACTTTGAATTTTTTTTTGTTCTCGTATAAAGTCTGTGCTGAATATGATTCCCAGGTATCTGAGTGCATCATTATATATAACAAATCAAAGCTGAAACGTTATGACAAAATTGATAGATAAAAAGGTTGTTGATAAATACATTCTTACGTACATACCCCACCCATCATTACTAGTATTTAGTCATGACGCCCCCTGGCGACCATCACCCTCGTCATGACAGCGGCTAATTAAGCAACTATGACAGAATCATTTATTTTAGTGTACATGTGAAAATATTTCACAAAACAAGAACGAGGAGAAAAGTAGATTATTTCCCCCTTGTAGTGAAGTACGGGTTGGATGTGAATAGTCCGCAGACAGACATCTCTTTTAGAATTTTCTTTGGCTTCTGAATCAAAATGTTTTGAAGAAAAATTTCTGCCGCAGTGTTTTTTTTTAGTTCATTTGTTACTACACAACAAAATTTTTCACTGGTCCAAATTGAAAGAAAATGCAGACAACATTTTATAGTAGAATCAATTTTACTTTTTTTTGTTTTTTTTTTGGGGGGGGTAGAAAATCTTGTGAATAATGAATAAATTGCTTGTTACATTATCCACAATGTTTTCCACAGTTTTTTTACTTCAGTGCTGTGAACAGTCGGGATTATGTGGAATGGGTTAACACTTGCATATAAAGCGGTTATTCTCCAACATTTATCTGACACTTAGGTCTTTAAAGACGGCTTCTGTAACTGAATGCCTTCGATAGAAAACTCTTACTTTTATGCCACCGGCATGTAATGGTGACGGTCATAAAGCCGCCGTCACAGCGCAGTTGGTAGCGCGTCGGACTATCAATCTAGAGGTCCCGGGTTCGATCCCAGACGGCGGCACTCATCCTTTCCGACTATTTTCCTCTCACCAATGGGTCGATAATCGTAGACCTATGTGGGATAGCAGCTGGAGGCTAGGAAGGGATGTAATGGCAGTACTGGTGTGAAAAATACCAGAATTCCAGTGTTAGGTGCTCCAGCCGCCGCGATATAACTGAAAGATTGTTGCAAGCGGCGTTCAAACAAAAGCGACGGTCATAAAATGTTTATTCTGTATGTGTGTGTGTGCATGCGTTAGTGTGTAAGTGTGTTTTGAGTGTGTGTGTCCAGTTAGTATCCGGAGCATATCTTCGAAATAACTTGACGGATTTCAAAATAACCTGGCACAGTTGTTTCCCTTGTTTTCCTCTACCCCTGGTCGTGGCAAATATCCTTTCTGACACTTGTATCCCACCAATGGATGGATAATCGTAAACCTATGTGGGATGAGCAACTGGAGGCTCGGAAAGGTTGTATACAGTGGTAGTGCTGGTGTGAGAAATTTCAGGAATCCATGGTTAGGTGCACCAGCCGCCGCAATATGAATGATTTACTGTTAAAAATGGTGTTCAACCCCAATCAATCAATTGATCAATCAATCAACCATTCATTCGATCGATCTATCAATCGATTAATCAACCACTCAATCAATCAAATAATCAATCAACCAATCAATCGATCTATCAGTCATTCAATCGATCGTTTCCCTCGAAGAGTACTAGTGTCATTCGTAAAGTTCTGCAGGATACGTTACAACTGAAGGAGTCATGTGATAAGCAATAAATCGGGCCATCTATGTCTGTGACACATTTCTAGCCGAATTTTATCCAGATATTATAAGTTAAAGACTCAGAGTTTGTGTAAAAATTGACCAAACGAGTCAATTTATTCCGCCCCCCCCCTTTTCAATTTTGCTTATGTTTATGATGTATCAAAGTTTTCAGATTTTCGATTTATGTTTGATAATTTCACAAAATTATACAACTTATATATATATATATCATATTATACAATCGTAAATATTGTTCTTATACACCTATAGTGATACGCACTGACTTAAAACTGATATTTTTCATGCGTTGAAAAATATTTCCTTTTTTTTCATTTGTCAACGCCTCGGAATTTAAATAAAGACCATTAAAGTAATTTATCGTTGAAGAGTAATTTCATAATTTCACAGAAATCTAGTCAGTATATTTTGTATATTTTTATTGTTTTCCATATTCAGGGTTTTCAATAAGTATTGGGTCAACAGATATTATTTGGAAACCAACAGATTGGCCGGGGGTCAAGGGGGCCGCCTTAGGCCCCCTTGTAGGTCCAGGGCAACGCCCTGGTAGGGGGCCCGAAAAAGAATTAAGGTATTTCTCAATCCATTTGGAGAGCTCTCCTTAGTGTTTTACATTGCAGACTTTCTAAATATCATAATTCTTAGTGTATGTTTTAGTTTTGTACAAATGAGACAGTATAACCCTACCATGTTTATCTTTATTTTTTTCAAAATACATTATTTTGTGTTTTATTATTATTATATCGAATTATTGCTTGAATATGTGCAATTTGAATGACTGGTATATTTCAATATATTTTTAAATCTGCCGCTGATGCATACTTAAATTTCCTCACAAATGAATAATTTTGAATAGTTTTGTGTTTGTAATAATTATACTTAATTAATAATCAATATTAAATTGATTTTACACGAAATAAAATTGGGGCCGAGATATACGTTGGGCCGACTTTCCGATGGGTCGAGTTGACCGGTCACCGTCTATAAGACGCATTAATTGACCCCAATTACACTAAAACGCAAAACTATACGCTTAAAAGCTCATAAATTATTATATGTCAAATCATTCTTATCGAAATCATCGTCTTTTTTAATGCAAAGTCGTAGAAACCACGATTGTCTTCAGAAGAGACTTTTTTCTTTTTGGTTTGGCGTCCATGTTTACCAACATGTGAAATCAATTTCGTATCGTTGTATATGATTGGATGACTGGTTTAAAGTATCCAATGATAGGCCTCGTAACATGGATACGCAAATTAGACGGGTTTCGCGGTAAATAAACCGGTGGTGGGGTAAAATCTCACCGGTGTCGCGGTAAAACTTCTATGGCATTAAAGCTTTATTTTGTAAACAAAAAGTGACTGACATTTCTAAATTCCGGCTAAAACAACCGATCAAAAGTTGATTTCAACCGATGTTTTAGATCGGCAATCGGTTATTAATGAAAACCCTGCATATTATAAAGTCCAATATATTTTAGTGAGAAATAATCAGAAAAGTCGGGGAACACCATGTAACTTAGCTTCTGAGAAATACAGGATAACAACTCGGATGCGTTGTTAGGCGTTAAAAAAAAACAAAAAAAAAAAAAAAAAAAAAACTCATGCTGCGCACTCGTTTTTTTCAACGCCAAACAACGCATCCTTGTGAAATATTTTTTCATATCTGGAATAACCAGCTGAGTATTCTGTTCATTATATACCTTATTTTTTCAATTTTTTTAAATATGGAAACAATCCTTTTGATAGAGAGAAGGTCTATTGAAAAAAGTGCGGATGAATACATGATTAAAGATTTATTACAGAGAGTGATACTGAAAAGTGTTATCGTCACTCCAGTGACGATATCAAAATTTATAACACTGAGAAACCCAAAGATTTCAATGCAAGGTATATAATAAAAAATATATATTTCCCCTACTGCATCTGACGATGTCAAGAGGGGAACAAATCGGCAAAAGTTTAAATTATGTTGATTTTTTTGGTCATGCATAAACTGATATCTTGATTTTGTATCAAAGCCAGGTTTTGAATTGACAATTATAAACTGCAGTGTACATGTTTCAATGTTTTGATGTCAGCATCAAAAAAGGAATGCTGCTCGGATCGACCTCCAAGCTTGTAAGTAAAGTTTTGATGAAATAATGTAATCTCGAAATTTGTTTTTAGAGGGGTAACGCACGTTGTAAAAATATTTATATAATATTGTTAAGCAACTCTTTCTTATATTGGTCGAAAAGAATGAACTCAAAATGGGTTTTTATATGTGAAATTTGAGAAAAATAGTGAGGTAAGAACCTGAAAACTTTATCACACTGTGTTCTCTTAATTTCTCATAACTTAATGCCATAACGTAAAACAAATTTGTACTAGTTTTGAGTTCAAGTGTACCTAATGTGCAAGCATACAAAATAGTTGCGTGGAAAATATGAATAGAAAATTCAGCAAATAAAAACGCTTGAAGTTTTATAGTTGAAACTAACATTAAGTTGAGTCTCGTTTTGGAAG
This sequence comes from Fragum fragum, assembly GCA_946902895.1. Taxonomy (NCBI): domain Eukaryota; kingdom Metazoa; phylum Mollusca; class Bivalvia; order Cardiida; family Cardiidae; genus Fragum; species Fragum fragum. The sequence continues at coordinate 27,179,543 of OX336380.1, forward strand.
TATTAAGAGATATTGCAACGCTCCTTCTTTCCCCCTCCCCCTTCATAAAAAATGTAATATAAGGAGACTTTAAGAGTGACAGACCTTCTGTTCTATATAGTTATCAAGTTATCATAACCAATCATAAACCGCGGTTTATTCGCGCATGTCTACTTCCAAAGGCAATTCCAGTCTAAAGAGGTACTACTGGACCCTGTCTATTTTCAAATATTTGTTTTACAGGACTCCCAAAAGGACCCCTTTTTGTTTGACGGTCCTACTATATAAAATCTCATCCTCTTGTGTAAAGATAATATTTGACGAATTGAACAGAATACCCTATCTGGCGTCTTCATCTTATTTTGATCGATTAGTCTAACTCTCAAACAGACATCTACTACGAATCGTTCTTTTTGAAACTGATATGTTTGGTTTGACAGACCTTCCTCTGAGGACTAGTATTGACCTTGACTAACACAAAATGCACCTGAATGTGTCTTCCTTTAGTTTTTACACTAAATATATGTACCAATGGCGACATTCAGATTGGGTTGGTTGAACAAACGTGACAACTGGCATGGTGTAAGAGGCGACAAAAGGGTCATCACTTTATCATTTTATGCTTCATTCCCAAATTTATCACTGTATATTTTGTGGTTGTCTTCTTATTGTTGTATATATGTTGGTTGAATATGATCTTCTCCGCTTCTCCACATTATTGAATATTCCTTTACCATTCTAAAAGTATTTAACTACAATTGGATAGGGCAATCGTTGCAGCTCGTTCTTTGTTTTATACTTCTTATGCACCTACAGTGTCGGACTTTTTAAGAGATGAAGACATTATTGTTTCTTTTCATTGAGAAGCTAGTTTTTTTGCTCAAACAACAACAACAACAAAACAACAAAACAACAACAACAACAACAAAAAGAAACCAAACACCACCGTCAGGGCAGGGTTCGAAGCCAGGACTCCACAATCTATAGGCAACACGTTCTACAAATGTCCACAGACTCCACAAAAAAATTGAGGAAAAGGGAAGAAATGCTCGTAACATCTAATTTCTCTTTTTACCACGTTGATGCTTACTGATGAAACACTTATTTTTTACCCACATTTATTTGGCTTTTTCAAACTATTTTTATTCCTTTGAAACTGATTGATGTAACTTATGTATGAATCCGCTTCGCGAATTCATACAGTGTGATTAGTTTTTTCGGTTCATATCTCCATGAAAACAAAAATATTTTCTTCATCTCTTAATTGGCCTGCTAAAATGACTTTCTGTAGTGTGAAATAAACAAAAGCTTGATTAAATTTACCCAAAATTTTGATAGTTTCACTGGTTTTACTTTGATTTTTTCATTGGAAAATCCACTAATTAATTTCGATAATTCAGCAGAATGCATCAACCTATTCCAACACACTTACTTTTTTGACGCTCCTTAGTACCAAAAAACAAAATAAACAAACAAACAAACAAAAACACAAACAAACAAACAAATGTCGCAAACATTATGGAAAATGAAGAAATTGCTTGTTACAATTGTTACAAGCAATTTCTTCAAAATCCACAATGCTTTGAACCTAAAACATAATCAACTAAAATTGTCGTCTGCAAAATCTTTGAATTTCGACAAGTCTTATATCTATTCGTCTAGTAATGGGTTAAAGAATACGTTTCGCAAAAATTGACAAGTATGGTGTTGGTCTTTCACTCAGTCCTTTTATGTAAGGTAAATGGTCTTTTGAGCATTTTTTCTTCCATTATTTCCTCGCGCCATATATCAAACCCAAAATTGCGATGTATTACATTACGTTTATTAAAGATTACGTTTGCCCATATACAGACGTCAAACTTGTAGACTAATCGTTACCTATGAGAAGTCATAATAAGATACAGGATACTATAATGATGAAACAACGATGATGAAAAAAAAAAGCACAAGAGTAAAACAACAATAAAAACAATAGCAAGAACATAAACACACGCTAATGCCTCCCCAACAGCAAAAACAACTAGAAATGTGGGGAATGAAGCTTTTTCTTCTTTCACACTATTTTAATACGACGAATTAGCATCTTTTTAGCTAGCATATCGTCAGTTTTGATAGCTTAAGTTAACAGGCAAAATTTTAAGGTCTTCTCAGATTTTAATGAGTTCAAACTACCATTGGATGCTTAACCACTAAATCCATTGAATACCTACGCCTTCAAAAGCAGTACTAAAGTATTTCAACTCTACCTGTTAGTTAATCTCTTAGGTATTTTTATGGGCACATGAATATACTTTATTCAAATGGTCGTGTTGTAATGGGTTAGCTCATATGTTACTTTTAACCTCATATATCTATCATGATAACCTTCGACAAAGAAGATTACAAAACAATGCTTTGTTTGCTTATAGTACTTTCGGTACTTTGATTTTCAATTTGGTAAAATCTTAAACCTTGCCGTCTAAGAACAGTTAAAGGCAGGACTCTTGACTCTCGATCGTGTAAGGTCAGCGTTAATTAGTATAGTAATTTATTAAGGACATTGACCCTAGCCTACAGGGTGGACATTTTTTACTTGTTGAGAACAACCAGTCTTTAATTAATGATGTTCTCTCCCTCTTACCTGTGTGTTTGTCAGACGCCGGGCCCCGAGGTTAGTCGACTACATGCTGTGTAAGCATATTTGATGAGTCCAATGGGTAGGGAACTCAGACAAACGAAAATCGTATCCCGCAGAGGTAAAATGACCAATCGCGGCTGTGAATCAAATAATCCATCCACCAACAAAATGTTTCAATTCGAAAATAGAACATATAGTGATGAAGAATATACACTTTAAATTCAGAAAATTAACCAGAAGCAAAAGGTTTTGACTACGGTGGGTCTGCGCAAACCGCATAATTTGACAAGGATCGATTTTTTTCTGCAATCCTAGAATGCCTTTTTTTCTTCAGATCACATGTAATAGATATTCAAGGATACGCCAAACTTGATTTTACTATTGATTTTGTCTTAAAGGAATTTGAATTTGCAGAAAAAAGTTATCGTGGGAATCTCTAAAAAAGCAATCTTTGGCATGAATTCGCGTACCGATCAAAAGTATATTTAATGTCACCTTCCCCGTGATCTTAAAGACAACTGATTGCTGGCCCCGCCCTCTTACTCCGTTGGCCCCGCCCATTGACTCAGACAGGAAGTTCCACTTTAATTTCAAACTGCTTTATTTTGCAAAATTTATGGCAAGTAGCACGTAACCAAAAAGTAGAATGGTTGGTTGGCGACTAAAACGTCGTAACTAAAGCTTAAATAAGCTGTAGTTACGACGTTTAAGTCACCAAACCAACAAAAATGCTTGATACAAATGGTTGTCAATGTTGGACTTCAAATTTCACCCCCGGTCTAAAATGATGATTTGATTGGTCGATTTTTTCTTTGATTGACATAGGCAATTGTTCATTTGAGGTTTGGTTTTAAAATTCCGGTAAAATCAAAAATGATCTTTACAATATTTGAGAACTTGGATAGTTGCAATGGTATATCATTTTATGGTCCCCGACGGCGGCACACATCCTTTCCGACTATTTGTCTCTCACAAATGGGTCAATAATCTTAGACCTATGTGGGATAGCAGCTGGAGGCTAGGAAAGGATGTGATGGCGGTACTGGTGTGAGAAATAACAGGATTCCGTTGTTAGGTGCTCCAGCCGCCGCGATATAACTGAAAGATTGATGAAAGCGGCGTAAAACCCCATTCAAACAAACAAACAAATCAGTTTATGGTTAATTGTCTTATATAGGATTATATCGAAGTCACATCTTGGAAATCTGTCAACGGCTGTCCTAGTGTTACGAATTTTACAATGCCAGAAAATAAGTCAAAGAATAAGTTAGAGGTCTAAATAGTTTTATAATGAATACTGTAAATCAACGGTTAAAAAGTGGTCACTTAAGATAATGGTCGTTTAAAACTCTTTTTTGGGACATATATGTAACATGATAAATAATTTCAGAGTTCTATCTAAATCCTATGTTGTCGGGACTCATAAGACTCGTCTCAGTTTTGAAATTTTGAAAGAAGGCTTTCGTTTGCGGTCGCTTAATTGAGGTGGTCGTATAAAAGAGGTGGTTGCTGGAATAAGATCGATGGTGTGAGCAAAAGAGGTAAAAAAGTTTTTTTTTCTGACAATACAGAGATAGAATAGGTTTCCCATATCTATTTTCTGTACTGATGCTTTGATGTTGCTTTGATGTTGCCGTGCTGTAACGTGAACATCATTATCAACTTCTGGAGCTGTGCACAAATTAGTCACGTGTGACGTATTGTTTATCAGAAGAAGGCGATGTAAATACTTTACATGTATAATTAATTATTGTGTCAACAAAGAATACTAGAGGGATAAACAGCTATGAAACCTACATGCCGATTGTATGAGGCGACTTAACTTGTTGTCTAGTTAGAAAAATGTGATGAAAAGTGAGTCAGTTATTTTTCGCGTTTTAACCCTTTCCTGCTTTTTGGAATTTTAGACTGAACCAAAGTAAAAGAGGTTGCAGACTACTATGAAAATTGGACGCAATCTTAAATGGAATCGTCCTCTTGGTAGAAAATATTGTGGAAAAAGAAGAAATTGCTTGTTACAAGCAATTTCTTCTTTTTCCACAATATTTTCTCAAGTATTAAATCACAGTGACGTAAAATCCCGGGTTTGTACAGGAAAGGGTTAAACTCATGATCTGTCTCGTACTTTGATTCATTGGTCTGGACCCGAAATTCGAATTCATTGCTTAGTAAAGCTAGTTGTTATATTCACCAATTTCCCAAAAGACAAAATTTTGGTCTTGTCCAAATTGAAAGAAGCTGCAGACGACAATTTAAAGTTAATGAAATTTCAGATTTTTCATTTTTGTGGGTAAAAAACAATGTGTAAAATGAAAATATTCATTGTTTCAAGCCATTTCTTTATTTTACACTATGCTTTCCTATTTTTCTTTTCGAGGGGCGCCAAAAGGCGTCATTGTGATGGAATGGAGTTTAATCGCAGAATTTGTGGTGGGGTAATATGAAGCAGAATAGCTAAAAGTCTGAATGGACGTGGGTGTATCTCAAATATCATTTTCAATTTCTTTATAGGTCTTTCTTTCTATTCATCATGGTATGATTTGTTAATCCTTTCCTGTACAAACCCGGGATCTTACGACACTGTGATTTTATACTTGAGAAAACTGTAGAAAAGAATTACTTGCTTGTACCAAGCAATTTCTTCTTTTCCGCAATACTTTTTACTCTACTAAATGATTATTTTCTAAATTTAATTCATTTTTGAGACATATATGAAGCATAATAAAAATTTCAGAGTTCTATCTAAATCCTATGTTGTCGGGAATCATTAGACTCGTCTCAGTTTTGAAATTTTGAAAGAAGGATTTCGTTTGTGGTCGCTTTATGGGGGTGGTCGTATAAAAGAGGTGGATGCTGGAACAAGATCGATGGTATAAGCGTAAGAGGTAAAAAAGTTTTTTTTCTGACAATACAGAGATAGAATAGGTTTCCCATATCTATTTTCTGTACTGATGCTTTGATGTTGCCGTGCTGTAACGTGAACATCATTGTCAACTTCAGGAATTAGTCACGTGTGACGTATTGTTTATCAGAAGAAGGCGATGTAAATACTTTACATGTATAATTAATTATTGTGTCAACATAGAATACTAGAGGGATAAACAGCTATGAAACCTACATGCCGATTGTATGAGCAGTCTTAACTTGTTGTCTAGTTAGAAAAATGTGATGAAAAGTGAGTCAGTTATTTTTCGCGTTTTAACCGTTTCCTGCTTTTTTGAATTTTAGACAGAACCAAAAGGAAAGAGGTTGCAGACGACTATGAAAATTGGACGCAATCTTAAATGGAATCGTCCTATGTGGTAGAAAATATTGTGGAAAAAGAAGAAATTGCTTGTTACAAGCAATTTCTTCTTTTTCCACAATATTTTCTCAAGTATTAAATCACAGTGACGTAAAATCCCGGGTTCGTACAGGAAAGGGTTAAACTCATGATCTGTCTCGTACTTTGATTCATTGGTCTGGACCCGAAATTCGAATACATTACTCAGTATAGCTAGTTGTTATATTCACCAATTTCCCAAAAGACAAAATTTTGGTCTTGTCCAAATTGAAAGAAGCTGCAGATGACAATTTAAAATTAATGAAATTTAAGATTTTTCATTTTTGTGGGTAAAAAACATTGTGTAAAATGAAGATATTATTTGTTTCAAGCCATTTCTTTATTTTACACTATGCTTTCCTTTTTTCTTTTTCGAGGGGCGCCAAAAGGCGTCATTGTGAGGGAATGGAGTTAAATTGCAGAATTTGTCGTGGGGTAATATGAAACAGAATAGCTAAAAGTCTGAATGAACGTGGGTGTATCTCAAATATCATTTTCAATAACTATATAGGTCTTACTTTCTATCCATCAAGGTATGATTTGTTAATTATTTCCTGTACAAACCCGGGATTTTAAGACACTGTGATTTTATACCTGAGAAAAACTTTAGAAAAGAAGAACCTGCTTGTAACAAGCAATTTCTTCTTTTCCACAATACTTTCTACGCTACTAAATGATTATTTTCTAAATTAAATCTACTTAAATTTTCGTCTGCAAAATCTTTGAATTTGGACGGGTCTAAAATTTTGTAAAACAGGAAAGGGTTAAGTGCCCAGTATAAGGTTATTGCGATATTTTTGAAATAGCATCAAATCATCAATACGACCCGATATGTTGTTGTCATTCAGCATGAGATTTCCTTTATCTCTGATTATGTCGGTGAGAACATAAGGTTATGGAGGAACACTTAGGCACCAATGAAAGCTATGTTGGGTTTTTGGTTGGTATCATTTCAGGTTGATATTGTGATAATTATCAGAATCGATCAATTAAATACAGTTAGTCGGTCGCAATAAATACTGCTTAAAATTGTAGTCTACCTCCTTACCCGTAAGGCAGCTTGAGACTCGGAAAGGAAATTGTAGTAGTACTGATTTGATAAATGCCCGGAAGCCATTGTTTGGTGCTCAAACCGCCTCAATATGACTGAAACCCCGTTAAAAGTTGCGTTAAACGCCATTCAATAAACCTTCCCCTCAGGCGGAAAAGCAAAAACGGAGAAGTATCGATTCCGTTCAGAAGGGACAGAAAGAATAGGAAAGGAAGTTTTTTTTTCTAAAAAAGAATTTCCATTTAACCTTATCATACATTTGTATCAGAAATTATATCTTTAACAGACCTTTGCTAGATCATATTCTTTTTTTTTTTTTTTAAATTGTCTTTATGGATCTTCCGAAAGATCATATCTCTCATGACGGGCCAGTATTACTCTGATGTAAGCAATTGTTTGTAGCATACGATGTGATATAATGTTTTAGAATCGTGTGGAGGTAATAATCTAGACAGAAACGAACCACGTCTGTGTAAAGAATAATCTCACATCAAGGAGATTTCGTGTCACATAACAATTAATGGATAGCAACAGTCAATCAAAATAATCGACTGACCAATCAAATAATTTATATGATCGGAATTGAACCTACAACATTTTTTCAAACATTTTTATGGTTTAAGCGACTTTTACGTCGTAAGTACAGCTTATTCAATCCTTTATGTCGCCAACCATTTTCTTTTTTATTTATGTTGCCGATCACATTGTTTGCAAATGAACACTGCCCTGTCGAATGTCGTGTTGGAGGTCAATCGGTGTGGCAAGCGATCCGTCAATTCGTTAAAAAAGAAATGCAAATATAAACTTCTACAAGGATACAGTATTCATGCTCACCACATCATTTACAATACATAAGGAATATTATGGTATAGTTGTGGTACAAAACCTTGAAATGGAATCGAATTTCGAAGGAACATTTTGTTATTCTACGAGGCTGACGGTCGAATGGAGTATCAAATTTGCCAACACGGCGAGAATCAAATACAAGCTTCTGTATTACTACTACACCATAGGGCATGTATTCCGTTATGATACATCCATTGAAAAATACTATTAAAAGGTAAAAAGAAGCTAACGAAATTTGCCTAAAAGTTACTCTTTTTTATAATCCTAAAAAAGGTCCTCTCGGTATGACGTGATTTACCGGTTGATAGTGCATCATCCAGTTGTACATGTATATCACCAGGTGTTTTTGTATCGAGTGCTATTTTGTCCGCGTGTAATGAATGCATTTACAAGGAATCATCGATTGGGGAGTAAAATGTCGTACCTACAGCTTGAATAAAGCTGTAGTCACGACATTTTGCTCACCCAACGACGATATAATGAATTTAGTATGTTCTTCAGATACAGCATTTTCTATGGAAAAGGATCAATGCTGTACAAGAAGTAAGTACTACAGTGTCTGTTTCAGATCGTCAGAGAATCAATAGTTGGGGCCGCTCGAAGAGAAGTTTTGCACGAATGCCAAGTAGACAATTTTGATATATTCCTGAAGTCACATTTATATTTTACACACCTTCCTTGCAGAAATTGCTGGTCTGCAAAAATTCTAAGCACTAGGCTACTTTAAAAAATCGTGTATTTGAAGATCTTTAGAATTTTTATCGACATTAAAGAGACGCAAAGGGGAATTCATTTTTCTCACTACTATAAGATACCTCTTTATACGTCCCCGTAGGAGGAATGCACATAGGTATCATCTTCCATCGTCAGTCCGTCCGTTCACGTCCTATGAATTAGAACATCTCCGGCAATTGTCTCCTACCAATTGGTGAATAAACGTTAATCTAAGTGGGATGAGCAACTGCAGGCTCTGAAAGGATGTTTTGGTAGTACTGGTGTGCGAATACCAGGAATACACTGTTAGGTGCTCCATCCGCCGCGATGTGAGTAAAATACTGCTAAAAGTGGCGATAAAATACCATTCGGTCAATCAATAAACCTACACTTACAGGTTGAATCGAATGAAATTTTCACAGAATGTTCCTTGTGCATATTGTTTGGGTTTTGCTACTTTAGGTAGCGTCCCAGAAAACGGAGGGGGGGGGGGGCTTAATGCCAACTTTCTTGTCAAGGCATCTCCACCTCTATTTCTTGACAGACTTACATTAATGTTTTTTAGGGAATTTTCCTAATCCACACACAACCATTCTTGCGTGAGAGACCAGGAGTTCGAGAAGATTGAATGATTTCAGTTTCAAACCATAGAATTTCTTTTTCAGGCAGCAAACTAAGTATCCATAACATATAGCTTGGATTAGACATAAATTTTGACTGGCCCAAATTGAAAGATACTACACACGACAATTTCAAGCTAGAGAATTTATAAAAGATGCCTTTGAAGGACGAAAACATTGTTGACTCTGAAGAAATTGCTGCAAAGTCAACAGTGTTTTCATCCCTGAAAGGCATTTTTCTGCAATGCCATTAATGATTTCTGTAGCATTTTCTTGAGGGCATATTGATTGATTGAATAGGGTTTAAAGCCAATTTTAAAAGTATTACAGTCATATCGCGGCGGCAGGAGCACCTACCAATGGATTCCTGGTATTTCTCACACCAGAACTACCACTATATCCTTTCCTAGCCGCCAGCTGCTATCCCACTTAGGCTTACGATTATCCAACCATTTGTAACGGACAAATGTCGGAGAGAATATGTGCCGCCGTCGGGGAATAAAAAGTTGGGATTGTTTGGGAAAAGGTTAATAAGCCTTTCAAAAAACAGAAACTTCAGGATGCATTCGTGCAACCAGACTAGTATTTCACCTTCAGTAAAACATATTCTGAGAAATTGGCTTTTAAGGTAATATCGTTTTTTTTTGCTGTTTTTTTTAGTATTATTTTAGGTTTTACATATTCTGCTCCCGCATGACAAAACTAATTAATTTCAAGATAAAGGTACGAAATATCCCTGCCTTAAGCTAGACTTTTCTGACAAATAATGTTGGAAGGTAATGCAGTTCGTGATGTGTTACAAATTTTAAAATTCCCAACGGAACAGCCGAAATGTCAGTCTACTGTTACTTATTGATGGAGGTTGGAACAAGATATATATGTATAATGTGATCTCAAAAGAATATTTAAGAACCTGAAATGGGAGGAGAATTTGTTTATTACAAATGACACGAAAATAGTTCTTAACTGAATGTCGTAAAGGCTATCGCGATTTTTGGGAAATGATTGTCTAAAATGAAGAAATTGCTTGTTGCTTTTCTGTATTAATCTGAAACGCGAGGTTATAACGGACCGAACTCGAAATTAAAACTTCGAGGGTACGGGATGACGACTATAAGATCAGTAGAGTACGACTGTATGATTGTGCAAGTGCAACGGTGAGAAATCGAGAGTAAGTAAACGAAAGGATGAGACCACAGCGTCGAGATCAGAAAGACGAGGACGCGAGAGAACGAAGATGAGACCACGGGTATATGAGACCACGACAAAGCGGACTCGACACTACGATAACGCGAACAAGAACACAAGAGAACGATTATGAGACCACGAGTATATGAGACCACGGGTATATGAGACCACGAAAAAGCGGACTCGACACTACGATAACGCGAACGAGTACACGAGATTTTTTCACCCTAGTCTTCTCGCATTTACGTTGTCGTATATTCATGATCATTTTCCCAATCTAGGCGAAAAGGCATCTGGGTTGTGAGTGTTCGAGAGTGACCCTATAAGCTTGGAGCTTCCGTCGCAAAAGTTTTGCTTTTATCAGAATATCTTTATGAAAAAAAAAGCCACTTTATTCCCCAAAGTGGACTTATAACTCTTCCATGCAAACATGGACGTCCACCACCAGTACGTCAAGTGCTTTGATTTATGTGTGCAACTCCTAATGCAATTTCAGACAGAAAAATATCTTACCGCAATAAATTGCTACTGGGAATCTCCTTGTTGCCTGAGACCAATTGGTTCGTGAGTTATCTGCTCTTGTATTGAAAAGTATATTCTATTTTACTCACAAGCCCCTTTGGTAGTAATTGCATATTCATCGCTCTGCGAATTTCTTGACGAACAAGTCATCCTTCTAAGAGTGCGATCGGGCCTACGATTTTGTTGACCATCCCTTTTTAACGTTGACTTTGACCTGTTAGTCCATCAACCAAATTTCATAACTCTCGCTCGGCATTTTCGTAGAAGTCAAATCTTTAAATATATGAATAATAGGGTAACTAAACACATTACAAGACGACAAAAAAAATCATAAAAAAAAAAAAATTACTAATAAAAAAAAAAAAAAAAAAAAAATAAACAAATAAAAATGGATGCAGACGAATTTCGAAATGTCAATCAATTTTAATCTTTTTTGTTTTATAGGTAGAATACAGTCCTGTAAATGAAGAAACTGTTCGTAACAAGCAAAGTCTTCATTTGCTGCGCCGATTTCCTTAACATTTTTAATTTGTCAGTCCTTCGAAAATCTAGCCAGCCTCCTAAATTCAAGGACCACCAACCTCTGTACGTGGACTGAGATATTTGAAAGTGTAAATTAATTGTTCGTTTAGATCGTAACTATAGCTTACATTAGATGCGTAAGTCTCCAACCCAACGAAAATGCTTGCCGTACATCAGTTTGGAATTTTGAAGTCCATAATTTGATGCCATCAAATAAAATAAACAAAATATTTCAACTAGTTTGGTCAACTTGTTAAGTTTTATGGATCTACTTTATGCACAAGCATACAAATAGTTGCGGGCTTAAAATATGTTCAGGGGTGTATAACAACAACAACAACAACAACAAAAAGAAACCCAGCCAATCAAAACGTCTGAATCTTAATAGAAGAAATTTGAATTATGTTATAGTTATATAGCTTTTAGCGTTACGTGTTACCAAAGGAAAGAGAGAATAGGCATTCTGTCTAAAAATAGTTGCTCAGGTTGAGCTGTTCGGTGTACCATGGTGTTATTTAAAAGTTACATGGAGATCTGTTTCTTTGGATGCTTTGCTGTGTTTTTTGCTACTGTGAACGGTTTAATAGTGGTATAAAATGCAAGGGTATTGCAATATAAAACAGCCGCTAATGGATGTTTTGCATGTGCCTTTTGTATGTTTGTACATTAGCGTGAATAAATAATTAACCTTGAATAACTAATTCAAATGAGCATTATATTGATGGAGAAGACGTGACGATACTTCTGGCTTCTCAAGTTACACTGTTTTTCTCTTCTTGTTTCTCTTAAAACCAATTTCCAGACAATCCAACTTTTTTACGGTCATATTGCTAAATGATCAGAAAAACAAAGTGAAATATTTAGAAATATCTTGTTACTAGCAATTTCTTCAAATAGAAAATAGAATGGTCGTTCTGAATTACTATATGTTAACTATTTCCTGTACAACCCCTGGTTTTAACGTCACTGTGATATTATACTTGAGAAAACATTATCGGAAAAGAAGCAATTTTCTTTTCCCACAATATTTCCTACCCCTTGGGTCTCTTAATTTTCAAATTGCATACACTTTCAAATTTGTAACACATCATTTTCTGCATCTCCTTGCAAATTGGACAAGACCAAAATTCTGAAAAACAAAAAGATGGTTAATATCTGATTTACCGAAGTCTTACTACCAGATTCTTCATAAACGGAATTAAATAGCGTCGAGGTTGGACTATGATTTGATTAAAGTCCCTTGTCTCTAGAATAGGTTTTGCAAATATTGTCAGTCCTTTTCATTCAGCACTGACCCAAAACATAAACTTGAATTAAAGAGACATACATTAAGGAGAAACATTCAATTAAAATTATAAAACAATTGCGACTGGGTGTAGTCTGAATCTGATCTCTTTTGCACATATTTTTTTTTTCGTACTACGGGCTACTAATATATCTAATATATCTTATATCTCCTACCTTCAGAGAGTCATAGGAGACTTAAAACTCTGTCGTAACTTTACGGATTTTAAATTTTCTAACACATCACGACCTGCATTACCTTGGGACATCAGTTGTCAGAAATGTCTTTCTTGCGAAGTGGATTGGTTTCGACACTTCTGGCGTAGATTCATCTAAATGAAATTTTACGATTAATGATGCCGTAGAAGCTACCTTTTAGCTCTACTGGCCGAATGTCAGAAGAGCTATAGCGTTGGCATGTTTCCCGTCCAGTTTCCGTTCGTTCGTCCGTGCGCCCGCCCCATCGTCCGCCCTTCCATTAAATTTTGCTCGTTAACACTCTAGAGTCAACAGTTTACATCGGTTTCCTCTTCAAACTTTAACAGAAGGATTGTATCATCATAAGGATCGTTCCTTTCGAAATTGGGTCCTACCCACCAAGAAACATGAGAAAAGGGGTCTTATGATAATTTTATTTAAAAATGTAATAAAATTCCTCGTTGACAATCTAGAGTCCACAGTTTTAATCGCTATAAGGATCGTTCCTTTCGAAAAAAAAGTCTGATCCGTAAAAAAACTCAAGAAAAGATGTCTTATTAAAGTTTAAATAAAATCTTCGTTAAAGTGTAGAGTTTTGATCAGATTCCCTTCAAACTTTCACGGAATATTTGTACCGTTATAATTATTGCTCCTTTCGAAAGTGAGTTTGATCCGAAAAGTATCAAGGGAAAAGGGGCCTTATGAAAGTTTAATAAAAAAAAAAATTCGTTAACACTCTAGGTTCCAGAGTTTTCAACAAATTCACTTCAAACGTTCACATAATGAGTGTACCGTCATAAGGATTGTTCCTTTCGAAAGTGGGTCAGATCCGTCAAATATCACGGGGAAAGAGGCCTTATGAAAATTGAATAAAAAATCCCCGTTAACGCGATGATATCCTCAGATTCCACCCATTCACTTAAAACTTTCACGGAATGATAGTACCATCATAAAGGTTTTTCTTTTCGAAATCGGGTCTGATCCGTCAAGAAACAAAGGAAAATTGGCCTTATGTAAATCAAATTTAAAACTGTAATTCAATAAAGTCCACAGATTTCATCGGATTGTCACATAGTAAAAGGGGTTGTATGAAAATTTGATTGAAAAATCTTCGTCTACACAAAGCCCACAGCTTTGATCGGATTTGTTTAAAAATTTCACAGAATGCTTGTAAGGTAATAAGGATCATTCTTTTCGAATTGGGGTCTAAACTTTCATAGAAACACAGGAAAATGGGCCTTATGAAAATTTCAATTTTAAAAGCCTTGTACGACAGTATGTCCACAGTTTTCATCGGATTCTTTTCAAACTTCAGAATGATTTTACTATCATTAGGTTTTTTTCTTTCCCAATTGGGTCTGATCCATCTTGTATCACAGGAAAAGGGATTGTATGAAAGTTTTATACAAAATCCTCATTAACACAAAATGAAGTGGATCCATCAGAAAATCGCAGAAAAAGGGGCCTCATGGGTTTTTACTCAAAACAATCCTGTTTACGTGATTAAGTCCACAATTATTATCGGATTCTTTTGAAATTTTCACAGGATGTCTGTAGGGTCGCAGGTAATATTCCTTTTGGAAATGGAGTGGATCCGTCTTGCAACACAAGAAAAGGGGCCTTGAGGATTGTTGCTCAAAATTATAAAGGGGATGAAGTCCAATTAGTTTTTAATGCATTCTTCTTTAAGCAATTAACTTCCTTAAATATAAGATTACTTTTACGAAAAACTTGATAGCCAGTAGAGCGTCTCAGGCCCTCGTGACTTACTATAGATGCACAAGTTAAAGTGAGTAATCAAAGGTCAATTTTGTCTAGACTTGTAGAACGATTACCATAGCTACCAAATGACGTCTTTAACCTTTAACTCCTTCTAAATTCTAACTTGATTCGTAGAATTGCCCGATGGGACCCGAATGAATCTACTTTAGTAGGAAACTAAGTGCCATCCGAAAAAGGCTAAGTGCATCTATAGTAGTAGCATTTCTTTAAAACACCCATTGATAAATACTATATACAACTGTTACTTTATAACAAAAAACACATGGTAAGAAACCAGACTAACTTACATATATAGCAAAACAAGAAAAAGAACAACTGTACATAGACAAACGCACATGGCAATACAACGAAAGAAATGTATCTAGACAGGTGATTGTGTTTGTGGAAACATTTGTTAATGTACACGTATGCATATACACATACACATAGATACTATACTTATATAAACATATATACACGTACATATATTCAAACATATATACATACGATCATATACACATTCATATACATACCCTCATGTATACACGTACGCACACATATATGCACAAACATACAGATACACAGACACACATATGCATGTACACACATACATCAACACATCGACACAAATACATACAAACATATACGTATATATAATAATTTTATATATTTTATGCCCAATGAAAAAATGTCATGTCACGTTGGTAGATTGCTTAATCGTTACTCGATCATTAGGTGGACCGACTTACTACTTTAGTCTTGATTTGCTGGTTTCCTTGATGGATAAAAAGATGGATGGATTGACGGTGAGTTTTGATTAAAGAACGAAAAATGCGTGTTTTAATGCATATATAATTTAATTTTTAGTTTCGGCTGTTGAAATTACTGCATTCTTATTGTCTGAAAACACGTTTCACACCCCTCGTCATGCTGAACCTCGAATATTTCTATTTTAAAGGAGGCATAGACAAAATATGTGCAGTCTGATCCTTGTCTGCACAGCCTCTTCGGTCCTTTTAAGCAACAGTTGTTTGTAAAAATGGTATTCAATTACAATCAGCCTTTCCCGTGCTATCAGCTTTTTGATTTTTCTTAATACCGAACTATTTCGTTTATAAAAATGTGCTATAAATAAATATCCAAGACTTCTATCTCCTTTGCTCATTGATGCTTTTAGTAAAATATAACAAATGCTGAAGAGAACATTTTGTTTGATTTGAGGTCTAAAACGAAAAACCTAATAACTTTGTATGAAAACGCGAAGCGTATTCATACGTTAGTGTGATTATGTTTTGGGTTCATACCTCAGTCAGAACAAAAAAATACTCTCTTCATACCTTATCATTTACTGCCGCCAAGATTAACAAAACAAATATTAAACTAGTCTTGGGTAAAATTGTATGGATCTACTTTTTGCGCTAAATTCAAAATAGTTGCGTGCTCAAAATAAAATTTTGTTCAAGGAAGTATGACAATTAACCTATTAAACGCTTGAATCTTGATAGACGAAAGTGAAATAAATTTATCCTCTAAAAAAAAAAACAAAAAAAAAAAAAACAAAAAAAAGAAAAAAACAAATAACAACAACAAGAACACTATCGTCTTCAATCTTTTAAACTAAAGTAAAGGCTGTGTACGATGGATGCCAAGAGGGTTTTTAAAGCTTGCATAGCTAAATAACTCAAAAGGATTTTTGCCCCTGAAGCATTGTTTCATAAACAGTGCATGTCTGGGAATCATAAAATGTTCGTTATGACAACAACAGATCGTGCAACAACATTCGCTAGATTCATAACAGATGGTATCAGCTGAAATGGACAAGTTTTTAGGTAACGGAATGACCTTGATACATGTTATGTACGCCACTATCTTGGTCTCCGTGAGCGGGAAAGACTTCTTTATTGGTTATTTATACTGCTTATCCTTTTTCAATACGATAATCTAGACAATCATAACAACGGCGTTTGAAATTTCGTTTTCACGAAATGCTGTGGAAAGTATTTCGTAATTACGAAAAAGTATGTCGTAATAACGAAATAACAATTTTGTAATTACGAAAAAAGTATTTCGTAATTACGAAATACTTTGGAGAATTTTCGTAGTAACGGAATAACATTCAAAATATTTTAGTTAATTTGTATACTTAAAAAGTCTGGAATATGACTTTAAGGGTTCCCTAGTATTCACAGTAATTTATCTCTTTATATTTTTTAACGACGAGGACAATATTTGCAGTGGAACCATTCCATCCAGCAGGCTTAATTTTTCAAATATAACATTTTACTTTTTGAAGCTAGATCAGCCCTTATAGACCGGAATACCATTCATCTAACCTCTTCCCACATAATCCCGCTTTTTCACGACCCTCGAGAAAATAAAAAAAAAAGATTTAAAAAACAATGTGGACATTGAAGAAATTGCTTTTAACAAGCAATTTCTTCAATGTCCACAATGTTTTCTATCGTAAAAAGCTAAGGTTTTCTATATTCAATAATTTTGCAACTTCTTTGAATTAAGACAACAAGTCTAAAATTTTGTCAGGTGGTAATGGGTTAAATAGACAAATAGATATGAGCATGTCAATGATATATCAAACAATTGACGGATCTCTGACCCCGCCCACTTACTTCGCTAGCCCCAGTTGGTAGGCGACTTAAATATCGTAAGTACAGCTTGAATAGGCTGTAGGTCCGACGTTTAAGTCGCCAAACCAAAAATAACGCTTCGCATAAACGACGGCAAATGTCGGAGTTTAAGTTGCCAGTCAATCATTTTACACATTTGTTACATGTTACCGATCATAAATTTTGCAAGACTAATTGATATAGATTGATATAGAAGTGGAACTTCCATGTCGGAGCTCATTGGCAGGGGCAAGCGA
The DNA here is from genome assembly GCA_946902895.1 of Fragum fragum. Classification (NCBI taxonomy): domain Eukaryota; kingdom Metazoa; phylum Mollusca; class Bivalvia; order Cardiida; family Cardiidae; genus Fragum; species Fragum fragum. Next base: position 27,197,048 of record OX336380.1, read on the forward strand.
TCGGTCAATTAAGGCATTTATTACAGTGTTAAGAACCCAATGAACATGGAAAGAATAGAGGAGAAAAATAGATCACATTGACCACAACTCTTTTATTGTAACATATTGACAAGATGCGGCTGTACCAAACAACCATAATGTTTCAGATCAATATTTATAGACGATGTTTTATACTAGTTGATAGGCGGCCAAAGAAATTCCAGCACGCGGAATCGATTCTATTGATAAAAAAAACGTGATATTTTCTGTTTTGTTCAAAAGTTCTATCAATTAATTCTAAAGCCTTATATCATTTGCGTTAAGATAAAATCTCTGGCCCATTAAACCGTTCATATTATCTTTTTAATGGGTCTAACAGGACCCTTTTTGATAAAAGTACTGTAACTTTGGCTTATTGGAACTATGTTCGGCGGGAAAACATACTAACTTATTCCCCCATAGTGACGCTTTTAGAAGATCCCTCAAGCTGTTCATCCCCCTACGGCATACGAGTATCCCCCATTAGTGATAGACAAATGTCGGATAGGATAATTGCCGCGACCGGGGATCGAAACCTAGACCTCACGTGTGATTGTCCGACGTTCTACCAACTAACATCTGCCAAGGCTTCTCTGAAAATAATACATTTTACATGTTTGGTATGTTCCAACAATGTTCTCCCGATGATTTATTTCCTACATCTGATAATCTCATTTGGATCGTTCTTTATTTTTGCTCAAAGAATAATGTTTAAATACTTATCTCGTGTTCTATAGGAGTTTCGTGTTGTTTGATTTACATCAGAGAATAAATTTGCTGAGTTGACCGTTTCTGGTCAAAAATCAAGACATAATCGATATGTTGTTTAACCGTTATTACCAACTTCGAGGCAGACGGTGTTCCATACCACTAACCAATTACTAGATGACATAATTTTAGACTGGTCCAAATTGAAAAGGTTGAAGATGATACCATCAAGCTGATGATTTTTTTTTTGGGGGGGGGGGGGTAGAAAACGTTGTGGAAAATGTATCATTTTTTTTTCATTTTCCACGATGTTTTTCAGAGCTTCTTTTCTAGAGCGACTTCAGAAACGGAGAATGAGTGGAAATTGGTTTATGTGTTGTATTCGTTCCAACAGAAGGTATCTTTATTCTCCCCAAAACAACAACGTTGCTCACACTGGATAATTTTAGGCTTTTACATTTATTCATGACACTTTAACATTTATTCACAATATTTTATTTCTAACTTCATTTACCATCAAAACAATGAACTAATCATGTGTTGTTTAATTCTTTACCCATCCTTCAAAACCTGAATATAACTATAAATTGTGGCTCCTGGTTTTGGGAGGGCCGATGTACCTCCGTGCTCTCAATGGATTATATCAGACCTTTAGATTTATTCATAACAATTATTCCATACATCATTTAAGAGATGAAGAAAATATTTTTTGTTTTCATGGAGGTATGAACTGAAAAACCTAATCACACTGTATGAATTCGCGAAGCGGATTCATACATTGTGTGATTAGGTTTTTCGGTTCATACCTCCATGAAAACAAAAAATATTCTCTTCATTTCTTATAATTTAATAGCATCGAACGAAAAATGCAACAACTTAAATAATTTTTATACCTTTTTGTAGTGAACTATTTTGTGCGGAAGCATTCAAAATGGCTGCGTACTCAAAATTTTGTTCATGGAGGTATGAATTAAATTTTTCGACCAATCAGATCGCTCGTTTTTGATAGACGAAACTAACAATTAAATTATATGTCATTGATTCAATGATTCAAACACATCCAAACGTATATTCACTGGCTTTTTTTACAGTTTCATTTTATATTCCAAACAATATTATTCCCTAACTTTATCGTTTCGAATTCTACATAAGGTAGGCTTTCAGCTGTCGATGCACCGTAAAATCCCATTCATTCCTATAATCTAGGTATTCCAAACGTACTTAAAATAATTAAGACCTGTTTTAAGATTACCACCACATATTTCTAATTCCGACCAATCAAAATAGGTTATTTTACCCATTCCCACACAATCACTCATTTTTACGTCCCCTTAATAAGATTTGGAAAACATGGTGTTTAATGTTTTATTTACATTTTTTTCTTTCCAAAATGATAGAAACTAAAATCTCATCAACTTAGAATTTGTCGTCTGTAGCTTCTTTGGATTTAGACCAATCTAAAATGTTGTCGTGTCGGAATGGGTTAATATGAAGGACAAAACGTCGACTAACAGCGATATTCACGGAATTCTAGCCTAGCCTACTGCCCCTGACAGAAAATTTGATTTATATATTTAACGGCGTTGCCTTGAAGAATTTTTCGTCACAAATGTGTAACCAAAAGAAAAATGGTTGGTTGGTGACCTGAACTTCGTAACTTCAGCTTGAATATAATATCTTTTGACCTTGAAGTCGCCAAAGCAACGAAAATGCTTCACATAAATGTTGAAGTTGAAAGTTCACTTTCCGTCTAAATTAATTGGTCGATTGATCTTTTGATTGATTGTCGCGAATGGTCAACTGACCTCCGAAATGAACTTTGACTTAGATATTAACCCATTCCAACACAGTGGAATTTTAGACCGGTCCAAATTGAATTTCAAGTTGATGGAATTCTAAATTTTTTCATCTTTTTGGATAGAAAACATTGTGGATAATGAAGAAATTGCTTGATCCAAGCAATTTCTTCATTTTCCACAATGTTTTCCAAAGCTTTTTCGTTGAGGGGCGTAAAAAGGAGGGATTGATTGGGAATGGGTTAATCGACGTTATTTGCAAATATATGACCAGTTACACGTATCAAAAAAGTGAATTGGTTGGTTGGTGGCCTAATCGTCGTAACCACAGCTTGAATAAGCTGCGGAGGCGACGTTTTAGTCGCCAACCCAAGAACCCGAATGAACAATATACAATATACAATACAATTTATTGACAAAAACTTTACAAGTTTATAGTCATGTACAAAATATGAATAGATAATAATAAATGACAATTTAATCACGTGTTATTCTATTTGCATTTATGTTTGAATTTTTTGAGCATCTCATTATTTGTTCTTAGATATCAAAATCTATCATATATATAAACGGTGTAGGGAGGACAAACCGTTAATATGAGCATCTCAGTTTATATCGTACACTCGTCACCTTTAAAGTAAGGGATGTCCGACATACACCAAATGCGCTATCCTTAACGTATGAATTTGATTAATCATAGATGTAAGACTTTGTGGGTGCGAAAACCAATCGTCGAGTGCTTGTACATGTATTAGCAGACGACTCGTGATTTCAACACCTTTGATTATTCATATCATAATAATTTTCTTCCATTGTATATAACATCATTTATACATATAAGATTTAATATAAGGGAACCGTATATAATACATCAAAAGAGATTGAATAAAAGTACAACAAATTAATCTACGTTTCATTGCGTCTTTTAAATGCCTGTTTTAGATACACGCAAAATTGTTTCAATTCGCGTTTCGAATTAGTATTGAGAAGATCTACTAATTTCAACATACTTGGATTTCTTATATAAGTAGATTTAATATGAAGCTGTCTAATATCCGTGTAAAAAGGACAAACTAGGGCAAAATGATATTCATCCTCTATTTCCATTAGATTGCAAAATTGACAAGTACGCTCATTACGATCGATTGCTTGACCCGCGAACCGACCGGTGTCCAATCTTAAACCATGTACCGAAGTTCTGAACTTAGTCAAGGCGATTCTTAATTCCCGATTTATGTTTCCTTCAAAATAGTGTTCCATGCCAAATTCTAATTTAATATGTCTGTATATAGTTTCGAACGTGCTACCCTTTTCTATATCACTAAACCATTTTTGCAAAAATACGTCAATAAGGCGTTGTTTAAAAATACTTATAACCCTTGTGGGATTTACCGCTTCGGGACTTTCCCAAACGTATGCGAAGCCGTGGTTACTTAGTAAATTGTTCACTTTATAGAACCAGCTTGATTTTCCCAACGTGCTTTCATTCTTAACTTCGCGCTTGATTGTAGATATGATTATATTTTCCGAGTGCATGATTTTGAAGAAATATTTTATAACACGAACATATCGATTAATATAAAGTGGATATCTACCAAGTTCACCATACACTGCGGCGTTACAAGTTTATTGTCTGACTCCTAATAGTTTTTTGCAAAATTTAAGATGAATTTTTTCTAAAATATCCGCCCGAGTAAATCCCGACACTTCACAGCTGTAATATAAAATAGGTGCAACAAATGAATCGAATAGCTGTAGGGCCGTTCGAGGGCTGGTGTTATAACGTTTAAGATTACCTATCAAAACATTCATTGCCTTTAGCCCTTTACCATACAACGTTTGGTTATTTAAAGTGAATCCACCCGAAGAGTTAAATGTGCAGCCGAGGTAATTAAAATCGCTTACGGTTTCTATGCAAGTATTTCTATAAGACCATTTTTCGTGCTCGAATAATCGTCCCCGTTTTCGAAAAACAACATTGACCTCGAGACCCCAATTATCGCAATAGTCGCTTAAATTGTCGAGAGACTTTTGGAGGTCGTTTGGGTTTTCGGCAATTACGACCATGTCGTCTGCGAATAACAAAATAATTATGCACAATTCATCGATTCATCGATAGTAAGACCACTGTTTGTGTCTGATTGTAAAAATAGTTCTAGATCTTCGACGAAAAGACTAAACATTATCGGCGAAATTATCTCCCCTTGTCTGAGACCTATCGCAATATCAAAGTACTGAGAGTACTCGTTACAGTGGCGCACACAGGACTTGACCGACATGTACATTGATCTTATTATCCGAAGAATATCCGAAGAATTTTGCCGTCTAGACCCATTTTAAAAAGTTTAAACCATAGTCCGTTACGGTAAATACTATCAAAGCATTTACGCAAATCGATAAAAGCACAATATAACCTTTTATTATTGCTTAGATATTTATTTATCAAATAATGTAAAATGAAAATTGCGTCTACAGTAGATCGACCTTCTCTAAATCCGAATTGGGAGTCGGAAATTTTTTCATTTATATTCGTCCAATTTGACAGGCGTTTGTTCAAAATGCTGGTAAATAATTTACCAAAGTTACTTAATAAAGTTATTCCCCTATAGTTATTTACGTCTGATTTTTGTCCTTTTTTGTATATGGGTACAATAATTCCCTTGGTCCATGCTTCCGGGAAACGGCCTGAATCTAAAATTTTATTAAACATATCAGTGATGTGTCCGGTCAGTATGTCACATGATTCAATAAAATACTCATTTAATAATCGATCCCCTGAGCAGGCTTTGTTACGCTTCAGTGAATTAATGCTATTGACTACTTCTTCGTACGATATAGGGCGATTTAATTCACTGTTTAATGTGTCCCATGAATCAAAATTATAAGACTCACAAAATTCTTCTGCAGAATCATTCTGCACTGGGGTTACATTTTCAAACATTTCGGAGAAATACTCCTTAAAGTCATTTACTGAGATATTACAGTCTGCGGGCTTAGACGATTTCTTGAAAAACTTCCAAAACTGACGAGGGTTCCTCTTTTTTAAATTTTCAAACGTATTTTGGCGCTTTAAGATATGCAAAACCTTCATTTTTTTCTTTGATAGTTTCTTCCATGGTTTGCATTTTATATTAAGTCATACCTGATTCTCGTCCTCAATCTATTTCAATATGGATACATCTAATATTTTGTCAGCTCCGGTTATGCGTAAATGACTCTATTAAAACCTTTTCTGATTCAAATAAGATGATAGAGTGTACCTTTCAGAAAAAAAACAAGGAAATGCTTTTTGAAAGGAATATTTAACAGCAAATTACCGACCAATCTATTATTTTCGTTTTCCTTATTTTGTCGTCCAGCTAATAATAATTGAAAAGTGGTAACGTTAACAGACTTTAACCCATTACAAAACCTCGACATTTTAAACTAGTCCGAATTAAAGACAACAGCCAACATTTAAGAATTTCTTAGCATTGGAAAATAAGTGAAAATGTTAAAAAGGGTAAAAAAAAACCTTTATGAGAAAAGTGATTTTTTGTTACAATCTACTTCTCCTTTTTGTAGTATGGTCTGACTCATTACTAGACAACGAAGCTTACTGTCGCCTTCGAGAGATACAATCATGGGAAACTTTTTGGAAAAAGGAAAAATTGCTTGTAGCAAGCAATTTTCCTTTTCTCACAATGTTATCTGTCCTGTTTGGCTCTTATCGTTTCCAATTCTATCGCAATTTGGAATGTCGTCTGCACTTCTTTCATTTTGGACCAGTCTAATATTATGTCGTCTTGTAAATGGTTTTCGAGCACATTGTTTATTTGATCCATAATAACATTAGTCTCACTAATTGACCACGAGTTTTTGGACGGATAAGACGTCTGAGACTTATTAAATGCCTGCAGTAAAGACCTTCAGACAAAACTCAGCCGACACTGTCACTTCAGTTAATTGTCTGGGTGATAGACGGATTGCAATTCCTTTCCGTTCAAGTTTAAGTGAAGAAAAAGAGATGTATTGAAGAGTACGAAAGATTGCAGGCTTAGCTAGAGGACTGTCTATTTTGTAAATACTTTAGTAAGGAAAATAAATGCAATTCGTTTTACCTCCCTCTGTTTTCAGTCCCCACACATATATAATACCTGAAAAGCGAGAAGAAAATTCGACTTCTTGTGAACAGTTTGTGGCCGTTAGCGCAACAAGCGATTTCTTCTTTTTTCACAATATTTTCTACCCAACTGAATGGCTATGTTTTTTTTTTTAACTCAACCCACTTTAGACCTTTGTCTGCAACACCTTTAAATTTAGACAGATCAAAAATTTCGTAAGACAGGTAAGAGTTAAACAAACAAACAAACCTAAATCTGTTTTTTATAGTTGTTTCCTTAGTTTGAGGTTGTATCCTTTGGTTCTGTTGGGGTTAGCAATTACAAGTAGGTTAGTGTTAATATATTAGTTTCTTTAAAGATTTTTAACACCAGAAGCATTTGCATGTTTTCTGCTATACAGTCAACCATGCTAAATCGACCACCTCTATTAAGCGACCACTTTTGTTAAGCGACCATATTCGAAGGGAGTTGAATAATCTAACCCCATCACTCACACACAAAAAAAGGCTATTTTTTTTTTACATCACTAGAGTGAGACGATTCTAATATGAGTTCGAAAAAAATAAGATTGTGTGACAATTCTGTGATAATTTGTGTATGGAAGCAAATCAATCCAACAATAATCTTGTCAAAAAGTGGGGGGGGATTAAGCGACCATTCTCTTCAGTGACTACCTGTCGGCCGTTCCCTTGAGTGGAGTGCTTTATACAAGTTTTACTGTATTCCAGTGTAGGAACACCTATGTGAACAAGTCTTTCAATGTATGTGTCTCAGATTCTTGATCAACATCATAATAAAGTTAGCCTACCAAGCCTTTACGACTCTACTCCTCTCGTAGGGACACAATTTCTCACCAAAAGGTATATCCTGAAATCCTCTGCAGACCCCTCTTTAACCCATTCCCTAACAAACCCTTCTTTTCACGCCCTTTAAAGTAAAAGCTGTGGGAAACATTGTGGAAAATGAAGAAATTGCTTGTATAAAGCAATTTCTTCATTTTCCACAATATTTTCTATCCAAAAAGACCATGAAATTTAATATTCCATCATCTTGAAATTATCATCTACAACTTCTTTCAATTTGGGCCCGTGTAAAATTTTGTCGTGTGGGAATGGGATAAATATTCTCGGAATAAGTCACAACCCACCTATGAGAAATTTTGACGAATGAAAAAAACAAAATAAAACAACAACAACAAAAAAAAACACAACAACAACACGAAAATGCATTCCAACACAATTTCATGTTGCCAACATAAAATAATGTGTTTTTTCGTTTTCTGTTCGACAACGCGTTTCATAGCGGGCTTTTGGCATATCATGAAAGTATTGTAAAATGCGTCTGTAAACAATTCAAAATGAGAAAGAAAACAAAAATATTACACGTGCTCGTTGTTTATTAAATCCCTTAACCCTTTCCAAGCGAGTAAAAGTGTAGACCAGGCCAAATTGAAAGAAGTTGCAGTCGACCATTTCATATTGTTGAATTTTTTTAATCTTTGTCTCTCTGGGTAGAAAATAATGTTTAAAATGCAGAAATTGCTTGTAACAAGCAATTTCTTCATTTTCAACAATGTTTTCCAGAACTATTTTCTTAATGGGCGTAAAAATGAGGGATTGTGTGGGAATGGGTTGAAATAATGCGTCCAATTGCTTTTCTCGCGTGACTGTCTCCTTTAATACGGGAACGAGTATTTCTGTGAAAGGTTTTTAAGAATTTGAAAAAAAAGCTATATTGTTATAGACCCTTTTCGAACTTCACATTTTGTATTGCTTCGATGACGTTGGGTGCAAAAGGATTTATGTTATAGCTCCGCCTCTCTGTCTGTCTGTCTCTCTCTCTCTGTCTGTTTGCCTCTCTCTGTCTCTCTCTTTGTCTTTGCCTCTCTGTCTCTCTGTGTCTTTTTCTTTGTCTCTGTCTGTCTCTCTGTCTGACTTTCTCTGTCTGTCTGTCTGTCTTTCTCCATTCTTTCTCATCCTTTTTCTATCTCATTCTCTTTTTTTTTTTCATTTTGAAGATAATGCTATCAATTGGATCTTTTAAGTTACTTATTTTCATTAATGTTGTATGTCTTCAATAAAGATATATATGTTGAGGATGAATAAAATGGTGCCAGGGAAATAATTCAACCCTAATCCGTCAAATGAGCAATAATCCATACTATTTCAGACGTAATTCTATATATTGAGATATTGCAAACGCGGCACTCAGAAAGAGGGAAACATTGAGTTAATTCAATCTCTGCCAAATCAGAATTTCTTGTCATTTCTTACATTGCTAAATGCGCGATATTCGATACGGATTATAATATTGACATGAAGAAGTTTCGCTAAAGTTTAGAGGCCCTTCCTGAACAAACTTTATAAAAGTGTCTGTGTCAACATTATATGTAGTTTTGGCATAGTTCTGAATTACTGAATAAATAGATAAATTCATAAAAATAAATAAACAAACAATATAACTCATATCCAGCCTGTCTAATTATATAGTCAATCTTGCACAAGCGACCACCTCTAATAAGCGACCGTTTGCATTAAGCGTCCAGCATCAAAATTCGCTTTCAAAAACAAAGAATCTTCACAGTTGGACAAATTTTGCAAATGAAAAATATCAAGTCTTATTCCTCCGTAGGTAAAACTCATTAAAATAATTTTCTAATGAAAAATATCAAGTCTTATTCCACCGTGGGTGAACTCATTATAATCGTCTCAATGAGACGATTATAATGTTTTTCATTAACATATGATTATGTGAGAGTCTTGCAATAGTTTATATGTAGTAGACCCGATCCTCCTTTTTGTCAAATAAGTGTATTAAGCCATTCCCACACTAGGAAATTTTAGTAACAAGCAATTTCTTCATTTTCAATCTTGTTTTCCTAAAGTCTTTCTTTGAGGGGCCTAAAAAAGTGAGATTATGTAGAGAATGGTTAAGCGACCATTCTCCTAAAAGACCATATTTTGGCCAACCCTTGAGTGGTCGCTTAATACAATTTTTACTTTAGTTCTTACTGTTCTGAAACTTTATCAATGAATTAATTTCTTTTCCGGATTCTCCAATATAGGGTCCTATGCGATGCCCTCCCAGCATATTATGCATTAAAAACGACTGGTTAACCCTTTCCCGTTTAATCACTGGTTTTTACGTCCCTGTCTTTTTATACTTAGGAAAAAATATTGAGAAAAAAGTAATTGCTTGTAACAAGCAATTTCTTTTTTATCCACGATATTTTCTACTCTACTGAATGATTATTTTTAAAAGGATTTCATCTTTGAATTGTCGTCTGCAAAACAAAAAAAAAAACAGTAAAGGGTTAAAGTAAGCCAACTGGGACAAAGGCGCACGCCGTGGCCGTATCTAACAGCTATTGTATCAGATCGATATTTATAGACGAGACTTTAATCATTTGATAGACGGCCAAGGAAATTCCAGAACATGGAAATCCATGCTATCGATAGAAACAGTTCATATTTTTGGTGTTTCGAAAACTTATTCTATTTTTCCCATCATATTCTCAATGATGACACAAAGTAAAAATGTAACAAAAAGAAAAATTATATGATACACGGGTAACATAAACGTCGTACTAATATCATTTTCATGAACTAATTACATGATAACAAGATTTTCTATGTTAACCTTTTCCGTTTTTTTTAAATGGTCTTGTCTAATTTGAAAGACATTGCAGCCGACAACTGAAAAAAAGTAACCAACCAGCAAGGTAAAAAATATTTTGGAAAAAGAAGAAATTGCTTGTTACAGGCAATTTCTTCTTTTTCAAATTTATTTTCTCAAGTACAAAATCACAACGCCAAACTAGAGATTTTCAGAGAAGGGTTAATCATTATTTTAGGTCCGTTTATTGGTTTAAACCTATATCTTATATCAAGCATCTGTTCTGTTCTATATCGATTGGGAAACATTTTCCTCCAACATAGATTAATCCCTCTCTATTCTGCTTCCTAGACAATACACCGCTCCTCGCACCGATTATGCGAGCAAAAACAGAACCAAGGTCAAAAGCCACTCCTGGGAATCAAACTCAGGACCTCTTGATCGAGAAGCCGACGCCGACTTATCGAAAGCGTCCTGATCGGAAATAACTAAAAGGTTCGAATTCCGATTGACGAAGGCTCTTCGGCTTATATTTCCGACTCCGTCGGTGGGGGAGTTAATGTATAGTCTATCTCTTCAAGTATAGTCCTGCAATAAGAACAAAGAATTAAGAAGATATAGTGAACTAAAAAGTGGAGCACTAGCCAAATTTTGCATATCGTCGGTGGCCGACCACAACGTCGAAAATACAGCTTTGTTCAAGCTGTATTTTCGACGTTTTGTTTGCCAATCGGCGATATGTTATTTAAAGATGTGGCACTTTAGGGAAAGTCTTGAATAGAAATACAATTTTTAAGTTACACAGTGTTAAATTATCATTTTCTTTCTTTCTTTTTCTATTAGCTGTGCTTTCGATTCAGATGATTCTCGGTTTATAACCATAGAGACTAAATTTGACTTGAGATCTCGTTTGATTTATAAAAGAGAGAGAAGGAATTCTTGCTGAGTTGATGTTTTCTAGACCCGAGACTTAATCGATACGCTGTTTGAGTGTTATTACCAGCATCAAGACAGACGATTATTGCTGTTCTTTATAGGCAATAAACTACATGTTTCTATAGGCAGTAATATGCATGTTTCTCTAGACAATAATATCTTGAATAAAGCTGTAATTACGATATTTTGATAAGATATTAATTTTTCTACTGAATAAAATTAAATAAAATTCTATCCGAGAATATATATGTTTATGACAATCTAAATGTATACGAACCATGAAATCACATTAGCGTATATAACATAATAACCAGTAAAATATCGTTTTGTAAAAATATGTTTTTACCGAAAAATGCTTATCATCGGACCTCAGTTTTCAAAAAGATGTTATTGGTTGCGAGAGTTTCGAATTATATTGATACTGCTGTCTCGTAACTCGTGGTATAGAAATGCGCCATGGTTTCTTACTGGTAATTCCGCTAAGAATTCGTAGGCAACGTGTTCTGAGACTCTTAACTTCCTTTGTAAATTTTTTGTCAAGCGATTTCAATTTATACAAATATCATAAACTTGCTGAAAAAGAAGAAAATACTTGTTTGGATTTGTACTCAGAGTTTGCCTAACTAGGCATTGTTTCGAGACTAGAGCTGAGATCTTAACCAATTCCCACACAAATTTTTTTTAGACTGGTCCAAATTGAAAGAAGCTGCAGATTACATTTTTTTAAATCGCTTTTTTGGTGGAAAACAGTGTGAACCATGAATAATACACAAGCAATTTCTTCATTTTCCACAATGTTTTCCAAAGCTTTTTTTCTTGAGGGGCGTAAAAATGAGTGCTTGTGTGGGAATGGGTTAATCAATTTTCCAACATTCTCTAATTCTACGATCGTAAAAAATTATATACGAAAATAATTGATTTTTTTGAACAAGATATTGCTCTTTTTATTACCTTTTCTTTCCCTCTACAGAAACCCATCTTTTCAGTTTTTGACAAACTTTGAAATGTCGTCTGAAAAATCTTTCTGTACGGTCCAGTCTTAAATTTGTCGATTGGTAATGGGTTGTAGAATGCCCTCGGTTACAATGTTCCAGAATTATATGAATGTATTGCTAAATCTAGCGAGTATGCGCATTTTGGTATTTAAAACATGATAGTAAGGGTGGCCAAGAACGACAGAACGAGTGAAACAATATATACCGCCTCTTATTTATTCTACCCATTCATGCTGAACCCGGAATATTTCTGTTTGGGCAGGAGGTATTATGTATAGTCAAAGATCACCCTTCGCAAATGTACAGTCTGAACTTAGTCTACATCCCCTGCTTGTCCAGTTCAAACCAGAATTGTTTATGAAATCAGTTTTTGACCTGCAATTAGTGCTTCCAGTGATTCCAACCCTTTGATTTCTTCTTTTTTCTACAATATTTTCTATCTGCCAAATGTTGTTTTTTTTTCAGATTAAATCCCCTTTGAAATTTCGTCTACAAAATCTTTGAATCTGAACAGGTGTAAAATTTTAGGAAAACGGGTTAGGGTTAAATTCAGAACACATCACAAACTGCATTAACTGCAAAAAATATTTGTCAGAAATGTCTCGCATGAGTCAGTAATATTTCGTATCATTCTCTCCATTGTATTGTTTTTCAATAGCGGTTAAATTATATATTATTAATTTGGCTTATTTGAAAATTAAGGACTCATATACAGTTCCATGAAATGTAATTGAATTCAACATTTTACAAAATTTCATTTCACTCAAACTTGGAGATTCTTATGGATTTTTGAGAAGCCATGTCTGTTTCTGTTTGTCTTACTATTTTGTGAAGGTTAATAATGCTTCAGTACCTAGAACCCGCTTAAACGTATCTTCAGACAAAATTGAACCGAGTATCTATTTGTCTGCCAATACAATCACATAGACAAATAAATCACTCTTGTTAATTACTATGGAAATTATCGTAATTATTTTATAAGAAAAATTCAGTTGCATTTTCTATGATTAAAAGATTATCAATTTCTAAAGTATATTAAATGGTTCTGAGAATCAACACACATCTTCATAAACCAGGGGTGCTGACTCAATTCTGTTCCATATTTAAGTTTGGTTTTCCGATAAGCTTCATACAATATCAAGCTCTGTTAGGCCTTGTATCCTGTTTGAAACCCTTTTTAATTGTTGATTAATCAATTCAATTTTATTCAAATGGCGAAAAATAATATTTCGCAGAATCAATTTTTTTGTGTATACCATATACAACCGTATATAAACATTTCTAGTGAAGTATATAAATTTCACGCAGACAAATATTCGGATACATCATAAAAATCTCTATCAATACGGTCACGCATAAGGTTATCTACCATGACGTCATCATTTTAATTCTGTAAAGGACGTCACTATGCAGCATAAACGTTATCGGAATATACATGTAGAAATACAAATTTTTTGCAAAATATTTTCTCAGTTTTAGTTTCCATTTTCAAAAAATGTAGGTAAACAATAAATGGAATACTAAGTTACGACAGCGATACAACATATTCTCGCTGCGAAGAAAAATTGGATATTTCACGAGACCTAACCCGCAGCTTACAGTAAATATGTGATTTTTTAACGCTTTCATAAACATAATATTCCATATGTTTCTAGTTATCACGACGAAGCTAAAGTGTTTGTTACTTTTCTTCAAAGGGTATCATTTTCATCATTTTGGTTTCTTTTATTTTTCATCAAAGGAGTAATTTCAAACCAGCCTTTATCTTACTTAATAGAGCGTCAAAACAAAAAATAAAATCGGCTTTTTAGAATTTTCTGTTGTAATCTATGCCGTTCTTTCTACAAGAAGAAATCATTACACTACTCGCACTACTTCAAGGATTATTTTACACTATTTTATTTTGAAAACACGAGAATGTTTTTTGATATCTGTCACAGTATTCAATACGTTTGTTGTATGGCTCCCATGTTCAACGCCCTCGAATATCTGTCGTTTAATCATACGTTTAATCAAATTTTCTAGTTTCAAGTTTCATTTAGAATTTGACGCAATAAGGCGGAAACTTCCGATCCATAAGTGCGCGACCAGCCACGGACTGCGATTTCTACTGGTGATATTCATATGTACCATCACGATTTATCATCACGATAATACGGTAACATTGAAATCAAAGACATGCAATTGATATTTGAAGTTTATATCTTAAATTCAGTAATTTTGTATGAACCTATAATTTTGTTAAGATTCAAACAATTTTGATGTGAAAATATAAATGTGTAGACTACGATGACTGACAGAAAATAAAAAGAATTAGAAAGGTAGCATCTTACAAAAGGAAATAATCAATTTACATACATGACCCAAGGTCCGTCGAGCCACACGAGTTACGACTCTGACGGTTTTATCATTGGACCTCACACGAGCCCCTTCAAACAAATTTCAACATCTTTGCTGATTCGTCATGGTACCTTCTTTGAAGCATGAGGCTGTGGAAGGTTGACGTATTCAGGTTACAACTCATGTCCGGTTGTTGAGTTAAAGAATGGTACCTTATCATATACCTTTATTTAACGAAACTCCTACAATAAAAATGATTTTGAAGTCACAGTGGAGGGTATTATGCTGACGTGTGAGATAGTTTCGTGAAAAAATCAATGAGAAAAGAGGTAGAAACTGTCATTACGTGTGCTTGCAATCATGACAATTCTCTAGATAATAATTTCACTATTGGTATGGCTGCTATCCTTGGTTGAATATCCACCTTATCCAGCAGCCATTTTCCCCCGGATTAAATAAAATAATATACAATTTTAAGGAGACTAATGTAGCAGGCAAAGCGGATCTATACATTAGTGTGATTAGGTTTTGCATTTCATATTTCGATGAAAACAAATAAAAAATATTCTCTTCATTTCTTAAAATTTAATAACATTGAGTGAAAGAAATCGATTATTTTACCATTTCTAGTGCATTTTTACGGATCTTTCTTGTTCGCAGGCATATAGATTAGCTACGTGCTCAAAATTTTGTTCACGGAGGTATAATTTTTTTCGGCCAATCAGAACGCTTTTATTTAATGGACGAAGCTAAAAATTAAATTATTCAAATGTTATAGGTCACATGATGAAAATATTTGTTCTGTGAAAAAATAGTCATACGACTTCGTCTATAGATTCAGCAGGTTATGCATTTCGAAGTAATTCGCCTTAGATGCACCTTTACCTGTAACACAGTTCAAATTACAACAACATGGCTGCAAATCTTCTATAAACATATTTCAAAATTTCATTTATAAATTCAGCATAAATTTTATTCATAAAGATTCACCATTACATTCTCTTTCAAATGATAGAGGGTGATATTACGAAACCGCATCAAAATTCAAAATGACTTAAGACAAACATGTGAAAGTTTTAATCCATTCGGTCATGAAATGATGGGTGAGTCACCTCAGCATGAGGTGCTTACGGCGGCTCTTTTGATCGCAAATTTGGCGTCGTTCTTCAGTCTAAACTAGTCCTCAGAATTCAATGAAATATCACAAAATGATCCTTGGGTAATGTTCTTCCAAAGTACTTCAAAGAATGGGAATCTGTGAGATGTTCTAGTTCCTATTGAAACTGAAAGAATTTCTTAGATAAAAAAGGTTTTATCCTTCAATACAAGGAGGTCATTTTGTACTTGATTTTTACAGAGAAATAGCCGCCGTCTTAGCGCAGTTGGTAGCGCGTCGGACTGTCAATCTAGAGGTCCCGGGTTCGATTCCCGACGGCGGCACTCATCCTTTCCGACTATTTGTCTCTCACCAATGGGTCGATAATCGTAGACTTATGTAGGATAGCAGCTGGAGGCTAGGAAAGGATGTAATGGTAGTACTGGTGTGAGAAATACCAGGATTCCATTGTTAGGTGCTCCAGCCGCCGCGATATAACTGAAAGATTGTTGAAAGCGGCGTAAAACCCCATTCAAATCAAATCAAAATTACAGAGAAATGTATAACGTGTTCTTTAAAATTCTCTATTCCTTAGTTGCACAACATATTCAAATGAAACCCTAAAGAAAACATTCGAAATGTTGCTCTTCAAAATATTTCAAAAAAATGCTATACTTGAATGACTGTTTTTACCATGCTGACCAAAGAAATTTCGAAGAAAATCTTGAAAAGATAACGAATCCTAAATTTTAAAGTCTGAGAGCTTTCAAATTGCTTTGCTTATCGCCTAAAGTTTTTCTTAAAATAACTTTCAGTTATACAAATTCAAATTGACTTCGTTTTTTGTGCTTGACTTTTTTTACATAGAGATAGAAAAAAAAATATATATTTCAAAGAATGGAAATTCACGATGAACCCTGATAAAGATACGTAATGAAAAAAAAAACTTTATATATGGTTATTAAGAGAGCAGCCAATCTGTCGGTCTTTTCGTCAAATCACAGCAATTTATCTCTCCCCCTCCCCTTCCCCCTTGAAAATATCATTTCAACTTTGTATGGTTCAGGTGAGCGACGGAGAGATATTATGGCCCTTTTGTTTCTGCAACACAGTTTGCAATATGCGAAATGTCCCGTAGTAAGGAATGTTCTATGAAAATTTCACCCAAACGGGTGAGAGTGGGACTCGAACCAATGACCTCTTGATCACTAGTTATTTGTTATACTAAGCCTTTCAGCAAGAACAAGTTCGATTGATCTTTTTTCTACACTTAATTGGTTAACTTTCGATAACCTATGTAATTATTACACAGGTCTTTTAATATATAAATGTAGAAATAACCTTTTGCCAGGGTATATGGCAGACGTCATTTCTTTTAGTAATAACACTTACTACAATTTACGATCAATTACTTATCATGACATAACTAACTCAAAGTTTAATACATTGTACAAGAAAAACTCATTTTCGTACTACAGCATGAGTGTGTGGAACGAAATTTCTTTTTCAGTTAGAGATGCAACATCTTTATCCAGTTTTAAAAAACAGTTTAAACAATATTTGCTATTGAAACAATTCTAAAGTCTCACCAGAAGATACCTAGTAATTAACCTAAGGTGTATCTGTCCGTAGAATAATATCCTTTTGAGCATTTCCCTCCATGTTTTTGTTGTTGTTGTTAATCAAACTCTATACGCATGTTTGTATCATTTCATCATTTACAGTAATCATTTTCATAATTGCGAAGGCAACATTGTAAAAAAGACTATTCAGGTATTCTAATTTTGCAAATGTCTTAATGTTCTACCTTCATGAAATAAAGCTATTATTATTATTATGTGCTCTAAAGACTCGGTCATCGAGACCGTCAAAGAGATGTTTTAGTATACTAGTATCCTTTGCTCGCTTAAGCTCACCGATGGCGTTCTTTATAGTAAGTGAATTATTGTATAATAGTCTTGTAGAACATTTTAATGTCATTCAATTTTAGTTGTGTCTGTTAAAATCCTTGTGTCCTGATTGGCTGAAATTTCGTTTGATTCCTCCACGAGAAAAAAATGAATACCGATCTATTGATTAAGCCAAGCCAGCGCACAAAAAAGAGTTCCATAAAACATAATCTCAAATTGGTGGGGTTTTCCCTTCTTATTTATATGCGGAAACGAAGCTTCAAAAATTGTTAAATTTAGCTGAATTGGGTTTTATTTTTACCATACAATAGTAAGATTTTCGAAACATGGTTATACAAGTGGACGTTGAGAGGTACTTAAAAATACTGTTGTTTCCATTGGGATAACCGTTGGTAACGCTAGTCATGCTGAACCCGGGATATTCCCGTTTTAGCAGGATCTATAGACTAAGACCGTACTGCACATAAGTGCAATCTTATCTTCGTCTACACACTTGTCTGTCCTTGTGAATGTTTTGGTTTTGATACTTGCATGGGATGAAATATATTGCGTATACCACATATAATTTCGTATTGTAAGAGCTTGTGGACGTAATGTTTCATAAGTTTGGCCGGATTTGAGTTCAACAACTCATATATAAATCTCTTTTTCTTCTACATTTAATGAACCTCACTTGTTAAAAATCATCGACCTTTTAATTGAAAAAAAATCAACAAAACAACAACAACAACAACAAAAAAAAAAAAAAAAAAAAAAAAAAACACACTGTTTAATTCATTATTATCATCATTTCCTATATTAAAAAGCCTGGCCCAAAAAGGACAGTACTCCTTGCAGGAATATTTTGAAATGTTAAGGCTATGTTTATCAGCCCTCACAAAATTTGCTATTTGATATCAAATTCAATCTGTCATATATAGTAGGACCAACTCAATCGGAACACACTCGACCATTCGCACAATCTTCGGAACAGACCTCGGACGAGCCGCCGTCATAGCGCAGTTGGTAGCGCGTCGGACTGTCAATCTAGAGGTCCCGGGTTCGATCCCCGACGGCGGCACTCATCCTTTCCGACTATTTGTCTCTCACCAATGGGTCGATAATCGTAGACCTATGTGGGATAGCAGCTGGAGGCTAGGAAAGGATGTAATGGTAGTACTGGTGTGAGAAATACCAGGATTCCATTGTTAGGTGCTCCAGCCGCCGCGATATAACTGAAAGATTGTTGAAAGCGGCGTAAAACCCCAAACAAACAAACAAACAAAAGACCTCGGACGTATAAGAGGAGGAGCATTATGTAACAATTCGTTTCACTTTTAAGACGGAAACAGTGTAAGAAATCGAGGATGTATTCTCAGTAAGGCCGGGTGATTTGGAAGTTTGAAAGTGGCTGAAAGGCTTAATTTTCTTTAGTTGTTTTATATTTTTCACTGTTTTTCTATGATACCCAGTTGCCTTTGAAAACCAAAAAGAAGTCTTACAGAACCGGAATGAGATGTATTTTACCACAGTTCCTTTGCATACCGGATAGCACCATTTTGGAGGATTGTCACGTGAAATTTTAAAAATATTCCTACTTTGTACTTCCGAGATTTGATTGTAGAATTGAACGAGGATTTCCGATTGGGACAAATTTAACCCATTTCCAAACAACAAATTTTAGACTAGTCCAAATTGAAAGAAATTGCTGACATTATATTAAAGTTCATGTAATTCCTCCTTTTTTCTTCTGTCTTTTGTGATAGAAATCATTGAGGATAATGAAGAAATTGCTTGTAACAAGCAATTTCTTCAATTCTCCACGATGTTTTCAAAAGCATTTTACTTGAACGGTGTAAAAAGGCGGGATTGGGTGGGAATGGGTAAAAGATAAGAAAATTCTTCCCTATTTGATACTACAGTAACTCTTTAGTCGAACTAATTGGGCACGAGTTCTCGGATGAATAATACGTCTGAGACTTATTCAACCCTTTCCTGTTTTTCAATTTTTTTACCTGTCCAAACTCATAGGTATTGCAGACGACAATAATTAAAAGTCTGTTTTAGTCGAAAAATAATGCAGGGTAGAATATGTGGAAAAAGAAGGAATAGCTTGTTACAAAGCTTGTCTCAAGAATAAAAAAACACGGGGACGTAAAAACACAGTGTTTGAACAGGAAAGGGTTAACGTCTTTATAATTGACTCTTAGAAGTCACTTTATTCGTCTGATATTGTCACTTCAATTAATTGTCTGGGTGATGGACGAATTGTAATTCGTTTCTTGGTGAATCAAGAGATAAATTGCACATTTAAGCAAATAATAGGACCAAGACAAGTAATGAACAATATTAATATGCCATCTTTTTAATATGTAAATCAAAAAATGTGGGAAAAGGTAATTTTACCACTGATTAATTAATTGTATGGGTTTAACGTTACTTTCACCATCATTGCAATTTAGCACCAAACCATAGATTTCTTGTGTTTATTACAACAGTACTATTACAGTATCATTTTGAGCCTTTAGTTGCACACCACAATTAAGCAGGTTTTTTTTCACTCAATCTAGGGATATGAATGACTACATGTACATCAAATGTCAGATGGAATGTTTGTCTAGGCATAGGTCGAACTCGCAGCTCCTTGATCTACAGTATACAGCGCCACCAACTGCGATATCATTTTCATTTTATTTCAACAATAATAATAATAGGAAGAAGATCTTGTTTTAAAAATCATATCAGCTTCCTATAGTAGCATTAATGTATTATTTTTTATCCAGTACTTGATAGATATTTCTGTTTCATCCGGGCGAATATCGAATAAAATATGCAGCATTTAAGACCTGCATTGCCTTCGTTGTTGGTTTGTAAAATATAAACCCTTGGCATGCTGAACCCGGAATATTTCTGTAGCGGCAGTATTCTTAGTACCCAAAGGTCTGATATTATCCTAAATGTTCTGTCGGGCGTTAAACTATTAACGGATCGCGATATTAATCAAAGAATCAATCTACCAATCAAACCATTCATCTAGACCGGAAGTGGACGTTGAACTCCGCCATTGTTTTTGTTGGTTTGTATTGAAATCCATGAAGAAATTTGGTTGCCACGGCAACCAAATAAAGAAAAGGACTAAAAAATCTTCTCCTCCAAAACCATGAGTCCTATAGATTATTATTCCTGAAAATTAGTCCTTTTCTGTGCGATCAAAGATTTTATAAAGGAATTAGAAGGAAATATTTAACCATAAGGCCTAGAGCTTTGATATTTGGTATATATCAATGACCAAAAATTCAAAGAATAACCATACTATGAAAATAAGCCCTTTTCTGTGCAATTTAATATTTTATATATAGAAATACAGAAGGTAATCTTTGAAAATTTTCTTTTCCCAAACTAAAAGGCCAAGAGCATGTATCAATACCTATTGACTCTCTCAAAAAAAAAAAAAGAAAAAGAAAAAATACTTAAAAGAATTATCGTACTCTGATAAGTTTCCCTTTTCTTTGCAATCCCTGATTTTAGATTGGAATAAAGAAGGAAATCTTTGATAATCTTCTCGTAAAGCATAAGGCCTTCAGCTTTGATTCTTTATATGTATCGATGCCTATTGACCTTCTACTAAAACACTTCAAAGAATTATTGCACTAAAAAATTAGCCCTATGTTGTTGGATAATCGATATACCTAGGATTAAAGGAGATTAGAAAAAAAATCTTCTCCAAAACAGTTAGGAGCAGAGCATTGAAATGTTGTATATATCATTAAGCCTTGGGCCATTTTACTCCGGAGAGCGATATTTGACCACCATGACCCTCTTTTTTGTTAAATGTCACTGGCCATAAATTTTGTAAAATATCGAGATGGAACTTTCTTACGGTGGCTGGCGGCGCGGCCAGCGGAGTCAGTGGGCGTGGCAAGCGATCCGCCAATTGAAGCTCCCTCACTTTTCTGATAGTGAGTTGTAAACATTATAGACGTGCAATGTTTTCACTTAGAGCTTTGATATCTTTTTGGATGTTTGGAGCTGGTGTCTGTTTTTCATACTATATAATAAAGTCTAATAATGATTCAGTACCTCTATCCTGTATCAACGTATCTTCAGACGAAATGGAACCGAGTATCCAACGTATCTGTCATAAACACATGATTTGTCAGTCGGTAAAATCCAGCATAGACAAATACATCATTTTAGTTTCTTATCATTAATAATACGTCATAATTATGTATGGCATATCAATTTTGAATTGTCTTGGGTTTGCTTTAAAAGTTAAAGGCTTTGTTTATTAAAGAATTTAAAGGGCCAGTCAGCTTTGACTTATGAGAAACTTTTCCTTGTGTGCGCTCTACCTCCCGACTCCTTTTTCTCGTCTAAAATATGTCTATTTCTATATCCCTATCAATCGTATTGAGAACTACCTATCAATCGTATTGAGAACCAGCCCGCATCTTCGAAAGCAATGGGTACAAAATCAACTGTTCCATAAGCGAGTAAACTTTTTGATGAGCTGTGTACAATATCTAACTGTTAAAATTAACACTAACGTGTAAGAGACATTTATTCCTATTGGGGATTCTAAAGGAAGAATTATAGTTTTACTGACTGATCGACTGACAGCGAACCAACCGAACTACAGATTAACAGATTGCTAGTTTGATTGGCGACCGAACAATGAATTTGACTGATAAACTAACGCTGAGCTGACTGATATCTATTAAATTTTATTGTAGAAAAGAAATAAGTATTGTCATGGATGAAAAAAAAATCGACAAAAAAACAGCGCTACAAATTATGTCAAACGTTATTCATTGTGTGAAGTATAATGGGCAGCAATAGCGTCTTTGGAAATCATTTAAGAGATGAAGAGAATATTTTTTGTTTACATGGAGGTATGAACCGAAAAACTAATCACACTGTATGAATACGCGAAGCGGATTCATACATTGTGTGATTAGGTTTTTCGGTTCATACCTCCATGAAAACAAAAAAACATTCTTTTCATTTCTTATAATTTAATAGCATCGAGCGAAAAAAAAAGCTTATCAAATTTCGATACCTTTTTTGTATGGGACTATTTTGTGCGGAAGCATACAAAATCATTGCGTGATCAAAATTTTGTTCATGGAGTTATGAATAATATTTTTCAACCAATCAGAACGCTTGTTTTTGATAGACGAAACTAAAAATTAAATTATAGGAAGTTGTTTATGATAACGATAGATCGTGCATCACCGTGGTCTAGATGAATAGCAGATGCTATCAGATATTTGTGTGGTTCTTATTTACAAAAGGAAATGAAATACCTTGATGCATGTCAGGGTCGCGCTAACATATCTGCTGAACTTAAAGGTTCAAAGTGTGTTTATACCCGTCACCATATACAGCCTCACCGACATCAAACTAAACTCTTGTTCAAATAAGTATGAGTCGGCTCTCAGCATACGACACTTCTTCCTGTCAATTTTTATTGGCATATGTACATATTTTTCACTTCGGTTTGTTTTGTTTGATTGAATGAATTGGGTTTAACGCCACTTTTAACAATATTTCAATCATATCGCAGCGGCTTGCGCACCTACCCGTGGATCGCTGGTACTTCTCACAACAGTTCTACCACTACATCCTTTCTGAGTCTCCAGCTGCTCATCTCACGTAGATTAATGATCATCCACCCATTGGATCCGATCCGGGACTCCATGACTAGGAGACATATAATTGCTACCACTGCACTATGGACGTGACCAACACTTAGGTTAGGAGGAGCAACCTAGTTAATATTGGGATAAAAAAATCACAAAGTTTAGACGAGATTCGAGGCCGGGATCCTTCAAGCTCAAGAGCGACCGACCACAAGAAAACTGACTACAGTTCTTACTTATAACAAAAACGACAAGATTTCAATGGGCGCTAAGAAAATTGAAATTAAGTCGCCAGATATAAGATTTACTTTTGAAAGCTATATCAAATTTTTTTGTTCGAACGTGCGAGGGCTATGCAAAGAAAATCATGGAAGTTTTTTTTATGGCATGACCTGCGATACGGGAGTGAAATATTCTCGCTAAACATTGGTGGTGTTACATAAGTGAAATAAACCCGTTGAATATTACATGGGTGATGTAACATAAACGAAATAAACCCGTTGAATGTTACATAAGTGATGTTACATAAACGAAATAAAACCGTTGAATGTTACATAAATGATGTTAAAACAAGTGAAATAAACCCGTTGAATGTTACATAAGTGATGTAACACAAGAGAAATAAACCCGTTGAATGTTACGTAAGTGATGTGACACAAGTGAAATAAACCCGTTGAATGTCACATAAGTGATTTTACACAAGTGAAATAAACCCGTTGAATTTTACATAAGTGATGTAACACAAGTGAAATAAACCCGTTGAATGTACATAAGTGATTTTACACAAGTGAAATAAATCCTTTGAATGTTACATAAGTTATGTAACACAAGTGAAATAAACCTGTTGAATATTGCATGGGTGATGTAACTCTTTCTTTGTTCATACATTATCGTTGTTTGAAGGTCTATTTAGTCCATGCACTGTATAGAACATGTAGGGTCTAAATACGTCTACTATAGAATACTCGCAGCATATACTGTATACTCAATTCTTAACTTAACCCTTTGCTGTTTGGTTTTTATTTTCTTAAAATTTTAGACTTGTCCAAATTTCATAGGGGTAACAGACGACGTTATAATGCAGGTGCAATTTAAAAGTAGTCATACTTTGAGATTGTCGTCTGTTGATAATAAATATAACTCAATTTTGCTGTCTAGTAATTGATTTAAGAAAGCTCTCGGTACACTGTGCCAGAAGTCATCGATTTTGTTTCACAATCTAGCGACTATGCACAATCTGGTCTTCTGGATTGGCAGGGGTGAAAACGAACGAATTGACCGGTTAACCGATTGGTTCACTGAATAGTATTGCAAAGTGTTTACAGAAAAAAAAAACTGCATCAGATAATGGATATGAAGGACCAGAAAATACTCCGAAAAAAAAAACACAGAAAGACGATGAATTAAACATGTATATGCCAATCTTGATTAATTCATGGATCGCTGGCCACACAAACTGACTCTGATGTGAAGTTTAACTTCGAAATTAACCCATTACCAGATGACAAATTTTAGACTAGACCGAAATTCAATGGCACTGCAGACGACATTTTAAAGTTCACGAAATTTTAGATTTTTTCGACTTACCAGCTAAAAAAAGGTGCAAAATAAAAATTCTTCATTTTTTCTTGAGGGCGCCAAAAGGCGTCATTGTGTTGGAATTTGGTTAAACAACGTTATTTTGCAAGGTTTATGGTCAGTAATATGTAACAAGAAAATATGGTTGGTTTGCGACCTAAAGATCGTAACCACAGCTTGAACAACCTGTAGTTACGACACTTAAGACGCATAACCAACAAAATTACTCATACATGTCGACCAATGGCAGAGTTCAAAGTTCACTTCCACTCTGAATGAATGATATAATTGGATTATCGGGTGTTATTTTTTATTGACACCGCCGATCCGTCAATTGCATGCATGTATGGTTTCACTATCCTATTGTTCTTCTTTCCTTGTCTTCCGCTTACAGAACACCAGTATATATGTTTCGAACCACATAATGCGCCAATACCGTTTTGATTTTTAAATTTGTGATAGACAAACTGCATTATTTCCAAATATTATCCAGCTGAATGTTTTCATGTGGTTTTCCTTTAATTTGTTGATTTCCATACATAGTAGTAAAACATACGTTCTTTAATTTTTGTACGAAGGAAAGCGGACCTCAAACAGCTGACTCTTTCACTTCTATAACATTGGTTCGATCCCCGGGGCGGCACAAATCCTTTCCGACATTTGTCTCTAACCAATGGGTGGATAATCGTAAACTTAAGTGGGATAGCAGCTGGAGGCTAGGAAAGGATGTCATGGTAGTACTGTTATGAGAAATGCCAGGAATCCATTGTTAGGTGATCCAGCCGCTGCGATATGACTGAAATACTGTTAGAAGTGGTGTTAAACCCCATTCAACCCATTCCCACACGGTGACGTTTTTGGACGACCCTCAAGAAAAAACAATTGAGAAAACATTGTGTGAAATGAAGAAATTGCTTGTCACAAGCAATTTTATTTTACACGATGTTTTGTACCCAGGAAGTTGAAAAAATAAAAAAAATCATAAACTTTAAAATGTCGTCTGCAACTCCTTTCAATTTGGACCAGTCTAAAATGTTCTTGTGTGGTAATGGGTTAATCAATCAATCAATTGATATCCATAACAATAATTCTTTATATATTCTGACAGACATGAGTGACAGACATAATTTGTCCGAAAAACTAGGACCATACTAGTAGGACATGTATAGAAAAAAAAGGTTAATGATAATTGAACTTTTTTTGCGTCCCAAAATTTTTTACTATAGCTTTCATCACACAATTAAATGAGTGAATATGTGGGCCGAATTTAACGCATATTTCTTTATTTGGAACTGCATAGATTCTTTTGTATCACTAATTGGGCACCAGTTCTCGGATGAATGAGTACTCCGAGACTTATTTATCGTCTGCAGAAATGACCATCAGACGTAACTTAATTCATCTGACATTGTCACTTCAGATAATTGTCTGGGTGATGGACAAATAGCTTCTCTTTTTGACAAAAAGGACTGAGGAAATGACACAGTAAAGCAAACGGAGCGGTCTGCGCAAGGATATTTGAAATATTAACAGTTTTCCCTTTAAACGATTTAACTGAAACTTGAAAAAGGGTGTTTTTGGACTGATCCCGGAATAATTAGCAGGGGATATAAACAAAAATCAGCTTGCACATAAGTGTAGTCTGATCTTTGTCTACACCACCTGCTTGTACCGTTTTGGCAGCATTTTTTGAGAAATTAATTTTCAAAAGAAATACAAGCCGTTCATAAGGGCTTTCAGAGCTTTCAGTACTTTGATCTAAAGGCAGTCTTAGAAACTTTTTTTTTCAGCATGACAAGGGTTAATTTCATCTGAACTTTTTGCTGCAAAAGTTAACATTTAACCCCATTCAGAATATATTCGAAATGTTCTTGAAAGTGGTAAAGCTTTTTGGCCCATGGAAAACAAAATTGAATTCTTCCATTTTCTTTAGCGGCAAGTTCAAAAACTTTAAACCGTGTAATTCAATTTTACTAAAAAACCCAGAGGCCCTTCTTTATATTTGGAAAGCGCTGTCTACTATTTATCTATAATAGTAAATCTAATAACGATTTAGTCCTATATCAACGTAATTTCAGACAATATGATCGATTTTTTTTATTGAATCGGGTTTAATGCCACTTTTAACAGTAATTCAGTCATGCGCTATAGCCGCGGCCGCGAAATGGAACAGGGTATGTAATGCATCTGTAATAACTAAATTGGCGAATCTTATTTTAGCCATGCAGGATATTCTAACACATAGACAACTATGTTCTTATAATTTCTTATAATGGAAATTCTGTTTTGATTATGCCAGGATTTTAACATGTTTTGACTACCTGTTCCTCTATTCCTTTTAAAATGCCACAGTCTTTGTAATTCTCCAATACATACAGTCCATTTCCAAAGGATTCATTCTAAACAAAATAACGTTAATATGCACCCTAGTTGGTTGAAAGCGGCTACTTGGGGTGAATGCCTGACACAGAAATATTTCCTGGCATCTTTCAATTAATCCTTGTCCTACTGAGTATTTTCCTCTTTTCACTATATTTGATAACGTTGACATAATCAGATCGATCTTGCATTAAAAGATTTCTCTCGTAACAACGACAATAAGCATGCATTGTAGGCTAAGATCAGACTGCACGTCTGAACAGGCTGATCTTAGTCTATACACCTGCCAAAGCCATTGTCAAAGAAGGAATATTCCGGGATCAGCATGACTAGGGTAAATATGATGGGTCACAATAGAAAGAGTGATATTTTGTCGCTAAGGTTCTCAATGAACAATTTTATCTTTACTGGTATAAGATGAGGGTGTACTTGAAAAAAATATTATTTTTTTCTCTCTTTAGCTGACGAATCACCTTTTATAAGTTGTTTTCTTGTCGGATACATAGTTACCTAACTCTTAAGAAGTTATGGCAAAAATCTGAAGGTTATGGTGAAACTTTAGCGTTTGTTCTAAAATTGTATTGACACATGTATAAATGTACGGTCACGTGGATAAATATACATCGTAAATTGTCATCTATGAGATGTTACTATCTAAATTTAGGGAGATATTACTTTTAAGGGGGCTGGGGGCTGGTATATAGATTATCAAAGAAATAGTTATTGACAGTGTTTAAGTTGATTTGTGAAAGGGGGAAAGTAAGCGCCGACAAGGTGTCTAAAGTGGTTTTCATCCTAATATGTACAAGAAGTATACAAATGCACGCATATATCTAATTAATTTTTACCCATTAGCAGACGACAACTCAACAACTTTTTGCGATTTCAATGTTCTTTGTCTTTTCTAAAAGTAAAACAGAGTAGATAATGAAGAAATTGCTTTTAACAAGCAATTTCTTCATTTCCAAAATGAAGAAATGTATTACAAAGCCTTTGTATTGAGGGACGTGAAAGAGGCTAGGATTGTGTTGGAACAGGAAAATCAAAGTCTCAACAATAAAATACTACTGTTTGACAGACTAGAAAAACAAAAACATTGAACGGCGATTGTTGCATTTTTGCAAGCATCAAGTAAGCCGTCCAAAAATTCTGTAAATTAAATATTCATCCACTCGTCTTCCTGAAAGAAGCGATGACATTTAGAATAAACAGCCAAGTTTCCGGCCATAAAATCTTAACCCCTGCCTGGCACAGGCTTTAAAACTAGTCACATTTGATATTATTCAAAGAATACCGGTCTCGTGGTGCACATTATTAATAATTCAAAACATGCATATCGCCTGTCTTTATTGTTCTCGACCAGTCAGGTTATTGTTTTCGTAACCAGGATAAAAAACTTTGCCAAAATCAGTCAGATTAGTTGACGTTAGAATTGACAGATGGCCTGCCCGTCCACTCGACTCCAACATGGTGTTTCGACTGAGATACAAACGGAGTTAGATTGCAGGATGAATAACAATTAACAACAACAACAAAAAAAGCAAACAGGTTAATGGTGAACTTGACGTTATCGCCAAACAAACATAATATTTCTCCTTTGGTGCATTTAAACGTTGTAAGTCCATCAATCGTTGCAGTTCGTGGCGTCGTATGTTAACCCCTGTCATGCTGAACTCGGAATGTTCTTGTTTTGCAGAAGATATAGACAAAGTTCAGCCTGCACATATGTGCAGTCTATACCACCTGCTTAAATATTTGAAGTCACATTTTTTTGTAGGATACATTTTCAAATAAATATGATCCAACAATTAGTGCATCCAATTATTTCAGCCCTTTGATATTACTGCAATATTCTGTTGATAATTCTATTCAGCGTGACAAGAGTTTACAACCGACGTGAAGCTTGATTATATATTATATTAGGGTATAGTTTAGGTCGTTTGTGTGTGCTGCCGTATAAAAAGACTTCACTTCTAACTTTTGGTTTATTATTTATAATGCATGTACTGCTTGGTCGACACCTTTTATTTCGTTTAAAGAATGCATCTTTTAGATTGATTGTCGATTTTGGTAAAATTCAAGTCGTTAGGAGCACCAGACACTACAATATAACTGAAATACTATTGAACGTAGCGTTTCAATCAACGAATCAATCACCTTAGTGCGCCATCGGATACCCAGGGCTCTCCTTGTTTGCAACGCTACATTGACGTAGTGACATAGCAAATAAATAGGCTCCGGGGTACCGGAGCATGACCTTAGTGCTAATAATCTGAAACTGAGACACAAACGGCTACTTCCTGTCAACATCTTATCGATATGCGAACACCAAGTTGCCAATGCTCGTTTTTTATCTTAAGATACGAATATCGTTTAGCATTTGCAGGATAAGTTTTCTTATGCGTTTTCTGTCCTATTAGTAAATGTGTTTACCAAACATGTCGGATTTGGTTGATTTAACCATTTTGTAACAATATATTTTTGAAAATTCGCTCATCTTAGAAGGTGGGATTTAATTTCTTTGCATAAGCAGGATTAAAGATCTGCGTACAACCCCGACTTCAACGTTAAATCTTTAAAGCATAGTTTTATGAATCTGTAAACAAAATTTAAATTTAATGTGATTTGAGGATATGCTCTTATAAACAAAAAGTATTTTTACGAAATGCATGAATTATAATGAATTCTCACAACATACCCTTTTAAGATTTTTAGCTGGTTTGGGCAAACCAAGCTTTAAGAATTGATAAATTGAGCTTGAATGGGTACTACTTTTCCCGCACCACAGTAAGATCCTGCTGGTTTTTAAAAGTGGTAACTCTGTTGGACGTTGAGACGTCCGTCAAAAATCTCATCTTCTAAATACTGAACAGAGATGATGTTTAAAGATCACTATACTATTTGGCGTACCCCTGTCTTTTTGTGTACAACCCAATCGGCATTTGCGGATTAGTTAAGAACAGGGGCTTGTATAAGTTTCTTGGTTCTGGACGCATTAAAAGTCAATTTGGATATGTTGACTATATATATATTTGTAATTTATAGCTCGGCTGTTTTCGGAGAAAGCCTGAGGTATTGCTATATGGCCAGATCGTCGTCCAAAATCTTTGACATTTACTATTACTGGACACATTTACTTGAAACTCGGAATATATAATGGCAACCAAAAGTGCAATCTATAACAACAAAGAGGGTTACTCTAAATGCATTTTTAACAAAATATCGTCGTTGGTCGAGCAAAATGTCGTAACTACAACTTGAATAAAGTTGTAGTTACCATATTTTACTCGCCCAAAGACGATATCCCACTTTTTCGACTTAACCCTTTCCCGCTCAAATACGGGATTTTACTTTCCTGTGGTTTTATACTTGAGAAAACATTGTGGAAAAAGAAGAAATTGCTTGTAACAAGCAATTTCTCCTTTTTCCACAATATTTTCTACTAAATAGGATGGTTTCATTTCAAATGGCATCCAGTTTTCATTGTCGTCTGCAACCTCTTTCAACTTGGACTAGTCTAAAATTTAAAATTTCCAAAAATAGGAAAGGGTTGAAAATGTTTATCCAGTAATAAACACTTGAAAAGCCGAGCGTTTGCATCCGCATGTGTTGCTCTTGATCATACAAAGTTCGAAAAGAACGGAATGGTTTCGGCCATTGTCGAGATACACGATCTTCGAAGTCTTACAGGTTTCAATATTTTACACAAATCCCAATTGGTCTGTCTGTTGCACACCATCCCGCTCACAGGCGATACTAAAACATCGCAGTTAGAAAATTGGCGAGACAAGCGTAATAACAGAAAATTAGCAGAACTTAGAAATAATGCCTTTTAGCGCGAATTACAAAATTACCAGACGGCTTCGGTATCACAATCCATATATGATGAACTAAATGCTGGCCATATGCATATCCTGTCTTTAAGGGGTTACCATTTTTCCTGTCTAAGTCCACAAGGCAACTAGGAATTGCTTTGTAGACGCGTTGAAGAAACTAGGTGAAGTAAAATTGACAGGTCGTTGCTGTCAATCAAAACATTGGAGACGTCGGAGATCGCCCGAGGATTGCCGAATGGGCTCGGTTAAGATCAGATTATCTTCCTTTCATTAATGATACTACCCTTTTTATCATCATCGCTTTGACCAGTTCCCGCCTTTTTTCGCACCCCAAGAAAAAAGCCTTTCGAAAATATTGTGGAAAATGAAGAGATTGCTTGTTACAAGCAACTTCATTATCCACATTGTTTCTACCCAAAAAGACAAAGATTATTCTTTGAATTTTATTAACTGCAAATTGAAATTGTTGTCTGCATCTTCTTACAATTTGTACCAGTGTAAAATTTTGTCGTGTGGTAATGGGAAAAAATTTAGAATAAAGTTGGGTGTCGGACCATTTCACGAGTGCCTAAAGTGCAGACTGTTAGCAACACGGACATCCACTTTGGGATCTTGGAATATTCGCTGATTGCATTTCGAAGTTTTGATATATCTGTAGATCACATTGTGATGACTCTGATCAGACTGTGCGAATGCACATGCCGATCTGAGTCTTTTCTTGGCTTACATGTATAACGGTTGGAAATGTCACGCCCAGATTCTAATGTTGTGAAACTACGAGAGTATTTGCTGATTGCATTTAGAAGTCTTGAGTCTGTATCTATCTAAAGAACGCTTAGTGAAGACTTTGATTCGACTGTGTGGATGCGGATGCTTTTTAAAGAAGAGGTCGTATTTGCATTATACCTTAATCCATTGTTGTTGGAACTTATAAGAATCGTCTCCGCGAGTCGATTCACGTGAGACCTAACAACATAGGATTCAGCGAGAATTCTGTAACAATTTAAATATGCAATCGAATCAATCTCTCATATATTTCACAGAAATGTGTTTAAGCTACAATTCTCTTATGAAACCACTTCTTGGTCTTCCCATGAGTGGTCGCTTATATAAAGGTATACTGCTCATATAAGGTGCCTTACGACAATTTTTATAGAAATTTACAAGATAATATCGTCGCCTTTTTTTCAACTTTTTCCTGATTTTCAAAATTTTAATCTTGTTCAATTTGAAGTAAGTTTACAGAAGACAATTAAAAGTGAGTATAATTTGAAAAGCAACAAACCTACAGGGTAGAAAATATTGTGGGAAAATAAGAAATTGCTTGTTAGAAGCTATTTCTTCTTTTCCCATAATGTTTTCTCAAGTATAAAAGCACATAGACGTGAAAACCAGGAATGGTATAGGAAAGAATTAAGCAGTCCGTAACCCTTTCACTATAAAAGTGTCCATTCTATATTACGTGCTCTAAAAATGTAAGATTCTGCCTTCCCCTATGGTATGGGCGACGGACACTTGATCTTAGAGCTGTAGATGGTTGCGAGTTTGAATCCCGGCCGCGCCGCTAGTCAGGTGGATATGTTTCAGAGCCCTAGCCAAGAGCTTGTAATACCCAGGAAGCTCACGAATAAATGTGATATAACTCAAAGGTTGTTCATGGCGGCTTTTAACTACTTTCAATCTAAAAAAAGGTTTTAAATTGCGCCAATATACTTAATTTCCTATCAAAAACATAAAGACTATAGGGTATCGAAACCCCATATTTGTCAACCCACATAAACTAGTATTTCGTAATACAACCTAAACCTACGTCATTTTTAGTTCGGCTGTTTTCGGAGAAACCCCGATGTATAACTATGGCCAGGTCGTCGCCGAAGTCCGCCTTTACACCCGAGTCTCTGTCAGAATCGTCGTCATAAAACTTGGACATTTTGTAATATCTCTTGTATCACTGAACACATACATTCGAAACTAAAAAAAATGCACATTGTCATTAGAGCAATTTATTCCAACAAGGGGGATAACTCTGAATATTTTTTGACAGAGTTTGAACCCTTTTTAGTAAGAGGTTGTACCCACTATCAAGCACTAGAACAGACGACCGTTTGCATCCGTATGCAGTGCTCTTGTTTAAATTTTAGCTACTATTGATGGAGCAAATCGAAAATTTAAGAATTGGTGATTGATGGATTAATTGAATGTGGTTTAACGCCACTTTTAACAGTAATTCAGTATTTCTAACACCAATACTACAACAAAATCCCTTCCGCGTCTCCAGTTGCTCATCCCAATTAGGTATACGATTATCCATCGACATGATTAGGATTCCAACGGGTCACTAAATGGGTTATACCGCGGCCAAAGAATTGATAAACAAAATATGTCCATAATCTGTTGTAGGGCACCTTTAGCCCAATACCAGACGATAAAAATTTAGACTTGTCCAAATTAAAAGATGTTGTCGATGATTATTTTGAGTCGACGAAGCTTTAAAAATGTCTTTTCGGGTAGAAAACATTGTGGATAATGAAGAAATTGCTTGTGTAGAGCAATTTCTTCATTTCCCACAATGTTTTCTAAGGCTTATTTTTACTTGACGATCGTCAAAAGCGTGGGTTATCAAACGATCAAATCCGCCAAATAACCCTATCATGGAAACACAACATTTTTTCTAACGATGTCATTAAAAGCACCTACAGAATGATATATGACTTTGTAAGCATCTAATGTAACAGAATTGCATCTGTTCTTATTATCCGGATAACAATGGTAGCCGAAATATAAAGCGGTATAAAATTTAGTAATTTTCGCCCAGGGAGTTCCCGCCATAATGTTTTATTCGATTAATCTCGCGGTATTTGCATAAAACGATGTTTCGACGAGACGTTTTTGCAACGTTTTAATCGCTTGCAGACAAAACCAATTTTTATTTCCCATCTTGGAAGCAGTCTTTTGTTAAATTGGATTTGAGTTCCGTTTTTATGGAACAATCGATTAAGTATATTGATGAGGTGAAACAATGGTAAAAGAGCCATACCTGAAGATTCTTGCTTGTCAAAATCAAAGTACTGAAAGTACTGTGAGCTAGCAAAGCATGTTTTGTTAAGTAATCTACATTGTCAAAGGTTATCATGGCTACTATGCCATGTAGGGTAGCAAACATTATAGACACAGAAGAAATAGCTTATTATAAGCAATTTCTTTCCTGTCCACAATGTTTTACAGAGACTTTTTGCGAAAAAATCAGGATTGGATGGGGATGTGTTAAATAGGAAGCTTTTAAAGAAGATCTCTACATCTTGAATAAAGTTAATTCATGTGACCATACAAAGCAATGCGAACAGTGAAGACTAAGTCTGAACACGATATTCTTTAGCGAGATAAAAGATACATAGGAGATGAACCTGCAGGTAGCTTGCAATATTCCCGAAAAACATAAAAACTACTTTTTAATGGAGTAGGCATTCAATGGATTTAATGGTTAGGCCTCTAGTGGCAGTTTACACTCACTGAACTGTGAGAAGACCTCAAAATATTGTCTGTTAGCTTAAGCTATCTAAGCTGACGCTTTGTTAGCTAAAAATAGATTCGAAGGGTTAGAGACATCTAGTTGCTTTTCGCAAACTACGTAGAAGACTTGAGTCGCAACTGACGGATAGCCTTTGTCAATCAAAACATCAATTGAGCAATTAAATTAATCATTAAGACCGCATGTAAAGGTTGAATTCTAACTTTTATGCCAAGTATTTTTAGTTGGTTCGACGACTTAACGTCGTAACTACAGATTATTCAAGCTGTAGTTACAACGTTTAGGTCACTCACCAACGTTTTGCCTTTAATTTCATCTTGTCATTTGAAAAGAAAGAAGTTAAGTTGAGCTCCTACACTAATGATAAGCAAATTTTGTTGGTTTGGCGATTTAAACGTCGTAGCTACAGCTTATTCAAGCTTCGGTCACAAATAAACTAGTTTATTCATTTATTAATTTATCAATAAATTGCAACAAGCAATTGCTTTATTTTACACAATGTTTTCGATATTCCTTTTCCTGCGGGCGTTCAAACGCGTCACTGTGTGGGAATGGGTTAACAAAATATGACCATGTCTTAATGATACCTTTTGACCTTTGAAAAGGGGATTTCGATTGTAGTCCCTTAACCCATGCCCACATGATAAAATTTTAGACCAGTCCAAATTCAAAGAAGTTGCAGACAACAATTTTAATGTGACAGAATCTTAAAATTCTTTGTCTTTTGGGGTAGAAATCATTGTGGGTAATGAAGAAATTGCTTGTTACAAGCAATTTCTTCATTTTCCACAATGTTTTCCCAATCGTTTTTTTCTTGAGGGGCGTCCAAAAGGGTTACTATGTGGGAATGGTTAATAGAGTCGCTTCAATAAGATCGCCTGTAACAAGGTTTGGAATTTCGTGGTGAACTAATGATGTCAACCAACTACGAGTAAGATGTCGTATACATATATGAAGATAAATGTATCATTACATTAAGAAGATACCACGACAATATGAGCACCCAACCCTCAGGATATTGTTGTCTAACTTTGACTAATTAACTCTTTCATCATATCTCTATGTGTACCAAAACAACACTTTACTCCTTTGAAAATGAAATAGATTTACAAAAAATAAAAAAATAAAAAAAAAAAGAAATATAGAAAGGGGAGGGGAAGGAGAGACAGACGGACAGATACAGACTTAGAGAGATATATACTTTACCCTTTCCCACACAATGACGCTTTTATTGCGCCCCTCAAGAAAAATAATTGGGAAAACAGTGTATAAAATGAAGAAATTGCTTGAAACAAGCAATTTCTTCATTTTCCACAATGTTTTCTACCCAGAACGTTGGTAAAAGCTATTTTTTTATGAACATTTAATTATCGTCTGCGGCTCCTTTCAATTTGGACCGGTTTTAAATTTGTCGTTGGGAGTGGGTTAATGGTTTTTAGACAAGTCATTCTAAATGGTTTCGTTCGAAAATATCATATATATAATGTGGATAGTTTGTTTTTCAAATTAAGAATTAAAATATTTTACAGGTTTAATCGCATAATCAATCTTGTCCAACGACAGCCTCTATTAACCCATTCCAACACAAGAAAATTTTAGACTAGTCCAAATTGAAAGAAGCTGCAGACGACAATTTCAAGTTGATGGAATTTTTATTTTTTTCGTCTTTTGAGGAAAGATAGTTGTATTGATGGAATCCTGGTATTTCTCACATCAGTACTACCACTACATCCTTTCCTAGCCTCCAGCTGCTATCCCACATAGGTCTACGATTATCGACCCATTGGTGGGTGACAAATAGTCGGAAGATAAGAATGGTAACAACATTCTAAAATCCTTACTTCTCAATAAAACCCTATGTTGTGGGTTCGAACCCCTGTTTGGAAAAATAGACAAAAGTCTTCCTACATGCGTCGTGTGTTTGTTGACGAGTAATTCGCCTAAGTGAGGTGAGGTGAGCAGTTGGTGCCTCGAATCAAAGATAGTTGTACTGATGTGAGAAATGATAGGATGCCATGGCAAGGTACATCAGTCGGGCTATGTAACTTGAAAATACTCGAAAGTGGCATTAAGCCAAAAACAATAGACCTTCTATAAGGTGACAAAATTATAGAATGGTCCAAATTCATTGAAGTCGCAGATGTTGATAGAATTATAAGAAAAATATTTTTGGAGTAGAAAACATTCTAGGCAATGAAGAAATTTCTTTATTTCTTTTAACAAGCAATTTCTTCATTTTCTACAATGTTCTTAA
This sequence comes from Fragum fragum, assembly GCA_946902895.1. Lineage (NCBI taxonomy): Eukaryota > Metazoa > Mollusca > Bivalvia > Cardiida > Cardiidae > Fragum > Fragum fragum. The sequence goes on from OX336380.1 coordinate 27,233,762, forward strand.
AAAAAAACAAAAAAACCCATAACGGGTGTTGGGGGGGGGGGGGGGTAAGAAAAGAGAAATTCGATGGGGATGGAATATTCACTAATTGTGAGTCAAGAGCTATATAAAAAGCGAATACTGAAGCCCTTGCAAAAAGTTTAACACATTACTGGACGGCAAAATTTTAGACTAGTCCAAATTGAAAAGAGTTGCAGACGACATTTTACAGTTTATAAGATTTTAGATTTTCTGAACTTTCTGGGTAGAAAACTTTTTGTAAAATGAAGAAATTACTTTTTGCAAGCAATTTCTTAATTTTACACAATGTGTTTCCAAAGTGTTTTTCTAAAAGGGCGTCAGAGAGCGTCATTGTGTAGTAATGGGTTGAAGGGATCAACACGCAAACCGGTCCCTGGACCCGAGGTCTGTGATTTATATGGAGGACTAGTAGGATTTCTAAGCTTCGGGTCTTTGAGGCCTGAAGTTTATCTTCAATATAAATTTTCCCTTTCTGTCCTTAGGAAATCAACCGAGCCGCGGTCATTGCGCGGTCATTGCGCAGTTGGTAGCGTGTCGGACTCTCATTCATGCGGCCCCGGATCGATTCCCGGTCGCGGCAGATATCCTTTCCATCTTTTGTCTTCAACCAATGGATGGATAATCTTAAACCTAAATTGGATGAGCAGCTGGAGGCTCGGAAAGGATGTAGTGGTTGTATTGGTGTTAGAAATACCAAGGAATCATTGGTTAGGTGCTCCAACCGCCGCGATAAAAAGTGGCTAAAATCCATTAAAAATCAACCCAAGTAAATCGCTCGTTTTTGAAACATATCGAATTAGGGAAGACAGTGACGGAAAAGAAGGAACTGCTTGTAACAAATAAGTTCTTCTTTTCTTACACTGTTTTCTAATCAATATATTGCTTTTAATCATACACACCATGAACTTCAAAATACATTAACATATATGTACTTTTACATTGCATGAATTGAATAACCAAAGGTTTTGCACATAAAATGAACTTGGATTTTGCTGACCTTCAATCACAGGGGAGGGGGGGGGCTTAGAATTCCTACAGGCATGTGGTAAAATTCAATTTGTGTCGAACTCTGCTGTAATCTTGTTTACCCTATAACTAACTACAACATGTACACCTATACATATAAAGAAGAGCTCTAGACACGGGAGGTAACGCTTATGGTCTTGAGGCGAACAAAATCAATATTGACTAAAACCGGTATGGGATACCGCACTGCCGATATTTGGCAGGTAAAAAAACAAGTTTTTCGGTGCAGACGACATGAATCACGCCCTTAAAAGACCGCTCTGAACGAAAAAATGTACGAAAGAAAGATGTCTTCGGCTCGATGATGGGTTGTCCCGGTCCAAAAATGTGTCACCTTCATTATTTCTTAATTTATGACGTTTAGCGGCGAAAGTGCGAGAACCGGACAGCAAAAAGCTCCGCCTGTTGAATCATTCCCTTTTGGGTGCGAGACTATAAGCCACGTGACATCGAGGAACCAATCGGCGTTCCGGTTGACAAATTATTAATAGCGTATGTACATAATATAAAACTGCCGGTTAAGGAATACTGTTTTACACACTGCTAGGGAAAGGTAGTCTCGACGTTTATGTCAAAAATAAATTTCTTCTTTTTGCACCTGTTTGGTTATTTTAAGTCTAATATTTTTGTACAAATGCAATGCTTGAATAGTTAAAGTCAATATTTATGGGATTATAAAAGTTATCGGTTTTTGCTTTCACTTTTAAGTTAGTATGCCATACAAGTTACGGACTTTTTATAGTATACCACCGTATAAAGTATAGAAGTAAAATGTAGAATTATTGCGAAGTGTAGTTTTCATTTGATTTTGTGTATCGTTTTAAATGCATGGTTTATTTGTTGCTTGTGGGCCTAAGTAGGAATAAATTATTTCAAAGTTTTATGTCGGATTTATCTTTTTCTTACAGTGTTTGGCTACGATTTAAATTTTTCGGGTGATACCATCAAGAAGTAATGTCTCAATCGACGGTTACGGAGAAGCGCACAGTGATCACCAGTTCATCTGGCGGGAGCGGCTACGACAGCATAGACGATATTCCTTATAAGGCAAGTTTCGGAAATCGAAGTTCAAACATAATGAGCCGATCCAGCCTGCCACTCCGATCCAGCACCGGCGGGACCCAGGTTACCAGGGTCGTGGAGTATGGATATGGCTCCCATTTAGGGGGCGGTATGGGGCCAGGAGGTTACAGTAATGTCTCAAACTCCGGTGTTACCTCCGTTAAATCCTCGCGAGAAAAGGAAAAGAAAGACTTGCAAGATTTGAACGAGCGATTTGCTAGCTATATTGAAAAGGTACGATTCTTGGAAGCACAGAATAGGAAACTCGGATCTGAACTCGACGAGCTGAGATCCAAATGGGGCAAAGAGACCAGCCAGATCAAACAAATGTACGAGGCCGAGTTATCCGAAGCTCGCCGGCTCATCGATGACCTGAGTAAGGACAAAGCAGCCTTGGAGATAAAGACGAGCAGCTTGCAAGAGCAGTTCGGGGATATGCAGAGACAGTAAGTTCGAATCTTTCTTTTACCCTTTTTTGTCCCGAAAGACTCTTTCCCCCCAAACAATCCCAATTTTCAATAGAAATATTCTCATACAAAATATTGCAGCAAATGAGAAAACGCTGCGAAACAGCATTTTTTCTCCCTTTGCTGCAACGTTTTAACAGTTTTGATAAAAAATCGGTTTATCGACAATATTTGATTTCCGTTTGCGATTCGTCGGTGTTAGAACGAAACCTTGAAAAAAGCTGTATATAGTTACGAGGATTGGTTCGACACCGTCGAAATGCATTTGAATTGAGTCGATCAAACGCCAAATGTCATCTGAGTTTAGAAGTGTTAGTCAAACATTATAGCCTATAAATGATACCTATAAGAATTGAGCCGAATTACCGAAGGTAACGTCCAAGTCTACAAACCATACAAAAGGAAAGAACGAAAAAAAGACAAAATTTAGGCTTGGCCAAGTCTGAGTATTTGAAGACGACAAAGGTCATAAAAACTAAACGTTTAGAACTTTCCCCTTCTAGAATCATTAAATCTCGTGAATGTGTGTGTTGCAATAGTGATGACATTTAAGATATGAAAACACGTACAAAATGTCGACGAAACTGTTTTTTTAATTTTGTCCTTCATGGAAATTGACGGAACTCTAACAACGCCCTCTGAACTCCAACATGGCGTTAATTTTCGACAGTAATGTTTAGTATCATGTAAGAAGATAGAAATAATGACTGGTTAGAGACCTAATCGTCGTAGCTACAGCTTGAATAAGCTGTAGTCATGACGATAATGTCGCCCAACCATTAAAAATGATTGGACGAATGTTGGAGTTCAAAGTTCACTTTCAGCCTAAATGTATGATTTGGTAGGTCTATCGTTTTTTTGATTGGCAGCCACAATCTGTCCGTTTCCGGTCAAAACTAGTAATTCGAATTTTGATTGACAACTGATGAGTGCAAGCAAAGTATAGCAATTACTAGGGATGAAGAATATAGATCTTGGGAGATTACTTACTCAACCCATTATCAGATTAAACAATTTTAGACTTGTCCAAATTTAAAGAGTAAAAAGGAATTGATGAAATAAGTCTTCATGACAAAGTTATAATTAGTCCATAAGAGGTTAGGAATAGTCGCCATAGTATGTATCATATCATCTTGAATAGCAGTCTCGTATATGGAGTAGAAAACATAGTTGGAAAGGAAGAAGTTGTTTGAATTGAAGCTAGCATCCTTTTTTCATTTGTAATAACAATAGAGATATATAAAAGTGTCAAACTTGCCTAAAAAGATATCAAATTATTATGTTGTCTTTTGGCGAGCAAAATGTCGTAAATACAGCTTGAATGAAGCTATATTTACCACATTGTGCTGACCCATGACGATGTGCGATCTAACAGTAGCTGTCTACTATATATCCTATTAACCAATATATGACCCCATTCAAAGTTTCACGCAGCGCCGACGAAAGATTTAATTTTTCATCGCCTGGTTGAAAAAATGTCAAATTAATTAAAGTGTACCTGAGGTCGACAAAACTAACGGATCGCTGACCACGCCCACTTACCTCCGACATTGCAGATCGACTGAAGTATCAAACACATTATTTTGTATAGCATGTTGCTGAGGACGTATAATAAATTTCAAAATGTTGGTTGGCGACATGAACGTCATAATTACAGCTTATTCTTTAATAAGCTGTCGGTACAACGTACAAGTAAAAAAACAATACTTAACAATTCAATTGGTCTGTCCACTTTTCAATGACAACGGCGATTAGCGAATTATCCCTTTCCTATAATAAGATTTTCTAGAAAAAAAGTTTTCCTAAATAGATAACTTTAGGGATGTGAATACCAGTTATAGGACAGAAAATAGGTTAGATGAAAACAAACGAAGCGTAAAACCTCCCCCATTGAGTAGATATTCATATTGATAGCCGCATTTGTATAGTTGAATCCTATATCAGAACCCAATTATAGAAGGAGATATTTTCTATTTCAAATGTAAAATTTCGTGATTTGGCCACCAAACCCTATGTTGTGGGTACTCAATGGAATCGTCTAATCAAGACGATTCCATTGAATACCAACAACATAGGGTTTGGATTAAAAATAGCAGATTAAGATTATCAACACTCCCTCTTATCTTGATCTCTGCTTAACCCTATCTTAGCCTAATTTCAATTTTGTTTCTGTTTAGACGATTACAATTGACGGATCGTTGCTCTCAATCAAAAGATCGATAGACTAATCAGTTCATTCATTTAGACCGGGAGTGAAATTTGAAACTGTCTGTCCGACTGTACGTGTATACAGCTTTCCATAAAAGCTTCGAATGAATGAAATATAATCTGCAGCGCCAGAAATCGATCTCACGTTTTCCTATCTACAGATATTTCTTCTGTTCAGTTTATCTGGGGATATTGATCGGCTTGTAGATGCGTGGTAAATAATCTTGGTAGCATCATTTCAGTAGGGTCTATTCCTAGCTATACTAAAAAACGCAAGCTGCAAACGTGAGCTTGAATAAGCTGTACTTACGACTTTAAGATTGCCGACCGACAAAAGACAATAATTATCCCACTCAATGACGCTTTAAGAAGCCCCCAAGGAAAAATATTAGAAAAACATTGTGGAAAATAAAGAAATTGCTTGTTACATTGCTTCAATTTCTACAATTTCTATATCCCCAAAGTAAAATATAATCCAAAATTTTATAACTTTGAATTGTCATCTGCAACTCCTCTCAATTTGGACTGGTCTAAAATGTTGCCGTCTGGTAATGGGATAAGCTTCTTTTCTGCCTAGTCTTCTTGTCTTTGGCAGTCGATAATTTATTCATCCCATGATGATTCTTATTCCTGTGCCGAGTCAAACTAACTTTGCCATTTTTTTTCTTTTCTTGGAATAGAACGCGTTCAGGTTTGATTTGCCAAGCGTAACTATGTTTTCAATAGAAATATTAACATAGTGATAAAAGTTCATAAATATATTTATATATTTTACAATTTTATTCAGCGGTATTTCGCTAGTTAAAGGTTGAATATTTAAGCGTAAAAGGAATCAACCATGGACTTAAACTATGAGCAAACAACCCCGCACTTTCACGCTATAGAGAAAAAATAGCCATGGAAAATAAAGTAGAAAATAGAAAATTACATGTAAATCTTTTATTTTCTTTTAATATTTTCTACCATACATGGAATTTATTTCCCAGTTAAATCATACTTTGGAATGTCGTTAGTATCCCCTTTCAATTTGGACTGGTCTAACATTTTGTCGGCTGGTAATCGGTTAACAGAAGTAACACTATGCCTCTAATGGAAAACCCGACAGATGCCAGGCTTAAAACAGTTCTTATTTTCGCCGTCGTTACGCCATTAACTTAGCCAAACCAACAAAGAAGCTTAACACGTACGTTGGAGTTCAAATTTACTTCCGGTCTAAATAATGGATTTGATTGGTCAATCGATATTTGGCTTATAAATCGCGACCCATCAGTTAAAAAGGTTAATATTTCTGAGTCTCGAACTGAAAGAGACCGTCGGATTGTCAATCTAGAGGTCCAGGGTTCGATCCCCGACGGCGGCACTCATCCTTTCCGACTATTTGTCTCCCACCAATGGGTCGATAATCGTAGACCTATGTGGGATAGCAGCTGGAGGCTAGGAAAGGATGTGATGGCGGTACTGGTGTGAGAAATACCAGGAATCCATTGTTAGGTGCTCCAGCCGCCGCGATATAACTGAAAGATTGTTCAAAGCGGCGTAAAACTTCATTCAAACAAACAAACAAACTGAAAGAGACCAGACGATCAAATCAATCATTGTTTGGAGACTACAGTCTTTTTGTCTGTAATTAGATTTTCTACGTATCACTGTGGCCACAATTTATAATGAATCAAAGTACTGAAAGTACTGTAAACTAGCAAAGCATAGTTTTGTTAACGAATCTTTTTTGCCAAAGGTTATCATGATAAAAAAACGAGGTTAAAGCAACCCAGGAGTTAACTCGTTACACATGACAACATTGGGGATTGGTTACAATTGAAATAAGTTGAAAACGACAATTTCAAGTTGGCTGAATTAAGCTTACCTTGTTGGGTAGGAAACATTTTGGACAAAGAAGCAATTTTCATCATTGTTCACAATGTTTTCTAAAGTTTTATTTATCTTGAAATGCTTAAAAAGCGGAATTGAGTGGGAATGGGTTAATTAATATGCTTTTGAAAGAGTTCTTTACAATTTTAATAGGAATTGCAAATTTCCTGAAACACATAAGAACTACTTTTTATGGCGTATGCATTCAATGGGTTTAGTGGTTAAGCCTCCAGTGGCAGTTTGCACTAGTTGAACTTTGATAAGACCTCAGAAATTTGTCTGTAAAATTAAGCTAGCAAGCTGACGCTTTGCTAGCTAAAAAACAAAACAAAACAAACAAAAAAATGAAAATTCAAATCTAAGCAAAACAATGTAAAGGAATGTACTGTTATCTGATTTTAGCGGGATTATACCTAGTTGTCCTGTATAACGGGGGCACTAAACACTATTGTCATTTTCTAACTAATAATTCATTGTATTTTTCATGGCAGGGACAATTAGAATTTGAATACCGAGGGTATTTCACAATGGAGAAATCTCCCTTTTTGTGCTTCTTTTATTGTTTTTGTGTTCGAATTCTGTATGAACTATTCATTCGCTCATAAACTATGTTAACAAAAAGAAAACGATTTCTAAAACAATACAGAAGTGTCATATATTGAGATAAATTAATACAAACAAAATAGATTCTTCGCCTTTTAATAACCGATTCAAAAGCGTTGAACTCTTCATTCATGTTGCAGTCTTTGTGCAACATTACTTATCATCGGTGAGCGAGCAAAGTAATGTAACTACAGCTTTAATAAAGCTGTAGTAACAACATTTTGGTCGCGCATCGACGTTATGACATTTCATGTATTATAAATGGGTAAAACGGAAAATAGTTTCGTAACTGGTCTGATTGCAAAGATTGCACATCTCGCCTAGGTTAAAACATTTCGTTTTATGCTAATCTATATCTATTGTCATTCAATCGAGAATTGGAATTGTTATTGGACGACGGATTGCTACTGCAAACCAAAGAATCAACCGACAAATCAAATCATTCATTTAGACCGAAAGTGATCTTTGGCCTCCGATATTTACCAACGTTTATGTTCGCCGAGCAATCATTATACTATTTGTTACATGTAACCGCCGATGGATTTTTTTCCAAATAACGCCGTTTGATATTTTAACCCTTTCCTGTTTTGCAAAATTTTAGACCTGTAAAAATTGGTTTGGTAGAAAATATTGTGGAAAAAGAAAAAAAATGCATGTTTAAGCAATTTCTTCATTCTTCTACAATGTTTTCTCAATAATAAATTCGCAGGGACTTATAAACCAGGGGTTGAATAGGAATTCGATCTCAGTGGGCGGGGCCAGCGAGCAGTCAAATGAAACTTTGTATGTTTTTTTTCAATTCAAGACGCTAGGGTAGCTAAAGTCAAGGGCTCGAGCTTTGACAAAACCGCACCGCGTATATATACAGCTGCAAATAAGATGTAGTTACAGGGTTTTGGTAGAACGACGACGACATGTCTATTCACAAGGCCGTTGTCGAAATGCTTCTTTCTGTTTTCATAAAGGCCTACTTCATTATTCTGTCATATTCGAAAAATTACAGACCTTCATTTGCAATTTCAAGGAAACTCAGTTAAATCGGTGACTTATTAATTATTATCTTTTGTTGTTGTTGTTGTTGTTTTGCCCTGAATTAATGGTGAACTTAACATAAATATTAGCGTTAATTCGTCCTGGTTTTTGATTAATGACACGGTCTCTAATTCAGCACGGACGATTTTGTCCTTTCTTAAAAGAGAAGAATACGTAAAGATCGGGTAGGCGGATATATAGAATTCTATAGGCTACATATATTGTATTCAGGACCCTTTCCAACATAAACCAATCACTTAGTCAACCCGATTTGGTTGAAATGCAAAGCGGGTACCATATACGAAACGACGTTTAAGTCGCCAAACCATCAAAAATGCTTCACATGAATAGCGGCCAATGTCGGGGTTGTTGTACCATGTTCAAAATTAACTTCTGGTCTAAATGGATGATTCAATTAATGGCCTGATTATATTTTTGACAGTTGAGATTGGCCAATTAGAGAAAATTTGGGCCATTACTTATCTACTGAGTTCCTAGGGAAGACTTTAACTCATCCCCACACAACAAAATTTAGACTGGTCCAAATTAAAACAAGCTGCAGACGACAATTTCAAGTTGATGGAATTCTATGTTTTTTCGTCTTTTTTGGATAGAAAACGCTGTGGATTAGGAAGAAAATGCTTGTTAAAAGCAATTTCTTCATTTTCCACAATGTTTTCTTTTTTTTTCTCTTTTTTCCCTGGGGGCGTTAAAAGTGGAGCTTGTGTGGGAATTGGTTAATTAGACTGTGCGGATGTACAGGCTGATCTGAATCTTTTCTTTGCGTACATGTGAGATTGCAGAAAGTGCCATACAACTGCACAATTGCCCTATCAAGTGTATTTTGAAAATGATGACATGCTGTAAATTTTACCGACGCAAGGTTGTACGATACCATCATTATGAATTCAAATGCATACATTCGGTAATGGGATACAATTTTATTCAGAGTTAATCGATTGATAATTGATAAGTTATTGAAGAATATATATCTGATACGTAAATTATTAGCTGATCAAATACGAAAATAGACGGGATGTTAAGCTTAAAGGTACCCAAGGAACTTAGTCAATAAAGAAATATTTTTAGTTCGATTGCCACGAAAGCTTTGTGCTGATATAGTCGCTCTCGAACACTCGCAATCCAGATGTGTTCCCGTACCTGAAAGAGAGGCAGTGACTTAAACCCATTGCCACCCAATTCTACAGATGGGTAGATTGTTAGGGAGTTAGTTTCGATGGGCTACAAAAATATCGTAACTACGGCTAAAATGAGGTTTACTTTATAGAACTAACAACCAATTTTCCGATTAACCCTTTCCTGGTAAATCGCTAGTTTTTGCGTCCCTATAAATGTATGTTTGAGAAAACTTCTTTTTCCACAATGTTTTCTATCCTCGGAATGTTTGTTTTTCAAATAAAATCCTCTTTAAATTTTCGTCTGCAAAATTTTTGAATTTGGACAGGTCTAAAAGTTTGCAAAACAGGAAAGGGTTAAGATACATTGATTGTAAAGGACGGTTACTCTATTACTATTACATCCAAGATCATAGGCTTAATTAAAGATACCGTGAAATTCATTTTAGTTGGTCCACGCTTGATCTAACAATGTGTAATGATTACTATAGCATTGGTGAAATAATTCGCCCCACAAATGTCCTCAGTTCTTAATGCTAAGAAAAAGTATTGCCGTTTGAACCCTTTCCTGTTTGTTTTTTTCTTCAAAATATTAGACTAGTTTAATTCGGAAGAAATTGCAGGCGACAATTAAAAGTGATTGTAACTTTAAAAGTAACCAATCTATAGTCTAGAAAATATTGTTGGAAAAGAAGAAATTGCTTGTTACAAGCAATCTCTTCTCTTCCCACAATGTTTTCTCGAGTACGAAATTACAGGTACATTAATACAATGGCTTGTGCAGGAAAGGGTTAATGCTTCTAGGTTCTGAGTTACCATTTTTTAGCATATAAAGCAATGAACTGCAAACATTTTAGAGCACTGTCTAATGTTGGTGAGGATTGATTTTAATACAATAAATAGGTGACAGGTCGTAAAGGTCAATCAAAAAAATCGACTGACCAATCAAATCATTCATTTAGACCAGAAATGATCTCCAACACTCATGTCAAGTTATTTTCTTGGTTTGGTTACTGATAAAGTACCCATCGTCTACAACTCATGTTCTATTGTTCAATTATATCAGAGATTTAAAGTAAATATAGGATTTTGTACTTGATTAAGTTCTCATGTACCAAAATTCTCATTAAGTCTTTCCTAAACACATGTATTTTGGCTGTAAAAGCTCATAATCTATAAGAATTGATATTTTCGCCAATATAAATTCCTCGTATTTACTTAACTCTAACCACGTATTCCTTATTTGTAAAATGTCAGCAAATTTTACGACCACGTAATTGAATTTTGGGAGAAAAATGGCGACCATAAACCTATTACAACCTAAGGCATCGCGAACTGCAAACACGGAATTCTATAACTCTTACAAGCTATCGGCAAATGTAAGAGAGAACTCTGGCGAATATCTGCAGACGCTCTTACGCAACAAGTGTTGCTGATTTTCCGCCATTCCGATATTCCGTCTCAGACGACATTCGATCAATTTATCCAGGTTATAGATAAAACGCCCGCACGCTGCAGCACCATCGTCTCGCGGGTAACATGCAGGCGCGCTGTATCCAAGTAACGCGTGATTGTACTGTTATAGCACTGAATCTTTTATACATTTTATACCTTCGGTCCTATTTATTTTTCATTTCTTTAAACGTCGGTTTGTTGATGAATTCCGAAAATAAAAATGATCACATAGATATTAAAAACAACAACAAGTAGATACTCAAACACCTTGATCAGTGTTAAAACAATGACTTAGTTAAACAGCAACAATCAATTTCATTTTCTTTTATGTTTTCTAAAGCCTTTATATGTATGGGCGTATAAAAGCGTATTGTGTGGGAATGGGTTAGGAGAAAATAAATGATAATCGAAAAATAGCACGAGTTCTGCTTGTAGTTCGGGCGACAGACTCGTTAGCTGAGAAGTGTCTTTAGTTGTGGGTCACATGATATGGGTACCATCGTTGAGACAACACTACGATTGGACGAACACCATTGTTGGGTCAACAGCAAAGTTGGGTCAACACTATGGTCTGGCCAACACCATGGTTCGGTCAACACCAAAGTTGGGTCAAAACCATAGTAGGGTCAACACCACGGTTTGGTAAACAGTATGGTCGGGTCAACACCATGGTTAGGTCAACACCAAAGTTGGGTCAACACCATAGTAGGGTCAACACCACGGTTGGGTAATCACAAAGGTCGGGTCAACACAATGGTTAGGTCAACACCATAGTTAGTCAACACCATAGTTTGGTAAAAAACCATAGTTATGTCAACACCATAGTTTGATCAACACCATGGTTGGGTAAACACAATAGTTGGGTAAACACAATAGTTGGGTAAACAACATAGTTAGGTCAACACCATGGTTGGATCAACATCATAGTTAGGTAAACACGATGGTTGGATCAACACGATAGTTGGTTCAACTCAATAGTTGGGTCAACACCACAATTTGGCCCGGCATATATCCTTTTTCAAAACACTGAGAGGCCATGCCAGGTACAACTGGTACCAAGAAAGCACAATAAGAAGGAAACATAGCCGTGATTTAACCGATAGATTGTTTAAACCGGAGCCAAACCCTATTCAAATCCAATTGAATACAAAAAGAATGGTGTATTACAATGCTGGGATTCCCCGCGCAGCTCAATGGGTAGGGTCAGGGGTCTGTGATTTGAGAAGGTCGTTAGTTCTAATCTTAAGCGTAAACCAGTCATATCCTTCAGAGTCTTAGCCTAGCATAGGGGTACTAAGAAAGGTTGTAAATAAGTAATTTTCGTAGTTATAGATTTGAACATGTGGCTTCAAACCTAATTGAAATGTTTAAAGGTTTAAAATTGAAAATAGATTTCTGGATGTTTGTAAAGGGCTTTGTACGCGTTTGTAAGGCGATTTTGAAAAAGGCAGACAGACAGACAGACAGGTATAGCAGAGAGGGAGAGGGGTATAGACAGAAATAGAAAGACAGCTAGAGGGAGAGAGTAGTTTTATAATTGAATCGTGTTTTAAGAACTAAAAGAAAATATGTATTACATTGCTCTTTAATTGAATAATATTAATTGTTTTACTGAGAAACCTTCGCGAAAAAAGATTACGTCGTTTGGCGAGTAAAATGACGTGAATACAGCTTTATTCAAGCTGTATTTACGACATTTTACTCGCCGGACGACGATATTGTTGTAAGTAGTAGTATCGTAGACGTAAAGGGACCACCTTGGTTGTACAAAAAGCCTCGGACCTGGTCAGACTGCTTAGTCCGAAACTTTTCGCTATTCGACGATTTTCTGAATCCGGAATGACCATTCTACCATACCGTATAATCATTTTCCGAATGCGGTCCCTGGTTAACAACTGCTGGATCTAATCCCTTGTTTCAAGAATTCATTTTACAGAACAACCTGGAGATTCCTTTTTGTCTGTACACTTCTCATATCGTCGATGATATTCAAAAACTTCGTAACTACAGCTTTAATAAATCTGTAGTTACAAGGTTTTAGAATGAAACCGGCGATATGTTATGCTGCACCGTCTTGTTTCTAATTTGAAGGAAGTGACTGGTTTTCCGTTCACTTACATGACAGGACCGCGATGCGTGACTTTGGGCCAGACTATCGATCGCCAGTCTACTTGTTAATTCCGGAGAGGCTTTTCCTCTCTCGGAAATATGACAAACTCCGCGTGGGTTGATAATATTCACGTTGCGAGGAAATGTTCGTCATATATCTTTTTATTTGAAAGCGTTTCTGTAGGAGATGAAAGTGTTTATGTAGGAAAAGATTCATGCAGTTTGTGCATTGATTTCATCTTTAAGTCAAGTAATATGTCGCATATGACTAAGTACCCGGATTTTCACAGTTGATTACATAAGTTTCCTGTATAAGACTTTGATCCCATTACCCGACACAATTTTAGACTGGTCCAAATTGAAAGAAGTTGCAGACCACTTTTGTCAATTGAAACAAATAAGTTCAATAGAGCTGAAAATGATTTACCCATTACCCCACTATGACGCTTTTTGACGCCCCAAGAAAATAGCTTTGGGAAACATTGTGGAAAATGAAGAAATTGCTGGCTTCAAACAAGAAAGTTGAAAAAGTAAGATTTCATAAGCTTTAAATGGTCGTCTGCACCTTCTTTCAATTTGGAATAGTCTAAAATTTTGTCGTTTTGTAATTGATTGAAAGAGAAATTGCTTGTTGCAAGTAATTTCTCTTTTTCTCATGATTTTCCCACAAAGCTTAATAGATATATTGAAATAGAGTGACCATTCTTCATTTAAAAAATCTTTCAACAGCGACAGTTTTTACAAGCTACAGAGTCTGACCGGCATCAAAACTTCTAGCACCAACAAGATTTTTTGCTTGACTTTACACACACCCATTTTTCCATACACCTTCTTTTTACGTAATGAATTATTTCTTACGTGCCAACCGGTTGTTTTTTGGAAATGACTTAATATTTCACGATTACACCTTTCAGCAGAAAATAACCATTTGCCTAAATGGTATTTCTCATAATCTGTTACTATGACGACAGAACGGTAATCTAACACTCTGGATTTCCAGAATCTCTGCAATTATTGCTAAAACGGCCGTTTTGCGGGGGCATTGCGGAAATTTATATTGCGGGTTAATGTTTTTGACTTAATATATTTCAGGATCTTAATGGCAGAATCGTATACATGGGACTAAGTGTTATTAAACACTTGTTTGTTATCTGAGTTTATACATTATCAGCAAAATAAAAAAAATACCAATTGAGCTCATGCGTGACATTTTCAACAATTACACTTGTGCACCAAGAAAAGACTCAGATCAGCCTGTGCATCCGCACAGTCCGATCAGAGTCTTCACTCTGCGCTCTGTAGATAGATACTGACCAAAAGCTTCTTTAAACAATCAGCGAATATTCTAATTGCCCCGAATGGCTGTCCAGGGTGCTAAATGTGTGCGAGTCACGCACATGCGAATTTGTTGGAAATGACATGCATAGGCTCAATAACGACTGACTTCCTTAGAAATGAATGATCCCTTATCCGAGAGAACCTGATTAAATGACGTTACTTTATGACGTTCGAAACGTCCAGTCTTTTGAAGACGTTTCAATTTACCAATCTCGGCTGCTAATTTATTAACCCATTCCAACACTGGTCTGGTCCAACTTGAAAAAAACTGCAGACGACAAATTCAAGTTGATTGAATTTTAATTGTTTCGTCTTTTGGGATAGAAAACATTGTGGATAAGGAATTAATTGCTTGTCACAATCAATTTCTTCATTTTTCACGATGTTTTCCACAGCTTTTTTTCTTGAGGGGCATAAAAAGGAGGGATTGTGTGGGAATGGGTTAACCAGTCGACCAATTAAATCATTCATTTAGACCAGAAATGAGTTTTGAATTCCAACATTCGCCACCATTTTTTAAACCTTATTCAAGCTGTAGTTACGACGTTTAGATCGCCCACCAACTCTTCTACTTTTTGTTACATATCACTGGTCATAAATTTTGCAAAGTCAAGCCCTTAGCTATCGAAACGGAACATCGTGTCGGAGTCAAAGGGCGGGGCCTACTGAGTAAGTATTGGAATGGATATTCGCCGCGGCCGGTAGCTTGAAGAGGACAAACAGAAGGTGTAGACTAAGATAAGACTGCACTTATGTGCAGGTTTTTCTTAGCTCATACCACAGACTGAAACAAATATATCCCGGTTTCAGCATGAAAGGGTTAAAAGCAATTCTTATGGAAACGGAAAAGCCCGTTGTCTGCGCATGTCATATTCTCCGAAGATTGACCTATCACTTATCCAGATTGGGATAAATATTAGTACGTCGTACGCATAACTTCTTAATATATCGCAAAAAAGTAGCAAGTGGATAATTGCAATAAAAACTCTTATTGTGGAGAAATCAAACTTAATTGTCGCCCAAAATTAATAAGAAAAATATTCTTTTTAAATCGCGAAAGCATTTATGTCATACCTGTGCTCCAAGAGCAGGCATCAAGAATGTTATTGGCGCTGACATTTTGAATGTAGTTCGACGGAATCTGCCGAATTGTCACGAATGACGCTACCCAGAATGCTCAAATTAGATAGGTCAGTATTTGAAAAATGCCACCTATCGGAAGATAACGCGGAAAAGCCGTCTCAATTTTTGCGAACATCAGGAGTGACGAGACACCCAGCGATTGGTCAATTGTCTGATACCAGTTTGAAAAATATGCAACTTGGTCGTGCGACAAATATTCGAATGGAAAGCTGTTACGAAGCTTCAGTTAATAGCCTTTCGCAAGAAGATCACAGACTTTAATGCCGGGGTGGGATGTGCAAACATACCTCTAATGTTCATCTTATACACAGCAATATTCGCATGATCGTTTCATCAATGATCTAGCGTTTTTCGTTCGACGTAGGCGTATGAATTTATCCATTGAAGTTATTTCAGTAGTATATCACATTTTGCAAACCCACCAAATGCATATCTTTCGTGTAACCGAGTTTTTCAATGTTGTCTCGTCACTCCAGATGTTCGTAAAATTGCGACGACTTTTCCGTTTCTTTAAGAATTGCTTTTAAATCTTGCCATGCTGAACCCGGGATATTTCTGTTTTGGCAGGAGGTATAGACTAAGATCAGCTTTCACATAAGTGCAGTCTGGTCGTAGTCTACACCTCTTGTTTTTCCTCTTTAAGCCAGAGTTTATTTTCAAATTAATTTTCAAAATAATTATCGACTTACATGTATAGCGCTCCAAGTGCTTTTTGGCTTTTCATTTTTATGCAAATTCGGAAAGAGATTTAATTCGGCAGGACAAGGGTTGAGTGTATATATTACATGGATATTGCGGGCGAGGAAAAGGAAAATCTGAATTCGTTAACGAATACCACCAATCAAGATATTCATATAGACCAAAAGACTAAAATTGTCCGATATTTATGTGAAGTATTTTTTGTTGGTTTGGCGTCTTAGTCGCCAACCTATTATGTTACTTTACCGGCAACAAATCTTTCATGATAACTCAGTTTAAAATCAAAGTGGATCTTATTGTTGGAGGTCGGTGGGCGTGGCCAGCGATCCGTCGATTTAAAGTGCAATCACGGTCATTTTGCCACGTGAACTGCATTACTAGCCTACAATGTTCTATAAAAAAGGCAGAATAGTCCCTTCTAACCCATATTTATCCTCTTTTCACTATATTTCAAAACTTTTGCAGGTAGTGTAGGCTAGGATCAGACCGCACATCTGTGCAGGCTAATCTTAGTCTATATACCTGCTAAAGCCATTGTCCAAACGGGTAAATTCCGGTCAGGATGACAAGGGTTAATTTAAGAGTCAGACTCAAGTGTGTAAAAAACTGGGGATCTATAGAACACGACTAAAATGTTTACATGTACAATATTGCTCCCGTCTTCCTAGCTCATTAAGAATTCAAGTCAGGTGTTTATTTCGTCACGCTCTAGGGAACAAAATTACTATTCTGTTGTCGATTTCCATATTTGGTTATAAGAGATTTTCAATGAAATATACACATATAGGTTTATTACCACATATATTTTATATACATATACTTGAAAAAATGATATATTTCGTCATAATGTGGGGGTCTTTCACGGCTCCGGATCCACATTTCTCATTTTAAGCCCCTTTGTTGTGTGTACTCACATCAACTCTTTATGTAATGAAAATAGATCCTTCTCCGATTTACAACAAAAATCAAAAGGCTTAAAGCAATGGAGTGCCTAACTTGGGGGTAGAACATTTCTTTGGAAAATCAATCTTTTAACAACTCAAACTTTTCCCCATTACCAAACGGCAAAATTTAGACTGTTCCTAATTGAAGGAGTTGCAGACGACAACGTAAAGTTGATGAAAAGTTATATTTTTTCAACTTTCTTAGTAAAAAACATTGTGTAAAATGAAGAAATTGCTTATTACGAGCAATTTTTTCATTTCACACATTGTTTTTCTAATTGTTTCTTTAGAGGGGCGTCAGAAAGCGTCACTGTTGGAATGGGTTAATGGAACTAACAGATGGCATAGACTAAGATCAGTCTGCAGACATGTGCTAACATGAGTATGGTAGTCTTTGTCCGTGCCTCCTGCCAAAACGGAAATATACAGGGTTTATGACAAGGGATAGTTATCTTATCTCAGTTGACTTACATATACAGTCAAGCGACCACCCCGTCCAAGAGAGACTACCTTCATTATGCGACCAGAGTCACAATTCCCTTTCCAAAACAAAGGATGTTCATAATTTGAGGTATTTGCTAATAAAGTCACCAAAACTAAATCCAATGTTGGTGGATCTCATTCGAATCGTTTTAATGATGGGATTCTAATGAGTTCCATCAATGTAGAAATAATTTATATAAAGTTATATCGCAGTGATACCCTATGTATGTCTAAAAAGTGCATTAAGCGAATATTTTCTTGAACGATCATATACTGGCCATCTTCGTTTAATACAAGTTTTGCTGATCGTTACCCCATGTCATAGTATGTATTTAAGATTATATGCACGTTTAAAACAGCAATGTTTAGTCCCGTAAATGAGCTAAAACACCAAATCACGGTTGATGTGGTAAAGATTTTTACCTTATCGTCAGTGTAATTCTAAAACCTCGTAACTACAGCTTGATTAAAGCTGTAGTTACGACGTTTTAGAATTAAACCGACAATATCCAGATCATTAGGATAGGTTTCACAGTAAAACAATTAGTTTATGTCCAAATGTCAATACGGCGTGACGTGAACATCTATCAACTTTTACATTTGACTTCCAAAACGTCGCAATGACGACTTAATGCAACTGAAGTTACGATGATTTGAAGCTTAAGCTAGATGGATAGAGGTCTATAAGATATATCTCACTACCATTTCTTTATTACCATTATTGTAATTTTCACAAATATTATTATTTTTTAAGAAATGAAGAGAATGTTGTTGTTATTGTTGTTGTTGTTCTCAGTTAGGTATGAACCTAACAACTTAATCACACTGTATCAATGCGCGAAGTGGATTCATACCTCAGTGCGATTAAGTTTTTAGGTTCATTCCCCAATGAAAATAATATAGATCTTATCTTCATTTCTTATATGCAAATGCCACGAAGAAAAACTAAGCAACTGTTTTACTAGTTTCGAGTAAAATTGTATAGATTTACTTTGTGTATAAGCATTCAAAATAGTTGCATGCTCAAAATTTTATTCATGGAAAAAAGACAAGAAAAAGTTCAGCCAATCATAACGCTTGAATCTTGGTAGACGAAACTAAAACTGAATCATTATTTTATTAATTGCTACCTTTGCCTATGCCTATCTTAGGTAGAACTTTCACAAGTTTCAGCCAGCTATCTTTTGAAGACCTGTCGCCGTTTTCGTTCCGTGCGTTACCTAATCTGCAACAAACCTTGTATTGGGAAAAAATAAACTTTTGAAATAAGGTTTAAAAAATCAAAATGAAATTTCACTTTTCGCGTGGAGGCCCTCTCAATTTTAAAATCATCATGTTAATAATAAAATGATGTAACAAATATTTTTAACAAATGACGGACTTCGACTTAAACCAAACTTGACCGAGACCAGTCTAATCACAGACTGTGGTATATAGATAAATCAAAGAACGCCAAGTACTTTTCGATTATGACAAAATTCGGACAGAAGAACACAATTGAAATATGCAGGTTCATTGAGCTTTGATCGTATCATTTAGGAATCATTCACATTCCTCGACAACTGATCAATCGCTAATCGATTATCGATTATTGTTCAAAAATAAGGCCACGTAGTATTTTGGTATTCATTGAGAAAGCTGATCGCGATTATTTAGTTATTTGTTAATATTGATTAGGACACTGCAGTGTGTTGATTATCTATGGCCATCCCTTTATTTAATTCTGGTCAAACAATAAGTTCAGAAAGAAATCATTCTGAAAGGAAGCCTGCTTCTATTTGACCAATCGCGGCTGTAAATCTAGGATTCAATACACCAATCAAATCGTTTATTCAGCCCAGATCTAAACTTAAAAGTGCGACATTGGCCGACATTCTTAAAACTTTTTTGTTGGTTTGGCAACTTAAACGTCGTTACTACATCTTAGCTATTTTCCTCGGGCTCTTTTATGTTTTGAACTATATTCTTTTGATCTAACACAAATATATAAATTTGACAAAAAATATCTATTGAAATAAAAAATGTTTCAAAATGCGAGACAGGCTTTGAAACTTAAACAAGTAATTTTCATTCAAATCCAGCCAAGAGGAAATTTGCTGTTTCAAAAATAGCTCTGCATGCAAGCAATCGTTTATCATGTCAAAAATTGTATTGGAAAATTGTCTTTTGCAAGGCTTCTCAAATTTAAAGACAATTAAGCGGGGATAATTGATTGTCTCATAACAAATCGGTATATTTGTGTATTTTGTGCAGATTTGAAGGTCTTATCTGGCTGATTGAAAAGATAAAGAAATAAGAACTGCGCCATCTTAACTCAATCCCCCCTTTTTATGCCCCTCAAGAAAAAAGCTTTTGAAAACATTGTGGAAAATAAAGAAATTGCTTGTATCAAGCAATTTCTTCATTATCCACAATGTTTTCTACCCAAAATGACAAAAAAAAAATTCAAAATTCTATCAACTTGAAATGGTCGTCTGCAGCTACTTTCAATTTGGACCAGTCTAAAATTCCACTGTGTTCGAATAGGTTAAGGATGTACCGTCGATCTTACTCGAGCAGCCACTTCTATTAAGCAGCCACGACCATTAAGCGACCATAATCGAATTTCTTTTTTCAAAGCAAAAGCTCTGAGAAAGTGGAGGTATTTTGTCAACCCTTGTCATGCTGAACCCGGAATATTCCGGTTTTGCAGGAGGTGTAGACTAAGATCAGACTGCACTTATGTGCAGGCTGATCTTAGTCTGCACCTCCTGCTTGTACTTTTCCTGTCAGAGTTGTTTATGAAGTTTATTTCTAAAAGAAATCTTTTTTTTTTTTTAACAAATTCTATCAGTGCTTTCAGCCCTTTGATTTGACAGCATTTCAGTTTGGTAATTTATGCAGCATGATAAGGGTTAAAAAAGTAAAATCATAACTAAATTCTATGTTATTGGAACTCAATAGAATCGTCTAAATGAGACGATTCTAATGAGTCCCAACAACATAGGATAAAGAGAGAATTATGTAATAATTTATCGATATGTATGCAAGCGAATCACTTCTTCATATCTTTCGCACAAAAGTATTAATGGGCGACCATATCGTTCAATAGACCACTTTTTAGTCGGTCCTTAAGTGGTCGCTTAATACAAGATTTACGGTAAATTAAAACTTTTCACAAACTTACCATCAACGCCAAACTTCGATGGATTTTAACTACTCTAGCTACATCATTTATAAAGCCTTGCGACGCTATGTGACGACGCTGTATACCACAGAACCAAATATTTGCGGCTCCAATAGCAAGTTAACTCGTCAAAATGATTTTTCTCTGTTCGCGACATTTTTAAATACGTATATATGATATTTTTTCCTGTAGAAGAAAATTGATTTTGTCACAAGATTATTCGAGCCTCCTCTATATCTTGCACAGAGCTATACTTCCTCCTGTTATCGAAATAAGAAGAAAAGGTCTTGGCTATAACAGTAAGCTTTTAGGTGTATATTGACGAGTTTTCAAAAGCCATGCAAAATAGCGGAGAAATTAGACATGACAATGAACCCCTCAAAACAGTCATCTTTTTTAGCTGCCTCGAAGAAACTTCATGTTCAGCAATTTTCGTATGATTGCCTTATACTTAATAAATAACGATTTTTTGTTACTCGTGAATGATATCTTTTAGAAATCTAGACAGATACCAAACGGTTAAATTACAAAATTTAAGAATAAAAGATGGCCTTGTCGTGCATAATAATGCACGCCTTTATCGTCGCAATATGCACTTTAGTTGCTGTGCGGCCATCGTCGACAGTACTTACTTCAGATTGGTCGCATTCTAAAGTACATACTATGACGAATATACGGTAATACAAACTTGGTAGCCAAGGAAGGCGCGTATCTTCTTTTCATGAGCCGCCACCATGACGTAGTTGTTATCGCATCAGATTCCCAATCTTCAATCATAAGGTGTCATGGGTTCTATCCCCGGCGGCGGCACATATCCTATCCGACATTTGTTTCTCAAAAATGGGTGTACAACCGTAAGCCTAAGTGGGATAGCAGCCGGAGGCTAGGAAAGGATGCAACGGTGGTACTGGTGCGAGATATACTAGGAATCCATTGTAAAGTGCTCCAGCCACCGCGATATGACTGAAAAATTGCTAAAAGCGGTGTAAAACCCCACTCAAACAAACAAACTATTTTGGATGAATACACACCCTGTGGGCGTCATACTTGGCTAGCAAAGATGCCATGACCAATGTCTGCTAAATTGAACGACTAACAGGTAGTCTAGGTAGGATTAATGCATTTTCTTGAAGGCCAATCTTAGTATATGCTGCATGCAATTAAGGATTTGAGGGCAGATTTGGATCAGCTGAAGCATAGTCAAACTAGATCCTGGTCCATAACGCAAAGTAGTAAAACTATGAATTTTTTTTAAACGTATGAATGAATTACAGTGTGTATTTGTAACAAAAATCTATGTTTTAACCAATTATCACACAATAAAATTTTAGACCATTCCAAATTCAAAGAAGTTGCAGACGTCAATTTTAAGTTGATGAATTCTCTAATGGGATATAAAACATAGTGGATAATGAAGAAATTGCTTGCCACAAGCAATTTCTTCATTTTCCACAATGTTTTCCAAAGCTTTCATATTGTGTTGCATTTAAAAGTGTCATTGTGTGGGAAAGGGTTAAAAGAGAGAAATGGTTAGTTGCAAACATTTTCTCATTTCCGACAATGTTTTGTTAGTTATGATATAAGACAGCATTAGATAACTCGTTTTGGAATGGTTGCCAGGTACAAAAAGGAGAAAATTGTGTACTCGTTAGGTGAAAACGAAGTTCCTGGTTGATTCGGGAAATGAATAATCTAAATTGAGAAATAGAGATTCGATCCAGAAGAGGTCAAACAGGGGTCAGTTTATGTGACTCCTCAGGCAAAAAGGAAGCGCACGTGTGTTCCGTAAAGAGAATATTTGAAAAAGACATCGGATCTAGCAGAGACCAATTGGAGGTGGTATTCCAAAATGAATATTTAGTAAGGTAGAATAAACATTCTAGTTTAAAAGATACCCAAAAGAGTGAAAGGTTTCATCCCTTGTCAGTCAGCTCAGTACACGCAGACCGACCAGAGTCGATACTTTTCGCACTACCTAGGAGGTCTATTGTCGACTGGCTGTTCACATTTTATATTTCAAATGGTGTTTTAGCTTTTGAATAATATTTCTGTCTGGTTCCTTTGCATGCGGGTAACAGATTGATCATGTGGGTTGGTCTGCAGGAAAGAGGCTTCGCAGAAAATTGTTGTCTCACCATTATTTGATTTACGTCTTAAAGAATTGGAATTTTCACATAATAAATCTTAAAAATTACTCGTAGTGCCTTCCCAAATAGTACCTGTTCACAACTGGTTCATTTTTTTAAAATGAATTTTGCAAACGAGAAAAACTAGATAATACATAGAACATAGATGAATTAAACGAAAATTGCTGAATAAAGATTCATTTTCCTGCAGAATAATCGTTTTTATCTGAACAAAGGGGTATTAAAAAGCGTTAGAGTTATGAAAACTATATCCTGAAATAATGTCGGTGTGCGACCAAAATATCGTAAATACGTGTGTGAATGGGTAAAAAGATAAAGAGAAATTGAGACATGGAACAAAAAATCTAACCAGACTATAAAATATACAGTCTGATTAGGTTTTATTCAATTACACACCTAAAATTTTCATCCAATCAAATTTCACAAATCTTGGCAGACAAAAATTATATATGATTAAAAAAAGTGAATATGCATGACATAATATTTTCTGATATTAGATTGGATTGCAGGACTGTCTGTTTCAATGAAAAAAATTAAAAAAAAACAAAAAAAAACAAGCTGGGTCACGTACAAGGGTGTAGAAAGATAGACTCATTTGACAGGGTTTTTTCTTCATTTTTTTCTTAAACTTTTTACCATAGTAACGAAACAAGACATTAATCCCATTTATCAAGTAACATTTCCTCGCCTTTAAGAAAACAAGTTGACAGTAATAAATTGACCGCATGCAGGTTTAACGTCAGAACTGGACAAATAATTAGCCCTCGGGCCGAATGCAACTACTTATTTATCCGAAAACCAGGCGTGTCCGATTATATAGATTAACATTTGTCGACGTCGGTTAAATTGTGCTCCAGGGTTACACTCAGGTGTTCTTTTAATTCAGTCATACTAAATTTGCACAATTCAGCAGATTTTCAGAAGTTTTAATATCATTTTCATTTTTATGATAATTATAGTTATTTCTAAAATTACAATTATTTCCTATTATTTTAAGCGAATTATCTCAAGTTTGGAGTTTTCATATCTCTTGAAACACGCTGTATTTACTATATTTTGGTCGCCGATCGACGATTTTTACCTTGATATATTGATCATTGCCCTTATATGTATTTATTTAGGAAATGCCCTATTTAATTTCGTTATTTTTTTAATGGCTAAATGCATAAAAATTAATATACCATATCGAAATTATTCCTATTTAGAATGCTTCACAATATTTACAGTCTGTATGAACTTAGCCTTATTTCACATTTTCCTTTGGCAATACCTCTCCAATTTTTTCCGTTGTATGTTTTGTTGCATGTTATTATTTGGACTATGGGCTTATATGCTCAACGTCTGTAATAAATTTATGTTCTGTTCTGTTCTAATACCGATACCGCATAGAGATAAATAAACGGGCCAATTATGCATTTACGTTAATTGAAGTTTTACATGTAAGATGCATAAATTACATGTTAAGTGGATGACAGGTGTGAAATTATGGGAGTCGATTCTTAATAGAGATGACAAAATTGACAGAACAAAATCGGGATTGATTTCTTATTTTCTCTTAACAAATTTCAATACCCCTGCGATTTATTTCGAGGAAATGGCTACAGTATATAGAAAATTGAATTGGTCACATAACTTACACAGGTCCCCTGGGTCCGAGGACTATTATTTGGGGTGGTTGTGTGGGTGTGGGGTGAGGGTAGGATTTGCAGTAGATCCTCATTAGATCGAATGTTATGATTGTACAAGTGTTAGCAACGACAGGAAGTCATGGTTAGATGTAACAAATACCGCGATATAAATGAAATTGTTGAAAGTTGCGTTAAATCTTATAAATGAGGAAAGCGGTCGAGAGGGCTGCAGCGGTATAAAAAGGCGATTGTCCTTAATCCATTACCAGACGACAACATTTTAGACTGGTCCAATTAAAAGAAGTTGCAAAATGTTTAGTTAATTGAATTTAAAAGACCTTTTCTTTTGGGGTAGAAAACATCGGAGATAACGTTTAAATTGCTTGTCAAAAGTAATTTCTTCAATAGTCACAATGTCTTGAGGCGCAATTTTCTTCAGGTACGTTAAAAAGAGGGATTGTGTCCGAATTGGTTATTGTGCGAAAATCCGAGAGAAGAAATTGATATTCTAGAGTAAAATTGATGAGTCGACCATTTTCACAGTAAATTATTTCGATTTTCGCCTGCAAATATGACATAAATTTTTTGTCGTCTGCATTTTTGAAGGGTTTATGCGCACCTTATCAGAGAAGATTTGTGTAAATACAAATAACTCACTTTCTATTTAATGCATACGACACATGGCTTTCAATTTACCCATGCACACATTTTTATGCATATTCGATGCCCCCTGCTTGTCAATCCTCTTACAATCTGTGTAAAACGTTTCGAAACTAGTTAACCCATTTTCACACGACAAAATTTTAGACTGGTCCAAATTCAAAGGGGGTGCAGACGACAAAATAAATTGGTTTTAATTTAACTAAACAAGGGCCATATCAGCTCGAAGACAATGAGAAAAAAAGAATAAATTGCTTGTATTACCCACGCAATATCAGGCATATTTCACCCCCGAATTGTGGGACATGTTATAGGGCGATATATAAAGATATTCTGGAAACATGGCGTCATTAAGCGACTAAACGTCGTCATAACCATTTCATATATCGTTGAAATTAAGGGATGTCATGGGTTCGATCCCCGGCGGCGGAACATATCCTTTCCGACATTTGTCTCTCATCAAAGGGTGGATAATCGTAAACTTAAGTTGGATAGCAGCTGACGGCTAGGAAAGGATGCAGTGGTAGTACTGGTGTGAGAAATACCAGGAATCCATTGTTAGGTGCTCCAGCCGCCGCGATATGACTGAAATAGTGTTAAAAGCAGCGTTAAACCCCAATCAATTAATCAATCACATATCGTTAAATATGAAAGTTTTAGGGTATATGATAGATGGCATACTAAGTTATGATAGGAATTCAACATGTCGTGTTTCCTTTGAACTGCTGAGGGTTTTTTTTTTTCAACAAGACCGAAGATAGAGTGGAGTGTCAGATTTTTTCCAGCGCAGCAAAAAGCAAACAGAATGTGTTTGGTCATTTTTTTTTCTTTTGATAGTCCTTCTACATGGGTTTCTTGAGTATTGTAGCCAAGAACTCAAAATTTACCATTCCCTATACAATAACTTGTTTCTCGGTCACGTGCTTTTTAACTAGAGAAAACATTGCAGGCAAAGAAGAAATTGCCCGAAACAAGCAATTTCTTCTTTTCCTACAATATTTTCTCCCCTATACATTGGTTATTTTTCAATATAGACATTTTTCGCCCGCGACATCTTTCAAATTCGACTATTATTAAATATTGTCGTTTTGGAAAGAGGCATTGCGAAATTGTGAAAAAGAAAGCTTTGTTTATACAGACTGCAAAACATTGTGCAGCATATCAAATAAGAATAATTTCAATATGGTATATTATTTTATTTTCTAACTTTATAAAGTAATGTCATTCACGGGTAGGTTTATCCTACATAACAGACCACATATTGTCGGTGTAATTCTAAAACCTCGTAACAACAGCTGGTTCGACGATATTTGTTACTTCCACCGTTTCCTCAGTGTCACCATAACAACGAAAGTAAGATAAACACGCTAAAAAGTGTATAATACGCTCTTTGTATTTCTATAAATGAAAAAAACCAACTCAACCCATTATCAAACAATTCCGTATTTTGACGCTCCAATGGAATGTAGTTATCGAAAACATTCTTGAAAATGAGAAATCTCTTTTTCATAGCGAATTCTG
Organism: Fragum fragum; assembly: GCA_946902895.1. Taxonomy (NCBI): domain Eukaryota; kingdom Metazoa; phylum Mollusca; class Bivalvia; order Cardiida; family Cardiidae; genus Fragum; species Fragum fragum. The sequence goes on from OX336380.1 coordinate 27,260,476, forward strand.
CCTTCCTCTCGATATGTTTAACCTATACGAACCTTATTTTATAAGGAAAGAGAAAAAACGAATTGCCGCTATGTCCGGAATAAAATCGAGTGTTATACAATGGATTAGTATATATATATTGATGCGAACAGACGACTATTCTCTTGATAACGATCAACACCAAAAGTCGTTTGTTACAGAAAATATATGACTCTCTTGGCGACCTTATTCTGGGTCAAAATTTCGACCTTTCCTCGTCCGTTCGTTAGGGTTAGGATAAGAATTAGTTATTCATTTGTCCGGTTTGTGGATAATGAAAAAAATTACTTGTGACGAGCATTTATTCATTTTCCATAATGTTTTCTTGATGACGGGCGAAATAAAATCGAGATTGTGTTGGGTTTATCATCTCTATTTTAAATTTCCCCTTACTTTACATGACAAAAGTCATTTGTACAGTTTGTTCAGTTTACAATATTCTTGAATGTTTTATCCTGTATCATTAACAAAGAGAGTATCCTAAAAATTCCGGCTCTAATAAAATTCATGCCAATCCCGTAATTCTGAAATTGGTGATTTGTTTGTTACAGAGAGAATTTTATCTCTTAACATGGTCAAACTTATGGAAAAAAAACCAGATCAAAACAAGTGTTGATAATGATGCAGCACACGCGATTGTCGCATTTGGCATTTCGTAAGAAGATGGAACTTTGATGTTACCTTTTATTCGTCCATAAAATAGACAATTAATCTAATCCGTATTGAAATCGTCGTTGATTATATCATGGAATTTTCATTATTTTAAGAATATCTTTAACCCATTTCCACGAGAGAACATTTTTTGAAAGGTCCAAAATAATAGATGTTGCAGACGACAATTTCGAGCTGATAGAATTTTAGAAGCCTTTGTCTTTTTTAGGCAGAAAGCATTGTGGGTAATGAAGAAAATGCTTGGTACAAGCAGTTTCTTCAATTTCACAATTGTTTCTACAGCATTTTTCTCGAGGGGCGTCAAAGATTGGGATTGTGTGGGAAAGAGTTATTATGGTCGATGATTGGATAGTACAAAAAGTATTGGGTTTTCTACTGGTGTATCGCCACAAAAGCTCTGTCATAATGATCGTCGCGCATTTTACTGTTTTAGAAGTCGACCTGAAAATTTTCCCCGTCATATCACCCCGTCACATCAGTACTTGGTGAACAAGATGTTAACAAAGATATATAACTAGTTTTCGGAAATTTATCTCTGATCATTTACAATGACCTTGACCCTTGACATGCTGAGCTCAGATAATTTCTGCTTTGGCAGAAGCATGGAATAAGATTAACCCGCATGTATGTGAATTCTGATCCTTGTCTACATCAACTGTTTTATCTTTAATCCAGACTTATGTATATGGGATTGATTTTCCAATAAATAAAAAAAATAAATAAAAACAATTATGGGCCCCCAGCTATAACTTCCATTTTGATGTACATTGTAGTTCTAAAATAGGATTTTATTTAGTGTTCATGAGCCGAAGTTAATGATTAAGAACAACAAAATCACAAAAAGTGTGCAGATATTTTTTAGTATAACGTAACTTATCGAAAGTCAATTTTGTCGAATTATAAACATAGCTTGGTTCTTATAATTCCTTGTGTAGCTATATATTGATACATTAACAGACAACAGACATTCTATCGACAAATACTCGTACATCTTAACAATAGACAAAAACCGTCAATTCAGCATAATCATTCTGGCGATTTTCCAATAGAGAGAATTTCACATTTTTTCTACGGGAGAGGCGTTATGTTTACTAGAAAGCTGGCCAGAATAATTCCGGTCCGGTTAAAACATTAATCACCTCAAGGAGTAATTACGTCAACAGTTTACCTTATTGATTGTCACGTGATCGCTTATTTCGGTTTGAGCTATGAAGTTTTTCCAAAAGAAGACATAAATTGTTATTGCTGGAATCGTCTGTCAGACAAGGGAAATATTGTATAGATTAGATTACTGTTATTACGAGGGCCTGGCGATATTTTACACCCTCTCTCCTTCGCAAATACTTAAGATGAGGGAGTCATTCATCGGGTTTCCGACTGAAAATTCGACATTGCTTAGAACTAGATGTATATCGGCCTGTTGAAACATTTTACATGTTAGTTCTTTAACTAAGCAGTACCTTTTAACAATTGTATGCGTAATTGAAATTTCGCTAGGAGAGCTAATAGAGTACTTCATAAGAGACGCTCTTGTCGAAGAAGGAAAAAATAACTAGATTACTAGTTTGAATGAAAAATAGAGAGATCTGGTATTTGATTTATACAACAGGAATCAATCTGGACAATAGCAGATGCACTTCTCGAACAGATATGGGGTTATGCACTACTAAGGTTTGGTTTCGGACTCGTAATCTGAACCAAGTGGGGAACAGCGGGTTCGAGTTCCGGCAAAATCATCGGTCAAGCGAGTATATCGTTTTGCAAGACATTCAGAGCCCCAGCGTCGTACTGGTGATATCCAATCAATCAATCAATCGATCAATTAATTAATCGATCAGTTAATCAATCACGGATGTATGTTGATTAAAAACAAACCCTGGCACTGTTATATGATGCCTCAGTATCTAAAATTATGCTACTAGGTATAATGTGTGTGTGTATTTCCGTTTATTTATCGTCGCTACCGTAGCACATGCCCACATGAGCGACGCCCCCAGAAGACGGTTAGTTGTTACGGGGGATAGTGCAAGGATACAGGACGAAACTGCTGAGAGCTCCGCCTAGCTCTTTAACGTGCTCGATGGATAGCATCGTCACACGGGGCCTCGGTTTAACGTCTCATCCGAAAGACAATTAGTTTGTTAATTGATATGGTCAGCCCAGGGCTCGAACCCATGATCTTGAGGTTTGAAGTCAAGTGCTCTACCAACTGAGCTAATCGGGCTGTTAATGTTAGAATCTTCTGACTATATCAGGTACATTTAAAATTAACTTATCTATGACCGCCAAGCGCTGATATCCAACACGAAGCGCCTCTTCGATATTAAACGGTGTAGCTTCGCCAAATGTGTGTTTAATAGCACGTAACAAAGAAGTAAAATGGTTGGCTGGCGACTTAAACGTCGTAACTACAGCTTGAATAAGCTGTAGTTACGACGTTTAAATAGCCAAACCGTCAAAAGTCCTTCACATAAATGTCGGAGTTCCAAGTTCATTTATGAGTGATTTGATTGGTAGATTGTTTGTTTGTTTGACATCCGCGATCCGTTTATTTAGACGATTGTATGTAACCTCAGTCAACCCGATTAGCTCAGTTGGTAGAGCACTTGACTTCAAACCTAAAGATCACGGGTTCGAGCCCTGGGCTGACCATATCAACTAACAAAACTAATTGTCTTTCGGATGAGACGTTAAACCGAGGCCCCGTGTGACGATGCTATCCATCGAGCACGTTAAAGAACCAGGCGGAGCTCTCAGCAGTTTCGTCCTGTATCCTTGCACTATCCCCCGTAACAACTAACCGTCTTCTGGGGGCGTCGCTCATATGGGCATGTGCTACGATAGCGACGATAAATAAACGGAAATTACAACAACAACCTCAGTACTTGTAACGATTTTGTCTCAGTTTACCCCAAAGAATAGAAAAAAATATATGGTGCGTAGGAGAGAAATTTAATGAATTAAGAAAATAACATTGGTTTTACGACCTTGTGCAGAGAATTGGTGTGAAAAAGGTTGTTAAGCATCTTTGGATGAATTGTGACAGTATTTTAATGCTCATCCCACCATGACGTCTGAATTTTATTTTACATTTTTACGAGGTTTTTGTCAAAGTGCTATCTCCTTAACACTTATCCCCCCAATAAAAGCCCGTAACTCTTTCAATTAACCCATTCCAACACAGCAAAATTTTAGACTGGTCCAAATTGAGAGAAGCTGCAGAGGACAATTTCAAGGTGATGGAATTTCGTATTTTTTCGTATTTTTGGAAAGAAAACATTGTGGATAATGAAGAAATTGCTTGATACAAGCAATTTCTTCATTTTCCACAATGTTTTCCAAATTTTTTTTTCTTGAGGGGCGTAAAAAGGAGGGATTGAGTTGGAATGGGTTAAAGGTCGTTGTTGAGTGCAAAACGAATTCTAGTGTCTGTAATTCGTTTGGTAAAAGCGCTTTAATGAAAAAAAGAGGAAAAAGAAAAACTTTCATACGCTGGTGTTATTGCAAGTAAACATCCTTTCAAAGGACTGAGACCATAGCGAAGTCGGATTCTCAATCATGAGGTCCAGAGTTTGATCCCCGGTCGCGGCAAATATCCTTTCCGACACATGTCAACCACAAATGGGTGGAATTTGTCTCCCACCAATGGGTCGATAATCGTAGACCTATGTGGGATAGCAGCTGGAGGCTAGGAGAGGATGTGATGGCGGTACTGATGTGAGAAATACCAGGAATCCATTGTTAGGTGCTCCAGCCGCCGTGATATAACTGAAAGATTGTTGAAAGCGGTGTAAAACCCCATTCAAACAAACAAACCAATGGGTGGATAATCTTTTACCTAAATGGGATGAGCAGCCGGAGGCTTTAGCACTAGTGTGAGACATACAAGGAATTCATGATTAGGCGTTCAAACCGCCACGATATGATTGGAATACTGTTAACAGGGGCGTTAAACCACATTCAAATAAACAAATTCCTGTCGAATATATATGCTTTATTAGCATTGCTTGAGATTATGTATCGATTTTAATCGCTTTTCAAAAATACCTAAGTATCAAACTATCTTGGGATAACTGTACAGTCATGAGGGATATTCTTTCTAGATTCAGAGAAGTCGTAAAAGACCGAAAAGTTTCGACCCTGGTCATTCTGCGCGGTCAGCCTTAACGGCTGGACCACATTCCTCCTGCAATCCACTTCCCCCTAAATACACACTAACACACAAGCAAGGCTGTTTTGTTGGGGTTTTTTTGTTTTGTTGTGTTGTGTTTTTTTGTTTTTTTTTCGACGTAACTTAAGAACACTACAATTAAAACACTGTGAGATAAAAGATTAAATGCTTAAAAGTTACAAAAAATGTAAACGTATCAAACACACTGTCGTAAATAAAATATATTAACAGCGTCTATATTGTTTTTTTTTTTTTCAAGAATGGAAAGAGATCAAGAGAGAAATACAATACAAAATTGAATGTTCAAGTTTTATGGTGGCTAAGTTTACTCGGTTGGAACGAAAGTTTAAACAAGGGGGTGTATATCAAAATTTTGTAGAGGTCATTTTTGTTTGTTTGTGTGGAGTTAACAGCTTCCTTGTTTTTCTCACATCAGTACTATCATTTCATCCTTTCCGAGCCTCCAACTGTTCAACCCACTTAGGTTTACGATTATCCACCCAATGGTGGGAGACAATTGTCGGAAAGGATATTTACGTAGACCGGGAATCGAACTAACCATAATTAGGAGTTCGATGCGCTACCAGCATTCTTTCTGTAATATGGCGACGAAATTCACTTCTTCGTGTGCTTGTAGATGCCGTCATAGCGCAGTCGGTAGCGCGTTAGACTCCTAATCTTCAATCATGGGATGTCATGGGTTCGATCCCCGACGGCGGCACATATCCTTTCCGACATTTGTCTCTCATCAATGAGTGGATAATTGTGAACCTAAGTGGGATAGCAGCTGGAGGCTGGGAATGGGTGTAGAAGTAGTACTGGTGTGAGAAATACCAAAAATCCATTGTTAGGTGCTCAAGCCGCCGCGATGTGACTGAAATACTGTTAAAAGTGGCATTATACCCCATTCAATCAATCAATCAATCAATCAATTAATTAAATATTGTATTGGTTTGGTAGGCAAATTCAAGCCTTTTAAACTCATTTCATATACGTAAATATAAAAACTGACTTTTATTTGATTTCTAAGAGTATAGCCCCACGATGGGTTTATCAAGGTGTAAGACAGCGTGACATGAATCCGTACTTACAACTAAAAGCAATATAATCTTTAACAAGTATATTTTAAAGTTATTATTTATAAGGAACCATATACGGTTTGCATTTCTAGGTATTTTTTAAACGACCCTCGTCCAAAATCACTGAGATGTGAAACGATGGTGCACTAAATGTTACGCATAAGAATGTTTACCTATCGTAATTAAATGTAGATTAAAATCGTGAATACATACCGAAAAGGTTTACTCCGGGGCATTAAATCACCGAATTTTGGCTTTCAATCGGACCGACCATAATACAGGAGAAAATGGGCTGAAAGGCGTAGATTGACGAAAACTTGTACGTCACTTGCGATGACGAACAGCGACGTTTTTGTTATTTGATGGCAAAGATTGTTTTTAAACGATTGAAAAATTAAAAGCATTTTCAGTCTTACCATAACAAAGAGAGGTTCCATAAATGTAAATGTTTATGTCATAAGAGTGCCCGCTAAAGATTTGTGAGATGGTGTATTAAACTTAACTATCTTTTTTAAATTCATTTTAGGTAATTTTTTTCATAGAATTTCGTAACTTATAGTACAAAGAGTGTAATTTCAAAAGTCAAATAAGTATTTGACAGCTATAAGACTTGTGAACATTCTCTATGTCTAGAGTTCAGCCTCAGAGAGTTTTGAGAGTGCTGGCAACCAAATGACTGATCGCTGGCTTAGCGTTAGAGATCCGACATGAAGTTGTAAAATATTAAATATAACAAAAATGCTTCACATAGATGTCGGTAAATGTCGAAGTTCAAAGTTCCCTTCCGGTCTAAAGGAATTTTTTGTTTGTTCGATTGCATCTTTGACTGACACCCGCGATCAGCCAGTTTATTATTTTAAGACTAGCGAATTCCTGGTCTGTTATCAGTGGGCGACCAAACTATCGTAACTACCGCTTAGAAGACAAGTGAATGGCTCTGCAGTTTAAATCTGGGCGTATTGAAATATTTCGAGCAAGTTTTTAAGGTTTATTTTCGACACGTTTCGACAACGTTTCAAAAATGGATTGGGGATAGGTAAATAGTAGGTGAAACACTTAAAAGTGCAAGCTTTGCAGATCATTAAAATAAAATAAATATCCTTTAATCATTCTCAAATATTTGCATAGCTAATCAGACGAGTTTGTACTCACTTTATTGTATCCCTGAATCTTTAATTATTCTTCCTCTACCATTGACAGGAAACAAAAGATTGGAACATTTATACTTTACACTGGAAACTTTAAAAACTCCGGGGGTATATTGATTTATCGTTGTGCGTCTGTCGGTCTGCAAAACTTAAACATAAAATGTTTTACGTTAAAGATAAATTGTGGACATTTCAAGGTACAGTGTCAGTGGTTTGCAAGATGTTAACTGTAATCTTTATACATCTTCTATTGTCAAGGTCAAAGTCATCTGACAAGGTCAAGGTCATCTATCGAGATTAAATGTCTGAAAATTAACAATCTCTGGGAAATTAGAATTTCCATTATCACTTCATGTTTAGTTCTACTTTTGATTCAACATTTTCGCACCATCTCTCGTTTTTACTTTCTGTAATCCTAATAATATTTTGAAAACATTTTTGAAAAGTAAAAAATGCTTTCTTTTTTTATATCATCACAACAAATTTATTTTCCTTCTTTCCACTTCCGTTTGAAAGTCCTTTATGCTTCGACCAGCCGTATTTTGATTTGTCTAGTAATGGGTTTAATACGTTCCCAAACATTGATGCTTTGTGACATCCAGCAAAAAAGTCAATTGGGAAAACATTGTGTAAAAGGAAAAATTAGCTTGTGACAAACAGTTTCTTCATTTTCACACTTTTTTTATCCAGAATGTTGAAAAAATATTAAATTTCACATTAAATTGTCGTCCGTAACTCCTTTCAATTTCGACCAGTCTAAAATGTTGTCGTCTTGAAATTGGTTTAATATACGTAGTCCCAATGTCATTGACTCATCCAGGACCTTTCACTTAAGTGTTTTAGTAGGCGTTGAGAACGAGTAAATTGTTAAAAATTGGTCGTTTTATTGCAAATAAAAATAGTGGCTTTTAACATATACGTGTAACATTTTCTGAAATTATTATCTGTTAAACAAATGCTAAGTAGCTTATAAACCCTATTCATTATCTGACAGATTGATTCGGATGAAACGCCACTTTTTACAGTAGTTCAATCATCTTGGGGCGGCTGGAGCACCTAACGTTATATCTCACTCATCCTTTCCAAGCACCAAGTTGCCCATCTCAATTCGATTTACGATTATCCACCCATTGGTAGGTGACAAATCTCAGGGAGGATGTTCTCCGCGACCGGAAATCAAAATATCGCATTTGACCTGTAAGGCAGAAAAATCTTTCGGGTTTCATAAAACAAATATTTGAAAAAGAAAAACTGATCCAACACAGGTGTACTGTATGTAATATTTCAAAATAATCTAATAGTAAGATAGAATGATCGATCTAGATTGAGAAAATGTACCAAGAGCGAACAGTGTCGACCCTAGTCAGTCTGCATAGTTAATGCAGACTGACTAGGATCGACACTTTTCGCACTTTATAGTCTTTTTTCCTCCCGAGGATATGTATTGTGACCTTTGTATTTGAAAATCATGTAAGGATGGAAAGAGTTTTTGTTTTAAGTCCGAAAAAAAAAATTCTGTTCTGTTTTGTTTTATTTGTCTTTCGATATTAGTCAAGCCAGATCAAGACATTACTTATCACATAACATATCATTTGCAGTGGCCCTGTCTATCTACATGATTTGTAAGTCGCTTGTGACCTGCCGTACCGATAGAGGCCATCTTGGATCTGTTTACAATATAGACACCGATCAGATGGCGCGTATTGTGCTGTCTGGCAACAGTTTAAACTTTTTATTCTTGGAAAAAATATTAGCTTGCCAAATATTTTTTCGAATTTCACAAAGACATTGTTATTGAAATTTCAGTCATAAATTGTGTGCTATTTCTATCTTAGAAGTTTATTTGGCGAAATACGGTTTTCCAAGATGGTTCCCTTTCTCACATCAGGTCTCATTTCGGTTCCAATTTTCATCGTCCACAGTAGAGATATGTTAGGAATATTGATGACCTATTGTTATAGAGTTTTGTATCGTAGATATTTTACATTGGTCTTCGAAAGTTAGCTCTTCTTTCTTTTTTCCTGGATTGGTTTTCCTACAGTAAGTAAGGTATGTAAAACAAATAGATGTCAAATAACTTAAAGAAAGCATTTAACCCTTTCCCACATAAGGAAGGTTTTGGGCGTCCCTCTAGAAAATCAACAGGGAAAATATTTTTTAAAATGAAGAAATTGCTTGAAACAAGCAATTTCTTCATTTAAACAATGTTTTCTTCAAAGAAAATAAAAAAAAAATCTTTAATTCCATTAAATTTGAATTTTCGTTTGCAACTTCTTTCAATATGGACCAATATAAAGACATTATCATTATTATTATCATTATTATTAATATAAGATTTGCCGCCTGGTAATTGGTTAAACAGACTGGAACGGTTCCTTTATGGAACTTCTATGTGTGCAAGTATACAAAATAGTCCCGTATCTATTATTCAGACAACAAGAACATGGATATTTCGATCAACATAACTAAAATTAAATCATGGCTGAGTGAAGAAAGATTTTGATCCCATCAAAGCTATGGCTGGATGGTAGGAAAGTCGGAAAGATGGACGGACAAAGCAAAAACTATATGAGCCTATGAGTGACATTGCCGACAATTTCACATTGGTGCTAAGTAAAGACTCGGATAAGCCTGAACATCCTCACAGCCTGATCAGAGTCTTCACTGTGCGCCTTTTAGATAGCTATTAACTCAAAGTTTCTGTACATGAACAGCAAATATTCTACGCGTGTACTGTGTGACTCTGACTATCGTCCTAGAGCAACTAAGACATCGTAACTGCAGCTGATGCAAGCTTGAATAGGCTAGGGTTATAGGGTTATTGTCACCAAGAGATTGCATCCTCTTTTTTTATCTTATTTAATTTTTAGTTTTGTCTATCATAAACGAGCGTTCTGATTGTCGAAAAAGATTATTCTTTAATGAACAAAATTTTGAGCACGTTGCTCTTTTTTATGCTTGCGCACAAAATAGCTCCATAAAAATATATCAAAATCCATAACAATGTTTCCCTTTCTAGCTCGATGTCATTAAATTATAAGAGAATATTTTTTTTTTCATTGAGGTATGAGCCGTAAAATATAATAACACTTATGTATGAATCCGCTTCGCGTATTCAAACAGTGTGATTAGTATTTTCGGTTCATACATCCATGAAAAGAAATGAAATATTCTCTTCATCTCTTAAATGAATTTGATAGAATAAAAACGAAAAAAGAAGACTAGTTTGCTTTGCTTTCTAAACTTTGGTCGTTACTAAAGTAATTACTTGTAGGGTATTCTACTGACTATAATTTACTTGGCATCATCCACAGTGTAATGTTGGCACCCGTAGAAAGTCATTAATACGATAACCCTAGAGTGTCCAAACTGTCTCAAATGAACCTAACAATGGTCAATTTACGAGGTTCTGAGACTAGAATTTTACCTCCGGGTCTTGGCGATGTGAACGACCGCACCGAAGGTATCAAGAAGATAAAGATGCGCTTTCAAAATATGTTACAATAACAATAGAAATGATGGAATTTCACGCTTCAATATTTTCTCTCTTGCTTTTCCTCTGAATTTTTGACAAATTTTTGAAGATTAACCAACATATTCATTACCCTTTAGGCTACAGATTAAATTCATTTCCAACATCTTGGTATTGTTTGACATTAACGAAATGAAACTTTAATAATGCGACCTTATATGACTTTTTGGGACAGGAAACATTGTGTATAATGCAAAAATTGCTTGTAACACCTATTTATTCATTTTTCACATTTTTCCAAAGGTCTTTTTTGATGGGCGTAAAAAAGGGAAAAGTTCAAATCATTTTTACTCTTCTATAGTGGCGTCAAAAATAGAATGTTTTTGGTTTTCTGAAATATTATGATCATAACCTTTGTTTATGAGGATTTGTAGGAAAATGACGTTAAAGTGTCGATGTCTATGCTGAATAATTCAGCTGTTCATACGATGATAGCTTAGGGAGTACTTGTACAAACATCAAATAGAATTACTAACACTTTTATTCCAATTTGCCTCTTATGTTTTCATTATCTCAGAGCTATTGATAGATTGGGTCATTTTAAACTTAACTCATTACCAGACGATACAAGTTTAGACTGGACAAAATTGGAAGAATGTTGCAGCAGACAATTTACAGACCGCAAAATCTTAAAGACTTTGTCCTTCTTATTAGAAAACATGGTTGGAAAGGAATTTCTTGTTCCGAGCAATTTCTTCATTTTATAGAATGATATCCAAGTCTATTTTCTTGTGGAAAGTAAAAGGGCGGGTTTGTTTAGGAACGGATTAACTTATTTGAACTATTGTTATATAAGCCCGGTGTTGTTTGTACTCGTCATATTCGGCTCGCCGAGACAATTTACTAATCGCTGGTCCCGCCTACTTACTCCGTTGGCCCCGCCCATTGACTACTTGAGGAGTTTACACGGTGGTTTTTTGCAACAGTTAAAGCCAGAAGCATACAATGAAAAACTAAATGGTTGGTTGACGAGGCTAAACGTCGTAACTACAGCTTGAATAAGCTGTGGTTAAGACGTTCAAGTCGCAAAACTACGAAAGTGTTTCACACAAATTGCACTCAATACAAGTGCAAATTTCAATCCGGACTGAATGAATTATTTGATTGCTTGATTGACAACGCGATTGGTCAATTCCAACGAGTACTAAAACATAGTGTTCGTTGCTCCACTTCTTGCCCCTTAGCATCTGTAGAGTTATTAGGTCCAAAACTTTTCTGGTACTTTTTATTGTAAGTTTTTGTATTAAACCTCGTCGAGCTGGATAAAATCCTCTTCAAAAATTTCATTAAAATCAAAGAGCTGAAAGCGCTGGAAGTACTAATTGCGGATTGATATTTATTTGAAAAAAGATATTTCTAATCAACAACTCTGTATATAAAGTGGCACACAGGAAGTGTAGACTAAGATCAGTCTGCACTTATGTGCAGACTGATCTTCACCTACACCTCCTGCCAAAACAGGGATATTCCGGGTTCAGCATGACAAGGATTAAGTTATTAATTCAGCGATCTTATACTCAAGATTTCGATGACACTAAACGGTTATTTTGGTGGTTATTTGTTTGGAGTTTGTTTTGGGGTTTTGCTGTTGTTTTGTTTATCTTTAAGTAAGGGTCGTTGGAGGTTGAAGTAATAAATTGGAAAGGAGAAAGACTTTTGGTTCTACAAAAGCCATGTCTTGCAACACAATGCGCTTTATGAAAAGTACAAAAAAGTCCCCAATTCTAGGACAGTACTTGTTCGTGACCCAAATATTCTCTGGACCAATATTAGTTAATTTGTTGAAGTAACTCAGTAATTTCGCAGCAAGTACTCTATATTAATGTGATCGTTTCTTGCAATAAGGTTATACCGACCAACCCCCAAATCACTCTCCTATTTGTACGGAGTCCCAGTAGGATATTCTGTTTCATCGAGTTTGTAGTATTTTTTGTTCTGTTAAGAATGAAACTGAAGTTCATTATCGTTTAACCCATTACCAGACAGCAGTGTGGTATTCGTGGTCGAGGTAGAGCGCCGGCTTCCCGATCAAAAGGTCCTGAGTTCGATTCCTGGAAGCGGCTATCGGTATTGTTCTGTCATTGGCCCACACCAGTAATCGGCTCGAGTACTAGTGTTTACTCCGGGAAGCAGAATCGAGAGGGATTTGTCTAATTTGGAAGAATTTGTTTCGCAACCGACGTAAAAAATAGGTTTAAGCCTAATCTTGACGGCAAAAATTAAGACTGGTCGAAATGAAAGAAGTTGCGGACATTTTTTTTTCAATTGGATAGCATTTCAAATAATTCTGTTGTTCTGAATAGAAAACAATGTGGAAAATACAAAAATTGCTTGTTACAAGCAATTTCAACATTGTCCACAAGGTTTTCTTCACCATTTAAATCTAGGTGAGTCAAAAAGCGGGATTGTGTGGTAATAGATTAAGAATTTTAAGGGATTTTTTTTCTTTCTTTGAGGTATGACCCAAGTGACTTAATCAAAATAATGTATGATTCCTCTACGCGTAGCGTATTCATACAGTGTAAGTAAGTTTTTAGGTTCACACCGGAGTAAAAACAAAGGTATTTTCTTCATTTCTTAACCCATTCCAAAACGATCCCTACCTTTACGCCCCAATAAAAAAACCTTTGGAAAACATTGTGGAAAATTAAGAAATTGCTTGTATCGAGTAATGTCTTCATTATCCACAATTTTTCTATCCAAAAATACAAAACAAAACAAAAAACAAAAAACAAAAAAAAACATCTACTTGAAATTGTTGTCTACTGTTTCTTTCAATTATGACCAGTCTTAAAGATTTGCTTTGTGAGAATGAGTAACACAAATGATTTTCAAACTAGCCATACTGTACAAAAAACAAAAACACTAATGTACTTAATCTGGTCGAAACTTTCCAAAATATTGACAAATAGAGGAAACTTAAATAAAGTGCCTGCCTCTGACACAGACAAGTTAATTCATCAAACGTCTTAACCAGATAGTGAAATAGTCGACGCAAGGTCTGATTTTTATTTTGAAAATTATATCTTTAAAAGAGTGGAGATGCTCTTCAAAGTTCAAACTTTTGGGTACAAAAATTCGTATTTTTCTCATAATTGAAAAGAAAATATATTAGATTCGATAGAAATCTTAGGCATGAGTTCAAATCGAAAAATCAACCAATTTTGTAGGGAAATCATGCTCTGTCACACAACCTAATGTGTTCGAAAGGCGATAGAAAGAATAATCCTTTATTGGCAGAGGTCATAGACAAAGATCAGCCTGCATCTCTGTGCAGTCTGATCTTCGCATAGGCTTTCTAATATCAATTAATCTTTCAACAAAATAGTTAGATGAATATTTTGTACATTTATTAACATTAGAAATTATCTTAATTTTACTCGGAAGTGCGAGATTCAAAATTGATCAGGCCGCAGCCATAGCGCAGTGGTAGTACACAGGGCTCCTAGTCAAGGGGTCCCGGGTTCGATCCACGATCGTGGCGAACATCCTTTCCAACATCATTGGTGTGAGAATTACCAGGAATCCGTGGTTAGATACTCCAGCCGCCGCGATGAGACTGAAATACTGTAAAAAATTGCGTTAAACTCCATTCAATCAATCAAACATTCAATCAAAATTGATTACTTTATTTCAGACTTGACGAGGCCAAGAAATACCGCCAGACCGATAGAGAAACCATCAATAAGCTGAACCAACAACTCGCCGACTGTGAGAGCGAGATTAATATGCTCCGTCGATCCATCGAGTCCCTAGAGACCGAGAGATCACGTGACAAAGCAACTATAAATAGACAACAACAAGAAATCGACAAACTTAGAATCGTAAGTAAAATTAGAAAAGTCAAAGCACTATCAACGAAGAGAAACCATGTCTTCTCCAAAAAAGAAAAAAATATATTGGAAAATATTATAGCGATTTTCGTCTGCGTTGCACTTACATGTAACTCATTGGCACATGACAAAATTATATACTGGTCTAAGTTCAAAGACTTTCAATGCGATAATTTTGAGAAGAAATCATTGCGAATAATGTAGAAATTTATTTGTAACAGCGAATTTCTTCTTTCTCCCCAATGCTTTCCGAAGAATTTTTCATGTTGGGGGGGGGGGTGTAAAAACGTAATAGTGTGGGAAGGGCTTAATATCAACACCTCGAAAGCTACCTTATGGCTCCTGCCATACAAGTTATAGCGGGAAATTGACCAATCGCGACTGTCAATCAAGGAATATACAGACCAATAAAAATATTTATTCAGCCCGGACCTGAGCTTTCAACTCTAACATTGGCCACCATTTTTGTTATCCTTTTTTGTTGGTTTGGCGACTTAAACGTCGTAACTACAGCTTATTTAAACTGCAGTTACGACGTTTAGGTTACCAATCAACTATTCTATTCGTTTGTTTCATGCCACTGGACATAAATTTTGTAAAATAACGCTGTTAAAAATCTAAGCGGAACTAAGCGGGGCCTGGAAAATCAGTGAGCGGGGCCAAAGATTGGTCAAAACTTTATAATGAAAGAACATTTTTTTTTATTCTTTTTTTTTTCAGAAAAACATCTTGTTTAAATAATTGGTTGATCGCTAGCCAGGCCCTCCGACCTCCAACAGGAGGTTCCAGTACGATATCAAACGGCTTTATTTTGCAAAGAAAATGGTCGGCTACTTATAACAAAAATAGAATGATAGCTTGGCGACCTAAACGTCGTTACTACAGCTTGAAAAAGCTGTAGTTACGATGTTTAAGTCGCCAAAATAGGAACAAAATACTTCACATGGATGTCGGCCTGTTGGAGGGCAAACTTCAATTCCGGTCAAAAGAATGATCTGATTGGTCGATTGGTTCCTTGATTGACAATCGTTATTCATCAATTCTCTTGGAGTGAAATCGAACTTTCAATATCAAATCTGGAGAAAGTAAGAAAATAATAGACGCGAATCCTTCAAGAATACAGCCAAATCATCTTCCAAAGATATGAAGTTAAAAATAAAAAAGAAAAGAGAAAAAAAAACCGAAAGGTCCTTGAAATTCTTGAGATCTAACTTATAGAATTTTCGTAATATCTACGAAATCCCAAGTGTCAAATTATGTCTTATCTGTATCAATTTCAATAAATTTCACAACTTTAACTTTCCTTTAATATCTCAATTTTCTTCTGGAGACTTTTCTGTTCTATTAGAGAACTTAATTTTTGATGCGAAGTAAACTTGAAGCATTTTTTTTAATATTGATAAAACGATAATAATATTAATAATAATATAAAGAAAGAGAGGAAATGCCACGGTTAACAGGTGCGTATACAGATGAATCGAAGCGTTGAAATTTTACGCATGCGCTCTCAAGTTGCATAAGGAGGGGTATGAAGGGAGCATCCCTCTCTCGTCGATCTCTAAAAAAAGTTAGTCAAAAATGTAAAAATAGATTTTAATACACGTGCATAATTTTCGTTATGGTAACTTCGCCCTTGACTCTGTCAAAGGAGCTGCTGTCTTCGTGCAGAGAACATATTCTGGTGTTCCTTAGATTTGTATCTTTATACAGTGAAAATATTCTTATAGAAGTAGTAACGCAACTTCGATTTTTTTTAAATAGACCGTCCAATGGACGGATCGTTAATGTCAATCAAAAATCGTTTGGCCGATCAATTATTTCATACAGACCGGAAGTAAAATGTTAACTCGCGACATTTATTCAAAACATTTTCGTATATTCAAAAATTATGCGCTTAGCATTTTCAAGCGACTTTACACTTTTACCCCCGAGTCGGCTTTTGATATGCGACGTACCTCGAAGCCATAGCACATTGGCTTACAATACTCACAGATACCCGAGACCTCCGCTTCGAGGTCCGCGATCAAGGACGCCATAATTTGTTCTCATAATCATAATGTATGTAGAGGATATTGAGAGAGTCATGAAATATCTAGTTCATTAAACGAGTCATCTATTGATATATAAAAACGAGGCTATGCTGTGTTTTTATCTGTTGTAGATGACGAGTTGGTATTTATGAGCACGAATTTGATATCCTATTAAAATTTTGAAAAGTATTTTTTTCAGATAAATCGATAAAAACAAGATATTGTTATAACGCTATTTGCGAAATGACATCATTACATGTATTGCATGTATGTGACGTCTTTTTCACGGTAACGAAAAGGCGATCTCATATGCTTGAGCCCATTTATACAGCTATGTCACGAGTGTTATAAAATCAGTGTTACATTCTACAGATTTATTTCCCTCCCAATCAAAGGTCACAATTATCAATACCAAAAAGTTTATCATAACTGCTTTCTAGCTAAAACAAAATTTTGATGGTTTCTTTTAAGTTTAAATTGTAAAAAGTCATAGAAACTTTGTTAAGGGTTAATTGCAAGTAATAAATTCGAGAAGCATCTTTGGCGCCAGACGAGAATTTCATTTGTCATAATCTGCAGCAGATCTTAGACAGGGAATCGATCTCACTGCAACATCAATCGATTACGGTGAAAATCAAATAGTTCCGGTAGAGAAGGATGAAGTAATACATTCTGCCTTCTGGGAAATTGGGAAGGGAAATCGATAGATAACCTCCCCTTATTTTTTTCTAATGCACTTCCTGTAAATCAATGTGCACGCATGCGCACCGATCAATATTCTTCTTCCCCCCAAAATCGTCAGTTCTGTGCGATATCCGATTTTTGTCTGATATGAAACGAGACATAAACCCGTTGAAAAGGCAAATTATTGCAATTAGACGAAATTAAGGCCCTTGAGATGTTTGTAGATAACAAAACAAATCCGTCTGGAGCTGTTGGAAAACAATAGCGCATTAGGAAGATAGGGCCGACTTATTCATGTAAACACCTCTATTGAGTTAAACAGAACAATATTCCTTCTTTCGATAAAAATATCTCAAGAAAGTGAAAGTAAACGTTCTGAAAGCACGTGTCTTGATCATGAATTATTTCAAATTTGTTTAACCCATTCCCACTTACTCCCCCCCCCCTTTTTTTACGCCCCTCAAGACAAAAGCTTTGGAAAACATTGTGGAAAATGAAGAAATTGCTCTTATCAAGCAATTTCTTCATTATCCACATTTTTTTTATATCCTTAAGGACGAAAAGATTTGAAATTCCACCAACTTGAAATAGTCGTTTGCATTTTCTTTCAGTTTCGACCAGTCTAAAACATTGGTGTGTGTGGGAATGGTTTAAATATCTAAAATTAACACAATTAGTTCATTATTAGACATTCAATTTCTAAATAGCTAACACTTTAAATCAGTTATAAAATCAGTTCAAAGTGTACTTAGATTATTTTTTTTTAAAAAAAGTAGCAAATAAAATAGAAAGCCTTGTGGTGAAAATATACATTTCTTGAGAAAAATTAATAAAATGCACGTAACTTAAGGGCAAAAAAAAGTTCAGGAAAAATATTGTGGAAAATGTAGAAATTGCTTGTTACAAGCAATTTTTACAATTTCCACATTGAGTTTTTTGTGTTACTGTCCTTTCTGTGTTACACAGAAAGGACAGGAACACGAAAAATTCAATCAACTTGAAATCATCGTCTGCAACATCTTCGAATGTGGATCATTCTAAAATCATAAACCCTATTCATGGACACTTTTT
Organism: Fragum fragum; assembly: GCA_946902895.1. Lineage (NCBI taxonomy): Eukaryota > Metazoa > Mollusca > Bivalvia > Cardiida > Cardiidae > Fragum > Fragum fragum. The sequence goes on from OX336380.1 coordinate 27,278,714, forward strand.
ATGATGAGGGTAAAGTGCACGGTGACCTGTAGTCTGTCTCGTTATATTACAACCCATTATGGTGTTCTGTCTTGAATAACTTTCTTAGACACGCACTCAAATAAAATACGAAAACAGCAATGTACAAGATATAGCTCTGAGTTCTAACAAGGAAGAAAATAAACAAATGTTAAGTTATTTGGCATGTTCTGGGAATTAATCTGCTCTATTTAAGTATGTCATTTGATGAAAGGTTTAAGTTAAAAAAAAATATTTAAGCAAGATAAAGAATAAGAAAAAAGAAAGCGAATTAAAAAAACTCATTCCATCTTAACCCATTACCACATAGGGGTGCCCTTAAATAATACAATCATTGAAAACTATAAGTGAAAAGGAGAAAATTGCTCGTAACAAGCAAATCCTTTTTTTTTTTTTTTTTTAAACAATGTATTCTATTTTTCCAATATAGGAGTAATTTGAGACGTCGTATACAACCGTATACAACTTCTTTCAATTTGGACCAGTCTAAAATTTTGTCGTCTGGTAAAGGGTTAAGACCTTAAAAAAAAACAAAAAAAGAACCAACAACAACAAATGAACTGTTTAAAAAAACAGCCAAGATGAAAGAAAAACACTATTGTTTCAGGCTTAGACTTAAAGATGACAAGCTTTATATAGTGTTTATTTAACGTAGCGTTGATATTAACCCTTGTCATACTGAACCCGGAATATTCCGGTTTTGGCAGGAGGTGTAGACCAAGATCAGCCTGCACATAAGTGCAGTCTGATCTTAGTCTGCACCTCCTGCTTGTACTTCACCTGCCAGTGTTTTTAGGAAATTGATTTTTGAACAAGTTCTGTCAGCACTTTCAGCCCTTTGATTTAACAGCAATTCAGTAAGGTATTTTATTAAGCATGACAAGGGTTAAATATCAACATTATTTGAAGAAGTAGAAAATCTATTTCAAATTTTTAGGTTTGCAATAAAAATGGTGCCTTTCACCTCATCAAAAGTTATATTTTCTGTCTTAGAAATGAGGTTCATATAAAACAAGTAGGATGATATCTTAGTATGGTGATTTCTCAGAAAGTAAGTCCTGCAGCAAATTGTCTCAACCATGGGATTGTCCCTAAATATCATAACAATAAAGCTCTTTCTCGATTTACATAACGATCCAAAAGATTCTCTTTCATTTACATAAAATCGTACAGATAAGGAATGGCAGAAAAGATCGCAATGACTGAAGGCATAATCACCTGTATCTTATTAATGTCGATTCTTTGTCTCTAATAACAAAATAATTCCTAAGAAAGCACTCAGACAAATAACCGAAAATAAAGAAGAAAAAACTTGTCATCAATGATAATTAAGCTTAATATTTCCGAACCTTCTCCTCCATAAAAACATTAAATAAATACATAAATGAATTTTAAATTATGAATTTCAATACGTTGTCACTTCTTGTAATATTTTTGGGTACAACAGTTTTCAATGATGACCTCATGAAATTAAAGTGCGTATTTGGTGCGATCTAAAATTTTTGAGCGTGCACTCTTAAATTTTACTGCGCATCTGTTTTATTTACGCTTACGTGTATTAAGCTTACTTGAGCACAAAGTGCTCTGGGTGAGCTATTGTGATCGGTAATCGTCCGGCGTCGATCCGTCCGTCAATCCATCTGTCCGTCCGTTCACAATGTACAAAAAAACCTTCTCTTCCTAAACTAATCACGAAATTTGAACCAAACTTCACAAAAAAGTCATGCTCTTTCTAAATACTTCAAAGATTTGAAATTGAATTAGGACTTTGGTTGCCATGGCAACCAAGTGAAAAAACATTAAAAAAAAATATTCTCCTTCCAAACTATAAGGTATAGAGTTTTGATATTTGGTATAAATCATCATCTATTGACCCTCTGCCAAAATGCTCCAGAAAATTACCGTACCCTGAAAATTTGCCCTTTTCTATGCGATCCCTTTTTTACATGGGAATAAAGAAGGAAATCTTCTTCTTTAAAACCATGAGGCCTAGCTATTTAATATTTGGTAGGTGTTGAAACCTATTGACTCTCTACCAAAATACTTCAAAGAATTACCGTACCCTGGAATTTAGCGCTTTATTGTGGGATCAAATATATAAATTAGATTAAAGGAGAAAATCTTTAAAAAATCTTCTTCTCCAAAGTAATTATGCGTAGAGCTTTGATATTTTGTATGTATCATAAAGCCCCAAGCCATAATACTCATGGGAGCGATATAGAACCATCATGGTCCTCTTGTTTTAATTTCAACACGACTGAACTATTGGCCCTAAGTGTACGCCAGTTAAGAGTACCTTCAGTCGCCTAAAGAAAGTTGAATCACATGTTTGCATAGTTTCTAGTGGAGACTCAGATATATGTAGGCTGATCTGGATCTTTACTTAGTGCATGTCATGCATAAAGGCTCAATTTATAGTCTATGCATTTTTTAACTAACCCCAAATAATAAAGTTTTTGTCGCCCCAACGATTAAAAGTTTTTTTCAAACATTGTGGGCAATAAATCAATTGCGCTTGACACAAGCATTTTCTACTTTAATCACAATATTTTCAACCTAAAAAAACAGAAAAAATAGGAATCAAATCAAAATTTCCATTTGCAACTTCTGCAACTGAATTTAGACCAGTCTAGAATTTTGTCGTCTGAAAACCCGTCCTACGAAATAAACCGTTGTTGTGCTGTACAAGGACAGCTAGCTTTTTGTAAAAATACAGTAACGCTTAGCTATTCGCATTATACTCAACAATTGCTAAGAGCCTTTAAATAAGTCTGTGACAGCCTTGGGTCTCCCAGACGACGTTCAGAAAGTAAGCTGTCAATGACGGGATTAGGGAAATAAACAGTCGCCCTAACGAGGTTTATGACTCCTCTTATAGCATTAATGGCTGGTTTTGGAAACCAGGAACGCCGCCGCAAAATAGGACCGCTGCAGAACACCTTCAATGCTGTGCAAAAGTTTTCGAGCTTAAATGCTGCTGTTGTTGTGAAGGTATATTTTGCTAGATCATAGATATAATTACAGAGTTAGTAGTAATACGGTACGAAGTTAGATAAAAAGATAAATGATGAAAAGCATATATGAATAGATGAAGACTTTAATATAAGAACATTATTATAAACATAATTATCATATGAAAGGGAAATTCTACAAAAATTGAAAATAAATAAGTACTCTTTACCCCTCATCTACGCCTTCTGTTACATTGAAGATTGCATTTTAACCATTTACAAGACGACATAATTTTAGACTGGTCTAAATTCAAAGAAGTTACAGACAACAATTTTAAGTGGGTGTAATTCTAAAATAATTAGTCATTTTTGTAAGAAAACATTGTGCATAATGAAAAAAATGCTTGTTATAAGCAATTTATTCATTTTCTACAATATTTTCCAAAGGTCTTTTCTTAAGGGACGTAAAATCGGCATTTTTTAGGAATGATTAAAAAGTTCCTAAAGAAAGATGGACGACTGAAGTAGTCTTAAAAGGTAACTTCTACAGAGAGGGCTTATACACTAAGTCCTTAATATGTTTTACCGGCTGTAATCGAACGTAGTTCGTAATTTGCTCAACCTTAATTCCTGTCGGGTCTTTGTTACGAAATAAGTCAGAAATTCGACATTAGGTCACGTTCTTAATTCAGCCAGTCATTGGCAGAGAGTCTTTTGTCTTCCGGAAATAATACCTGTTGTCTGATATGCTGCCTCTACCAGACAGGGATAATTACCATATTTGGCCATAGAAAGATTATACAGTATCTCTGATTATAGACCTTCTGTGGGTTTTCCTTCCATTGCCAGATGATAAATATATATTTATATATATTTAGTAAAGATATTGCACCGGTAGACTAGTTCTATCAACCAATACTTCGGTAAAACTACCAGAGCTAAAAATCAGCTTCATGCTGTACAAATATATATTTAGAGAGAGAGAGAGAGAGAGAAAGAGTCAGACAGACAGATAGACAGAGAGATAGACAGAAACAGATAGAGAAAAAATAACATAGCTCTGTATTCTTAAAACCTATAGAAATTCATTTTAAAGGCATTGTTTGAAATGTAATACAGGAGTTTGTGCGTGATACATGTATAATTAAATCATTCCGCTCCGATGATTTCATTTTGACATGCAACATTTGGAGCAAGGTCGGCTCCTCAGCTCATGACTCATTCGTGAGTAAAAGCCCCAATTGTGCAATGATTTCTAGCATGCTAAAGCTTCATAAATGATTTAAAATCAACCCTTTTTTGTTCTTATAAATTTAACCGGCAGGTGATTATTTGTCAATAATATTTCCTACGATATATACAAAATAGGGTGAAAAACTTGTACTTAACCGCGATGAGATGTCACTTGTTTGCGAACAAAAACCATTACAATCACAACATTCTAGCAAATTGGCATCTATTGGTCACTTATAAAATGTTCTCGGTATATGACAACTACTAACTGCATTATGCGAGCATAGTCGCAAGCCGGTTCGTCAGATGATATTATCGCCGTTCGATTATAGTTCATGTGTTTTCTTATGTGTTATCTACGTTAACCCATTCCCACACAATCCCTCCTTTTCACGCCCCTCAAAAATAGCACTTTGGAAAACATTGTTGAAAATGAAGAAATTGCTTGTATCAAGCAATTTCTTCATTATCCACTTTGTTTTCTATTCAAAAAGACGAAAAAAATTAAAATTTCATCAACTTGAAATTGTCGTCTGCAGCTCCTTTCAATTTGGACCAGTCTAAAATTTTGTTGTGTGGGAATGGGTTAATACAGGGCCCGGCCATAGCGCTGTGTTGGCGCGTGGGACTCCTAGTTATGGGTTCCTGGATTCGATCCCCGGCAGCGGCGAATATCCTTTCCGACATCTGTCTCCCACCAATTGGTGGATAATCGTAAACCTAAATGGGATGAGCAGCTGGAGGCTCGGAAAAGATGCAGTGGTAGTACTGGTGGGAGAAATACCAGGAACCCATTGTTAAGTGCTCCGCCGCGATATGACTGAAATACTACTAGAAGTGGCGTTAAACCCTATTTAAGCAATCAATCAATGTTATTACAATCGAAAAGTCGTGCGTGTATAAACACATTCTATACAACATATCCATAGGCGTGTCCAATTTGTGAAAGGTTTTACAGTTTTCAATTTATAGTAAGTATTTGAGTTAAGGTATACCTAAATAAACCAAATTTACTAAATTTCCACATTTCGATTATTATATCTAAAGGTTAAGAAAAATATTTGTTTAGGAAAAGATGATGATTTTGAATTGCAAAATATACATTTGGTGCGCGAGCAAAATGTCATAACTACAGCACCGACGACAAATATTATGCACTGTAGATGTAATAGATAAAAAGTAATGACTCCTTCAACTGAGTTTGAAAATTGTGGTTTAAAAGGAGTATTCTCTACAAATAAATGAGACAAAAATTAACCATGTATTGATTGAAATAGTTCCGGTTGAAGTAAAAATAACGCGTCCAGTAAGTGTTAATCCCCTGATTCCATAGAGATTACCATAGAATCTATGTTTAGCTATGTAACAATTGATCGACCACAGTCAGGCGAACAAAGTCTCCAAGGACATTGTGAAAGGAGGGATAGATTCCAAGAACTGTACTCTACAGTTTATATAAAAACGACTCTTTCTCAAGTGATACCGACCATATAACCAATTACCACACAAGAAAATTTAGACTATTCCAAATTGAAAGAAGTTGCAGACAACAATTTTCAGTTGATGGAATTTTAAAAATCATTGTATTTTGGGGTAGAAAACATTTCGATCATGATGTTTGTTTGAATGAGGTTTTACGCCGCTTTCAACAATCTTTCAGTTATATCGCGGCGGCTGGAGCACCTAACAATGGAATCCTGGTATTTCTCACACCAGTACTATCATTACATCCTTTCCTAGCCTCCAGCTGCTATCCCACATAGGTCTATGATTATCGACCCATTGGTGAGAGACAAATAGTCGGAAAGGATGAGTGCAGCCATTTTGATCATGAAGAAATCGCTTATAACAAGCTCGGCAAAATACGCAATACTTATAAGTAATCAGGTAATAACCGTTGGGTGATTCAAAAAGTGCGGTAAGTGCATGTGCCGATTTAGCGAATGCACAAGTTCAAAATTGTTGTTTTTAACACCGCTCTTGACACCTGTTATCACCTTTTATATTTTGATCTACTTGCAGGATCTTAACAATGAAACTTTGGCTCATCTTGACGCCGAAAACCGTCGCCAGACACTGGAAGAGGAGATGGAATTCATGAAGAAGGTCCACGAACAGGTAAGTTTTACTTCGATCATTCGAAAATTATTGTTCTTCTCTGTAATCTATCAGACTGGAAAAATATACATGTATTGAAATCAACCTGAAATTTTTCAACGTCAAACAGGAAAATCAGGAAAAGAACATTCTGCGCATGTGTACGGTTTGATCACTGCTTGTGAATTAAGTCAAGCCATAACGAGGGGTTAGCACAAACTGTGTAAGAATCTATAAATGCAAACAGACATTTACATTAGTTTCGCACATTTTCCTCAATAGCTATTCTTGAGCTAGCAAAAACACTTGTAATTGACATACGATACGATACGAATATTTTATTTGTAAACAAAGGCCTCCGGCCCATAATACAGCATACAATACAACATACAAATACAAAGAAGAGTTGCAGTTAACACTTTTCATGAAATATTTCACATATGACATACTAGTTTAACTAATTATCCTTTAAAGACATGATTGAAAATACATATCTAGCTACTTTTTTGATGATGAAGTCATTTTTACTTCTCATTAAATAATAGAATGATATCAAATCAGTTCTACCATTGTACCAGGAAAATAACAAATTTTGCCTCTCAAGTTTAAACATTGAACAGTGAAAAAAAGCATGATATTCATTTTCAATAGTCAAGATGTCATTAGTCATCAAACAATAATGGCAAATTCTGTCCTCTCGTTCAATGTTGAGATGCCTTCCTAATTCGATATTTAATTTATGGCTTGAGCATCTGAACCTAGCAAAAGCCCTTCTTAAATTCCGAGAAATATCCACAATGAGATATTTCTCAGGATTTACTAAGGAATAAATGTTTTTATAAAAATTACATCTAGTTGAGTTTTGGATAGTTTCATCTAAGTATTGAATTGAAATATCAGACACTCGCGTTTTAAATTCTCGGAGAAAGAAATCGACGTTGCCTACTTCTTGCGATATCCATACGAAAGCAAATCCGTTTGTGAAAAGAAGATTTTTAACCCGAGTAGCCCAATTAACTCGTCCCATATCAGCGTGTGATTTAAGCATTTGATAGCATTGTCTTGGGTAGCGGTGATTTTCCATATGTAAAAGTTTACACCAATATTTTATTACTTTAGTTTTGTATGTAACACATAATGGCAACCTTCCGCATTCAGATAACACAATAGAGTTATTAACAGTCTGATTTACACCCAAAAAATCTCGACAATATTTGAGATGAACATTTTCTATCACTTCAGTGTATTCAAACCCCCAAATTTCAGAAGCAAATACAAGGATTGGTAACACCATACTATCGAAAAGTTTGACATATTCATTAAGATAAAAATAGCCGAAATTGCGTTGATAAGATTTGATTGCGTATATCGCTCGTTTCGCTTGAGATGCAAGTTTATACTTAGAAGCTGACCATGACAACTTTGGTGTCATCAACAGACCCATATACTTATAAAATGAGGTGTGTTTTACTCGAACGTCACCAAAATACCACTTTTCATTTAATCTAAGCGGGCCGCCATTCCTAAATACAACTATCTCTGTCTTACTTAGATTTATTGATAAACCCGATTCATTGCAGAAATTAGAAATTTTGTTAAGTTGAAGCTGTAAGTTGTTTACAGTATCAGCACAATGAGCGACATCATCTGCATACAAAAGGCATGAAATTGGCGAAATGTGTTCAGAAATATAAATACCAGGACAATTATCTTGTATAAGGGTCGACAACTCTTGAATAAATAAATTGAAAATTATGGGACTTGTTACATCACCTTGTCTTGTACCAATATTACACATGAACGGGGCAGTGATTTTATTAGAAACACGTAAATATGACTTTAAACTTGAATACATGGATAGCAGAACATGAAATAATTTTCCTTTTATACCTCTTTTCAATAATATACTGAACATTTTTTCATGAACTAAAGAATCAAAGGCTTTTTTAAAATCGACATATAGGACATAAAATCGGCCACCGGGCTTACAAATATACTTTACCATGCTATTTCGCAGTTAAATCTTGCTTGAACTTAAACTTTAGGAAATGGCTTTTGGATACCTTTTGAAGAAAGATCAAATTATATGCGAAAATATTTTTTTGTTTATTTCTCGCAGCATTTCCTATCCTATATGACGCTTGTCCTATTTGAGCCTTTTAGATTTTGACTAGTCTGAAATTTTGCCGTCTTGTAATAGGTAAAACCTTTTTTGGGGAGGAAGGTTATATACCACGATGGTATGTCAAGGCATTAGAAAGAGTACTGATGGACCTAATAACTTTATCACACCGAATGAATACGGAAAACAAACTCATTTATTAGCGCGATAAAGTTTTTTTTGCTCTATTTCTCAATGAAAACAAAGAACTATTCTCATCATTTGTTATATCTTTATACCATCAAGCAAAAAAAGGCAAATTTTCTACAGTTTTAGTAAAAATTTATGGATCTACGTTGAATAAGTGATTAATGTACATGGACCAGAACAAACAAATAAAAAACAACTATCTTTGTTTCTGACCACGAAATTGTGTGACAAATGGCAGCAATTCAAATAAATGTGTCGGCAAATCAAAAAGCAATTGGTTTATGGTCTACATTTTATAGGAAGCTTCAAATGTATCAAACTAAAACCATCTATTATGTATGGAGTTTCCATTGATTTTAGTTTTGTTTTATGTGCTCACTGCCCTTTGGAACTAAGGCTTCTGTTTTATGGGAAAACATAAATTTTGTATTTTGTAACCTTACACCATTTTCTTTCAAATCTTCATCAATTATTTAAGAGATGAAGAGAATATTTTTTTTTTTTTTTGTTTTCATGGAGGTATGAGCCGAAAAACTAATCACACTGTATGAATACGCGAAGCGGATTCATACATAAGTGTCATTAGATTTTTCGTTTCATACCTCCATTATAATTTAAAAGCTTCGAGGGAAAAGGCAAATATTTCTAATACCATTTTGTATGGGACTATTTTGTAAGGAAGCATTCAAATTCGCTGCGCGCTCAAAATTTTGTTAATGGATTATGATTTTTTTCTTACCAATCAGAACGCCCGTTTTTGATAGACGAAACTAAAAATTAAATCATTCAGTCTTAACGTTGGATTTGGGAATTTATGTATGTGCACTCATTTTACAGACAGCATTTCTAAGTACAGTAAAACTTGTATTGGGCGACCAATAAACGGACGTCCAAAATATGATCGTTCAAGAGAATGGCGGCTTAATACACTTTTTTGTGAATATATATAGGAAATCGGTTCGGCTGCATAAATTAGTTACTGCAGAATTCTCGCTCAATTTCATGTTGATGGATCTCATTAGAATCATCTAAATGAGACGAGTCTAAAATTCCATCTACACAAGAATTTGTGTTGATAACTTTATAACGTATAAAACGTCAATAAATGAAGATCTTGTGTCGTTTGGAAAAGGAATTTGATGCTGGTCGCTCTCTTTATGGAGTGGTCGCTTAATAGGGGTGGTCGCTTGAGCAAGATTGGCTGTATATCCCATACTTTAACCCATTCCAACACAGCAAAAATTTAGACTGGTCCAAATTGAAAGAAGCTACAGACGACAATTTCAAGTTGATGGAATTTTGAATTTTTTCGTCTTTTGGATCGAAAACATTGTGGATAATGGAGAAATTGCTTGACACAAGCAATTTCTTCATTATCAACAATGTTTTCCAAAGTCTTTTTCGCGAGGAGCGTAAAAAGGAGGGATTGAGTTGGAATGGGTTAAACGCTGATTCTTAGAAAACAACGCATTAATGTTTGCCGTTCAAATGACGTATCCCGTTATATTTTTTAACGGCGTTATTTTGAAAAGTTTTTGGCCAGCTGCATGTTACAAAAAAGTAGAGGGGTTGGTTGGCGACCTAAACGTCGTAACTACAGCTTGAATAAGCTGTAGTTACGACGTTAAAGTCACCAAACCAATAAAAATGTTTCACACAAATGGCGGTCTATGTTGGAGTTCAAATCTTAATTCCGTGCTGAAAGAATGATTAGATTGGTCGATATATTCCTTGATTGACAGCCGCGATTGGTTAATTCTGACAGAAGGTTCCACTTCGATATTGCGTCATATTGCAAAAATCATAGCCAGTAACAGTTAATCAAACAGTAAAAAGTTGGTCTGCAACCTAAACGTCGTAACTGCAGAGGATATAAACTGTTGTTACGAAATTTAAGTCGCGAAACCAGCAAAAATGGGTCACATAAATGTCGGCCAATATCGGTGTCCTAAGTTCCCTTCTTGTCTAAATGAATGATTTGATTGGCCGATTGACTCTTTGCTTGACATCTACGATTCGCCAGTTTACTACCTATAGGCAGAAATTAATTCCTTTTAGCAAATATCTCTTTGGGTTTAATAATTTTACATTAATTAAGAGATGAAGAGAATATTTTTTGTTTTCATGGAGGTATGAACCGAAAAACCTAATCACACTGTAAGAATACGCGAAGCGGATTCATACATTGTGTGATTAGGTTTTTCGGTTCATACCTCCATGAAAACAAAAAATATTCTCTTCATTTCTTATAATTTAATAGCATCGAGCGAAAAATGCAACAACTTAACAAATTTTGATACCTCTTTGTAGTGAGCTATTTTGTGCGGAAGCATTTAAAATGGCTGCGTACTCAAAATTTTCATGGCGGTATGAATCAAATTTATTCGACCAATCAGATCGCTCGTTTTTGATAGACGTAACTATCAATTAAATTATTTTATCGTCTATGAAAGACGGCTCTATATGATTTAGGGATCACTGTTGGCTATTGCACATTAATTTTACCTTGTATTTTGATGTTTATCGTCGATGGGGTGTACTTGAATAAGCTGTACTTGCAATGTTTTGGTCGACCGTCTGCTATGAGCTTAGTGTCGCTTTGAATAATCTTTCATTTATATTACGATGGAGTGAAAAATAAACTCTTTAAAAGCAGAATGCATTTATACGAGAGAATGCATGTTTGTTATTGGCAATTTCTCAATGTCTCACAATGTTTTCCAAAAGTATTTTCATCAGCACGTCAAAACACGGCATCTTGTAATAGATTTAGAGAAGGATCACATCAGATGGATATTGGCAATTCAATACAGACCTCCCATTACTCTCTCGAGAATTACATCGTGTATATTTGGCAAGTTATAAAAATAAACCAGAATTTATGGATAATAATACTGTCCACAATTGACCTTTTTAGGTAAAATAGACTTTCAGTTTCTAGAAAAAGTGTTGTATTCTTCTATCTTTAGCTTGTTAACGGTAGAAGATGCTTCTTTTTACATATAAGCATATGAGGGCTGGGCAATAAGATAGAAAAACGCTATTCTCAGGTTTTTGAGGTAAAAACTTTTTTTTCATTGTGTTTTTGGGGTAAAAACTTTTTTTTTTTCATTGTTTCTATTTAGGTATGACCCTAACTAGGTACGCGAGGCGGATTCATACATTAGCAAGATTAACCTTTTAGATCCATACCTCAACGTAAACAAAACAATATACATATTCTCTGCATTTGTTATCATTCATTGCCATCCAACAAATCAAAGCAAAAAAATCACTATTTTGGGTAAAATTCAATGTACCTACTTTCTTCGCAAGAATACAAAATAGTTGCGTGCTCAGTTTCTTCAATGGAAGTATGAAAAGAATTTTCTAATTTTTTCATCTCACTGGATCTCTACTAAATGAAATCTTAAGCCAGCCAATTAAAAGCGAAATTGCTGAGTACAGAAATACAATTTATATTGAGAAAGACAAATCTACTTAGGTCAAATGAAATTAGGATTGCAGAGTGGCACGCCAATGGCACGTAATCCATGTAACCAAATATTTGCTCAGATTGATTAGAGAAATTTATCTATCATGCCTTACAGCTTCTGATTAACCGTCTAGACGCAATTTATTGTATAATTAACCTTTTACCACCTGAAAATGTGATCAGAATATCCTGTTAGCATTGTGTCATTATAGAAGTTATATATTATCATTTTCTTTGTCGTATCATTGACAAAGATTCTTTCAAACCTTGACGACTCATTGGTCTTTCAAGTGGTCTTTTTGATTTGAAATGTGTCATGAAAATTCTCCTATGCTGGCGTCTAAATATTCTACAGATTGGCAAAGTAGAATAGTCGAAATATCTAATTTTTGCTTGATTTTAAATTACACATCGGTGCATTTAGCAAACACACTTATTTCATTCCCATACAAAAATTATTTCATAAGGCCTTAATTAATCAGATATACATTTGTGCTGTTTTTAAAGTGTGATTCATAGTCCGGTCCATTTCATAATAAATGGCGCTGAATTTACAAAAAATATGCCAACTTAACCCATTACCAGGTGGCAAAATTTTAGACTGTCCAAACTGAAAGGAGTTGCAGAGGACAATTTAAAGTTTCTTCTTACCGTTCTGGGTAGAAAATATGGTGTAAAATGAAGAAATTGCTTGTTATAAGCAATTTCTTCATTTTTACACCATGTTTTCCCAATTGTTTTTCTGGAGGGGGGCGTACAAAAGCGTCACTGTGAGGGAATTGATTAAAGAAAGTGTTAAAGAAACAATTTAATGGTGGAAACTTGAGTTTAAATTTTGTATTTTCGCTTTCAATATAATGGCGGAAAACTTTTTGAAATACTTTCAAAGCTTTCCAACGGATACTTCTTTCAAAAATGAGGTATTTCAAGGAGTGTTGTCAGGATTTTAACCCTTTCCTGTTCAAACCCGGGATTCTACGTTACAGTGATTTTATACTTGAGAAAACATTGGAGAAAAAGGAGAAATTGCTTGTGACAAGCAATTTCTCCTTTTCCAACAATGTTTTCTACCACATAGGTTGGTGTAATTTCAAATTGTATCCAATTCTTATTTTCGTCTGCAACTTCTTTCAATTAGGACCAGTCTAAAATTTCAAAAAGCGGGAAAGGGTTAATTAAACTCCGTAAAGAATGCACCTAAAAGGAACTTTCTGCAGAAACAAAGCGAACCCACAAATTAAGACGCAGTGTTAACGTCTAGGAAACAATCCTGTAATTGCAGTGCAGCTAATTTTGGGGGAAGAGAGCGAGAATATTTGAAGATTTACGACCGTGCTGCTATAAGTCGCTGACACGTCAGCAAATTGTTTCCCAAAGAGACGGCGTCCTATAAGAGCACCCTGAATTATCCCCCATTATGTGATATTGAAATCTTGATAACTCTAAAATAAGGAAATTCTCAGTAGACTTGCGTTTCTAATTTTAAGTCAATTGAAATAAAAATAAAAAAACTGAGTTTTCAAATAAAGTAAATATAAATAAACAAAAATCAATGAATTTGAAGGGTTGTGAAGTTTGATTATTGATTTTTATTGAAATGTTTGCCTACTGTTGCCATAGAAAGTTCGTTTCAGTTTCGTCTATCAATAATAATGAATTCTAAAAAACTCGTTTTTTACCCCCATGAAAGAATTGCTTTCTGAACTTTAATGTATTATTGTGCTAAAAGTTATTTCATAAAAACTATCCGAACCTTGTAAATATTTGCTTATCTGATGTTTTTGTAAGACATATGAATTCACTGGAAAAAATCGAACTGGATAGGATAGGTTTTTGTTTTCATTGATGCATGAAATAAAAGAAAAATAAATCATATTACTTTGCCAAATTAATCGACAGATCGCTTTATACCATATATTTTTGCTGGTTTGGCGACTTAAGCGTCGTAACTACAAGTTGATCATCTTGTAGTTACAACGTTCAGTTCGCCAACCACCCATTCTGACTTCCTGTTGTGTGTTACATACCACAAATTTTGCAGGGCTTGGCTAACGATCTTTCAAATTTGTTCGGGTCTATTAGTTTTTAGTGTGTGTGGTTTTTTTTTTTTTTTTTTTTTTCAAATTTCTTCGTTTCTGTTTTATACGAAACAGATTTATATTTTGGTTTTTATACTACATAATTATTTTTTGTGGAAAAAATGTGGTATTTCCTATTTCTCTCCCTTTCCGAGTATGTTTACTGAAGTATTCCTCGACGCAGCCTTTTAAAAATCTATGTAATTGCTTTGAAAGGTCAAAATGCGCTTTATTTGCAAAACAAGGCTCTGAAATAAATTACGAGACTAGAGTACAGTCTAGAACTTTGTCTCCTAGATTGTATCGCCAAACAAATTACGAGAATCGATAGGTCTTCCGACAGCATGTATTCTCTATTAGTTATATAACAGTATGGTGCTCAAACCGGTCCTTCGAATTACATTTGAGTACGCATAAGAATGCTTAAAATTGGCTAAATCGCCATATATTTTTTCAAACTCGATACCACGTAATACCTTTGGGTTATAGAAAACTATGGCGCTCAAACTAGTTCATCCCAATACTGTAAAGTTAGCAAGAATATATTAATCCCTTGTTGTATCGTTAGTCAAATTACAAGAATCGATGTATCTTTCAACATCATAAATCCTCTTATACTTGTATAACAATATTGTGCTCGATCTAGTTTCTCCCTACAATTTAAAGTAAGAATTACAAACAGGGGCTCTAGGCTGTTTCCTAAACATCGATTTTAAGTCGTGCCGCCGTCATAGCGCAGTTGGTAGCGCGCCAGACTCCTACTCTTCAATCATGGAATGCCGTGGGTTCAATCCCCGGTGGCGCCACATATCCTTTCCTACATTTGTCTCGAATCGTATCGTTATCGTAAACCTAAGTGGGATAGCAGCTGGAGGCTAGGAACGGATGTAGTGGTAGTACTGGTGTGAGAAATACCAGGAATCCATTGTTAGGTGCTCCAGCCGCCGCGATATGACTGAAATACTGTTAAAAGATGTGGTAAACCCCATCCAATCAATCAATTAATCCAATTTAAGTCGGAATATCTTCCAGTGCCATGCATTCTTAAAATACCTGTAAAATAACTCAGCTCGCATAGATTTCTGTGTAATTGTGAATTTTCTTCACTATTTTTACGATCTTATTCTAGAAAGACATCACTTAATGATATTTTTAGTATAAAGTTTAGTAAATTTTATGATATATCGATAGCTTAGTGTAAAACATCATAAGTTTCTATACTTTGTAAAGACATTTATGATGTTTTTGCACTAAGCCAACAATGTGTTTTATTCAATTCCTTTCAGATATGAAGTCTTCAAAATATTTCCCATGGATAGCTTTATCTTGACTGTTGCCTTGAAATCAATTATGCAACGACAGTGCGTAATATGTTACTTTCAATGCGCAAATCGAAATGAATGAATTAGATTATAGCACAATGGTGATCTAAGACAAATTTAATTTTAGATTTACTGATTCTAAAAAAGAGGTAAATGTAATACTAAGAGATTAACAGAAGCACCTGACATAAAATCGACCTTCGAATATTGATATAAAAGGAAATTGCACTAACTTCTGACTCTAGTATAGACAATCAACCTTTATACTAGTTTATTATCACAATACTTCCTCTATATCACATCTGCTGGACCCTGTC
This sequence comes from Fragum fragum, assembly GCA_946902895.1. Lineage (NCBI taxonomy): Eukaryota > Metazoa > Mollusca > Bivalvia > Cardiida > Cardiidae > Fragum > Fragum fragum. Next base: position 27,294,516 of record OX336380.1, read on the forward strand.
TCTCTTTCTGTATTTCATCTACGGACACCAAGAGGCCCCTTTCCCCATGGCGGATCAAAAGCCAAAGGTCTCAACTCTAATCAACCTTTGCAATCCAACCAGGGTCGATACTGCTCGTACTTCCAAGAAAGCCCTATAATTCGTCAGACGTATCAGATATTTAGTATACCAATAACTCTTTATAGTAAAATACACACATTCCACACAGACAAAATCGGACACGGCAGAAAAAAATCCGTATCTGACAGTGCCAAATACGGTTCATTATAAAGTACTTTAAATGACGTCATTTTCATTCTGTATATGACGTCATAACGAGAACAAACGTAATCAGAAAGGTAAAGGATAAGGGAAATACTTATAGAAATACATTTTCTTTTATCATTTCATCGAATTTATTTAATAAAAAATACGCAGATCTATATAATTAGTTTAATATTATGTCGCGATTGGGATACAACATCTTGTATTTGCTTCTCACTGTGAAGGCAAGTTTGATATTCCACTCGACCGTCGGTCTCGTGATATATCAACATTTTCCTCCGCAGCTCAAAGCAAATACAATATATTGTATCTCTATCGTGTGTATCTCTAGTATTTCTATCGTTACATAATTTTCCCTTTGTACTAAAACCCATTCCCACACATTGACGCTTTTAAACACCTCTCAATATGTAGGCTAAGCTTTGGGGAAAAATGTGGAATATGAAGAAAATGCTTGTTACAAGTAATTTCTTCATTATCAACAATGTTTTCTATCCTAAAACACAAAGATTTTTAAAAATTTCATCATTAAAATTGTTGTCTGCGACTTCTTTGAAAATTGGACCGAACTAGAATTTTGTCGTGTGGGAATAGGTTAACGTGTTAGTATCAGAATTCAACCTTATATCCGAAGCTTGACTGTGTTGTTTGAATTTAAAAGAAATCAGTCTACGTGTTACATGTTTATCGATCTTCCAGGAAATCTTTTCAAAGTTCGTAGCATCACCTCTCATCCTTCGATCACTGTTATATTAGATAGTATCGATTAGGGCCCAATAGAACCTCTGTGAATGTATTATTACGTATTGATTGGGACCTCTCGCTTTACAGATCAAGCAGGAACCTTTACTCCGATGTGAAAAGTATGGGTCTTTTTTTTTATTCCGTAGAAATAACACCAAACATAAAGATATCAATTTTTTTCCCGTGATATTATGATACTTCAGGACTTTACGCATGCTGACTAAAAGTATGCTCGTTATATATTTGGGAAGAGATGGAAACTGACGGATCGCTGGCCCCGCCAACTAAATCCAATGTCCACGCCCACTGACTCCAATCATTGACGGATCGCGATGTCCATCAAAGAATCAAACGACCGGTCAAATCGTTCATTCAGACCGTAGTGAACTTTGAACTCAAACTTTCGCAAGTATTTTACGCTTTTGCCACTTAAACGGCGTAACGACAGCTTTTTCAAGCTGTAGTTATGACGCTTATGACGCCAAACACCATTTTTATTTTTTTTGTTATACGTTACTGGCCATAGACTTTGCAAATAACGACGTTTAATACCGAAGTGACTTCCTGTCGGAGCTTAGTGGGCGTGATTAGCGATCCGTCAGTTTACCTCCATACATTATCTCCAGTATTTATTTATTTTTGTTGTTGTTGTTGTTGTTGTTGTTGGGATTCTTTTCTCTTTGTTCATTTCATTTCTAAAATACTCACTAATCGATCTACAGTGTATCATATTTCGATTGAGGTACGCGAGTTTGAACCCATTACCAGAAATAATTTTAGCCTTGTCCAAATCGAAAGAAATTCTGGACGAAAATTTAAAGAAATTATAAAGACCTTTGTCTTTTTTGGGTTGAAAATATCATTGGCAATGAAGAAATTTCTTGTAATAAATAATTTCTTGATTATCAACACTATTTTCCTAAGCTTTTTTTCTTCGGGCGGGATTGTATTGGAATGGATTAAAGTGCCGTATTCAACCCTCTGTGTTCGGGTAAAAAAAAGAGAAAGCTTCTGGGAAGGATTTTATCCCTGTCCATGAAAGGATTATTCTAGAAAATAGTTATTAACATGATACCAAAGTAATGAAACCCAGTCTGGCTTTTAGCACTGCCGTGTCCCGGGTGAACTCCCTTTTTATGTGGTTTTATGACAGTGTTAATAGGTAGCTATTACGGAGTTGTTTCTCGAAACAGTGATTTTTTTCCTTTTTCTTGATCTCCTTAACCCATTCCCATACAATGACACTTTTGGACGCCCCCAAGAAAAAAGTTTTGGAAAACATTGTGGGAAATGAAGAAAATGCTTGTGACAAGCAATTTCTTCATTTTCGACAGTGTTTTCTACCCAGAAAGTTAAAAAATCTAAAATTCCATAAACTTTGAATTGTCTTCCACAACTCCCTTCAATTTGGACCAGTCTAAAATTTTGCCGTCTGGTAATGGGTTAAAAGATCATTATATTTGAACAACAAATGTATATGTGATGCAAAAAGGCAACATCTGGAAAATGCGACAAAGATCGACACTGTTAAGTCTGTGTGGTTTGCGCAGGCTGATCAGAGTCGAAACATTTCAAACTTTCGTAGTTTTCCTATGTACATATAGAAAGGTCACTCTTCCTTGTTTTACCAGCTCACCTGATCACGATATGCTTATGGTGAGCTTTTGTGATACTTGAATGTCCTAGTCGTCTGTCGTGCGTCGCCAAACGTCAAAAATTCCTTTGTTTACACTCTAGGGACCATAATTGTATCTCAATCTTTATGAAACTAGGCAACAATAATGGTTAGATCATAAGGTTAAATCCAATTAAAATAGAAGATTCCATTGGAAACACGCGAAAAGTGACAATTTCTTTATTTACACTCTAAGGGCCACAGTTTAATCCCAATTTTGTTAAAACTCGCCAGAGTGATTGTTAGGTCATAAGAGCAAACCCCATTTAAAATGGAATGTTTCTATCGGAAAACACGAGAAAGGGGAGCCTTAGTGATTTCTTTGTGAACGCTTAGACAATTTAACGTATTCCCACATAATTGCCATTTTTGAAGTCTCTCAAGAAATATGTTTTGGAAAAAATTGAAGCAAGCAACTTTTCATTATCCACAATAGTTTCTATCGAAAAGACAATAGATTTTGCTTTGAAAAGATTTTGCTTCTCGGTTCATGCCTCCACGAAAACAAAATCAAAGTACTGAAAGTACTCTAAGCTAGCAAAGCATGGTTGAATTTAGAAAACGTTTCCTTGTTGGGTAGAAAACATTGTGGACATTGAAGAAATTGCTTCTACAAGCAATTTCTTCATTGTCCACAATGTTTTCCATAGCCTTTTTCTCAAAGCGGAATTGATAGGGAATGGGTTACATAGCGTGCTTTTGAGAGACTTCAATACAATTTGAATAGAGTTTGCAATATTCCCTCAATACATGAGAACTACTTTTAATGGCGTAGGCATTTAATGGATTTAGTGGTTAAGCCTCCAATGACAGTTTGCACTCGTTGAACTTTGAGACGACCTCAAAATTTCGTCTGTTATCTTAAGCTATCAAAGCTGTCGCTTTGCTAGCTAAAAATAATCTCTCCATCTCTTAAACGGAAAATAAGTCACCAAATGGTGATTTACAAATGTATTTGGGTGACATTTCTCTTTTAGTTCTAATATTAGCTTTATCGGCCTTTATGATTAAGAGTCCGGTCCGAACACTAGACGTCTTTTGGGCATGTTGGTGGCATCTCACTAAAATGTCCTCCTATATAAAAACATGTAAATTCCACATTTTTGCCGAACTGTCACAGGTTCCAAAATATTCGTTGAGATGTACTTGCAGTCGAAGTGTATCTATAACACAATGGTATCTTGAAATATCTGTGTTTGACCCTACCATCACCGATTGGATTTTTCACAAAATCATGTCAAACACACGTACCGTGTTAAATTCCAACTGAAAGCAGTCGACACAATGACATCAACTTGGGAGTCATCAGCATCCATACACAAGAAATTGTCCTGGAAAAGAGAGCATTTTATAGCTCATTTGTTGCAAGACAATGTATTTCAAAAGATCTGGTGACAATAACAAGACAAAAATACCTATTTAATGCACCCTGCCTTCTTGAAAAGGACTTAATAATTTTTCTTAATGGACTACTTTAGGGTACAACCACCCGGAAGTACTTTGCTGGGTGAGCTTTGCTGGGTGACCTTACTCCTGTTTTATTTTTTGGTGTTGTTGTTATTGTTGCTTTTAATTCAAAAATAGTACTTTTTGATACATTTAATTAGATATTATCAATAAGATGTTTCGCGTATTCATACAGTGTGATTAGTTTTTTCGGTTCATACCTCCATGAAAACAAAAACAATTTTCTTCATCTCTTAAATGTAAACAAAATATCTTTTCATTTCTTTGGATATTACGTGTTGCTGTGCCTTTAAAAACAAGTAAGTCATTGTTTATTTCATACTTGGTCGTGTTTTATAAAAAAAAAACTATTCCTCGTGTCGCCCAATTCTATATTATTTATTATCACTTAATGAAAAAAATGACAAAGCCGATGAAGCACTTTAAGAGGAAATCTCATAATTCTTTCCTAAAATAGACGGAGAATTCGTAGCCCAGACTATTAACAACAACACTTGTCGAAGATAAAAGGGGTTGCTATGCGACCAAAACGCATTATTAAGTCTTTATTTGCAGACAAGAATACAAGATTACAAGATATATAGAAAAAAGAAAAAAACAAAGTAAATCATATAAAAGGTCACACAACTTGGAAGTACAGGCTTCGATGGGTAGATCTTACTCTTTTGCACTAACCAAGTTTGTTTTGACTAGCCAAAACTACCTAAACATAAAATGTATCTTAACCCTTTCCTGTTTTCCAAAATGTTTGACCTGTCCATATTCAAAGGTTATGCAAACGAAATTTTAAAGCAGATTTAATTTGAAAAATAACCATTCAGTAGTGTAGAAAAATATTGCAGAAAAAGATATAATTGATATCAAAGTTTCGTAAAAACCAGTGATTGAACAGGAAAGGGTTAAACACTGACATTTTATAAGAAACAATAGAATTTCTTTCTAACTAATCTACGGATTGCAAAACCAGTAAATAATTGCTAGTCTTTACAGTTGTTGAATGTACACAAATGCGAGCTTTTACAATTGACCACTAGCTTGCCCCGCCCACTAACTAATATGGCCACGCCTACTTACTCCAACAGTGAGTCCCGCTTCGATTTTTAACGGCGTTATTTTGCTTTATGGCCAGTTGCCAGTAACAAAACAGTAGAACGGTTGGTTGGCGACCTTAGCGTCGTGGCTACAGCTTGAATAAGCTGTAGTTACGACGTTTTAGTCTCCAAACCAAAGAAAAGGTAAATAAAAATTCCACGTTTGGAGATCAGAACTCATTACCGTTTGTCTAAATGAATTATTTCATTTGTCGACTGGTTATTTGATTGACAGTCGCGATTGGTCAATCGACAAATGTAAACATGTTCGAGATGGTATAGGTGTCGAATGTACAAACATGCGAGGTTTTGAATTTTGAAAAATATATACGTGCAATGTTTTACATTATTTGTCAAATTTACATTCGTTCGAGCTTTAAAAATTGTCGAATAATCATACATGCCAGGTTTGATGATTATCGCTTGTCCTTCAAGTTATGTAGTCATGTGACATCTAAAAAATAGGGGCAAGATTCTGTATATTTAAATGTGCCGCCGTCATAGCGTAGTTGGTAGCGCGTCAGACTCCCATTCTTCAATCATCGGATGTCATGGGTTCGATCCCGGCAGCGGCACATATCCTTGCCGACTTTTTTTTCTCGCCAATGAGTTGATAATTGTAAACCAAAGTTGGATAGCTTTAGTGCTGGTGTGAGGCATACCAGGAATCCTTTGTATGGTGCTCCAGGCGCCGTGAAATGAAAGCGGCGTTAAGCTTGAAAGAAAAGAAAATACCTTAATGTAGCAAGTCATTCTTCTTTAGCCGTAGGTGATATCTGTGATAAGAGGTGAAATACCGAATTTGTGTAATACCTGATGTCGGGCACTCTCAATTTGTTGAAAATATTAATCGGTGGCTTCATGTAACACCATTATTAAGGCCTATGTTTATATATGCACTTAAGCCAGTGTTTCGCTATTAACCCCTAGTTACACCTTCAATTGTCTCACAGTTTGAAGAGTCTGAACTTAAACTGCATTTTTTAAACACATCTCTAAAATCCTTTTCGATATAGAATTTCATTAAAAAATCGCCCAAGATGTTTATTTATTACAGTAACGACGATTTCATGAGGATTTGTTGTTGTTGTTGTTGTTTCCTTTTTTAAGCGAATTTGCATCACTGTTCTCGATGTCTAGAAGAGATATCGTCTTCAGTGGTCGAGCAAAATATCGTAACTACAGCTTGGATAAAGCTGTAGTTACGATATTTTGCTCGCCCACCGACGATATCAAATTTTAAAGGTACGATCGGCATGAAGACCGAATGTGTAATGACAGAATGACGCGCAATTTTCTGCATGTTCAAACAAATTCGTCTCGGTGTTATCATAGTTACTCAATCCCCAAGGCCATGTATTAAATCGATCGTTTTGTCTGTCTCCAATTTATAGTTTTCAAACTCTTTTTTATGCTTGTTGAATATCATTAAAAGAGAACCTGTGTCTATCTTAGGGACCATCCGGGTCACAGACGCAAGAACGGGGATATGAACAATGTGTAATTAGTATGATCTCTCCTTAACCATTTACCAGACATCAATCTTGAGAGTAGATCAACTTGGAAGAAGTTCATTTGATATTTTCGAGGTCAAGAGATTTAAAAATGTTGTTTTTTTCTGTCTATTAGGAAAAAACAAGTTAGGAAATAAAGAAACTGCTTTTATCAAGCAAGCTCTTCATTTCACAAAATGTTTTCAAAAGCCTTTACGTAAAAGGGTGGAATTATGAGGGAATGGGGTAACTTAACGACTTCAACAATACAGATATATTCAGGTACATTTAGTTTGTTGTAACTGACCACTGAGTTTACAAAACGGCCTTTTAATGAAAATGGGGAAGCTTCGTGTATCTAAGTGGCGCTGTGTGTGTACATTCCAAGCACTTATAGATGCCAACAAGATAGTCTCTAAATTGTTAAATCAATTCAAATCCTGAATATATTATTGATATCATTACCAGACGACAAAATTTTAGACTAGTCCTAGTTCAAAGAAATTGAAGATTACAAATTTAGTTCATGAAATTTTGAGGAAAAAAATCTTTGTCTTTTAGAAAAAAAAACTCGTGGATAATGAAGAAATTGCTTGTGGCAAGCAATTTCTCCATTTTCCACAATGTTTTCCAATGTGCTTTTCTCGAGGGCATCAAAAAGCGGGATTATGTGGGATTGGATTAAGTATTTCTGAATAGATACTTTGTGATTATGCGGGCATTTCTATATCGTACAGCACCTATAATGTTCACTTTAGTACTGCAGAATTGCTAAATATTTGAAGGTCGCTTTCACCTCGCTGAAAAATGTTTTAAGTTCATTCGTGCTTTGTCCTGGGAATTATTTCTGTTGCGTTCCACAAATGCCGGTGAAACTTTATTGTCGGATACGCTACGTTAGCGCTTTGATGTTACCCGAACTCGCTTTAATTCAGGATCGATTTTCTGTTATATAATTGATTAGGTTCCATTGTAGAATAGATTTTTACGTTTGATTGATGGCAACCAGACTGTTATCGATTTGTATTGTGCATCGTGCATCATGCAAATTCCTACTGCACAACATACGGTGTTTTTGTTATAACATAAAAGGCTCCTTGAATTTATTTCCATTTGAAAACAGAAAAAGTACTTTTTGTGACTTGTTTATACTCTAGCTGAATAGTATGAATTTAGCGTTTGAAGGCAGCATTAAAACCTCTCTGTACATAGGAAATATCACAACAATGTTTTTTTTTTCTATTTATTGTTATCGTGTTTGAGAATAGTGTGTAGGTATTTTTTCGATCGAATCAAATGAAAAAAAAATACCTTCACATGATTCGAGAACACGATAACAACAAATGCACACACTGATGTAATATTCCTTTTACTATATACCTTTTAGGAATTGACATTAAGAAAACTATCTGAAATAATTAAGAAAAAACCAACTTTCCGAAAAAAGCCGAACGTCAATACACAAAAAAGTAGTCCGTGTTTAACGGTACTCGACGAATACGGTTTTTCTGGTACACGCCGAATGCGGATTTTTATGTCGAATTGTGTTAGATAGCCAGATTTTAATCCATATCTTTTGTAGGTATATAATAAATGTTCTTCCTTGTTGTTAAATCTAACAAATTATACATAAATTCAATTTAATGTATCATATTCACTATGTCCTACTTTGAAGCATCGTAATTCAACGGATAAGGGCGTTAGTCGGGTAATGCGGGTTACGTCTGATTTGCTATGGAAGCCAATGACGTAATTAATAAGTCATGGAAACAATAAATAAGGCAATTTCGGTGCAATCGACAGATAACGTGTTTACCCGATGAATTCCGGTTCAATTCAGAAATTTCTTCGTTGACTAATTTGACGTCTCGTACCACTGAATATGTTTGCTTCTTTCTTTCTTTCCTTATAGTTATGAAAATTCATTTTGACTATAGATTCAGCTTAATCCCCTTCTTTCAATTGACTGGAAGCATTACAGGTAGAGATATGAAAATTGAGAACAAAATATTTCCTTCCATATTCTGTGCAAGAGACACATAAATTTCTTAGATTCTATATAATTTAATTGTTAGTTTCGTCTATCAAAAACGAGCGATCTGATTGGTCGAAAAATTTAATTCATACCTCCATGAACAAATTTTGAGTACGCAGCCATTTTGAATGCTTCCGCACAAAATAGTTCACTACAAAAAGGTATCAAAATTTGTTAAGTTGTTGCATTTCCGCTCGATGCTATTAAATTATAAGAAATGAAGAGAATATTCTTTTGTTTCATGGAGGTATGAATCGAAAAACCTAATCACACACTGTATGAATCCGCTTCGCGTATTCATACAGTGTGATTAGGTTTTTCGGTTCATACCTCCATGAAAACAAAAAATATTCTCTTCATCTCTTAAATAAATTTATTCAGTAAATAGTGAAATAAAGTGATCGTTGGTCAAGCCCACTGACTCCGACAGGAAGTTGGAATTACATATTTAATGGCTTAATTTCGCAAATGTATGGTTATTAACATACATCAAAATAGTAAAATTGTTGGTTTTGGGTCTAGACGTCTTAATAATTACATAACTACAGCTTGAATACGACGTTTGAGTCGTAAAACCAACAAAATGTCCACCATATATGTCGGAGTTCAATTTCATTTCTAGTCAAAATGAATACATTGATTGGTCAATCGTATTTTTGATTCTCATTTGATAAAAGTGATGATTTTACGAAAGGAGTGGAATTTGCGGAATGAGAGATTTTTTAACGAAATAAACATTTTAAATGAAATGAATTACTCTTTATTACCTTCCTTTATATTAATTTGCATTATATTCTATAAATGAATTTGTTTGCTAGCTCGCACCAATCAAACACATCCGAATTCCGGTCGGTCAAATATGTTATGGGCTATTTAAATGAAAATTTAGAAAAAAAATTAGTGATCACTTAGAAAAAAATACCCAGTTTAATTAATTACCAGATGGCAAAAATTAAACTAGTCGATATTGAATGAAATGATGCTATGAAACTGAGAAAATAGTGCTAAAAAGGGTAGAAAATATTTGGACAAAAGCAGCATTATTTTCCCCCAGATTTTCTGAATCTGATATAGTTACCCTACTGTCCTATATGTTAATCCTCGAACAACTCTAAATGATTGACCTCTGCTAGAATAAATCTCTGTTTGAAATATTTCAACATTTGAAATTATATAATTTCGGAATTTTTCATTTCAGGAACTCAAAGAACTCGCCGCCCTTGCTTATAGAGACACCACAGCCGAAAACCGTGAATTCTGGAAGAGCGAGCTTGGACAAGCCATCCGAGATATCCAACAAGAATACGACGCCAAGGTGGAACAACTCCGAGGAGATATGGAAGGATTCTACAATCTCAAGGTACGATTTGAAACACGGAGTCTCTCGACAATTTTTTCGACATGTCAATGCACATAACACTCCCAACCATTAGGTCCTGGGTGTGATCCACTGGTCGGGGCAAATATCCTTTCAGACATTTGTCTCTCACCAATGAACGGATAATCGTAAACCGTCAATTGGATTGGATGAGCAGCTGGAGGCTCGGAAAGGATGTAGTGGTAGTGCTGGTGTGAGAAATACCAGGAATCCATGGTTAGATGCTCCGACCAACGCGATATGACTGAAATACTGTTACAAGTGACGTTAAACCCCATTAAAACAAACATAAACAAGACAAGACAGAAAGAAGAAAAAATAAGAAAAGAAAACATTCTTGGAAAAATAGAAACTCATAGTAAAAAGTATTTTTTTCCTTATACAATGTCAATTAATATAGAACCAAAGTTCATGTAAAACCGTGTCAGAGAAAGCGGAAATCCTGCCCGAATCTCATCTTCAAAATTGATATTTCTTTATTCTTATTTCGTATATACAACAGCTCTCTTTGATCTAAAAATTCGCAGTCCTTAGTGAGACAATTGGCCGATCGTGGTCGTCAATAAAAGTATCATTCGACGAATCTAATCATTCATTCAACCAGAAGAGTACTTTGTACTCCGACATTGGCGGCTATTTTTGTGAAGCAGTTTTGTTGGTTTGGCAACTTAAACGTCTTTACTACAGCTTATTCAAGCTTAAGTTACGACATCTTGGTCGCCAACCAACCATTCTATTTCTATGTTACATGCTCATGAATTTTTCGTCACAACGCCGTTTAACCCTAGTCATGCTGAACCCGGAACATTCCCGGAACGTATTGGCAGGCGGTATAGACAAAGATCAGCCTGCACATAAGTAAAGTCAGATCTTAGTTTACACCTCCTGTTTGTCTTTTTCATGCCATAGCTGTATGATTTATAGCTAGAAAATTTAATTTCATTAGTTATATTGATGGTTGAACAACAAGTACTACCAGTGCTTTTAGCCCTTTGATTTTAATATCATTCCAAAACAGATTTATTCAGCATGATAAGGATTAAAATCGAAGCTGAACTTCCTGTCGGAGTCCAGAGGCGTTGGTCAAAGGAATAGGTGGGCTGGCCCAGCAATTGGTCAATTGTAGGAAAATTCGTTATAAGAGAAAACATCGTTGACACAGAATGATCTATTAGCATTTTTTTTTTCTAGACATATCCTTCGTAACTAATCGAATTATATTTAATAAAAAATATCCCTAGGTTATTTGAACATTACATCACGCTCCGCGTTGATAAAACTTATTTATGCATAATGTTTTCAACAGACCAATAATGCATGCCTGGTTTTTCTCTTTATTATTTAATATTGCCCGGGTAATTGAATTGTCTGCAACTCCATCCAGGTCTTATAGAATCTAGACGGAACAAATTGTCATTTCTCCTTTAGGACTAAAAAACATCATAAACCTTGATTTCAAATGCTATAACAGACGATCCCGGCTAGATCAGCCGGCCACGTGCTAAGCTCTCAACCCTGGAGTCGTGAGTTCGATCCGCAGCTTGGCTGACATTTTTTCCTATATTTGACAAAAGTCATGCATCAATGGGCAAATGATGAGGTAGTGTGGCTTAGTTAAATGGGGAAATGGTGTCTCGGATCTAATGTTGAGTTCTAAAGCCACGAAAGTCATGGTCGAATCACTAGCATCCTCAGATTGTTGAAACTTACGTCTTTAAATCATGACCAAAGCAAACCGGACGCCTTGTCGGTATTCGAGCGGATAGATTTCCTAAATATCAGTTTAAGCATTGGAGTATTTCAAGAGCGCGGATCTTTTGTTAAAAAGTGCCATAATATTGTCATTGAATATTTCATAGAAATCTTAGATTAATGTTATGTCACCATAAGCCTGTTAAACAAAACTTGCAACAATTTTTTGAAGAGATTAAAAATTCTTTATGATGATAACAGAAAAATTATTTTGAATATTTGGCCATTAGAATTCATTTCTTTTCCAAAGTATCTTCTCATATTTAGTGGGGTTGGTGATGTGTTCAGATCATTTGGTCGTTTGTCAAGAACCAATCGAAATTTGAAAGTCTTATCATTTAATAGTCATAAGATTATCTTATAGTATTACATGTAAAGACCGAGATTCGACAAGTCATCTAAGATACTTTCTCTAGTGATCCTCTGAATACATTCTATTAAAACTAACTAGTCTTCATGCAATTGCGTGCGGGCAAAATCGGACACGATAGAAAAAAATCTGTATCTGTCAGCGTCAAATACGGTACCATATAAGGTAGAGTTAAATTACGTCATTTAAGAATTTACGTTATAAGAAACGGACATTAGATTAAGAAAATGATGATTTTGAAACAAATTTATCTTAAACCTGTAAGATTTGTAGTTAAACATGGAATACTCTTTTGTAGTATTGATCCGAACCTTTTATTTGATGTTCTCTGTGTAGGAACATTTCACTTGACCATCGGTCTCATTAAATATAAGATTGTTCCATTGCAGCTTGAATCAAACATGAAATTCCCTATGAGTATTCATACATTTATTCCTCAGATCCAAGAATACAGAACCGGAGCTACCAAACAGAATATGGAGGTCACACACATCCGAGAGGAGAACAAGAAGTTGACAAAACAAATGTCAGACCTTCGCGGCAAGCTCGCCGACCTCGAGGCCAGAGTAGGTCCCCTTGCTTATTTATTCCCCTTTAGTGACAGCTATTTGATTGCCGTATGGTGAAACAATTCGACAATTCGTTTCGAAATGGCTAATGGCAGATGAATAAATGAATAAATCCTAAATAATGAAATATATATTTAGAGCTTGATTTAATTTTTGTTACCTAGTTACTAAGGCATCGGAAATCTTTGGAAATTATCAATCAAACCGCGTAAACTTAAATCCCGATCCTGTTTTTTTTTGTCAATATTCAATGTTCTCTTCGATTGTACCAATGATTTTCGATTCTCCTTTGAAATGATGTGAAATAGACGAAAAACTATTTTTTATACATTTTCAGAATGCCCAGCTTGAAAAACAATACCAGGACGCTCTAAGAGAACTCGAAACCAAGGAGACAGATCACATGATGGAGACCACACAATTGAAAGAAGAGATTATTAAATTACGAGCTGAGATGGAAGGCATCCTGACTGAGCTCCAGACCCTGATGGACGCCAAACTGTCCCTGGAACTCGAAATCGCTGCCTACAGGAAACTGTTGGAAGGAGAAGAGAACAGGTCGGTGAAGAAAACATCCTTTGGCTTTGGGGTGATTGATGATAAAACACCAGAAAAAGAAAACCCTAAAGAAAAGCCTAAGGATGCATCCGAAACTAACAAGGACAAGGAAGAGAAATAAGTCCTTCTTTTAGTCTAGTCTATTTATTTAATAATTATTCATGATAATACTATGTCTTGTCAATTCATAAGTGTGCTTAAAACTGCGTTTGCCATATTATTGTCTCTTTGCAAAATGATTTCCATAAAGTACATGAAAATGAATCCACAAGGTCTAGATGATGGTTATGGTACTTATTCTGTTTGAAAGCATGCATATTTGATATTATCATTGAATGCATGCGTATTGCATATCCAACACGTTTCAAATGTAACAGAAAGACTCAGTTTAAACAGCAATAACATTATTTTACTTGAGAGCTTGTTCAATATTTATATGCTGAAGGTAACTGTTACGTGCATGAAAGATTGAATGGAACGAGAAATGATGCATTAAAGAAAATGAAGCAATTTGAATATGTTCACTATCGGAAGACCTAAAAATGTATATTAGAGCGATGTCTTCATCGCGATAAACAAAGTTCTTTTTGAGTAAGTAAAAGTCAACTTTAGAAAATCATATTAACTGCATCTTTTATTAACAAAGTACCTCTTTGTCTTGAAATTTGATTAGTTCGGCGAAGATAACTGTACATGATTCTGCTTGCCGGCTAAGTCCACTACAGTTTTAACATGTACTTACAATTTCGCTTCGTCAAAACATTATTTGCTTTTAAAACCATTGTAAGTACTTGTTCTAACAGAAAAATTCTGTAACAAATTCAAGTAGAATTTAGAGTCGCATTCTATGGAAAAAACAACACACCTGTAAACAACAACAACAACAGATTTTAACGGCTTACATATTTTATTTAAAGAACGTATATAGTTTTTGCCGTTTGACTTCTGAAATATTAAAGCCTGTGAACACAGATTAGAATGGTGAAAGAAGGCTAGGTTTTGGCAAATAAGAATTCTAAAAAATTAATATCAAAGCGTCAAACCATAGTTCTGTTGCTTTTTTACCGGTGTATTGAGCTCTTTTCTAAAACAGTGGATGCGACCTAAAAGTATGGTATTACTTATTCATAGCCGGTTCTTTTCACAAATTATGGGTATTCATTTTTCAGATAGCCGATTTTGTGTCCTAACAATAACAAAATACCCGGATTGATTCGATTTTCACCCTCCGAGTTCAAATATAATGGAACTTCTTTTAAACAGCAACTCTAAATATCTAAATGGATAGATAGCACTTCGTAACATTTTAAATGATATTTTGTGCTTCCTATAAACTCTACCATTGGCTTATTTCATCATGCAAATCACAACTAATCAAATCATAACAAACTTCATTATCAGACTCGTCAAATATAACCAATGAAATAGAGCCACTGACTTTTTTTTTACGCGTTTGATAAATGAAATAATTTATGAAAAGAGTTCGATAGAAGTTTGAGACACTTTCAGTGAATTGTGTGGAAATAATGCCAATAGTGAAGAAGAGAAGTTGTAAAATTTGGTTCATCTGCATAGTTGGTGAATGCAAGCATTGGATATATTTTAGTTATTTTTAGATGAGAAGATGGGATTATCCTTATAGGAATTAACATATTAGTTGCCTATTCAGTACTAAACAAATTTTCATAGGTGGAATATGGATTGCATTTTATGCTTGCACTTTGAGCTTATTTATCGACAAACTACAAAATCCTAGATACAAA
Organism: Fragum fragum; assembly: GCA_946902895.1. Taxonomy (NCBI): domain Eukaryota; kingdom Metazoa; phylum Mollusca; class Bivalvia; order Cardiida; family Cardiidae; genus Fragum; species Fragum fragum. The sequence goes on from OX336380.1 coordinate 27,309,675, forward strand.
TTTTGAGATGCTGCTTTTAAGACATTTCGTTAATTTGGCGAGAGTAAATGGTATAACAGGAACACATTTTCTGGCACAAGTGTGTTGGGATTGGATTTTTCTAAAGTTTTTAAACTCATTTGGCTTATTCAGATTAGAGGGAGTAACGATAAGCTCAAGTTGATATTTCTCTACAAAATCCTATATTGTGGGTACCCAATTTGTTCCAAAAATACGGGATTTTGTGAAGTTTTGATATTTCTCTTTTTTCAATTAAATCTGAATTCCCCCTCTAACTGTAAATATGATAAAGATAAAGGGAAGCCTTGACTTTCAACTATTGTTTTTGACAAGAAAAAATATATTGATCTCGGTATTTTGCTGCATTCAATGTGATATCAATGTTTTATATCTTTCTTGTTCAGTCTCAATTATTACCCTTAAAATCTTTCAAAGACACATTTAAGGGATCACGTGTGTTGTTTATAAATGTTTTCATTGTTTCAATATTTTACAGCAGTGCTGGCCAATCACATGTTTATACGTGTTTTCATTTTCATTGTGAATCTGTCAGTGAGCACTTTTTCTGGTGAACATTTTTTATTACAATATTTCTTGTAATAGAGACTACTCATGCGACGACCAAAATACGGTCGTTTAAAAGAATGGCCGATTGAAACGCATTTTAGTAAAATATATGAGAAATTGATTCGATTGAATCCATGAATGGTAACAGAGTCCTTGCTAAATCTTATGTTGTTGGGACTCCTTAGAATCGTCTCACTGAGTTTCAACGACGTTGGATTTAGGCATGATATATGTTTAGCAAACAAAATGGCAGTTTTATGAGAGATTTCGTATTTAAAAAGGGGAGTTCGATTGTGGTCGCTTAATGGAAGAGGTCGTTTAATGCATGTTGTGGCTCAAGCAAAATCGACTGTTTTATATTTTAGTCGATTTCCAAATTTAATTGTAATGTCTTTAATTGGATTATACAGATAGCCTAATTTAACGTGAAAATCCAGGCGACTCATTTGGGGTCAATTGAAACATTATGCATTAATTTTTATCTTGCAAAGGATAGATTAACATCTGAACGATTATTATATGAAATGAAGATAAAGTCGAATTGCACAAAAAATGGACGAGACAAAGTGGTCACTTTTTGTAATCAATAGTCACGTTGTTCGTATCATTATAAAAAGAATAAAATATACATTCTTCATTTCTTTTATACTTTCATCCCTTAATGCCACTGTCGCCCATCCAAAATAAAATTTCGCGTGTAAAGGTACCTCGTCAGTGCTATAAAATCATATAATCAATTAACACAAATTACGAAACCAAATCAGCCTCATATGTCATAAGCCATTTATCATACATATGTCTAGTTTGTTAGTAACTGAAATAATACTAATTTGCGAAAGATAAGACATTCTGTTGACAGGGTGGACTGGAGATCGAGAGCAAGCCTTATCATGTACAGAGATGCTTTTAAACCAAGGTCCGATCGTACTGAACAAGAAAGCACCAGAGTAAAAGAACCTGAAAATCTTATAGAGGCTAAAACCGATAAGACTGTCTCTCGACAGCCAGACCAGCGTGAACCAAGTCCAGATACAGATGCTGCAAGTTCCATCACGATGTCTGATAATGAAATGTCTCAAAAAGGTGATGAAGGTGATTTAGAACTTGAAGAACAATCTTCTGGTGATAAGGGTTTAGACGCACAAGGGGCTAGGTCTGAGACAGTAGGGGATTTAGATAATTCTGGTGTTGGTACGGTGAACGGATCAGTAGAGTCAGTAAAATCTCCTGTCCATGAACATGTTGTTAAGGTTAAAGAAGAAATTCAAAAACTAGAAACACAAAAGGCTGCACTCGATGAAATTGATAGTAAAGAAAATGGACATATAAACGTGTCCGAATCATTAGTGAATGATGAAAAATTAACCAAAGATGAGTCGGAGAATAAAATTGAATTGGAAAAACCAGTAACAAGCCCTGTGGATGAAATCATTGAATTGAAAACCGCAGCAGTTGTTGAAAGCGGTATCGATAAATACACTAAAACCGAGGATGCTGAAACTTTTTCATCAACTGCAATCGATGATAAAGCAGAGTCATCAGAAGACGCATCTAAAAGTGAGTTAAAAGATAACGACACCGTTGAAAAAGAAGAATCCGAGGTATCTGAACAAAATATTATAGTTGAAAAGATAGATCACGATCAGAAAATAACGGATGACGATGGTAATATTTCAGAAATGGAGCAAAGAAATCAAATAAACAATTTAGAAGTTGTTGAAAAACAAGCTATCTCGGAATCCAAACAAGAAGTTTTACTAGATACAATAACGCCAACAAAGGATGACGGCAATAGCAAAGTAACCGGTGAAAAATCAAACATTTTAACCAGCGAAAGTCAAATTCAAATCACCAGCTCAGATATTGATGAAAAACAATCCATTTCGGAATCCAAACAAGGTGAAATACCAGAAAAGATAACACCAACAAACGAAGGGCCTGATCAGGATGAAAAAGTGACAGACGAGAAAACTGACAAAGGAGAAAATTCAGATAAAATTCAGGTAAATGATATAGATATCGACCAAAAACAAGTTTTAGCTGAATCCGAACCAGATGTATTACCAGAAGAGAAAACAGAAAAAGATGATAAATTTGACAAGAATATTGCAGACGAAAAGACCAATAATTTAGAAAAATACGATGCAAGTCAAATAATAAATTCAGACATAAGTGAAAGGTCCGTTATTGTGGAATCCGAACAAGATATTGTATCAGAAAAAATAGAATCATCAAAGGATGACATAGAACAGGGAGGTGTTTTAAAAGTTATAGATGACATTGATTCAAAATCTGAAAGTCAATTAAAACCATCCCTAGATGAACAAATCAATGCACCTTCTGATACGGACTATAAAGCAGTCGATGATAAAACGCTTAAAACGGAAGCCTTTTCAACAGATACTTCTGAAAACGTCGAAGATAAATTAAATGTAGACAGCGATCATTTTAATGATTATATCAATTTGAATGGAGAGAAACCTTCAACTTCATTAAGTGAAACTCAAGTAGTAGTAACTGATAGGAAAGAGAGTGTAAAATCATTTTCTGATGAGAAGACTTCGGCTGAATCATCTGTTCTCTCTGAAACTACTGTTAGTGTTAGAGATATTAAATCCGAAGAGATGCTAACGGGGGCTGATGCACAGCAACAAATATTTGATCCCAATGCACAATCTACTGAATCTGAAATAGTCGAAATTTGTGATATGAAACAAATTGAACAAACAGAGGCTAAGGAAGAAAAGTATGAATCTTTAACTAATGAGGAATTTGATCGCGATTTAAAAACGATTGAAGACAAATCTAAAGATCAAATTTTAAAAGAAAGTATTACAAACGATACTCAATCTGGTATTTTACATGTGGGGAAAGAAGAAGAGAAAATAAAGCCACTTGAGGCTAAGATAGAGAAAATTGAAATCGATTCTGCCTCGGACAGTAAAAAAACTGCAACCGAATCCGAAGCTATTGACAAAGAAAAAGAAATGAAAAATAAATCTACAGATAATCACTTGGACATTGAAATTGGAAGTAATAAATCTTTAACTATAATTACGACTGATAAAAGTACTACAGAGGAAGCCGAGGAAATTGTTAAATTGGAAGAAAAGGCAGAATCAAAAGTAGGTACGTACGATGACGTAAAAATGATATCAGAATCAAGTCCCAAAGAGGGTAGGGAACAAGTGAAAGAAGAGGAGTGTACCGATACTATTCAAAAACCCGAGATAGACACCACAGAACAGAAAAATCTTTCTGAGATAAGTGCAAGCTCTTCAACAGTTACAACTTTATTGGATGACCGTGAAATAAACGTGTCATCAATTAGTCAAAAGAGTGAGAGCAAAATTGAGAGTGCTAAATCGGAGACTACTAAAGAGTCAATTTCATCAAGAAGTGAAATGTCTGAGACTGTAATAGAACAGGCTAAGTCAGTAAAAACCGAGGTTGTAACTGAAAAAACTGCTGTCTCAGACAAGACCGGAACAAAAATAGAATTGACAGAAAAGACTGAGGACAAAATTCTTGAAAGTGTTGTTCAGTCAAAAATGATTGAAAAATCGCAAGATTCTGCTCGATTAGAAATGTCGCCTACCAAAGAATTACCCGAGTCTTTCCCAGAGGTACAAAAGGAAGAATCACAGCATTTATCTACCACATTTGAAGTAAAGAAAACAGTTATATCGAGTAAAGAATTGCCCGAATCTGACAAATCACCCACCGCTACAGCTTTGCCAGAGTCACACAGTTCTGAACAAATAGAAGACGACAAGACCCCTGATGAAGAGGAACCAAATGTGAGTAGTAACTTAAAATTATCTTTGGACCCTTCCGATGTAAAAGAGAAAAGTCCAGATCGTACAAAAATCGAAGAGAGTTTGACGGTGTCAAGCACCGCAGATGTACAGCCTGTAGAGTCAACGTCAAAAAGTGAAGCTTTAAATAGTGACATTAAATCAGAACATCAAACTGTAGAAGACTATGTAGGCGAAAATAAGAAAATTGTCGATGAAAGTGAAAAAGACATTGTAAAACAAACCCTTCATAGCAAAGAAAGTGATATCATGACTCAGTCATTTATTTCTGAAAATGGACTTTTAACAAATGGCGATATGAAAGAGGATGACTACAAAACAACCTTGAATGAAGGAACACCCGATGAAATTGAAAAATCAATTTCTAAAGAAGAAGAAGCAAAGACCAAAGATGAGATTGTTGATAATGTTGGTGTTCCAGACAGACCATCTGAACCAGTAGAGAGACATGACGCAGTTTTACAAGAAAAGATTGAGAGTTTACTGCTGAATGGGCAGGGTATGTTGAAGCTGTAAGAGGCGTTGCTGTTGTACAGATGTTGTGATTACCTTTGGCACGCATTCGCTGGCTGTATTATGTAGCATTTAAGTCTGTTCCGTTGTAACATTAAATATGTGTACGCTCTACTTTGGTTCATTTGAGTAGTTTTGATCATTTACTCACAATATATACAGTTTTTATACCTATGCAGTAACGCTTGTGATGGAATTTTTGTAGTAGATGGTTGTTATCTATAGTTGATTTTGTTATTGTTTCTTTTTGTTTCTTACTCTCTTTTTTAAATATCTTTCTATCTATTTCATTTTACCTTCCCTTTAAAAATTTCTCATTTCCTCTATCAATGGATAAATATCTCTTTCTCTTTGCCTCTTGCCGTCTACTAATTTTTGTTTTTCTCTCTCTTATTCTCTCTATCTTTCAATAACAATATAGGCATTTCCCTGCCTTCGCTACCCTTTTCTTAAAGAATCGTTTAATTTCAGAGCATGAAGTTACGATTTTCATATCAATAAATTTAGGTAAATTCTATTCAGAATTGTATAATTTTATTGGATGTTGTTTCGTATTATCATTTCTCGTGGGCTATCCCTTTATAATATTGGCATTATTGTATATGATAGATATAACAGTCTGCATGATGGAAGAATACATCAATACAAGAAATTATATATTTCTGATATTTCAGTGCCGACTCATGGAGGTGCGTTAAAGGTGTCGCTTATTCTTAACAATGTATCCCGCACCATAATAACAACGTAATGGGGCTTCTAATCTTCATCAAAATAGCCCAGAACTGAGTAGAGTAGAACCAAATTTATATCCCCCGATATAAACACATAAATTAAGAAATTACATCTATCTCAAATCGCGACAAGCAGTTTTTTTTATTGCATTTATGTACTTATGTATTTCTTTTTTCATTTTCAAGTCATACAGAGATGTTCAATTTTTTCAGAGACTATTCCCAGATTTGCCAATTGTAAGAGATTCGTTGATAATATCTTAATTTAAATCTTTATAATATTGCATGAATATACAAAGAGTATTTAAAGTCTATCTTTAGGCCTCCCTTCGTTTTCATTAGAATGCAAACTACTTTTAATAAAATTTCCATTCAAATATATCTTTGATAAAAGTAATTCTGTACATAAAATCGTTATATCTAAAGGATCAAAACAGGATAATAGATATTGATTTGCTGATTGCTTACACACCAAATTTTCAAAAAATGAAAGCGTTCCAAAGGATTTAATTTGTAATTTCTTACTTTAAGTGTTGTCTTAAAGCCTTCAAAAAGGGTTAAAGCAATAGAGGTCTTCTTGTCTAGAATTATTCATTTATACTATACCAAATTTCTATCGATTAGCTCGGCTAAATCTACCGGGGTTTTGTTTTGGTTTCGGTTTGGTATTTTTATCTATTGCAATAACGGCTCTTTATTGTATTAAGAAGACAGGAGAAAACGCTGGTTTCCCAGATTTTTCTAAGTAATCCATAATAGTTGCCCTTTGCTAAAAATTGCAACTTGTTGTCGATGTACGAAAGATCAATATTTTCGAACTGTATTCAAAGTATAAAACGTGTTATCTTTTTCCGAATTGTTTTCTTCTTCCGAATTGTTTTCTTTTATTTCAAAGAGTGGGTTGTCTTTTCCGTCTACAGATATTCAACCTTTATTATCATTATCATTATTTTTTATCTAATTTATTTACTTATTCATTTTTCCAGTAATTTTTATTATGTTTAAAAAGATAATGTCTTTTCAATGATATGTGCTTTTCAATCATATATAGATTCTCAAGTTTCAACATCCTTGGTATTCTGATAGAAGTTTGATTAAGTATTTTATTGTCCTTTTCGGGTTTCTTTTATCATAACTGATTTTATATATAAAAAAAGGTGAATTTCCTAATTTCTCGGTGTTTTTAATGCATTTTTAAAGAAAAAGACAATACTTTTATTTTAAGTGCATAAAAATAAGCTACGTTATAATTCACAGATTCGCAATGATACAGGACAAAGTTTGTCTGAAATTATATAAATTAATATTGACATTTTAAACCTAATGTTCATTGTATTGCGTTCCTTTATAAAATGCTTTTATTTTAGGTAAATAGTATAACTTTTTATTAAGATGTGAAATTAATGATTTTTTTTTAATTGGACTTAACTATTTTATCTTGATGATGAAAGATAAATTAAAGATAAAATGTACACGAAATCACATATCGCAGACTTCTGTATTTAACAAAATTAATCAAATTTATTTCTTTAAGAAATGGTACCTTAACATTCTATGAAGACCTTTATTGCCTTATAAAAATGGTTACATGGGTTTGATTTGAAAAACGATAAAACAATTTACTCGTTAGTTTTAGTACCATAAGATGCACTAAGAACAGATGACGTGCGTATTCTTCGAAAGGGTTTATGAAAAAGTCCAGTTAGTAGGAACATAAGATGTTCTATTTAGTTAAATACTATTCTCATTACCCACTTCCAAATCTGACATATTTTCTTTTTAGTCTTTCTTTTCATAATGAATTTCTGTTTCTTTCAGTTGCTTCTCTAGCTTAACAGTTTAACTTACCATTTTCGCACTTTAACGGTCATTTGAAATTTAACTTGTATTGCATGACAACACAGCACATCTGTAACATTCCTTTTTGCAAAATCTTATATCAGCTACTGGTAACGACTCCTTTTTCAGGACTGGAATTAATACAAAAGCGGTATTAACCCATTACCACACGAAAAGTATTTAGACTGGTCGAAATTCGAATATGTTGCAACATTTTTTAGTAAATGAATGTTAGATATTGTGTAAAATGAAGAAATTGTTTCAAATAGTTTCTCCGTTTCCACAATGTTTCCGAAGCTTTTCCCCGTGTGGCTTAAAGGTAGAGCGTGGGAATGGATTAAACACATGCTTCCTCATGATAATATTGAATGGATCAGAACTGTTTAATTTTGCTAAAAAAATGAGCACTACATTTTATGAAGACGAAATTTAATTTTTACGATAATGACTGTTTTCCCTTAATGCGTCTTAGTTAAGAATATACTTCACTTAATATTAGATATTAGATATCTCGGTAATTGACTTTACCATTTCTGTAGATATATAGAGTGGTGAAGGTTTTCCAGTACAATCTATAATGTTATTTTCAGTGATTGGAATCATATTTGTAATACATGTTTTGTACGAACTAACAAAATGATTTATTTACAACCGACGGAAAAGCTTACTTCGATCAATATGATTCATTCAATGCATGTGTTTTATGCTTTTCGTGTGCTTGTAAGTCTGTTGCAAATGCAACTTGTTAGTCTTGTTCGTTATCAAACCTTTAGCAATGTTGGAAAGTATACACGACATATATACCTATCTTCCGCATCAAAATGGGATGTAGTAATAAATTCACTATTTTCCAAGTCTTTGGATTGTAGCAGACTTCTTTTACATTAATTAACGGCGTTAAATTTGAGTAAATATATGATTCGTTATCAAGGAAAACTTGCTTAAAAAACGTAACTTGGAAACTCCAATGTCTTGATGATGTCACAACTGTCTGATTTTTGCCCCGCCCTTAAGACAACTTTAAAATAATTGTAGAAATGAAGAAATTACCTATTGCAAGCAATTTTTATTATCCACAATGTTTTCCAAACCCAAAGTACAGATTTTAAATATTTTATTAACTTAAATTTGTCTTCTTAAGCTATTTTAAATTTAGACCTGTCTAAAATTGTCTGTCAAGTACAAAAAGCATTTAGCCTATTTTTGTTGTCAGTTTTGTTCCTTTGGCATGTTATTCTTTGAGTATACGTTTTGCTTGTATTTAATATTTTGTAAGTGTTGAAATCTTTAATTTGTACCCTTTGCGGCTTTATCAATACCTCTGAAATTAATTTAAAAGTATACAAACTGAAAGTGATTTTCTATATTTTTAGTTATGCGTAAGGTTCACAAGTATGAAAAAATAAACAAGACTTTTGGTGATACGTTCCGTTATTTCGTCTAGTAATAGAGCCTGTGACATAGCGTGTCTGCCATTTTCATTGCGCAATCTGTAGGATAGAGTGTTGTCCTCGTTAATGGGCAATCTATTATAATTTTTGTATTCCTATGTCACGTGAAAGTGTATATTACAATTATTTACAAAGTTATGTAGTCTATAGCTGGAATAAAGAGTCTCGTTTAAACAACAAAAATGTGCCTTTTCTATGTAACTTTATGTGTATAACTTTTGACATTGTGAGGATATCCTGAGAATGAAATATCAGATCTATATTTTAGATATCAATTTTTTTTAGAAAAGTAATTGCCGCATTTCGCAAACAATTTGCAAAGCAATTACATTTGATTTAAACTGAAACAATTCGACTGAAAGCAAAACCGGCTGAAACACTCAATACATAAACAAAAATTCCCGAAAAGACTGATTGGTGACTACCTTTGCTTTATTTCGTTGCGTATCTTTGCTCCATATTTCTGCGAATTATATATGAAATCATTTATTCATTTTTATTGACATTGATATACAAAAATTCCAAAGTCTGATCGGCTGTTTCCAATTTTATTTATTAATTTACTTTTTTCATTTTCATAGTATATTTCTATTTTCGTTTTGTTCTGATATTCAGTTTGCTTTTTGTATGTAGATGTGGTTGGCTTTATCATAATTTTATTATTTTTCCTTTGTTAACCCCTACAGAGTTGGTCTAAAGAAAGTAGTTGAACAAGTAGTCAATACACAAAGTCACGGGGGTGAAATGCTTTCCGAATTTGTCAGTGGTTATGAAAGCCGAGGCGGTGGGTATCTTTAAATAATTTATTCTTAATAATAGCTTTATCTATACGGATGTTATACATGGTTCAAGACCAGGCTTGCTTTTAACACCTACAGTGTGTGTTGACATGTACATATTACGATAGATTGCATGGACCTTGATGAATCGAACGTTACTTTCATCAAGTGGTTTTTGTTGTTGTTGTTGGCGAACTACAAATGATCAATACTGTTTTCATTTCAACGCCCAAGTGATTTATTCGAATTTACATTTTCTGTTCTGTCAAAAATTTGTTCATTCCAAATTAAATCTGTAAGGATTAAATGATTAGTTTGCTTGTAGTCAGCATATAGATATGCCTCTCGTATGCAATGCTTATATTTTATTGTAGCTTTTTTGTGACTATGAATATTTTTTACAGACAGACAACTTGTCGCATGCTTAGGCATGATAATAGCATTATTATTATTATGGAATGAGAACAGCAATAAGAAGAATTTTTTACTAAGTGGCCATTGATTGTGATGGATCCGATTATCCCTACCTCAAAGTTCGTCAACATTTCATTGTAATTAGTCATCAATGAGATATTTGCATTCAGAAAACCTAAGACATTATTGTTTACTTTGTCAGAGAGACAGTTTTTGAAAATATAAAAATACAGGCTGCATCACTCATTCGATTTGTTTACTTCCTTCCTTGACTCGATTTACATATTAACTTAGAGATTTTTCTAACGGGTCATTTCATTGGCCGTTTACTGCTTATATATTTTGCATGACTCTTTCCCTTTTTAGACGAGCAATCAGCATTGCGGCAACATGGTAATTTTGAATACTAACAAAACTTGATCTTAAAAGTGGTATTATATGTGTACATATGAATGCAATTAAGTCACACATATAATATTAGCTAGAAAGTTAGTGTACCACGCATTAGAAGAGCATTTTCTGTACAAAAATCACTTATATATTTGCTAAAGTTTATTCTGTTAATTCTTACTTTTGTCAAGGGTTCGATCCCCGGCGGCGGCACATATCCTTTCCGACATTTGTCTCTCACCTATGGGTGAATAATTGTTAACCTACGTGGGATAGCAGCTGAGGGCTAGGAAAGGATCTAATGGTAGTACTGGTATGAGATATACCAGGAATCTTTGGTTAGGTACTCCAGCCGCCTGGGGTATCTGGACGATTTTCAATGTAAAACATAGGGTGAAGTAAAAAACGCCTGTTTCTAATAGAAATCGAAGACACGAAATGACAAAATAATCTTGTACAAAATGTATGTCACCTAAACATTTTATCTGTCTGACTATTTTAGAGCAGTGCTATAGATTTTGATAAGGAAAGGAATTTCATAAAAAGAAAATACAATAGTTTGATAACAAATATCTTGAGTTATGTTATATACCTGCTTAGGATTAATTTTTCAATATTCTTTTATCATAGAAAATGTAATAGATGCAACTGCTCCAACAAGCAAACCTGGTATGACAAATTACGTAACAATTTCTTTTTTTGCTAATACCTTCCAAAGAAATCTTCACTAGTAGCATTTAGATTGTATCTAGTTTGATTAACTATCCTTGCTAATCCAATTTTATTGACAAGTAGTCAAGATTATGAGGCTTTTTTTTTCTCAAATTCTCGTGATATTTTCTAACAAAGATCTGCCTTACTTATATATTTCAACAGATGGTTTTGCCTGGACGAATGGGTTCAACATCTTTGCTTAGATTTGCACATTTACTAACAAATGATCCGTCTAAATAATATTTTATTTATTTCCCGTATTCGTTGGCGATGCAACTTATTGGCGCAAATCTGCTTTGATATAATTTATCGCTACATAACTTGCTTCTTTTCGCATTGAAAAAAAAATAGAATAAATGAAATTTAACCCGTTTCAATGTAATAATACACGTATTAACACTGTCGTTTTTAACTAACTATGATTTGTGATGACTATCTTAATATTTTTTATTTTGAATTAAAGTCGGTTCTGTGTATTATTTAAGCTATGTATTTTTGTATATGCGACAGTTAAAAAAAAGGTAACATAAATTCAGCTACAAACTGATTGATATCTAAACGATTTGAAAAGTTTTTTGTGTGTGTGTATTAAAAGTCGACCTTCAAAAATTCGAATTCGTGCGAAAACCATTTAAAAGGTTTATCGTTGCAGGTTTATTCCGATGATAAATAGTACTAAAGTTAGAATGTTCACGTATTACAAACAGCCTGAAAATCAAATGTTACCCTCAAACTTTTATAAGATGGCTCGGAAACGAGTATGCTTCGATGAAATAATCTCACACTAAAAGCAGTTGAAAAGCGGTCGTATAATAGATCCTAAACAGCTTTATGACAATGGAATTTGGTAAACCATGCTTGAAAATCGGAAACATAAAAACTACGACAGAAAGCAGATTCCTATCATATTTATTGTTCCTGGTTATTTCTGTGACAGTCAGTTCTTCAAACTAATATTAGATCTTTATTTTTCTTGTATATTAAAGACTCCCAGGTCAGCATGAAAATGATGAGAGGAGAAGTATCTGCTAAAACAACATACCAAAGGACATCAACCGGGCCAATTGCAATCTGCGAAGTGGAGCCACAAGCCAAATATATCACTTTAGAAAACACCTCATCTGGGCCAAATAGAAAGGTAAGCGTTACAATTTAAGCGATACGATCGTATTTGTTCAATACCAACATTGACAATGTGGGCAATATATGAACTTAAGGAAAGAAGGGGTATGTAACTCTGATCTACTTTTTCAATTTCGATCTATGTTTCATTTCATCTCTACCTTAATACTGTTTCATTACAAAAGGTCGCACTTGAGGAAGGAATTCAAATGGTTGGCTAATGAGTAACGTTCATCGCCCGTCTGTCTATCTCTGTCTAACTTCCTCCTAAACACGACAGTTTATTTTAAACTAACATTATTTATATGACCCTATGGTCATATATTTTTAAATTTTTTCAAAGAATTGAAATACAATTGGTATAAAGTATCAACTAGGTCAAAATTCAGGAAACCTCGTGTTTACTATAGATGTCAATTTTTGTTCAGTTATTTTCAGAACGTTTGTCTCGATTATACCATGTTAAATCTATGATGGGTCTGATTTGGTAAAAGAAAGTAGGTCACCGGGTAAAATATAAGTAATCTCTGCTTAATTTTCATATGTAAATTGTTAAGATTGCTCAGAATATGTAGCTAGGTCGCAATATCAAATCATAGAAAAAAAGTGCCATACTGAAAGGGTAAGAAAGTTTTCAAATTATAACATGACGATATCTAGGATTTATTCAAAAACATCAAGTTGTGTATTAAGAAATAAGTCGACGGCGGCATTCATTCTTTCCGACTATTTGTCTCTCACCAATGGGTCGATAAACGTAGACCTATGTGGGATAGCAGCTTGAGGCTAGGAAAGGATGTAATGGTAGTACTGTGTGAGAAATACCAGGATTCCATTCTTAGGTGCTCCTGCCACCGCGATATAACTGAAAGATAGTTGAAAGCGGCGTAAAACCCCATTCAAACAAACAAATTAAGAAATAAGTCACCAGATCAGCTCTAAGTAAATCTTTGTCAATGTAATAGTGGTTTCTAATGCGTTCATTCATGGTCAAAACTTTCATGACTGTTCGTCGCGTGGATATCTAGGTTAAGTAAAAGGAAATTAGTCAGACTGGGTCAAAATATATGTCGCTTAAGAAAAAATGAGTATGTCTTTGACAGTGCTCTACAGATCAGATTCTTATGATTCATTGCAAAGTTGAAAAAATTGTTAGGCCAGACAGACAAAATGGTATTTTTGGTCAAATTCCGGTGAAATAAAATGTTAATGTAATTAATATATTTCACAATTTTTGTCAATAATTGTTAAAACTAACCAGAAAATTGTCTTAATGATAGCTCAAATGCAAATTAGACAAGGCTTTATCAAAAAGTAGGTCACTAATTAAAACAAATATTGTTGTCGCTTTAGATTAATAAGTTTTGTCATCGTCAGACTTTTTTATAATGTTCATCAAATCGATATCTAGCTCAAGGTAAAACGTATATTTTTAAATGATGATGCTACTGAAAATGATAACATTGTGTTTAGGGAAAGAATCAACAGCCTGTGGTGAGACCAATATAATATTTGTTAAACCTTTGAATCATTAACACATCTTACTCGTTACTCATTGTAAGCGTTGCGTGTAGCATAAGTACAATAAGAGACATCAGCTTAACTTTTATAACGCGGTGAAGTATGACTTCCTGCTCTGAGGGATACATTTTATTTCACCTGTGGTGTGTCTTTGTGTAAGCCTGTCTTTTGGTCTGAATATCTGTCTTTATACATATCTTTAGGTTGTTCTATTCAATTGTTCTTAATTAACCCTATAAGAAACGAAATGAAATCTATTTTCGTCAAAATTCAATGTTTCTCTGAGCTCGAAGTCAAAATTCCATAACCTGATTCTTACCAGAGTAAAATATCTAAGCAAAGGATGCTTTTGTAAGTAAATTCACAGTCGTTTTCAGTTTAAAGCGGCTCTTGAACAGTTTTTCATGAAAATTTGATAAACGAAAATATTACGCTAATCCCACAACTAATATTCTTTCTTCGTGTACAATCAACTAAATTCACTATAGACTTGATGTGATGTGAAATGTTCCCTATGCCCTAACATCGAAATTTATCGCAGAAGGTCATTGATCTTCAGGTAATATCGATAACGCCTGAATTGCTGGCGAAGGCTAATGACATAATTTTTACGTCACAGAAACCGCAAATGAGGCAATTTATTTCTTCATTTTCAAAAAGCAATAAGCAGTCAATTTCATAATAAATCAGCTTAATCAGCTTCTGTCAATTGTCTGAAAGTATTACATTTAGAAATTTGAATGCGGAGAGCCGAGCTTTTTTCAAAATGTGTGCTTTAATCCAGCTATCTTTACTTGCAAACAAGATGTGTTTGTGAAAAACCATGCAACCGAAGCAGGAATTCTTTAGAAATGAGTGGGTTTTTTTATTTTTATTTTTTTGTTTTAGGGTAAAGGGTTAAAAATTTTACCTTGACCTTGATGAAAGGACCTTCCCCAGTTGCGCCTTGTTGAGACCTATCTACACACCAAATATTAGCTTTGTAACTTAATTAGGTATGAAGTTATAGGAAAATGTTTAGTTTGCAGGTTAAGTTTTTGAGTAACATTTAGGGAAAAGGGTTAAAAATTTTACCTTGACCTTGATGAAATGACCTTCCCCAGTTGCGCCTTGTTGAGACCTACCAAACATCAGCATTGTAACTTAATTAGGGATGAAATTATAGGAAAATGTTTAGTTGGCAGCTTAATTTTTTGAGTAACGTTTAAGGGGAAAGGGTTATAATCTTGACCTTGACCTTGATGAATGACCTTCCCCAGTTGCGCCTGTTGAGACCTATCTACATACCAAATATAAGCATTGTTACTTAGTCATGCAGACAGACGGACAGACAGACAGACAGACGGACACCGGTAAAACAATATGCCCCCGCATCGATATTTCTTTTTCAAAAATCCAAGATCTCAATTTAAGGTTATAAATTATTTATTAAGTTTTGATACTTCATGCGACTATACTATGGTGAATACAAAAATTTTTGGTTTAAACGGTATTTAGTTTTTTGTTGTTGTTGTTGTTTTATAACTCATCTAGCAGCCGCTGTCATAGCGCAGTCGGTAGCGTATCAGACCCTAATCTTCAATAAAGGGGAGTCATGGGTTCGATCCCCGGCAGCGGCAAATATTCTTTCAGACACTTGTATCTCACCAATGGGTATACCGTAATTATATCGTAAACCTAAGTGGGAAAGCAGCTTGAGGCTAGGAAATGATGTAGTGGTAGCACTGGTGTTAGAAATACCAGGAATCCATTGTTAGGTGCTCCACCCGCCGCGATATGACTGAAATACTATTAAAACGACGTTAAACTCTTTAGCGCATCCAATTAAAGACTCCTACCGAATCATTTAGCAAAATATACATATAGGCAAATGAGTTTCCACAAGACTTTCTACCTCTAACAAGTCATAAAAACTAAGGGGAGTATTTAGAAAACCTGTTAGGGCTTTGCAAGGTTTGGTAAGAAAAGAGTTCATTTTTTATTTAAAAAAATCGAGAGGGAAACGTGACTATCAATCGAGATGCGCTATATTTTAAATTTTGCATACTGACATAGAAAAAAAATATTGTATAGCATAGATTCTCAAGACTAATATTTAGGTAATAGTAATGGTCAGTTTTTCTTTATCCTTTCTTCTAACAAGCGCGTATGTGGCTTCTGTCTTAACATTTTACACTTCTAATACAAATGCCTTCAAAAATCCAACTAATAATACTTTTTCTCTTCCTAAAATAATAATTGATATAAATGAACATTTGTGTCACATTCGTTTATAATTATAAGAGCATTTTAATTAATTATATGCATGTATAGAATTCATTCACACGTAAATCAGTCTTGTGAATCACCTGTTCGATAGAAACGGATTCAATTGTAATACTAGCAGTTACTTCTACCCTTTTATTCTTGTTGACTCTTTTGTGGTTTTCAAAATTTGCGTATGGAATAATTTATAAACAAACATACATTTCCATAAAGGAGCATGATGTGTGCAGCTAATAAACAACGGGCCTACTAACCAAGCGGTTAAATATTCACTACAATGTGGCTTGTGTTTGTTTATGCTTTAAGGTTGGCTAGTTAAAAGATGATTTACACCGTAAGCACATGAGTTTATCTAACACAAATGTTGTCGCAACTACATCCTTAGCCAAGCTAAGTACTTCGTGCTTATAGTATTGCAAGGATAGATAATCTATTTTTTTTTTTTTTTTTTTTTTTTTTTTTTTTTTCATATTTGGTATCACATGGTCTTTCACGAAGTTTTACGTGATATTTACGTGGACATCTTGGGATTTATGATTTTGATTAGCGAAGATTTACAAACAAATACATCTGGAAGTTTCACAGCCACTTTCAATACAAATTAATCATACGAAGAACAAGCTCCACCTCCTATCATGAACAACAATAAAAAATTAAACATTACATAACCTTGTCCTCCATCAGCGAGATAAATGTCAAATAAATATTGTGCTGATTTTTAAATTGTGATTTTTAAATTGTAATACCAATAAAAAAAGTTCATTTAAAATCGGAATGGTACATTTAAATAACTCAAAATAAATATTTCCTACCTTACCAATTAACTTTACTTTATAAACTTGGTCTAGTAAATGTTATTCTTTTTGTGATTTAAAATGAATAAATCAACAAAAAATATACAATACGATTGCCTTTTTCGAAATAAAAATACATATTAAGTGCTTTGTTTTCCAAAAGAGCATGTGGAGATGACATCGGGTCTGAAAAAAGGTTCCTAGTACACTCTATAATAATGGGTCACAAGTAGCGGCGAAAATGATGAAATCAAAAAAAGCGGTATACTGTATCAATAAAATTTATATCAACACCTTTCTTTTATGATAGAACTTTCTTAAACAGTTGTTCTTCCCTTTAAATGAAAGCAATGTTCCGATAGCTTTGCGCTGAATTTGCTTACGGTAAAACGGAAAAAACCAGCAATTATATAAAGATCTATAATAGCTAAATCATTATCAGGAGGATATTTAGTAGAGATGCCAATTTTTACGAGAATATAAAAATAAATTCGATACTTCTGTGTTGCAAGGCATTTTTTGTGTGTTGTTTTTGTTTGTTGTTTTGTTTCTTCTGGTTATCATAAAAGGAACTTTTAAAAAAAACTATAAAGTAGATATTGTATGGTATAAAATAGTTATTATCTCATCTATTTTCACGACTAAATACCGATAAAGAAACAATTACACTTTTTATTCACCTAATTAATTATCGTCACTTTTATTTTCAGGATGTAAACTTAGATGGCTGGAAATTGAGAAGGGAAGTCGACGGTGATAAGGCTTACTGCTATAACTTTAGAAATTTCACCCTTAAACCTGGAAAGAAAGTCAAAGTAAGTTAAGGGTGTTATATTATATTAAAGGAATTACCGTTAAATATTTTACCATTTAACTTAATTACTAAACAGACAATGACACTAAAAGACGCATGTCAGTTAAAGCAACATTTGAGAGTCACTTTCTGCGGTAAAATTCCTATCAGAAATACTGGTGGATCGCTGCTGTCAACCTAAAATCTACTTACTAATCATATCATTCATTTAAACTAAAACAGACAACACCGACTTTTTGTTTAGCATTTATGTTGGTTTCTCAGCTAAAACGACGTAGCTACAACTTATTCAAACATCCACGTTGGACGTCAGCGTACGGATCAAGTGATCCTTATATCCTGGTAATTATGAATACATCGATACATCGAAGAAAAAGTATTTCTTTGAAATAGAGTAAACTCGATTTGTTGCTTTGCAAAAAAAGTTTCAAAAAAAAGAAAGATATCCTCAGTACTAAATCAATTGATGTCTATGTTTTAGCGAGAAACAATAATGAAATGTCATGGGTTCGATCCCCGGCGGCGGCACATTATCTTTCCGAGATTTGTCTCTCACCAATGGGTGGATAATCGTAAACCTAAGTGGGATATCAGCTGAAGGCTAGAAAGGATGTAGTGGTAGTACTGATGTACCATAATCCATTGTTAGGTGCCCCAGCCGCCGCGATATGACTGAAATACTGTTGAAAGTGGCGTTAAACCAATTCAATCAGCGAGAAAGCAGGAACCAGCTGTTCGTCAGTAATAAACCGCTTAAAAACACATAACAAACTATTACTTTATTGTAGATCATGGCACGTGGTAGCGCATCCGAGGCTGGATTAAATGATCTAGTTTTCCGTGAAGAGAACACGTGGGGTGTTGGACAACAGGTTACAACAAGACTCATCAATGAAAAAGACGAGGTGGGTAGTTGTCTGAAAACTGGATGCAAGATAATGAATATGAAAAAATAAAAACATGACTAAAACTACTAATACTAAATTATCTAAGATAATCGTTAGGCCACGTGTGTAATGTAAGTTTGAAAAGACACAAAACTAACTTTACAAACATTATAAATAATTGAAGTGGTCAATTTTTGTTAAAAAATGAACGTTTGCCTGTTCCGTGAATAGCACATTATAAACATGATCTATTTGATTATTTAACTTTTGTGTCTTAATACGATATTTCTTTACCTTTTTGCCCACATAAGTGGATTATATATTGTATAACATCATAATTTCACCATCGAATTACCACTATCATAATGACGTCATTGCAATTAAATTAAATCGTAAATAACGCCATCAATTTTCGCTTCTCCAATAGATGCCGTTACATTAAGGAAGAGAGAATCATTTAAAAAGTTTTGGTAGTAAATAGATGTGATATTCATTTTCATTTTTATTTCTTTTATTACTTGCATATAACTTATCATTTTAGAATTGATAAAACTCGACAGAGCCTCGTTTATCACATTTAGAGGGACTCGTCAGTTAAAAGAAATAATCAGTGAATACTCATGTAAATATTCTTTTTGGAATACATGACCATATGATCTAAATGTACCCTACATACATTTTACGCGTTGAAATAAAAAACTCTCCCTTTATCTCGTGAACCGATCTCCGTCTTCTTTTTCAGGAGAAAGCAAGCCACATCCAAAGAACAAACTACAACTAGATAAGCATTCAAATTGATCAAAGATGCCATAAACTTGTAGTGACGAACATATTTTAGATGAAACAACGGATTGGCGATTACCTGTTAAGGATTTAATATCCAGCAATGATTCAGCAAATTAAAAAACGTTCAAATTCGTCGTTCCTTCAAAATCAACTCGCACATACAGGATGTTACTACAACTGTGGATCGATATCGATTGCTTGGAAACCACTCCGATAATGTCAAATCTAATTTGGAAAAAAAATAGAACGACGTTTGGAAACTGGGCCTCTTGATAAATACCGGATCTAATACGCCGCCCATGACTTTGTCTACATTTAAAGTAATCAAAAGTAGTTTATCTAAGTAGCAATTTTCTGCGTCAAATGAAGTAAATTTACCTCGGACTGTGTCCGAACCTAGTTATGATAACGGAGAGGTAGAATTAAAAGTTCGTCGAACCGGAAAATGAAGATACTGTTTGTATATATCGTCAGCACCATAACGGGGGTTAATGATTTTAAAATGAACATTTTGATAGGTTTTATAGCACTGACCTAATGAGATTAATTCATTAACATACCTATAGTCAAAATTAATGGGATTTCATGCTTGTACAAAAAATGTTATGTATGTCTTTTCGATTAGACATTTAAGTCTTAAAGAAAAGGAATACTCCTTTTCATCTTTCCCAATTTATTATACATAAGTAAGCATTCAGACTTGCTTTACAAGCACTTCCTATCTGTATTCCGATTTTACAGAATGACCAGTCGTACGTTTTTGTGCGTTTTTTTCTATCTTTGATCTTTCATCCACTTTTAGTCTAACATCTCTTTTAAAATTGTTCATATTTTCCTTCCCGATTTAATCGTCATATCAAAATCTTAGCGTCCATTGCTTAGATAGATTGCCTCTACACTAACCAACGAATATACTACATAATCAAATTGGATGAGCCCTGGTTCCAGGAAGTTTAAGATATGTAAATAAGTAAGAGGTGAAATAATGTTCCATGTGAAAAGTAAATGGTCTAGTATGCTTCACCAGATGGATACTCTAATTATCCCGAATATGTTTTGTTGTTTTGATTGCACTTTCCTAGCAAAAGGTGTTGTTGTTTTTTACTAAATCGAAAAGAAACACAATATCAGAAAAGGAGAACTTGAAATCTATAACCATTTGATTTGATCGGTTAAAAACTTCCTTCAAAATTCATAATGAAACTTAATTTCAAAAGAACATTCTTCGAGTAAAATAGAAATAAACTGACGACTGTATAGATAAGATAAATCAAAAGACCAAATTGAAAGTTCAGAAGTAAAGGTCGTGCATTTTTTAACGAAATAGTATCGATAAAAATGATACAGTTTACGGTGCCAAGCTTTTCTTGTGGAACTTTGCACTGGAATCAGATGGTTTGTTATCGTGTTCGGAATCTTAGAGATTGCATATTTTATTAATTTGGGAAAGTGTTTAAACGCGAGGTTGTGAATATCCGTTGTCAATCATTTAAATCTTTTAATTCTTCACTAGACAATGAAATCTACAACTGATCCAATTACTATATTGTCGAGACAGTAATTATATATTCTTTCCAAATGTATTCAGCTTGGGGAACTATCCGAAATTGTTGATGATTGAATACTTAACGATAAAACCCGTGTATTTCTTCCATAGAATTCTATGAGCCATTCCCACACAATCGCGCTTTTTATACCATCAAGAATAAGGCTTTGTTAAACACTGTGGAGGATGAAGAAATTGCCTGTTACAAGCAACTTCTTCATTGTCCACAATGTCTTCTACACGAAAAGGCAAAGATTTTTAAAATTTTAACAACTTGAAATTATCTGCAACTTTCAATTTGGGCTAGTCTAAAACTTTGTCGTGAAGTGATGAGTTAACAGAATCATTGTGCGGTGATGAGTTAATAAGATACAAAACTATAAAAGTGTATTATATCTAAACAGTATCTTATCCTTTTGAACTAAATTTTGTTTGTCAATATATTTAATTTATCATTGCTTTGCTTGTTTCATGTTAATACATATTTGTATAAATGTTGATGGTAATTATGTTGCTTTTCTATTAGGGTTTTCTGTTTTATTTATTTCATTATAATAATTATCATTTATCAATTTTTCATTTGTGAAGCCCAGTTTTTGTCATTAACCGTTTGTTTTCTTAATAACATGAATATTTTCAGAACTCTTAGAATAATCTTCAATATTTCTAGAAAAATTCAACTAGTTATCATTTTAGTATACGTTAATACTAAGTTTTTTGAGCGAACTTTCAATATTTGTTAGAGTACTCATTTAAGGAAAGTTATGTCGTTTGGTTTTGGATAGCTTAAAAAATTGAGTTGTTTAAATTTTGCCACTTGCCCTTGAAAGTACCATTCGTGTAATTAAGATTAAACATTTGCTAAATTTTCGAACATAATTTCGCCGTAAACAGTTGATTCACAAAGACACGCAGAATCGTCATTTAGGTGCGACATTTGTTTTCGATGTCCTATTTCATCCGATGATTAGGTTCAACAGTTTTTATGCTAACCGGCTGCAGAAAATGTCCTAGTAATAGATGAATAAATCTTTTCGAGCATTTAGCCATTTTCAATGTGTATTTCATAAAAAAGGCAACATAAAGATTTCCAATTCTCTTCTCTCACATTTACGCGTGATATATGGCCAAATACCCTATGTTCACATTTAATAAACACTCGTTTATTATTATTTCTAGATATGATAATGCAACCTACTTGACATCGACAGATTTAACAAGAGACCGTTATTCTATTTTATTTTATTTGACTCGAAATAATCAACGATTGTGATACAAGTTAAATATGTAGGTTTTTGCACATTTTACCTTTTAAGATGAAACTTGTGATAGCGCATATTTTTCACTTTTTTAGATCTTTTTCTTATTAATATCGCCATCTTCACACCGTTTACATGGGATTTCATACAGACTTTTGCTTAAATTTTGTATCGTGTTGTAATGTACAACTTGTATCCCGAACTGAATTGAAGTTGCTTATGGCCAGAGGTGAAGTGTGTCGAGCATTTGACTGTAATTGTGTAAAAAATCTATTAAAGATGAAAATGTTTGATTCTTTGCTGTACCCACATGTACGTAGCTACACCTTTTCTGTTTGATAGCAATAAGGGGCGTTTAAGATACTTTGTGCATTAGGTGAAACTGAACTTGTTATTTCATCAAAAGAAAGTATATCTGTACAGTAAATAAATTTGTCGTATACCAGGGAGCAAAGATTCTTTCATAAATCTTTACTAAAAGATATAAAAAGGGCCCTTTTCAATCCAACATGCGTGCGTTTATTTCGCGTTGAAAATGAACAGAGATAGTTAAGATGAAAATTGCTAATTAATTATTTATTAACCAAAAATCATCTCTGATTAACGTGATTTTTACTTAAATCAAAGGCAAATCTATATGAGACCACTTCATTTCTGAAAGCCTCAATGAGCGATATTGTAGCTATATAGTTAGAACACTTGAAGCAATAAACGATTATCTAGCTCCAACCAATAAAGTCAATAATTACTTATACATATAATTGCTAGATAATGAATTAATATCAGTACATAAAAGGCTGCGAAAGATGAAAAATATAGCCATTCTAAAAATTGTCTATTTAAGCACTATGAAAAGGTAACATATGACATATATCATTTATTAAACGAAGCATTCAAGCACTTTGCATATGTGTTTTTAAATTGCCGTCTGGTGTTTGTATTTTATTTGAAATGTGATCTAAAACTAATTTCAAGTCTTTAAAAGTATCAACTACGACTACTGGGACTTTGTGAATGCGTTACCTTGACTAAATGATATTAAATGTTATTTAAATACAAATCATGACAATGAGAATTTTGTCTTTAACAACTGTTTACAGTCTTCTACAGAACTACACGTTTTCATGTTAAAACTTCCATTCTGTAAACTGGCTTCTTTTCTCTTCTTTATGATAATAAATGCTTTCCATGTCGCTCTTGTTTCTTATTTTTTTCTGTTCATTACTTTTGTCGAAAATAAAAAAAAATGTTAACAGAAATCTTATTCTGATAAATATGTATACATATGCCATTGCCAAGAAATGCGACTTCTTTGATGAGTTTTGTGTGTCATGCAAATGGTATCATTGGTTAAATTTATATTTAGCGAGAGGTCATGAGTAACCAATCATGTCACAGAAGAAAATATAGAACCTTTGCAAATTGTATCATCGGTTAAATTTATATTTAGCGAGAGGTCAGGTGTCACAGAAGAAAATATAGAACTTTTGACTGTAGCATATAAAAAGGATTATCTGATACATCACGATTCTCTGTTAACCGTGTGCTGTATCCAAAGTCAGAAGAGCCGATTAAAAAGGAGTAGAGAACTTCTCTTCTGTTCTTGTTTAGTGAGCATGAGTTGATTTAACAATTTGACCAGAGAACCCGCAAACTTTCAATGTCCCCGCATTGAAAATTATGGGCGCATTGTTTGATAGTGTCCGTTTATCCAGCTTTTCGTCCGTATGGCCGACTGTCTGTCTGCTGAAAACTTAATACAGGATCTTAACTATTTCTTATAACTTCCATGGTATTCAAGTTACAATGCTCATGTTCTTCATGATGATAGCCCCCATTTCATTTATATTCATTCTCTGATACCATGGTCAAGATCATCGTAAACCTAATTGGGATGAGCGGCTGGAGGCTCGGAAAGGATATAGTGGTAATACTGGTGTGAGAAATTCCAGGAATCCATGGTTAGAAACTCCAGTAACCGCGATATGACTGAAATACTGTTAAAGTGGCGTTAAACTCAATTCAATCAATCAATCAGTTAAGGGCAATGTAATCTATCAATGTCAAACTTCAGAAAACATGGAGATGGCCCTAATTTATACGCATTTGCTGATACCAAGGTCAAACTCATCTGTCAAGATCAATATAATTTATAAAGACTAAACGTCTGAAAACATAGCTGTTTTCGAGGACATTAGTGTTTCATAAACACATCTGTTTACAGACAGATCGAGTGTTCGAGTTCTTTGTCATATGACGTTAGGAGATGACTAAAGATTTTCAATGAACTAATATCTACTGTTACACTATTATTATGATCTGTTTGAGAAAGGGCTGAGTAGGAATTGTTATGTGTGACAATCGGGTATATAACCGTAAGTAGTTAACCCATTCCCACTCAATCCCGCTTTTTTACGCAAAAAAAGCTTTGGAAAACACTGTGGAAGATTATCCACAATGTTGTCTACCTTACAAGGCAATTATTGTCTAACTAACTTGCTTGTAAGAAGCAATTTCTTCAATATCCACAATGTTGTCTACCCTACAAGGCAATTGTTGTCTAACTTCCACCAACTTGAAAATGTCGTCTACAACATCTTTCAATGTGAACCAGCCGTAAAAAGCCGTAACCAAATATTACTTCTTCATGTTGTCTATAAAAATTACGAACTGAGTAGATTAATAGAAAAGGAAAGCTTGGAATGCGAACATATTGCTTCTGTACCAGCGATGTTGTGTTACATGTATACTCAATAGTTCGGTATATTTAAGAGATAAAGAGAATATTTTTTGTTTTCATGGAGGTATGAACCGAAAAAACTAATCACACTGTATGAATACGCGAAGCAAAAGTTACTAGACGTTTTCAAATCGGACTAATCAGGCGATAAAGAACTTAATGGGGACTGCGAAGACTGACCAGGGTAGATACTCATTCGTTCCTATAGGAATCAAGAATGTGTATATTTCCGTTTATTTATCGTCGCTACCGTAGCACATGCCCATATGAGCGACACCCCGGAGGACGGTTAGTTATTACAGGGGATAGTGCAAGGAACAGGACGAAACTGCTGAGAGCTCCACCTGGTTCTTTAACGTGCTCGATTGATAGCACCTTAACACATACGGGGCCTCGGTTTAACGTCTCATCCGAAAGACAATTCGTTGGGTGATATTGTCAGCCCAGGAATCTAACCCGTGATCCTGAGGTTTGAAGTCAAGTGCTCTGCCAGCTGAGCTAATCGGGCTGACCTAAGGAATCAAGAAAGATTATTCAACATTGAAAAAATATTAATATCGGAATATGACCCTTGGTTGGCCTCTGCTTTGTTTGGTGGTTTGTTTGTTTGTTTGTTTGCTTTACGAATTAAAATTGACCGGTCGCTGGCTCCGTCTACCTACTCCTTGTGCCCCGCCTATCGACTCCAACAGGAAATCCAGTTGGATTTTAAACGGCAATATTTTGCAAAATTTATGGACAGTAGGGTGTAACAGAAAGAAGAATGGTTGGTTTGTGACCTAAACATCGTAACCATAGCTTATTCAAGATGTAGATACGACGTTTAGGTCGCCAAACCGTCGAAAATACTTCCCATAAATGGCGGACCATGTTGGAGTTCAAACTTTACTCCCAGTCTAAATAAATGACTTGATTGATTTTTTGATTGACAGCCACGATTGGTCGATTGATAATGAATGAAAAAAAATATTCTGCTAATCGTCGCCGTCGTTCTAAAACGTCGTAACTACAGCTTGATTCAAGCTGTAGTTACGTCGTTTTAGAATGACGGCGACGTAATGTTCAACATAATGATTATATCAGAAACTTACACCGTTAGACAGTCGACACTCGTCATCTCGAGATTTCAAAAAGTGCTACACGTATATAACAATTAATCATAGCTCTTCCAGCGTTAAAGAGCCAAGCTTTTGTCATTTTGGTTGGCACAAAAAAGAATGATTTTCCAAATACTCTTCTAAACGAAAATATGTTACGTTTTCACTATTTAACAATTTCCTCTTCAATCCTTTGTTTTTACTTCCCTGTGATTTTATAATTGAGAAAACATTGTAGAAAAAGAAGAAACTGCCCGTAACAAGCAATATAATAATAATAATAATTAAACAGCTTTATTTCATGAAGGTAGAACATTAACACATTTTCAAATTAGAATACCTGAATAGTCTTTTTTACAATGTTGCCTTCGCTATTATGAAAATGATTACTGTAAATAATGAAATGATACAAATATGCGTATAGAGTTTGATTGACAACAACAACAAAAACAAGGAGGGATAGTAAATCTACGGACAGATACACTTTTAGGTTAATTACTTAGGTATCTTTTGGTGAGACTTTAGAATTGTATCAATAGCAAATATTTCTTCTTTTTACACCATATTTTCTTCCTATTACTGAACTGTTATTTTCAAATAAATCCAATTCAAATTTTCGTTTTTAAAACCTTTGATTTTGGACAGGTCTAAAATTTAAAAATGAAATAACAGGAATAGGTTAAGATTATTATTTTCGACGGCGCTGAAAAATAAAGAGGACAAAGATTACCAAAAATCGCTTGTCTGATATCTAAAAAGAAATCTGGTCTAATCCATATTCGAAGTTGACCCTTCCTATCTATAACATGTTCATTACATGATAATTGATAGATCGCTTGCCCCGCGCACCGACAGGAAGTTCCACTAAGAAAGCAAACGCACTCTGTTACACTTCGGTTCATTCTCTATTCACCTCTTTAACACATTCCCACACAACAAAATTTTAGACAGGTCAAAACTGAAAGGAGTTGCAGACGACAATCAAAAGTTTATGAAATTTTAGATTTTATCAAATTTTTGGGTAGAAAACATTGTGTAAAATGAAGAAATTGCTTGTAACAAGCAATTTTTTTCATTTTACACAATGTTTTCCCAATTTGTTTTCTTGGGGGGGGGGCGTTTAATTAACCCTTTCCTGGTTAATCCCTGGTTTTTACGTCCCTGAGTTTTTACACTTTAGAAAATATTGTGGGATAAGAAGAAATTGCTTGTAACAAGCAATTTCTTCTTATCCCACAATATTTTCTACCCTATAGGTTGGTTACTTTTCAAATTGCACTCACTTTTAATTGTCGTCTGCAACTTCTTTGAAATTGGACAAGTATAAAATTTTGAAAAACAGGAAGGGGTTAAAAGCGTCACTGTGTGGGAATGGGTTAATGGGCTCAGTAAATAGTCTGCCAAAACGTCATTATTTTGTAACTGATTTCAATTTCAAACCTTGAGCATAAATAAGAGATAATTTCCGTTAGCATTTCAAGCGGATTTATAACAAAAGTAGTTCGGCGGTTTACAGGTAAATGATTATGTTTTAATGCTCGTATAACGTATCTTGAACCACAATTATTTTCTCCTTACCGTTTTATTTCTAGCCAAACAACAGAAAAGTAATATATAATTCATTCCTTGGTTTGACAAGAATCTTGTCAAATAGCCCATCCGGGAGGTGTTTGGTGAGAGTAAACGATATCGTAAGCTACATGTAGCAAATATATCAAATGGTTTGTTGGCGAACTGAATACCATAACTTAAAAAAGATTTAGTTACGACGTTTAAATAGCCAAAACAACAAAGAGCTCAACATAGATGTCGAAGTTCAATGTTCACTTCCGCTTTAAATGGATGATTCGATTGATTGATTTGTTCTTTGAATGGGAGCGACCATTTGTCAATTCAAACAAGTTTAACCAGGACTGAGCCTGGAACGAGGAATTAAGAGCGTACACAAGATACCTTACAACTTTTTGACTTTCGATCACCGATGGTTTAAACTTGACCTAGATATCAAGGTGAAAGTTCTAATCAGTTAGAAGTTAACCAATTCCTAAAAATGGCGCCTTTCGAGACCCTCAAGGGAAGAATGTTGGAAAAAATTTCAGAATACGAAGAAATTGCTTGTTAAAATTTCTTCATTATTCACAAAGTTTCTACCCCAAATAGAGAAAGATTTGAAAATTGTCTCAAACTAAAATTGTCGTATGCAACTTCTTTCAATTTGGACTAGGCTAGAATTTTAGTCGTCTGGTATTGGATGACTACAAAGATTGTGACGAAATGAGCTATACCATTTGAAGTTAGAGATACCACTTCAAAACTTAGCAAAATATGTGTTTAAACATTCCTTTAACCTATTCCAACACAATCACGCTTTTTGACGACCCTAAACGACACAGCTTTGGAAAAAATTGTGACAAATGGAGAAATTGCTTGTTAACTCATTCCAAAACAATCCCTCTTTGTTACGCGCCGTAAGAAAAGGCATAAGAAAAACAAGGTTGAAAATGAAGAAATTGATTGTTACAAGCAATTTCTTCATTTTCAACCTTGTTTTCTTCCCGAAAAGACTGAGTTACTCAAAGTTGTCTCAACTTGATAATTGTCTGCAACTTCTTTGAATTTGGACGAGTCTAAAATTTTCTCGTCTGATAATGGGTTAA
This sequence comes from Fragum fragum, assembly GCA_946902895.1. Classification (NCBI taxonomy): domain Eukaryota; kingdom Metazoa; phylum Mollusca; class Bivalvia; order Cardiida; family Cardiidae; genus Fragum; species Fragum fragum. The sequence continues at coordinate 27,338,379 of OX336380.1, forward strand.
ACAGTGTAAAATTTTGTCGTCTGATAATGGCCGCCAAGAAACGAAACAAACTGGACACCAAGAAACGTAACAAAACTGGCCAAAAAGAAACATAACAAAACTGGCCACGAAAAACGTAGCAAAACTGGCCACCAAGAAACGTAACAAAACTGGCCAAAAAGAAACATAACAAAACTGGCCACCAAGAAACAAACTAGACTGGCCACCAAGAAACGTAACAAAACTGGACAACAAGAAACGTAACAAAACTGGCCACCAAGAAACGTGCCGAAACTGGCCACCAAGAAACAAAACTAGACTGGCAAAAAAGAAACATAACAAAACTGGCCACCAAGAAGAAACGTAACAAAACTGGCCACCAAGAAACGTAACAAATCAGGTCGCCAAGAAACGAAACAAAACTGGACACCAAGAAACTTAACAAAACTGGCCACCAAGAAACATAACAAAACTGGCCAAAAAGAAACAAAACTAGACTGGCCACCAAGAAACGTAACAAAGCTGGCCACCAAGAAACATAACAAAACTGGCCACTAAGGATAAACGTTACAAAACTGGCCGCCAAGAAACGAAACATGACTGGACACCAAGAAACGTAACAAAACTGGCCAAAAAGAAACATAACAAAGCTGGCCACCAAGAAACGTGCCAAAACTGGCCACCAAGAAACGTAACAAAACTGGCCAAAAGAAACATAACAAAACTGGCCACCAAGAAACGTAACAAAACTGGCCACCAAGAAACGCAACAAATCTGGCCGCTGAATTTTTCCTCTTTTCACTGTTTTTGAACACTCTGACATAATTAAAGAGTTTGTGATCAAATATTTCTCTTACAACAACAATAATAAGCAGGTAGTGAAGGCTAAGATCAGACTGCACATCTCTGCAGGCTGATCTTTGTCTATACACCTGCCAAAGCCATTGTCAAAGAAGGAATATTCCGGGATCAGCATGACAAGGGTTTATATAAAGGTAGACCCTGGGCTGGAAGTACACGAGTATTTCACTTGTTTCAAATAGTTTGAGGGGTTCATACCAAATCTGTCTTCTCAGGTCATGTATAAACAGAGAAAACGGGATTTAATTAGTTTTTATCTCTTTTAGATGACCTGTAAAATAAATACGGTAACCCGCGGCCCTAGCGCAGTTGGTAGAGCGTCGGACTCTCGATCATGAGGTCCCTTCTATCGCCGGTCATGACAAATATCCTTTTTGACATTTGTCTCCCATCAATGGAGGGATAATCGTAAACCTTAGTGGGATGAGCAACTGGCGGCTCGGAAAGGATAAAGCGGTAGTAATGGTGTGAGAAATACCAGTATTCCATAGTTAGGTGCTCCAGCCGACGCAATATGACTAAATTGCGTTAAACTCTATTCAAACGAACAAATCAATTAAAACGCTATCTTATGTACACGATTTTGAAATTCTATTTATAATATCGTCTAAACTTTTGCGATAAATCTATAAAATTCCTAGAATTTATCGATTAGTTATAATTCGGGTTACATATAATGCCGTTTGTAAAATGACAATTAAGAGAAAGTCGTTACTAAAGGCCGACAACTCATTAAAAGTCATTACCGTAGTGAAATGTTATCCATTTTTAAGGGTTTATCTTTCTCCCGAACCATATAGGTTATATTTTACAAAGACAAAAGACATATTTGACGGACCGATGACCACGCCCACTGAGCTGCAACAGGAAGCTCGAATAAGACATCAAACGTTTTTTGGGGGAAATTTGTAGTCAGAAACTTTCAACATAAAATATAAAACGGTTGCTTGGTTGGCTGCGTTAACTTGCAACTACAGCTTGAATAAGGTGTAGTTACGACTTTAAGTCGCCAAACCAACAAAAAAGTTCATAGAAATAACGATAGTGCCCTGACACCCTGTTTGGATTGAATGTTTGATTGATGTTTAAAGCCACTATGTACGGTATATAAGTCATATTGCTGCGGCTGAAGCACCTCACCAAGGATTCCTGGTATTTCTCATACCATTATTACAACAACAACCTTTCCGAGCCCCTTGCTGCCTATCCCTATGGATGGGAGCCAAATGTCAGAAGGGACAGTCACCGCGATTGAACCCTGGATCCTTTTCATTTTCTTAGTTTTGACATTTACCGTAAACATGTGTATAAATAATACTTACATTCTGACGCCTCTGTAAACTTATACAAAGAGAAACATTGTTTGAAAAGGAGAGATAGCTAACAAGCCATTTCTCCTTTTACTACAATGTTTTTACCATATTCAGTAATATTTTTTTTAAATTACACAGACCTTGAAATGTAGTCTGCAATTTGAAGCAGTCCAACATTTCGTTATTTATGAAAGGGTTAAAGGAAATAGTCTAAAAAATAACCTTAGACAGGATATTTAGCCCCCAAATTATAATTCGTCGCCACAACCCCTATCTAAACCCTTGTCATGCTGAACCCGGAATATTTCTGTTTTGGCAGGAGGTATATACAAAAATCATACTGCACGTATGTGCTGTCTGATCTTTGTATAAACCTGCTGTATGTCCATTTTAAGCTAGAGTTGTTTATTAAATCAATTGTCAAAAGAAATATTGACTAAGAATTTAAGCCTTACAGTACTCTCAGTACCTTGATTTTGATGTAAATTCTCAATAAAGATTTTATTCAACATCAAAGGGTTTAAAAGAAAAACAAACAATTTTGTTTATATGTCACACAATAAAATATAGTAAAGATACAGAAGCGACGATTTTTAAAGCAACAAAACTTCTGCTGCCAAGATTGGCAAATGATACTTCACAAGCCAGCACTGGTACCAGGACTTCATTTGCATAGTTCAATATCTTTAAAATAAAGTATCGGTGTTTTTGTTGCTTTTGTTGTTGTTGTTTTATGTCAGAAATTCTAATTACTTTTATCCCCCGTCATATATGATATATGAATATGATATTCTGAGAAGTAGAAACGCAAAAAACAGATTCCGTTTATCATTCTTTCCTTAATAGCCTATGGAGGCTTTTAATCTGTCTTTAGATTACGTCGAGACAGTCGAAATGAATATTGAGACATTCATATGGCGCGTATAACCGTTGGAATCGCGCATTCAGTTTTGGAATCATGCATTTAGTTTGATTCAGCCGCCGTCATAGCGCAGTCGGTAGCGCATCAGACTCCTAATCTTCAATAATTGAATGTCTTGGGTTCGTTACCCGGCGGCACATACCTTTTCCGACATTTGTCTCTCATCAATGGGTGGATAATCGTTAACCTATGTGGGATAGCAACAGGAGGCTAGGAAATGGTGTATTGGTAGTACTGGTGAGAGAAATACCAGGAATCAGTTGTTAGGTGCTCCAACCGCAACGATATAACTGAAATACTGTTCAAAGTGGCGTTAAAACCCATTCAATCAATCAATAAAGCAACATTTTGGACTGGTCCAAATTGGAGAGAAATGCAAAAAAAATGAATTTGTGATTTTTTTTTTTTTTTTTTTTTAGGAAGAAAACATAGTTGAAAATAAAGAAATTGCCTGTCGCAAGCAATTTCTTCATTTTCCGAAAGGTTTTCTCGATTGTTTTTCTTGGGGGCGACAAAGGGCGTCATTGTGTGGGAATCGGATAAGTAAGCGAGAACCAATGTAGAAAGTGTACACAATATACAAGAGGACAATGATGGAGGACCATAATGGTCCTATATCCTCACCTAATCATCATAGCTCCTTGTTTTGCTGCGATAATTTGGAAAGAGAACCATAAAACAAAGGTTGAAAGCCCATGAACGATTAATCGCTTGAGAGAAGATTTTTAAAGACCTCCTTATTTATCACAATGCGGTATCCAAGAACACATAACTTGGAATACTTTGGTAGAGTCCTTAAGTCAATGGTGCTTGAAAATTTGAAAATTCGACGCTAAATGGTTTCTTTCTTTTGGTCGTGAAAAGTTTCTTTCTTTTGGTGGGAATGGATTAGTATTCCAAAAATAATTTTGAAAAATAAACATCGCATAAAGATCATTTATGTGAGTTATTTTAGTCGGACGAACAGACAGAAGGACGTCGTTCATTGACCGATCACAATAACTCACCCTATGCAGTCCGTAAGCTGGGCAATTTTCTGCATATGTAACCCGTCATGTAAAAAGGAAGGGTGTGGAATTATGCCAAACAATTATGACCGATCTCGGAACCAGGGATATTCTGGTTGTTTCCATCTTCGCTAGCCAAGGGTTCTAACTCCACAAGGAACAAGGTGGAGTTAGAACCCTTGGCTAGCGAAGATGGGTTGTTTCGCACAACAAATATATGTGCACTTAAAAAGAGTGTCAAGCAAGTCGCATTCCGAAAATAATCAAAAGGAGTATGAAATGGCCAAACCTCTGCAGTCTGACTAGGATCGCCGAGTACTAGTGAACCCAAAAGCACATGAAGAAGTCAACATAAAAGCGGACTAAAAACCAAAAAAATAAACTGACTATGGTCGTTTCTGTTGCAAAGTCGAGATGGTCTTTTGTTGCTCAATGGGTCCAGAATGTTAGTCAATAGCACAACACGCGATAGAATCTTTATTTTTTTGGAAAATTGCTTGCATTCAATTCTTCAAGAAAGCTGTCGTATCTTTCAAATTTACTTCACAGAAATAAATATAAAATCAAATGGAATGGTTTTCTAGAAAATTAAATTTCTGATTTATCAAAGTATTTTGTAGAATAAAGAATAATTTCATGATTTCTGCTGTGCAAGCATTTTCCACATTGGTTCCGATCAATGAACATAGCATTTTAACATCGTAACAGTATATTTCTGAATTTTACTAGTTCTTAGTAAAATTTTAATGCTTGATCTACTTTGTGGGCAAGCATACAAAATAGTTGCGTGATCAAAATTGTGTTTGTGGAAATATGAAAAGATAAGCCATTCAAAACGCTTGAATCTTGAAACGTCTAATGGATGGATCTAACTGGTAGATCCAGTGCAGTTACCAAGACATCTTTTAAGAAGGGGGAAAAAATCGTTAAAAAGTGGATTTTACGGGACTGGCACTCTCTGGGTGTTGAAGATCGATTTATGTCTTCTGGGGTTTGGTTTATTTTCAAAGGAAAATAGAAATATAAACAATAATCTTAAAAGATAAGCATACTGTACTTTTGAAAAGGAGAGGACACTTTGTCGTCGTTTGCCGTCTGTCCCGCCCTGAACACACCGCTGATCTGATGTTAATTCAAACAATCGATCAGATTGCGTGGATATTTTCAGATCTGATTGTTCAGTAGTATCACTTGGCCTCATCAAAATACCGCTAAAATATCCTGTTCTTTTATCATAAAAGCGAAAAAATACATTTATTTTATAAAGGCTTTCTTTTTTGTATTTTTTTTTTCTTTTTTTTATTTAAGTCGGCAAAGAAAATTCATTCTCGGTAATGACATACATGCACTTAAAAGCTGTTGTTGATGTTGTTATCTTATAAGATATCATAAAAAATGGATTGTCTTTTAATTTCCATTTTTACCGAACTATTTTTGAAGAGTACGTAGCAGTTATGAGGTTCGTGTGGTACGTTGACAAATAACGACATATGAGGACTATTTGCTCTCAAAAAACTACATTGAGAAAAATATATAAGTGATCTTTTTTTTCCCATAAGTTCATGGAAAATTCTCATCCTATTAAAAATTAGCCCATTCCCATACATTGATGCTTTTGGACGCACTTCAAGAAAAACAATTGGGAAAACATTGTGCAAAAAGAAGAAATTACTTGTGACAAGCAATTTCTTCATTTTGCACAATGTTTTCTAACCAGAAAATTGTCAAAAGCTAGAATTTCATGAACTTTAAATTGTCGTCTACAACTCCTTTCAAATTAGACCAGTCTAAAATTTGGGTTAGATAAAGTCGTAGGCAACAAAATGAAAAAAAAAAAAATAACGAACAAAGAATGATACGTATAGTGGAAGGATGAAATCGTGACCTTATTTGTTGTTGTTGTTGTTGTTATTGTTCGGTGATGTTGGTGGTGTTTTTGTTGTCGTAGTCGTTGTTGTTTGTGTGTTGTTTTTTTCCATCGTTTATCCAACCTATCTTTCTACAACTTTTAGGACAAAATCAAGAGGGTCGTTTTCGTGTTTTTCTTCTTTTCTTTTTTTCTTTTTTCTCTCTTTCACATAGAAGTTATAATGTGAAAAAATGCGAAAATGCTGGTTACCATCAATTTCCCCCTTTTACACATTTTTGGCTCTCTAAATATCGTGAAAGTCAATTGTAAAGGTGTGGAAAAAAGCAACAACTGAATGAATTTTTAAAATTTGTGTAAAATTTGCATACACTAAAAATATTTTACTGTTGTTTTAGTTGTTTGGAATTGTATATTTAATTTTACCAACGTGGTATCGAAACAAAGAGTTTCAAACAAAAAGATCGAAACCTGTCGAAATTGTTTGAATTGTCTTGAGACAAAGTGTCTACCCAATAATTTATCTCCGATTCGCAGACGTTCTACAATTGATTTTGGCAGCCATAAACCTTTTTGTCGAAAACCTCGCATGAATAATTCAACGCGTGAAAATGGATATTACACTTTATCATGTCTGCTACGGTCCTTATATGTAAACTATTTGCATAAACATGGAATTGATTGTCATCGTTAAGATATATTACAGTATTTGTCCTGACAGTAGTAAAGATAGTTACAAAAAAGCATCGATTTTGCTACGAATAGAATAAAAAATATCTGAACTGGTAAAGGGAAAGGAAAGGGGGCTCACACCAAATAAACGAATAAAAAGAGGTTGAATCCAACAGATAGTAACCGAATGTCGTATTCCAAAATGTATATAAAGGGAAGTAGAGTGGTCTCTCTAGATTCCAAGAATATGCGAAATGCTAAAATCAAAAACTTCGGTCAGTCTGTGAAGTCCATACCGTCTGATCTGGGTAAATGCTCATCGCATTCCCAAAGACGGCCCCTTTTGGCTTGATGGGGGGCATATACTGGATCCGTTATCCACAAAACATGTCTGAATGACAAAATCGTTAATCTTTTCTTTTTTCTTTTTTCTTTTCCGAAATTAGTAAGAACCATCTTCTTATTCACAAATAATGAAAAAATGGCATTATCTTAAACACTAAATTACCAGACGACAAAATTTTAGGCTGGTCCAAATTAAAACAGACAACAATTTTTTTCTTTTTTTTTTTTTTTTTTTTTTTTATGTAACCTATATGTATTGGGTAGAAACATTGTGGACAATAAAGAAATGGCTTATTGCAGTTAATGAAAAACGGACTATCCGTTTATTCATAGAACAAACAGGTGAAACAAGAGATTGGTTAATCGAGATCGGTGTAAAAAGAAGCAGCATGTTTTGTTGGTGAAACGAACCTTACTTAGCTAGGCCCCCGCCATTAACACCGACGGGAAGTTCAGCTTCGATTTTTAACGGTGTTATTTTTGCAAAATTTATGGAGAGTGGCATGTGATAAAAAAGTAAAATGGTTGGTTGGTGACCTAAACGTCGTAACTACAGCTTGAATAGGCCGTAGTAAAGACGTTTAAGAAGCCAAACCAACGAAAAAGGTTAACAAAAATGGCAGCCAATGTCGGATTTGAAAACTCAGGTCCGGGGTGAATAAATGATTTGGTTGGTCGGCTGATTCCTTGATTGTCAGTCGCGATTTGTCAATTGTTTGTTTTAGTGGTAGATTGATTTATCTTTCATTGAAAGAACAACAAAAGCTATATTTTACGAGTGTTGTTGTTCACAAAATGAAAGATAGAACGATCTTACACTGAAACAAACAATCTTCTCTTGTTAATCTTTGAATAATAATAATCATCAAGGACAGTAGATTTCTATGTAAGGAATCTAATCGTAGAAATCGTCTTTTTTTAACTCTTAATGTGCAGTAACAAGACATTGACCTCGTATTTTGTAAAACAACAAGCTTCACTGACTTAAAAAACAAACGTTTTCTTGACCACTTATTAAATAAACAACATAAAAGTGCGAGGTTTGGAGAAGTTTTTGTTAGAAATAAAGGAGACCTTATCATGATAAATAAATGAGGTTAAAGTAACCCAGGAGTTAACAATTACAAAACGACGAAACCCTAGACCAGTTCAAATTGAAAGAAGTTGCAGACGCCAGTTTCCAGCTGGTTGAATTTAGAAAAATTTTCCCCTGTTTGGAGTAAAAATTGTGGACAATGAAGAAATTGCTTGTTACAAGCAATTTCTTCATTGTCCACAATGTTTTCCAAAGGTTTTTCTTGGGATGACAATTTCAAGCTGCTTGAATTTAGAAAAGCTTTCCCTTGTTGGGAAGAAAACATTGTGGTCAATGAAGAAATTGCTTGTTACAAGCTATTTCTTCATTGTCCACAATATTTCCAATGTTTTTTTCTTGTGAGCTTAAAAACGGAATTGAGTGATAATGGGTTAAATAGCATGCTTTTGAAAGAGATCTCTACAATTTGAATAGAGTTTGCAATATTCCTGAATTACTTAAGAACTACTTTTATGGCGTAGGCATTCATTAGATTAAGTGGTTAAGCCTCAAGAGAAGACCTCAAAATTTTGTCTGTTAACTTAGGCTATCAAAGCTGACGCTTTGCTGGCTAAAAATGAACAAACGCATGCTTTTTCAGTGACAAGGACTCTAGTTGTAGACCTACACATTTTGTGCAACATCATACGAAGTTCATATATGAAACATAACTGATATAAATGTGCGCGATGGTAGTGCAGAAATCACTCCAGATGGACAAGCGAACGTACCGAAGTACAGCGTGACCGATTGTGCTTCAGGGAGCATAATCAATCCATGTACAAATTTTCCCCTGTGCATACACATTTACACCAGCGTGAATCGTCAAAATTTTCTTCTATAACTAGCTTCGGGGACATGGTCGTGGCTGTTAGTGTGACAAGATGGAGTGTATCAGGGGTCCCTGTAAAACTTGTAGATCACTATCTGAGAATCGCCGCCGTCATAGCGCAGTCGGTAGCGCGTCAGACTCCTAATCTTCAATCATGGGAGCCATGGGTTAGATCAATGGCAGCGGCTCATATTCTTTTCGACATTTGTCTCTCACCAATGGGTGGATAATCGTGAATCTAAGTGGGATAGCAGCTTCAGGCTAGGAAAGGATGTAGTGGTAGTTCTGGTGTGAAAAATACCAAGAATCCATTGTTAGGTGCTCCAGCCGCCGCGATATAACTGAAATAATGTTAAAAGTGGCGTTAAATCGCATTCAATCAATCAAGCTATCTGTGAATCAAAAGAATTATTATTAACCCATTACCAGACGGCAAAATATTAGACTGGTCAAAATTGAAAGGAGCTGCAGGCGACAATTTAAATTTTATAAAATTATAGTTTTTTTTTTTTTTTTTTTTTTTAATTTTATTTTTCTTGTTACAAGCAATTTCTTCATTTTACACGTTTTCCCAATTCTTTCTCTTAACACATTCTCACACAACACACAACAAATTTTTATATACTGGTCCAAATTAAAAGAAGCTGCAGACGACAATTTAAAAATGGTGGAATTTTGAATTTCTTCATCTTTTTGGATAGAAAACATTGTGAATAATGAAGAATTTGCTTGTATGCTTTTCCACAATGTTTTCCGATGCTTTTTTCTCGAGGGGCGTAAAAAGGAGGGCTTGTGTGGGAGTGAGTTAAGAGGCGTTCTAAAGCGTCAAGTGTGAGAACGGGTTAATTGGCGAGTTTGTCCTAGTCTACTGCTAAGTTTGGTGAGACATATTTACCAGTGTAATAGATCTATTGAACATAATTCACTAGATTTACGTGAATACACACGGAGAGCACGTGCTTTGTGAATCCAGCTGTAACAGTGAGTGCATTTAGCTTTGGATTTTAATACGGTAAGACGTACTTTGTATACCCCCGCAAAACGAATGTTTTCGGGGGTATACTGGAATCAGCCTGTCCGACCATGTGTCCGTCTGTCTGTGTACAAAATACTACCAATTTTGTTTCGCGAACTCCTTTTTTGCTTCATTACCATTGAAACTATATACAAAGATTAACCACTTGTTGAAGTTTTGCAAGACGCAATTTTGAAGTCTTAATTCCCCCCGGTTCAACAGTTACCTCCCCTTGAAATTAGACATTATTTATGCTTTGTAGACATATACAGCTAAGTCAGTAGCTATGTCCTTCTATTGTTAAAGCTCTCATTACACTGAAAGCACTTGCGGGGGTATTAAGTCACATACTGTGACAAATTCTTTTGTTCTCTTGTGAGATTATCCATTGAATCCTAGGGCTAGGAGATAGTTGATCTGCCCAAAGTTTGCTATACTGGCTTTGCAACAGACTAACTAGCAGTTTACTTTTCCAAGTGGCTAGCCGATGGCTTATAACGGTATCTGCTTAGAGAGCAAATTTCCTTTTTTTCCCCGATCGATATGTCACACGGTAATTATTTCATGGTTAATAGTTTTAGGTGTTTACCATATAATTAACCCATTCCCACACAATCTCGCGTTTTAATGTCCCTCAATGAAACGGCTTTAGAATAAAAAGTTGGCGATGCAAAAATTGCTACAGGCTATTTATTCATTATCCACGATGTTTTCTACCCTTAAAGACAAAGATTTTTTATATCCTGGGCTAAAATTGACGTCTGCAACTTTGGATTCGGATCAGTCAAAAGCTTTGTCGTGTGGTAATGGGTTAATTGGTTTCTGATATCATGTCCCTTTTGTGATTTATTACAACAGACAGTTGTGCACGATACGCACCTCGTGAAGCTAGCAGTGATAACGTCGCACTCTTTCTGATAATCTGTTGGCGAGACAGGCTACTATCTTACTTAGCTGCAATATCGTAGCCCTCGCCAGCAGATTATCAGAAAGAGGGCTACGATATCGCAGCTAGATCTTACTATGCTGTAGGAAAATTAAGCTTAATTTATCAATTCTTAATCCATTACCAGGCAGCCTAATTTTAGACTGGTCCAAATTGAAAGGAGTTTATGAAATTATAGATTTTTTCAACTTTCTGGTTTGAAAATATTGTGTAAAATGAAGAAAATGCTTAGTTCAAGCAATTTCTTATTTTACGCAATGTTTTCCGTATTCTTTTTCTGGAGGGGTGTCAAAAAGTGTTACGGTGAGTGAATGCATTATAGCTTCGTATCCGCAAACCAGCAGTATATCTTTAAATGGCGTGTTGTGTGAATTCACTATAATTTATAATTGCCTAAATACATACGCACTCTGATTCAGGAATTAATAACAACTTGCACAATATCTCTCTCTATAATAAATATAGACATGGTAGTTCAGTGACAGTCGTTATTTTTAAGGTAATTGGCGTATTTCAAGACCCTCTGGTTTCCGACTCAAAAAATATTTGACTCGTAGGGATACGAACCAGCGAAGCTTGTAAAACACCCGTAACTTAAAAAAGAATTGGCAGCTGCACAACCTTGTTTATATTTATTGTAGAGAAAGATACTTTTTTAAGTTGTCATAAATTCAAAATCCAAGTGCCCATGCCTGAATACACATTTGATAACGGTCTTGATCTCTCTACTAAGAAAAAGAGTAAATTATTCTAATACTGATTTTGGATCGCAAATATAGATAAAGCTGAACAGGATTATCTGCTTGTAAAAAGATATATATTTAATACACTTCACACCATTATGTCTTGGGGTTTTCATAGACCCAGTGAATACATTTTATTTTGGTTTTATAGTAAATATCTGGTTTTATTAAAACTTTATTGTAAGAAGTGCAATAAGACCTTCGGATTAGCTTAGTCATCATAAAATTTTAGTTTGTAATAATATTTACAATATTTGTAAATGACACACACGCCGTTTCCTATCAAAATCTTAGAAGGCTCGGTATAAATACACCAGAAAGTAAGGCAAGTTTTTAGCTCGGCTGTTTTCGGAGAAACCCCGAGGTAGTGATATAGCCTTTGTGGCGCCGTCGTTGTTGTCGTCGTGTGAAAACTTTGACAATTTGTGATATCTCTGGTTCTACTAAAAGCATTCACTTGAAACTCGACACACTTGTTCACTGTCAAAAGAGCAACCTACTAGTTTACTATCAAGGGGAATAGCTCTAGGTGCATCTGTAACGGTAGGTACATATAGACGCTGTGGCTTTGCAATTCTAAAAGGTAATTTTGTCGTAGGGCCTACTTTCATTTTTTCTTGATTATATATGAGGTTATTCGTTGAATCTCAGGGCTAGGTGATAGTTGATCGGTCCGGATTGAGTTGGTCAGCCCGGTTTAATGAATATCTTCTTACTTCACATTGTATTACCAAAGCTAAACTGGTGTTATCGTCGACTTGAACTTACAAGTTGATTAAATTGCCAGTCTATGCAAAAGCTAAACTTTAATTGTAAACCTAGGTGGGATAGCAGCTGGAGGCTAGGAAAGGATGTAGTGATAGTACTGGTGTGAGAAATACCAGGAATCCAATGGTAGGTGCTCCAGCCGCCGCGATATGACTCAAATACTGTTAAAAGCGGCGTTAATCCCAATTCAATCAACCAATCTAAGCTTAACTTAATGTTGACTGGGGAGCCTATTCTATTCATAGTATATCGTCAAGTTATGTAGTTTTTTGCTCATCTAGTTTGACGCCCCGATTTTTTCTCCCTCCTGTTGAAGATTGTTGAACACTGACTTCAAAAACATGCATATTTGTTTGTTAGCATTAAATATATTGTGATACTAAAAGATGAAAAAAAAGTTAGATGTTGATTTATATTGCATGGCCTATTTTTTTCACTGAAAAAAGTTTCTTCCAAGCCAAAAATAACCCTTATACCTTACAAAAATTGAGATAATATTGTCAGTATAATTCATTTTGCAGAGTAATGATGTCAAATAAATAGGTGTAGTCACAGTCATTTGAATTGACTGGCAAATCAACTCTTTAAATCACTGTTGAAGATGTTCTATCTACGATATGGAGTATGCAATCCATAGCTTTATTTCATGTTTACTACATGCATTTTTAATGAGATAGTTATTTTTTTCCATTACTATATTGTACAATTCATTTCTTTTAATTCAAAAATAACTTTATCAGACTCCCAATCTTCAATCATGGGATGTCATTGGTTCGATCCCCGGCGACGGCACATATACTTTCCGACATTTGTCTCAAACCAGTGGGTGGATAATCGTAAACATAAATGGAATAGCAGCTGGAGGCTAGGAAAGGATGTAATGGTGATACTGGTGGTAAACATATACCAGGAATCCATGGTTAGGTGCTCCAGTCGCCGCAATATGTCTGAAAAATTGTTTAAAGCGGCGCTAAACCCCATTCAAACACACAAAAACATCTTTGGCATTTCTTCAAAATTCTTGTCAAAATTAGGCTGTTATAAGGCGATGATTTTGTTTTTATATATTTGTTGATCGGAGGGGTCAAACCGAAGTATCTGTAGTAAGAAGTTATTTGAATTTACCCTTATCTGAAGGAAACCAGAAAATTTAAGATTTCTTTTTTGATGAATAAATATGCATACCAAACAGAAAGTACTAACTAACAATTGCTTCATCATTGGATTTCAATCACAAAAGTGTTTTTACAAAGCTGACTATTCAGGAGCGTCAAAATAGATGTCATTTGAAGGGCATCCGCAAAGTACTGTTTTATTGCCTTTCTATTTTTACGGGGAAAATTAACATAATTTAAGTAAATTTGAGCTGAATTTTGTCATCTTTGCTTATAGGTGTCAAAACCCAAAGCTACATTATCGGAAAGCAGCATAGATAGGACAGGTTAGCCAATGTAACTCTGACGTCCTAGTCTAAGTTATTGTCTATAATAAGATATCATGTGATGATGTAAACATCCGGTCACATGTGTTTCTATGGAGATTATTTGTACAAAATGGAGTACACTGGTAGTTCCTACGAAGGGGATTACAAAAACGGAAGGTATTTATTTTACTACAAAGGCTTCTGTCGAAGAACTATCAAGGATAGTTTTCTTTTACTACAGTACTGTTTCAGATTGCAATAAAACCGATTTCCAAAATTCTCTTCAGAATGACAAGCAAAGGGATCAGTTTAAAACGCTTTTCAAATTTTCGCACTCTATGTTGTTTAACATACAGGGACTTGTCACAATTGATTAGTACTATTAACTTAGATTTAGACAAGGCGTTCAACTTGACAAAAAGTATGAAAGTTCCTGGTATGAAAGAAGTCAACTTTTTGACGTCGATTTTGGACGATTTCCTGGGTTTGATCCCCGGCCACAGCAAATATCCTTTCCAACATTTGTCTCCACAATGTTTTCTATCCCAAAAGTAAAACAATTCCAAAATTTCATAATCTTTTAATTGTCGACTGCAGCTCCTTTCAATTTGGACCAGTCTAAAACTTTGCTGTGTGGGAATGGGTTAAGTACAAGTATCGAGAAGTCGTAAAAAACACTCTTTGCAGAGGCAGTGACCCTGTTTTGTAGATACCTGCAAAACTGGGAAATCTTCAGCATGGGAAGAATTTGAATAACACAATTTAAAACTCGTATAGTGTATTAAGATACCACATCCTTTTTTCGTACCCATTTTGACAGGTTAGAAGGAAGTGGTCAGTATACCTTCCCAACAGAAACGAAATACGATGGCCAAATGAAAGATGGAATGTTCCATGGTAAAGGGACACTGTACTTCCCAAATGGCAGCAAGTATGAAGCATCATGGGAAAATGGAATAGCTATAGAAGTAAGATATCCTTTTCTCACATTGCCACCAGAGTTTACTTTAGCAAGCACCATCACAAATCTCTTTTTGTTCTATACATGGATTAGCTTTAATCCATTACCTCACAATGACCCTTTTTAACACCTTCAAGAAAGTAAGATTTGGAAAACAATGTGGTATATGAAGAAATTGCTAATTACAAGCAATTTCTTCATTATCCACAATGTTTTCTACCCTGTAAGTTGAAAAAAAATCCAAAATTACGTCAACCAAAATTTGTCGTCTGCAACATCTTTGAGTTTGGACCAGTCTGGTAATTGGTTAATCCATTACCACACAAAAAATTTCAGACTAGTCTAAATTGAAAAAAGTTATAGACGAAAATTTCAAGTTTATGAAACTTTGAAAAATCTCTTTCTTTTGAGACAGGAAGCATGGTTGGGCAGGAAACTTTGAATGGGGTTTAACGCCATTTTTAAGAATGTTTATCCCAATTGTTTTCCTTAACCCGTTCCCACTCAATCCCTCCTTTTTACGCCCCTCAACGACAAAGCTTTGGAAAACATTGTGGAAAACGAAGAAATTGCTTGGATCAAGCAATTTCTTCATTATCCACAATGTTTTCTATCCGAAAAGACGAAAAAATTTAAAATTCCATGAACTTGAAATTGTCGTCTGCAGCTCCTTTCAATTTGGACCGGTCTAAAATTCCACTGTGTTGGAATGGGCTAAGGGGTATAAAAAAAACAGGATTGTATGGGAATTATCTAATTAACCTCATTTTTGTGTTAAAGATTTTTTGAGGCTTCATGTCAGCAAAAGGATATGTCATCAGATTTTTAGAACCTTGTCTGGAAAAGTTAACCCTTTCCTGTTCAATCCCTGATTTTTTATGCCCCAGTGGTTTTTTAATTGAGAAAACATTGTAGAAAAGGAAGAAATTACTTGCAACACAAAATCTCTTCTTTTCCACACTATTTTCAACCCTACTGAATAGTTGTTTCTCAACTGAAATCCACTTTGAATTTTCATCTCCTAAACCCTTGAATTTAGACAGGTCTGAAATTTTACATTCATGCTGTGAAAGGGTTAAAGTCTGCTTATAGGTCAAATTTGTTGCTCATGTTTTTCATTTTCAGCTTGGCTGTTTTCGGAGAAAACCTTAGGTATTGTCATCATCTGAGCATCATTGGTGTTGGAGTTGGTGTGACAAACTTTATCTTGCCTATATCTCTGCAGTCTATGATACAATTTTCATAAAATTCACACACATACACACTTTGACAAGAGGAAATGATTTATCCAGGATTCAGAAGTCTGTCCATAAGGTCAGGGTCACAGTAGAAGGTAAAAGGTCAAATTTTGACCTTGCCTATATCTCTGCTGTCTATGATCCAATTGTCATAATATTTCACACACATACACATTTTGACAAAAAGAAGTGATTTATCTAGGATTAAGTCGTCTATTTTGAAGGTCAAGGTCACAACAGAAGGTCAAGGGTCAAATTTTGACCTTGCCTATATCTCTGCAGTCTTTGATCCAATTTTCATGATATTAAAAACACATTCACATCTTCACTAGACAAAGTGACTTATCTAGGATTCATACATCTATACTGAAGGTCAAGGTCACTGCAGAAGGCCAAAAGGCAAATTTTGACCTTGACTATATCTATGCAGTCTACGATCCAATTTTCATAATATTTCACACACATACACATCTTCACAAGAGAAGTGAATTATCCAGGATTCACTTATCTATCCTGAAGGTCAAGGTCCCAGAAAAAGGTCAAAGTTCAAATTTTGACCTTGACTTTATCTCTGCTGTCTATGATCCAATTGTCATATTTCACACACATACACATCTTCACAAGAGGAAGGGATTTAGGCTTGATTCAGACTTCTGTCCTGAAGGTCAAGGTCACAGCGGAAGGTCAAATTCTGACTTTCACTTTTAGCAGTCTTTGAACTTTGCCCGACCAAATTTGTATTTCTATCATTCTGTTTTTTAGCTCGGCTGTTCTCGGAGAAAACCTGAGGAATTGTCATCATCTTAGCGTCGTGTGCGTCGGCGTTGGTGTTGGGGATAGCGTGACAAACTTTATCCTAGGTCATATCTCTGTTGTTATTGAAGATATCCTCATGAAACTTGGCATGTGTATTGACCATCAAAAGAGCTATCTACACTATCAAGAGAGATAACTCTAAAGCATTTGTGTTAGAGTTATGCCCCTTTTTTTACTTAGAAGTTTTGCATTGTCCAGCACCTGCAGCTAAGCGTTGCACTGTGGGCGGTGCTCTTGTTAGTTCAGATGATTCCAAAGAAAACCTGGGGTATTGCTATGCCCAGGTCTTCATCTGTCGGAAAACTTGGGCATTTTGTAATAACTCTGACATCACATCTTCACAAGACAAGGGTTCACCTCATTTGTTTGTAAGGTTAGAGTTAGAACCCTTAGCTTGGGAAAATGCTGGTATCACTGAACACATCCACCTGAAACTCAAAATATTTGCTCCCTATCAACCAATAAAGTGGTGCTCTTGTTTACATTTATTTCTTGCAAGTCGGATGAGGGAGTGGAGTTGGTATACTGGTAATGTGCTAGACTTTATTGTTTGGGGTCTGTGGTTTGATTCTC
Organism: Fragum fragum; assembly: GCA_946902895.1. NCBI lineage: Eukaryota > Metazoa > Mollusca > Bivalvia > Cardiida > Cardiidae > Fragum > Fragum fragum. The sequence goes on from OX336380.1 coordinate 27,355,735, forward strand.
TGCTCCTCCGGTCCTTCTGATGACACTTTAAACCAAGGACCTGTCTTCACATGACCTCAGTTGTTGAGTGGGACGTAAAAAACAATCAAGTAAGATGACCACATGCCGTAGTAACTGAAATGCATTCACATGATGAGTCAAGAAGTGAGTAGTAAAAGGAGAAATTGCTTTTTACATGCAGTTTCTCTTTTTCCTTCTATCCTTTCTATCTTATTGAGTTGATTTATTTTCAATTAAATATTCCCTTCAAAATGTCACACAGAGTCTTTTGATTGGGCTTAACCCTTGTCATGCTGTATAAATAACCTAACTGAATTGCTGTAAAATCAAAGGGCTGAAAGTACAGATAAAACTTGTTGTTCAAAATTCAATAGTTCTTTTAGAAATCAATTCCATAAACAACTCTGACAGGAAAAGTACAAACAGGAGGTGTAGACCAAGATCAGTCAAGGTCACAACAGAAGGTCAAGGGTCAAATTTTGACCTTGCCTATATCTCTGCAGTCTTTGATCCAATTTTCATGATATTAAAAACACATTCACATCTTCACTAGACAAAGTGACTTATCTAGTATTCATACATCTATACTGAAGGTCAAGGTCACTGCAGAAGGCCAAAAGGCAAATTTTGACCTTGACTATATCTATGCAGTCTACGATCCAATTTTCATAATATTTCACACACATACACATCTTCACAAGAGAAGTGAATTATCCAGGATTCATTTACCTATCCTGAAGGTCAAGGTCCCAGAAAAAGGTCAAAGTTCAAATTTTGACCTTGACTTTATCTCTGCTGTCTATGATCCAATTGTCATATTTCACACACATACACATCTTCACAAGAGGAAGGGATTTAGGCTTGATTCAGACTTCTGTCCTGAAGGTCAAGGTCACAGCGGAAGGTCAAATTCTGACTTTCACTTTTAGCAGTCTTTGAACTTTGCCCGACCAAATTTGTATTTCTATCATTCTGTTTTTTAGCTCGGCATTTCTCGGAGAAAACCTGAGGAATTGTCATCATATTAGCGTCGTGTGCGTCGGCGTTGGTGTTGGGGATAGCGTGACAAACTTTATCCTAGGTCATATCTCTGTTGTTATTGAAGATATCCTCATGAAACTTGGCATGTGTATTGACCATCAAAAGAGCTATCTAAACTATCAAGAGAGATAACTCTAAAAGCATTTGTGTTAGAGTTATGCCCCTTTTTTTACTTAGAAGTTTTGCATTGTCCAGCACCTGCAGCTAAGCGTTGCACTGTGGGCGGTGCTCTTGTTAGTTCAGATGATTCCAAAGAAAACCTGGGGTATTGCTATGCCCAGGTCTTCATCTGTCGGAAAACTTGGGCATTTTGTAATAACTCTGACATCACATCTTCACAAGACAAGGGTTCACCTCATTTGTTTGTAAGGTTAGAGTTAGAACCCTTAGCTTGGGAAAATGCTGGTATCACTGAACACATCCACCTGAAACTCAAAATATTTGCTCCCTATCAACCAATAAAGTGGTGCTCTTGTTTACATTTATTTCTTGCAAGTCGGATGAGGGAGTGGAGTTGGTATACTGGTAATGTGCTAGACTTTATTGTTTGGGGTCTGTGGTTTGATTCTCTGCTCCTCCGGTCCTTCTGATGACACTTTAAACCAAGGACCTGTCTTCACATGACCTCAGTTGTTGAGTGGGACGTAAAAAACAATCAAGTAAGATGACCACATGCCGTAGTAACTGAAATGCATTCACATGATGAGTCAAGAAGTGAGTAGTAAAAGGAGAAATTGCTTTTTACATGCAGTTTCTCTTTTTCCTTCTATCCTTTCTATCTTATTGAGTTGATTTATTTTCAATTAAATATTCCCTTCAAAATGTCACACAGAGTCTTTTGATTGGGCTTAACCCTTGTCATGCTGTATAAATAACCTAACTGAATTGCTGTAAAATCAAAGGGCTGAAAGTACAGATAAAACTTGTTGTTCAAAATTCAATAGTTCTTTTAGAAATCAATTCCATAAACAACTCTGACAGGAAAAGTACAAACAGGAGGTGTAGACCAAGATCAGACTGCACTTATGTGCAGACTGATCTTGGTCTACACCTTCTGCCAAAACTGGAATATTCAGCATTCAGCGTGATAAGGGTTAAAATTAATTAATGACAATTTTGGTAAAAGTGAAAATATTTTATCAAATTTCAGGGAAAATACACTTTTGCAGATGGTTTACCATATGAAGAAGAAAATTGGGAGTATTGTGATGGTTATGATCGAAGGTTTTTCACAGAAATAAAAAATGGTTTAAAACCTGCAGGTAAAATTTCATGAGCTCTACTTGAAGTTAAATTCAGAAATCTTGCAGATATCATTTTAACTCATTACCAGACAATGAAATTTAAGATTGGTTCAAATTTAAAGAAATTGGACATTGCACATTGAAGTTAGTTAATTTTATTAGTCTTTTGGAGAAATGCAGAAATTGTTTTTTACAGACAAGCTATAGTGATGGCATTTTCCCATCTGTGCGTCTGGCCCTAGGTCCAGCCATCAAGTTGTCTATTCCTTAAAATTATCCTTGTTAACACCCTAGAATCTACAGTTAACATCCAATTCTCTTCAAATTTTCTAAGAAAAATTGTACCAAAATAAGGATTGTATCTTTCAAAATTGGGTCCAATCCATCAAGAAATATGAGTACAGGGGCCTCATGGAAATTTAATTCAAAAATCCTTATTAACTCTATGGAGTCCACACTTTTCATCCGGTTCTCATCAAAGTTTCACAGAATGATTGTATCATTAGAGGGATCGTTCCTTTTAAAATTTGGTCCAATCTGTCAAGAAACACAGGAAAAGGGGTCTTATGAAAGTTAAATTAAAAAAATCTTAGTTAATCCTTGTAAGTCCACAGATGAGATGGGGTTGTCTTTATACTCTATCAGAATGATTATACTATTGTAAGGATAGTCCCTTGGAAATTGGGTCAGATCCATCAAGTAACATGGGAAAAGGGGCTGTATGAAAAATTTATTAAAAGATCCTCGTTAACGCAATAAAGCCAACAGCTTTGAACCGATTTTGTTGAAACTTTCACAGCATGAATGTAAGGTCATAACAAACATTCTTTTCAAAATGGGATGTGAACTGTCAAGAAATACGGGTAAAGGGGCCTTATGAAAATTTCATTTCACAAATCTGGAATTCTGTTCTGTTCAAACTTTCACAGAATGTTTGTACCATCATTAGGATTGTTTCTTTCCAAATTGGGTCCGATCTGTTTGATAACCAGACAATATCCCCCTGGATAAATCCCCTTCTGTTTTTTGACAAGGCAGACATTATCCCCTCTCTGAATTTAACAGGGCAGAAAATAGCCCCTTTGTCATTCTGTCAGGGCGGACAAAATCCCCTCCTGAAATTAAATAGGCAAACATTATCCCCATCGATGGGCGGACACTATCCCCCTTCTACAAATTGGTACTGCAAACTCTGCACTAGAGTAACGAAACGGACAATTTCATTTGTATTCTTCTTAGAGGTGAACCTTAATTTGACTTTTTATTATATAAGAAACAGGTTCCCAACTGTTATTTAACCCTTTCCCTTTAAGATACGGGGTTTTACGTTCCTGTGATTTTATACTCGAGGAAACATTGTGGAAAAAGAAGAAATTGCTAGTAACAAGCAATTTCTCCTTTTTCCACAATATTTTCTACTACATAGGATGGTTTCACTTCAAATTGTATCCATTTTTCATTATCGTCTGCAACCTCTGTCAATTTGGTCCAGTCTAAAATCTCCAAAAACAGGAAAGGGTTAATGATATTTCACAGAGTTAAACTTATACTACCTGCCATTCAATTTTTAGCAGAGCTATAGCGTTGGCATTTCTCGTCTGGTGTCCCTCTGTTAACTTCTTGTTAATGCTCTAGAGTCCACAGTTTTCATCGGATTCAATTCAAAATTTCTCAGAATGATTGTACCATCCTAAGATTGTTCCTTTCGAAATAGGGTCAGATCCGACAGGAAGCACAAGAAAAGGGGTCTTTTGAAAATTTTATCAAAAATCTATTAAAAATCCTTGTTAACACACTAGAGTCCACAATTTTCATCGGATTCACTTCTAAATTTTACAGAATGATTGTACCATCATTAGGATACAATTATGCAATTTCACCCATAACAATCCTGTTTATGTGATAAAGTCCACAATTAATATCTGATTCTGTGGTAAATTTCACAGGATGATTGTAGGGTTATAAGAAACTTCTGTCTTGAAATGGAGTGGATCCGTCATGAATCACTGGAAAAGGGGCCTTAAGCAGGGCTCTGCAGACTCCCAGAAATGGGGGAGAAGTCACTTCTCACTAGTCTGAGAATTGGGAGAAGTTTTTCAAAATGGGGAGAAGTGGTGAGACTTCCAGGAGAAGTGAATCGTGTTAAAAATTAATTTTTTGCGCGTATTCCTCATTTCTATCAGAAAATAAAATAGCTTTACAACCAAGTACCGGTAGTTCCATTTTATATTATGTATCATGCAATAAACATAGAAAATACTGCTTATCCTTTCAGTCCTCAATAAAGATCTTATTCCTGTGAACAAATACTTTTGTATTTTTCTTTTTTTTTTTTTGTTTTAGAATTCAAGAGTTTGATTCTGATTTTTTTTTTTTTTTTAATATTTCATAATAGATTCATATATGAAAAAAAAGTCAACTAATAAAAAAATGCAAATAGTGTATAGGCAGTCTGAATGAAATGAGTAGTGTTTCTATTTGAAGCAGAAAATGAGAAAAGATTTTATTGTAACAACATGTATTTAATCAAACTATTACCAGAAGAAAAAATTCAGACTGGTACAAATTAAAAGAAGCTAAATAAGACATTTCACAGTGAGCTTAAATAGGAATGAAGGTGCCAAAGAGGGTAGAAACATGTGGGGAAAGGATAAATTGCTTGCTGCAAACATTTCCTCCTTTTTCCACAGTTTCCCATAAAAACATTTTCAAGATGTCAAAATGGGGGATTGTGTGGTAATGAGTTAAAGTCTGTGCACTTTACCTGATAACATATAAATGGATAAAAATTGTCATTAATTGGTCAAAATAGGTCCTCTGTGATTAAGCCAGTTATAGTGTGTAAAGGGTAAGGGTTACTGCTCAGTACACAAAACCAGACTCTGTACATGCAGAGGTTTAAAGTTAACACAGGATAATTTGCTCCATTTTATAGGATTACATGTTATTTAAAGGAATTATTACCAACACAAGTAAGTGAAATTTAGTTTTTGGATAGAATGTATCATAACAAAAATCTCAGGAAAAGACCGTAGAAGCCTTTAAATTGTTTGCCATAATTTTCTTCACTTGTTACAATTAAAGCAGATAACTCAAATTGAAGGATTCTAATGAAAAATGAATTTACTCTACGTAGATTTTTGGCAGAATTATTTTTCATCAAGGTTTCAAATTTTTAAAAACATTTTGACTTCTGGTAAATGACACAGCGTCCGTAAATGTCGGCCATTATTCTCATTATGTGAAAGTAAGCAACAAATCTTGTAGACTGATGATAACTTAATTTACAGAAATAATTAAAACTTAAGAAGGGAAAGGATTTTAAATAAAGATTTCTAGTGCCGAGAGTATACACAGCATTGCCGAAATCAATCAGCGTAGGTGTGAATGAAGCAAGCATGTTGACTACATACCCCTATTTCTGATAATCTGCTGGCCTCGCGACTACAGTATCGATACATGCTTGATTTACGATCACAGGGCTTCCGACGGACAGTTGTATAATTGCACACTGTCCCCTTCTTTTATAGCCACTGGGCCAGATTTGGTTATCACCTATCGTATCCAGGCGACTTCCCGAAAATTCCAGGCGACTTCGACTTCGCTTTGATCAGCAAATCAGGCGAAGTTTTATGAAACCAGGCGACTTTTTCGCCTGAGTCGCCCACTCTGCAGAGCCCTGCCTTAAGGATTGTTGCTCAAAATAATAAAGGAGATAAAGTCCAAATCATTATTTTTATTTTATGCATTCTTCTTTAAGCAATAAACTTTCTTAAATATTGGATTTCTTTAATGGAAAATTTGATGACTAGCAGAGAGTCTCAGACCCTCATGGGCATCTTGTTTCTTTTACAGGTAGATCCCAGCTAACGAACAGAGTCCCACCACGAGATATACCCGAGGGATGTTATGACTGTGGTGATGGCTTTTATGACCCGAAAACTAGAGTTGTTGTAGATTATAATAGAAAATTCTTAAGAAATGCAGGTAAATACGTAACCCATTCCCATACAATTATGCTTTTTGATGCCCTCAAGAAAAAAAGCTGTAGAGAACATTGTGGAAAATGAAGAAATTGCTTGTTACTTGTTGCAATCAATTTCTTCATTTTCCACAATGTTTTCTACCAAAAAAAGTTGAAAATTTCTAAATTTTCATAAACTTAAAATTTTCGTCTGCAAATCCTTTCAATTTTGACAGTCTAAAATTATGACTCTTGTTTATTCCATCTCATATTTTGTTGGAATACAATATTCTGAGTAGATTTGGAGGACCAGAGGTTGATTTTCAAAGTATAATAATCCACATATCCAGTTAATCTATTTAAAAATTTTGAAAATGAATAAATGGACAGTCATGTGGTGTGTCAAACAGTTACCCCAATCCCTCCTTTTTACACCCCTGAAGCAAAAAGCTTTTGAAAACATTGTGGACATGGAAGAAATTGCTTGATTCAAGCAATTTCTTCAATGTCCACAATATTTTCTACCACAAAAGTCAAAGAATTTTTAGAATTTCATCAACATTTAATTGTCGTCTGCATCTTCTGTCAATTTGGGCTAGTCTAAAATTTTCTCATGTGGGAAGGGTTAACTTGTGATCAAGTTCAAAAAGAGTGATTACTCGTTTGCACCTTAAAACCAGTCATCCAGACATAGAGTTATATTCACTTATCATTTTTATACGCAGCAGATGCAAGACATATATTGATAACATGTCCATCCTTCCGTCCACATCTTGTTAACCCTTTCCTGATTATTGTAATTTTAGACTGGTCCAAATTGAAAGGGATTGCAGGCGAGAATGAAAATTGGATGAAATTTGAAATTAAACTGTCCTGTGTGATAGAAAATATTGTTGAACAAGGTGCCAAACTGTCACAAGATACGCCCGTCAAACTGCTTAATATTAAATGGGGATTTGAATAGAACTGAGGTTATTTTGAATGAATTTTTTTGTCAAACAAAGTAAGAAAAACAACAAAGGGCAATAACTCAAAAAATAGGCCAGGTAGAGTTATGGTAATTGTACACTGCACTCCCCCTTGGTTAGATCTATACACCCATGAAGTTTCATGATCCTAGCTATAATATTTTTAGAGATATACTCTGGACAAGATTCAAGTATGAAAAACAACAAAGGGCAATAACTCAAAAAATAGGATAGGTAGAGTTATGGTTCTTGTACACTGCACTCCCACTTGGTAAGCTCTATCCATCTATGAAGTTTCATGATTCTAGCTTTTATACTTTTAGAGATATACTCCGGACAAGATTCAAGTATGAAAAACAACAAAGGGCAATAACTCAAAATATAGGCCAGGTAGAGTTATGGTTCCTGTGCACTGCACTCCCCCTTGGTGAGATCTATACACCCATGAAGTTTCATGATCCTAGCTATAATACTTTTAAAGATATACTCCGGACAAGATTCAAGTATGAAAAACAACAAAGGGCAATAATTCAAAAAATAGGCTAGGTAGAGTTATGGTTCTTGTGCACTGCACTCCCCCTTGGTGAGATCTATACACCCATGAAGTTTCATGATCCTAGCTATAATACTTTTAGAGATATACTCCGGACAAGATTCAAGTATGAAAAACAACAAAGGGCAATAACTCAAAAAATAGGCTAGGTAGAGTTATGGTTATTGAGCACTGCACTCTGTATTGATGAGAAGAATATAACTGCCAAGTTTAAAGTCAATCGGACTTGAGGTGACAGAGTTATGCTCCGGACAAAGAAGTGGACACCGCCGGACAACCGGACGACCGGACGCCTGGACGGCCAGACGCCCGGACACCACGGGTGATCCCATAATATGTCCCGTCTTCGACGGGCGTATAAAAAGGAGAAATTGCTTGTTACAAGCAATTTCTTCTTTTCCCACAATGTTTTCTCAAGTATAAAATCACTGCAACGTAAAATCCCGGGTTTGTACAGGAAGGGGCTAACACATCTCCGCATATACTTGTGGACAAATTTGAATGACATTTTCACAGAAAGTTCTTTGTCACCTGACCTTGTGAATATTGTCTGCGTTCTCTTAAAAGTAGACAAAGAAATCTTATATCTTATGACCTAAGAATTGTCATCTACATCTTTTAATTTGTTGTTTGGTAATGGATCTAGTGTAACTAATTGACCTGACCATAGTTTCTCATTCTACCCCTTGCTATAACCCAATCCCAAACAAAAATAGACTGGTCCAAATTGAAAGAAAGTGCAGATGATATTTTAAAGTGTAATTTGAACAGTAATGACTGAATATAGTAGAAAATATGTTTTCCTTAGTATTATTTTACAGGGGCGTCAAAAGGAGCTATTGAGTGGTAATAGGATAAATGTATCTTTTATATGTTTGCAGATGATGACGAGCATAACTGGATTGTAAAGACTTGCCGTAAAGGTTGGGATGAGTATGTGGGATTTAAACAGCACGCAGTGATGTGATAGGAGACTTTAGTAATCATCATCTTTTCACATATCTTAAATAGCTTCATAGCTCAATTAATTTTGTTGAAAGTTGGTATATACTCCAAGAACTTGCTTGAAAAGGAATGATTTAATCATGTGCTAAAGAAAAAAAATTCAATATTGATTGATAATAAAGAAATAAATGTCTTCCCGAGTAATTTTTGGTGAGACTATACCATACACTTTTTTTTGCAAATCTGGTTGGCACATGTATGTGCTTAATGTAAAAATCATCAATCAAACTGATAACTCTAAAATGTAAATATCACATTCTTGTAAATATGGTGTTTTTAATCATGAGAAATAAGAAATTTTGTGTTCATTACATTACCGTTTCATTTGTCTTATTTGTGATCCCAAATTGGTCAAAAAGATATTTGTGCTAAAAGCTATGGGTTGGTACCTATCTAAAAAGCTTAAAGATTCTGATTAGACTATGGATACACAGGCTGGTCAGAATCTTAACTTGACTTATGTATAATTGACAGATCAATTGCGCCCTTCTCACTGACTCTGCTGGCCACACCCACAGACTCTAACAGGAAGTTCTACTTCAATATTAAACAGAGATTTTTTTTAAAATCTATGGCTAGTAACTAAAGTTAAATGGTTGGTTGGCAACCTAAACGTTACTACAGCCCATTTCTTAAATAGGCTGTAGTAATGATGTTTAAGTTGCAAAACTAACTAAAATGCTTCATATTAATGTAAGCTAATGGAGGTCAAAGTTCACTTCTGGTCTAAATGAATGATTTGATTGGTAGATTGATTCTTTGATTGACAGCCGTAATCAGTCAATTATTGGAAATGCCCTGCAAAGACAGCAACTTCAACCTTTGGGGAAAAAATCCAGGATCAGCACTAATGGATAGATCTTAGAACAAAATGATGGGTAAACGTATTTTCAATATAAATAAATTCATTTAATATATAGCGTTTCTTTTACAGAAAATATAAGGTATTCACTCAAAAACAATGTGATAGTTTTACAGAAAATACATGTGAAGTAATGGTACAAGAGATCAAACTTTTAAGATTCCCTTAACATATAATAAGAACATTTTGAGAAAACATGAAATTGTGTAGATTCTTCTCTCGTCTCTTGTTTTACTCCTAAAGCATAGTAAAGAGAATTTACCAGGAGTAATATGGAAATATTGTGCAACTCAAAAAGGTAAAATTCTAAAGATCTTTCATTCCTTTTCTGTTTGGAAAATTTTTACAAGCATTTTCTTCTTTTTCTACAATATTTTCTCAATTATAAAATAACAGGTTGTAAAAATCAGAGACTGAACAGGAAAGGGCTAACACAAGAACAAAGTGTTCTGTTTTCAATTGATGGTCACCAAGCTTCCATGTGGTAGTTTTACCATGTTATTCAAAAACAACTTTTTGCAAAATTTACGGCCAGGGAAGTAAAAGAGTGCCAAAATGGCCCTATATTGTTTAAGCCCTGCCCTGTCGCACCCTCACTCTTTTTTTCAAATAAAGATTTCAAAAAGTTGAAAGGGTCACTATACCAAAAATGTCCGCGAATAAACAAAGTCATAAAGCAGGAAGTAGTTAATTTGTGGACCTAAATTCAATAAGTGCCATATAGGACCCCTTCATGAATGTCCACACCACGTTTCAAATCAATACTATGAACATAAAGTCTGAATACAACAAAGTTGTAAAACAAGAAGCAGTTAACTTGCGGACCTAAATTTGGTAAGCGCCATTGAGACCCCTAGATGAACCTCCAAAGCTAGTTTTAAGATTTAAGTAAACCATTTTACTCCTCTACTTCTTCGAAATGGGGGTATAATTTTTTCCATTGAGAATAAAACTTTAACCCAATTACCAGATGACAACATTTAAGACAGATCCGAATTTAAAGAACAACAATTTCAAGTTAATGGAGTTTTAAAAAATCTTTGTCTTAAACTTTTTTTTTTTTCTTGGGGGGGGGGGGTGGTCTCAAAAAATAGGATAATGTATAGTCTGTTTTTAGGATTGTAGACCACAGTGCTTAGGTTTCTAGAAGCATGAAATGTCAAACTAGAAATTGTAGCAAAGCGGACTAATACCCCACACACACACACACACAGTGCTTGTCCGATATAAGTGCTCTCCCCTGTTTAAGCAATTTCTTTATTTGACCATAACCAAAAAACAAGAGGACCATGATGGTCCTAAATCGCTCACCTGAGGCATCTGCAAATTACAGTACTTTTTAGTATAAAAAAAGACACAACTTGAGCAAAATAAATAAAACAAATGTAAGAATTTGGGCTTTGTACAAAACAATCAAGTAATGCTTTACAATAAGAATGAATTCCTTTGGCTTTATACTTTAATCCATTACCAAACTATCCAAGAATTTGTCACCCTCAGGTTTGAAAAAAAAACATAGTGAGAAAGGGAGTGACAAGCAATTTATCCATTTCTCACAGTGTTTCCTACCTGAAATTCTTTGTATTTAGATTTCAATCAAACTCTTATTACTGTCTGATACTTCAATGGGTGTAACTTTAGCAACCTTGGTAGAGAACAATCTGGATGTACTATAAATCAAAATATGAATGCATTACAACTTATACATGAGGAGTGGAAGATATTTGGACATGCTCTTATTGAGCGTATTTCATATCTTTGGATGCCTTGGGAAGGGCCATGTTTGTCCAAAGGCTATAATCATGGTAGATAACAATAATGTTATCCTATGTTTTTAATGTAAATGCTCTAGAACCTATATTTCAGAAGAACAATTCTTTCAATGCGATTTACGCAATTTTCGACCCCAGGAGCAGAGACATTTTTATCCTAAGAGCATATTATCCAGTTACATAGTACAAAATCATTTAGTCATGCTACATACCAAATATGTATGCCCATCACCTTGTATTTCAGAAGGAGAAGACTTTTCATGCTGCTCTAATTGGGTGTTTTCCAAAATTTTTGCCCTCTGGGGCAGTGCCATGTTTTATCCCAGGGCTAAGATTTTAGCTAACATGGTAGAGAACCATCTAGATATGCTATATACAAAATATGAATGCCTTAGACTTTGTAGATCAGGAGGAAAAGACTATTGAAAATGGTCTAATTGAGCATTTTTTAAAACTTTGGACACCCAGGGAAGGGGTGTATATTAACCTACAGGCATAATTTAATCAAAACTGATAGATAACAGCCAGGCTATGCTTCACCCAAAATATAAATGCCCTCCTCCTTAAAATGAAGATTTCTTTTTTTTTTTTAGCATACTCAAATTTTGTGTTTTTCCCAATTTTGGACGCCTAGTACAGGGCCGTTTTTGACCCGAGGAAGACAACTTTTTGTTATATAGTACAAAACCATCTAGTTATGCTACATACCAAATATGAATATCCTAGACCTTATAGTTTAAGAGGTGAAGTCTTTTGAAATTGCTCAAATTAAGCATTTTCCAAACTTTGGACATCAGGGGTGGGGCCATTTTTGACCCCAGAGATTAAATATTTAAAAAACTTGGTAGAGAACCATATGATTAAGTTCTATGTAAAATATAAACGCCTTTGGCCTCGTAGTCTGTGAAAAAAAAGACAATAGATTTTCTAAAATTTCCCATTTTCATATGCCGCGATTAAAAGAGTTTTTCACGGAATGAAATTCTTTTAACAACTTTTGAAGAGTTTCACCCAAGGAACATCGCGGCAAAGTTTCAGCTTGATTGGCCTACTGGTTAAGGAGGAGAAGATTTTTAAAGATATTTAAAAATTTACTAAAGATTCCCATTTTTAAATGCCGCGGCAACCAGAGTTATTGACGGAATGAAATTCTTTTAACAACTTTTGAAGAGCTTCACCAAAGGAACATCCCTGCAAAGTTTCAGCTTGATTGGCCAACTGGTTCAGGAGGAGAAGATTTTTAAAGATATTTAAAGAATTACTAAAGATTCCCATTTTCATATGCCGCGGCAACCAGAGTTATTGACGGAATTAAATTCTTTTAACAACTTTTGAAGAGCTTCACCAAAGGAACATCCCTGCAAAGTTTCAGCTTGATTGGCCAACTGGTTCAGGAGGAGAGAATTTTTAAAGAAATTGTGGACGGATGGACGGACAGACGGTAATGGGTTAAAAAAAATAAGCTTTAGAAAACATGGTCGAAAAAAAGAAATTCCAAGCTATTTCTTCATTTAAAAACATGTACAAATGTGTTTGTGAAACACTATGCCCCCGAAACGGGAATTCTTTAGAAACAGGTAAAAGGTTAAAACTTTGACCTTGACCTTGATGAAATGACCTTCCCCAGTTGCGCCTTGTTGAGACTTATCTACATACCAAATATAGCATTGTAACTTAATCAGGGTTGAAGTTATAGGAAAATGTGTAGTTGGCAGGCTAAGTTTTGCAGACAGACGGACAGACGGACACCGGTAAAACAATATGCCCCCGATCTTATCGATGCGGGGGCATAAAAATTGTTTTCTACAATGAGAGACAAAGGATTTGGCAAGTCTCAACCCGAAATTGTCTAGAACTAGAATTTGGACAAGTCTAGATTTTTGTTTTCTGGTTATTATATCCTTTAGTAAAGCAGAGCTATATCATAACATATACATAACAATGATTACCACAGCACTAATGGCTCAAATAGCAATGCCTTTGAGTTTTCTATTAAATGAGCCAAGCTAAATGGGATCACATCCAAAGAAACAAGCAATTTATCATTAACCTACAATCTTTCCTTGTATTTAATATCAAAGGGTCATAAAAATGCCTGATTATGTGGGCAATGGACATCTAATACGTCTAAGTACTCAATCTATTTGTAACAAAAACACCATTTCCAGACAAGATGTGTTTGTGAAACTCTAATGATCTCATAACAGCATTTATATATATATGTATATATATATATGAGGTTGGCTTTGACCTCATTAGATGTCCTTGACCTCATCAAAAACAAATAAATATTAATGGCAGGTACTTTAACCTATCACCATACAACGAAATTTCAGACTGGTCTTATTTGAAAGAAGCTACAGAAAACAATTTAAAGATGATGACATTTTAAAAAACTTTGTGATTAAGGGCAGGAAACATTGTGGACAATGAAGGAATTGCATGTAACAAGCAATTTCTTCATTATCCATGGTGTTTTCCAAAGACTTTTTCTTGGAGGCATCAAAAAGCATGATTCTGTGGGAATGGGTTAAATGTAAATATGGGCATTGTAATTTGGATGATGTTTAAGGTGTATGAGCATGTTCACAGATTAGTTTTAAATTCTAACTTTTTGATACAAGGGTTAAAATATGATCTTGACCATCAAATGACACTCATTAGATGCTCAGTTATGAATGCCAAATAGGGCCATTGTAGCTTAACTTTTACCCTTTCCTGTTTTGCAAAATTGTAGACCTGTCCAAATTCAAAGGTTTTACAGATGAACATTTAATTTGGATTTAATTTCAAAAATAACCATTCAGTATGGTAGAAAATCTTGTGAAAAAAGAAGGAATGGCTTGTTACAAGCAGTATCTTCTTTTTCTACAATATTTACTCAATTATAAATTCACAGGGACATAAAAACCAGGGATTGAACAGGAAAGGGTTAAACAGTTGTGGATCACAAAATTTTAGACTGGTCCAAATTAAAATAAGTTGCAGATGACAGTTTTTAGTTGATTAACTATGCTGACTGATTGATTGAGTGGGGTTTAACACCACTTTTAACAGTATTTTAGTCATATCAGAAATAAAATGAAAATAAATAGTTGATAAATAAATAAAAATCCAAGTTAAAACCTTTCCTGTTCAATCCCTGATTTAATCCCTGATTTTTACGTCCCCGAGATTTTATAATTGAGAAAACATTGTAGAAAACAAAGAAGTGGCTTATAACAAGCAACTTCTTTTTCCACTTGAAATTGATGTCTGCAAAACCTTTGAATTTGGACAGATCTATAACTTTCAAAAACAGAAAATGGGCACAATATAACGGCCTTTCATAAGTCTTACCAATTCCCACCAAACAAAATTTCAGACAGGTTTAAATTTAAAGAAGTTGCAAATGATAATTCAAGATGAAGGTAGTAGTAAAATCTTGGTCTCTTAGGGTAGAAAATATGGTAAATAATGAAGAAATCGCCTTTAACACACTGTTTCTCCATTCTCTACATTGCTTTCAAAAGCTTTTTTCTTGAGGAGTGTTAAAAGGCAGAATTGTGTGGGAATGGGTTAAAGTAAATCAGTTTTTTTTTTGGTTTTTTTTCTCTATCTTTATAATCACATACTGTCTGTACTAAATTTATCTGTCATGATAATTAGTCTATCTGTCTTCAATTTCTCACTTATTCTTTTGTCTCGTTAAAATGTTTGTCTTAACCCAATACCAGACGGCATTGTTTTAGACTGGACAAAATTGAAAGGGGTTGCATACAACAACTTAAAGTTTATGAAATTTTAGTTTCCTTCAGCTTTCTGGGTAGAAAACATTGTGTAAAAGAAAGAAATTGCTTGTTATAAGCAATTTCTTCATTTTACAAAATGTTTTCCGAATCATTTTTCTTGAGGGGCGTCAAAAAGTCTCACTGCATGGAAATGTGTTGAATTTTTCTTCCTGTATGACCAACACTGCTAGCTCTAAAGCCAGGCATCATGATAACATTCTATTTCTAAGTACAGCCATGTTATTGTTAGCCCTTACATATATCACCCATGATTATTAACCCATTAAAACAAAATCCCTCCTTTTACTCCTCTGGAGGAAAAAAGCTTGGGAAAAAAATAGTGGAAAATTAAGAAATTGTTTGATGTACGCAATTTCTTCATTATCCACAATGTTTTCCACCTTAGAAGACAAGAATTTCAAAACTCTATCAACTATAAAATTTAGTCATCAACTTTGAACTAGGAAAAGTCTAAAATACTACCATCTCATCCTTGGTTAACCTATTCCCACACAATGACACTTTTTGACACCCATCAAGAAACAAGGTGCCAAATTGTCACAAGATACGCCCGTCACACTGCTTAATATTAACTGGGGGTTTGAAAAGAACTGAGGTTATTTTGAATGAATATTTTTTGTCAAACAAAGTATGAAAAACAACAAAGGGCAATAACTCAAAAAATAGGCTAGGTAGAGTTATGGTTCTTTACACTGCACTCCAACTTGGTGAGCTCTATCCATCCATGAAGTTTCATGATTCTAGCTATTATACTTTTAGAGATATACACCAGACAAGATTCAAGTATGAAAAACAACAAAGGGCAATAGCTCAAAAAATAGACCAGGTAGAGTTATGGTTCTTGTGCACTGCTTTCCTACTTGGTGAGCTCTATCCATCCATGAAATTTCATGATTCTAGCTATTATACTTTTAGAGATATACTCTGGACAAGATTCAAGTATGAAAAACAACAAAGGGCAATAACTCAAAAAATAGGCCAGGTAGAGTTATGGTTCTTGTGCACTGCACTCCCACTTGGTGAGCTCTCTCCATCCATGAAAATTCATGATTCTAGCTATTATACTTTTAGAGATATACTCCGGACAAGATTCAAGTATGAAAAACAACAAAGGGCAATAACTCATCAAATAGGCCAGGTAGAGTTATGGTTCTTGTGCACTGCACTCCCCCTTGGTGAGATCTATACACCTATGAAGTTTCATGATCCTAGCTATAACACTTTTAGAGATATACTCCAGACAAGATTCAAGTATGAAAAACAACAAAGGGCAATAACTCAAAAAATAGGCTAGGTAGAGTTATGGTTCTTGTACACTGCACTCCCCATTGGTGAGCTCTATCCATCCATGAAATTTCATGATTCTAGCTATATTACTTTTAGAGACATACTCCGGACAAGATTCAAGTAAGAAAAACAACAAAGGGCAATAACTCAAAAAAATAGACCAGGTAGAGTTATGGTTCTTGTGCACTGCACTCCCACTTGGTGAGATCTATACACCCATGAAGTTTCATGATCCTAGCTATAATACTTTTAGAGATATACTCCGGACAAGATTCAAGTATGAAAAACAACAAAGGGCAATTACTCAAAAAATAGGCCAGGTAGAGTTATGGCTATTGAGCACTGCACTCCGTATTGATGAGAAGAATGTAACTGCTAAGTTTAAAGTCAATCGGACTTACGGTGACAGAGTTATGCTCCGGACAAAGAAGTGGACACCGCCCGAACGCCTGGACGACCGGACACCACAGGTGATCCCATAATACGTCCTGTCTTCGACGGGCGTATAAAAACAAGTGGGAGAACATTGTTTAAATGAAGGAATTGCTTGTTACGTGCAATTTCTTCATTTTCCACAATATTTTCAATCCAGAAATTGAAAAACTCCATCAACTTTAAATTGTCGTCTGCAACTCCTTTGAATTTGGACCAGTGTCATTTGGGAATGGGTTGATCAAATTGAGTTCCTTTTTTCAGCCCCTTTTCTATCTCTCATGGTTGTTGATCTGCTTGTCTCCTATTTCTTTGTCTGTACAACCATATATTGCCTACCATCATCACAAAACCACCAACAAATATTCCAGTAGACCCAACATAGAAGGCCATGTCATAGCTGCCTAATTGATCTTTCAGAAGGGCTGAAAAAGATAGAAAAACGGTCGTCAATAAACAATGACAAATTGAAATTGTAAGCTGTTCAAGCTAGCTTTATTTCGGATATTGTCAAATTGAAAAAAATTTTCCTACTTAAGGAAACATGGGATTATGTGGTAATGGGTTTAATCAGCAACACTTTGAAGACTATAGATTTTAATTAAACTTACTTTAATTCCTACGGTCAGGATTGTATATATGAATTAACAGTATTTTTGGCATTATGTGTGTTTGAATAATGCTTGATGGGGAGGAGTTATATGCAAAAGGTAAAATCTAAAGGCGGAGCCCAAGAACTCCTCCCCATCAAGCATTATTCAAGCATGCACAATGCCAAAAATACTAATATCCATCATAACACAATCATGGTCCATGATGTTGCTTATTTTATTCTTTTTCCTAAAATATAATGCACAGAGTAAAGTTTTTGACCTTGGAAGAATTTCACTGATTTCTTGAATATTAATGAGATGTTGTCTTGGAAATTCTAAATAATAATGAGGTGACCACATGAAGTCATTTGATCATTACTATTTACATGACATGTATACAATGTGTAATGGACTGGAATTTAGCTAAAACGATGGTAAGTGATAAAAATTTTTCCTTAAACATAAGTTAAATCACAGAGTTTCTTAGACTGCAATTGCCCTAACCCTTATGGATCAAAATTACTATTTGTTTACACTAAAGATATGTGATTCTATTGATAAGCATATTTGCATATATAAATATTGATGAGATCGAATCTACTCTTATCGCCATTTTGATCAATCTATGTGGTTTATCTTATCTCGATTTTTGGACGACAAAGGTATTGAAGAAAACATGTCCATTTGGCGATTTTCTTATTAATTTAGATCGATCTGTGAGTAAATGCTAAATAGTTCTTTTTGCATTGCTTTTTTTGACCCGTTCAACAGTAGACTGTCGATTCTGAAGTTGTAATGTAACTTGGGAGACAGGCGTATTTGAATGTCAAGTAATCATTAGGGATTTTGAATTTTTGAATTAACTACAGTTATGAATTGACAAATGAAAACATGTTTATCACAACACTGACCCTCATTTATGTATGTACATGCTTATGACATCGTATTCAAAAGCAGAATGTGTGCATATGCATCTCCTAATTAATATGCATGCTTGGAGAGGGGCAGAGCTTTCTCACCAACTTTATGTTTACACCTGGCATTGAACTTTTATCGCGAATAAAGTTCTATGTAATTTCTTCTTTGTTTATATATGTGTTTACGCTATCAGGTTATAATGTTGAATAATCCATTCCCATAAAATCCCACTTTTTTTACAACCCTCAAGAAAAAACATGTTGAAAAATTGTGGAAAATAAGGAATTACCTGTTACAAGCACTTTTTTTTATATCCAACATTATTTTCTATCAAGGAAGGTACATATTTTCAATATCTTGCAGATGTGAAATTGTAGTCAGAAACTTCTTTAAATTTGGACCAGTGTCATATGGTAATGCCTTAACCCATTCCCACAAATACACATTTTGATGTCATCTAGAAAAAAATCTTAAGAAAAGATTGAGGAAAATAAAGATATTGCTTGTTGCAAGCAATATCTTTATTATCCACAATGTTTTCTACTTCAAAAGGCAACAAGAGTGCCATAGTCTCAATATACGCCGCCACTTTGCTGCTGTTTCACGAAAATAATTGTAGACACTACTTATTTTGACAGAACCAAATTCAAAACTTTTGCAAGTTTCATTTAAATCAAGACAAAAAGTTAGGAGGAGTTGCGTTCACAAGGTTGCAATTTCAATAAGCCCCAGATACTAAGTTTTAAGGGGACATAATTCAGGGAAAATAAATGAACCATAAAATCCTTACTTCATGCACATCTACCAATTTAGGTCATAACATCCACTAGGATTCATTTAGATCCAGTCAGAAACTTAGGAGGAGTTGTGTTCACAAGGCTGAAATTTCATTAAGCCACAGAGACTAAGTTTTAAGGGGGCATAATTCAGGGAAAAATTAATGAACCATAAAATCCTTACTTCATGCACATCCACCAATTCATGTTACAACATCCACAAAGTTTCATTTAGATCCAGCCAGAAACTTAGGAGGAGTTGCATTCACAAGGCTGCAATTTCAATAAGCCTCAGAGACTAAGTTTTAATGGGGCATAACTGAGGCAAAAACCAATGAACCATAAAATCCTTACTTCATGCACATCTGCCAATTAAACTGATAACATTGACCAAGTTTCAAAACGATCCAACCTGAATCTTAGGAGGAGTTGTGCTCACGAGAAAAGTGGACATACGTATGGACAGACGGACGGTCAGAGGGACAGACTGAGAAGATGATGCTAATATACCACAGCCTCTGGCGAAGTAAAAAAATAATAGAATTTCATCAATTTAACCCTTTCCTGCATAAGCACTTGTTTTTACTTCCTGGTGATATTATACTTCAATAATATATTGGGGAAATAAGAAATTGCTTGTTACAAGCAATTTCTTCTTTTACTACAATATTTTCCAAGCTATAAGTTGGTTAATTTTCAAATTACACTCACTTTTAATCGTTGTCTGCAACTTCTTTCGAATTGGACAGGACTAAATTTTGTAAAATAGGAAAGGGTTAAATAAGTTGTCTGCAATTGGTTATCTTTGAATTTGTCTGCAATATCTTTGAATTTGGACTAATCTAAATTTTTTCTGTCAAGTAATGACTTAACCCATTCCCACGATTTTTGATGCCCCCTAGAAAAAAAATTCATTGATTGTCGTCTGCAATGTGTTTGAATTTGGACCCGTGTTTTGGACTTTACTTGGAGAAAAGATTTCTTCTCACCTCCCAAAGTTGGTCCAATAAAAGTGCTGACCCCTTGGAACAACAACAGCAATCCAAACGAGCTTGCAAGTTTCTCTACCCCTAAAATGTCAACACAGACTACAGATTTTTGTGATATATAAGTCCCTGATAGCACTCCATATAATCCGGTAATGACACAAAATTGCCAAAATTCTGTCAAAGATGGCAAGCATATTGATACTCCACCAATAATAAACATAACAAAGTTGTAAATAATGAGACGATATTTTTTGACACGTTTTAAATCTAAAATTACTGACATGATTATCCTTGATATTGCGTCAAATATTCCTAAAACGGACACCAAATAAGCACCACTCATTTGAGGTACGCCTTTTTCTTTAGCTAATGCTGGCAAGAAAACGAAAGTTGTGTTGAAAGAAAGGGTAAATAACAGTAGCTGGAAACATAAGCATGTAAAACCAAAGTTTCGGAATAAAGATAGGTCAATAAATTTCTGTTTTTCCTTTTTAGTTGAATCTGTTCCCTTGAGAGCAAGTTTGAATTTGGCAATTTTCCTCCTAAATAAAGATGGCCTTCTTGAATTTATTTTCACATTTGCATTTAATTCAAGAGTTGATGCTGTTTTTTCTGTATCTTTTACAATCATTAATTCCCTAACACTATTTGATTGTATCACATTGTCTGCTTCTTTATCAAGAAGATCCTTTTCAACATCTGCATCTGTGTGACTAGACTGTTTTAGTTGCTTTCTTCTGAAAATAAAAAGGAAATCTATTGGTGTACTTCACACTTCACACCCAAAAAATGTTTTATTTGTATAAATAGATTATTGTAGAAAAGAGAAAATTATTGGTAACTTCTTTTTCAAAATGCATTCTTACTGATAAGAAACTTAACTTTCAATTTATATTATCTTTATGTTGCCATCTGCGCTCTGTTTTAACTTGGACTTGTTTTGTATTGGTTTTAACGGTTTCCACACTAATCCTCTCATTTTTCATTTTTCATTTATTTTTTCATCTAACTTTTTTTTAAAGAATCTGATAAAAGATCACCCAAGGATTATTCTTTCAAATTAAGTTGAAATCTGTGTATTTCTTTCTGAGGATTTTTAACCCTTTCCCGTTCAAATACGGGATTTTACGTTCCTGTGATTTTATACTCGAGAAAACATTGTGGAAAAAGAAGAAATTGCTTGTAACAAGCAATTTCTCCCGTTTCCACAATATTTTCTACCACATAGGATGATTTCAATTCAAATAGCATCCAGTTTTCATTGTCGTCTGCAACCTCTTTCAATTTGGACTAGTCTAAAATTTCCAAAAACAGGAAAGGGTTAAACTAATAGTTAACAAGACAGACACACACACAGATGGACAGACAGCCATTGTGATTCTAGTCTTTGCCCCTCCACTGTATTTTGGGGGTGTATAATAATTTCCCTTGAAACACAATGTGATCTTTACCTGAAATGAGGCCGAGACTGTACATCATCAAGATTTTTTTTCATTTTTTTTTTCACTACGTACCATGTATGGAAATTAGCCCCCCACCTAATGTTTTCTTTTCTTTATAAAGGGTCACCCAAGGATCAGTTATGTTAAATGTAATTGAAATCCATCTCCTGGTTTATGAGAAAAAGATTTTCACCAATGAAATTAGACCCATCCCTTCTTAAAGCCATTTTTTCATACGCTACAAAGGAATCTGATAAAAGGTAACCAAACAATCATTCCACTAAATTTTGTTGAAATCCATCACCTGGTTTTTGCGAAGAAGATTTTCAAAGTTTTTCCCTACACACTACAAAGTTTATGATTATCAACCCCCATCCCATTTTTCCCCCCATAAGCATTCTTTTTCAAAATCTGATAAAGAGTTAAAGGTCTTGCCCATGAACACATCCCAGTGGTTTGGGGCTTGATCCTTCAGATCATGAGTCAAGCCCCTATACCACAGCCATCGAGGCAGCCAAATTTGGTTGAAATCCATCAATTTGTTTCTGAGAAGATGATTTTCTAACTTTCCCCTATATTATTATACCATACATAAAAATTAACCCTGCACATTTAAGTCATGTTTTATTCAACCAACTTTCTTTGAAAGAATTTGATAGAGTCAAACAAGGATCATTCCTGTGAAATTTGGATTAATCTATGGATTAAATCATGTGAAAAGTTTTTTAAAAGTGGAAAGTTCACAGAAGGATGCACGCAAGACAGACAAAACATCTTAACTATAGACCCATAGTATTCAGCCAGTGGAGTTTAGCAGGGAAAATTAATTCAAACAATGCTCTTTTTTTCAAATTTTCTATCCTTGCTCCATAACACTTCTTTTTCTTCAATATCATTCATCTTTGAAACATCTTTACAATTAGACCCCTTCTAACTGTCAAAATTTTGTGTTAAAATCACCAAAAATGATGGACCGATTTATAGAGATAATGGGTCAATGTTTCTGTTATCAATCAATTCGTAAGCAACAATGGCTTAGGATGTAGGTAGTGTAGACTAAGATCAGACTGCATATAAGTTCAGACTGATCTTAGACAATACCTTCTACCATATAAGTATTATTCTGGGATCAGCATGGCAATGGTTAACCCTTTCAAACCCAATCCCACTTTTTTTACAAAAAAAGTTATGGAAAATAATGTTAACAATCCACTTCTTTATTTACAACAAAGATTTTATCTCGGACAAAAATAATTTGAATTTCATTAATTCTAAATTTTCATCTGCAACTCCATTCAATTGGACCAGTCTAAAGTACATTAACACTCAATGTGAATGATATCCACAAATGGCTCTTTGTCACAGAAAAAACATTTTGTCATTCCAATAAGTCCCTTTTTCAGCAAAGGGCCAAAGTGATTGATTGATTAACACCAGTTTTCAGTCTTATCCTGGCGGCTGGAGCACCTAGCTGTGGATTCCTATTATTTCTCACACCAGTACTGTCACAAAATCCTTTCCAAGCCTCCAGCAGCTCATTCCACTTAGGTCTACAGTTATCCACTCATTGGTGGGAGACTAATGTCAGAAAAGAATGGAGATCAAACCTGGGACCCTTAACAAAGGACCAAAACTTCAAAACAAGTTAATAAAACGTAACTAACAATATACAGTCGAATACCTATACCTTGAAGTTCAAGGAACTTACAAGAAAACTTTGACGTAGAGATAGTTTGACGGGTAGATAGTCGAAGATTTTCCATGTACGACAAAAAATGGTGGCAAAATACCATAGGTAAATTAGGCCACACATGATTTGTACTAGTATAATTATCTAATCAAACCAAATATATTACGATGATGTATTTATGATATTTCTTTTATTGATATTCCTATTATTGTCAGTTGTAGCTAGAGCTTTGTTCAGACTTTGTTGCTTTTTTTTTTCTATTATTGATTATTCTTCGTGTCAATTACGTGGTTTGACAAATTTCTCTTTCCTGTGGAAATAACCCAAGTATCCGCCTGGATCCAATACTGAAACGCACTTATCTCTTAACCGCGATGACACGTCGTGAAACACTTAGTTGATTGCAAATTGCTGCCTCTATCGTCCTATAGAGGTGTGAATACATTTAAACAATAGTGACGGGACTTTGTAATTGATTTGACATAGGGGTAGTTTACGAGGTAAAGAGAACAGCGTATGGAGGTTCAAATACATAGTTCTAAGTTAAGCGTAATAAGATCTGGACTTTAGAATAACTTCGACGTAGGGGTAATCGGCTAAAGGACGTTCGAGGTAAAGGTATTCGACTGTACTGAGTACACATCAATTCAATAAGAGAAAATGAATGAACAAGATATTTAAACTAAGGACCATAACCCTAAGAACATGAGTACCGTAGTCAAGCTGCCACATTAAGGTACCTTTTTCTGTGACTCAGCCAAGAATGGTAAAAACCTGATAATAGCATAAAATGGTAAAATCCCAAACAAGAGGAACATTCTGTGAAAATGTCATTCAAATTAGTCCATAAATGTATGACATATGTATGCATAGACAGATATTGGGATGGACAGATGATACAAATATACATCCATCTTTGCAGCTTGTTGGTTGAAATCCATCCACCGGTTTCTGAGAAAGTGAAATGTTATGGACAGAGGGACACATCGCCATGACAATAGCTCACTGGCTTTCAGCCAGTGGAGCTAAAAATTATTGGAACATAACCTAAATAGTATGTCCTCATTCTTGCATGATACCTAGTTGTTTTATGAAATTTGAGTCAAGTCATGCTTTTGACAATTACTTTAGTAAAAATAAGGGACAAGAAAAAGCTACAAGCCAACCAACCAACTGATCAACAAGCTGACTCCTATATTAACCCCCCCCCCACACACACACACACCCTACAACATCGTTTTGGGGCCTATAAAAATTAAATGTTATGGTAGTGGGTTATATCAAAACAAATTTTAATTGTTACATTTGACTCACCTTTCATATTCTTGAAGTTTCTTGTTCAAACTGAGTGGTCTAAATAAGCAAGCACAGATAAAGAAGTGACCAATTACTCCAGTTAGAATCAGAAACGTTCCACTCTGACTGTATGTATCAAATAGAATTTCAATCATGGGAGGAAAAAGGAATGTCCCAAATCCAACACCCGATGTAGCAAGTCCTACAGCTAGTCCTCGTCTCTTGTTGAAGTAATAGCCGACAATGATTAGACTTGGTGTGTAACAAAATGATCTACCAAGACCTGTAAGATGAAAATATTTATAAATTCACCATTCACAGCTGTCAATCAAAGAATCAATCAACCTATCAAATAATTTGTTTAGACTAGAAGCAAACTTTGAACACACTTTTTGTTGGTTTGGCAACTTAAAAGTCAAACTTATTCCAGCTGTAGTTATGAATTATAGGTCTCCAAATGACCAATTTACTTTAGTTAAAACTAACACTAATTGATATCAAAGTGGAATTTCCCGTCGGAGTCAGTGGGCCAGCAATCTGTCAACTAAGGGATCACTGGCCAAACGTATTGATCTCTGAATATGGCAGTTTGTGTGAAACTTCAAATTACAATATTGTACAAAACATATGACAGGGGAAATAGAATTAGCAACAAATAATTCTTGGACCACCTAAATATCATGACTACCGTACATCTTGAAAAAGCTAATGAAAATATTTAACATGAATATATGAGATGCACCTCTGCTCTAAATGAACCGTATCCTTAAAAATCAATTTCTTAACCCATTACCAGACAATGAAATTATAATATGGTGAAAATTCAAAGAAATTGCAAATGACAAAGTTAAATTGATGAAATATCAAAAATGTTTGTTTTTTGGGTATTAAATGGATAATGAAGAAATTACATTTTGTTATCAAGAGAGTTTTAAAAAGCTTTTTTGGGGGGAGGAAAAGGGGAGATTGTACCAGAATGGGTTAACCTATTCCCATACAATAACCCTTTTTGACGTCCATCAAGAAAAACAATTAGGAAACATTGTGTAAAAAAAAACATTGTGTAAAATGGAGACATTCTACCCAGAAAATTGAACAAATCAATTGACTGATTGATTGATTCACCCATTGGTGCAAGACAAGTGTTGGAAAGGATATGTGCCACCCCCGGGGATTGAACCCATGACATCCTTTTATTGAAGATTAGGAGTCTGATGCACTACAGACTGCAATATAATGGCAGCTTGAACAAATATAAAATGTCGTAAAGTCTAAATGATGTCTGCAACTCCTTGCATTTTGGATCATTCTAAAATTTTGCTGTATGGTAATTGGTAATTGACAGCAGAGATCTATCAATTAATCAAGGTAGTAATAAGAGAGTATCTAAACATTTAGCTGTCACTGTGAAATAAAAAAAATAGACATATAATGTATAAACTCATAAATGGACAATGAAATTTTTTACTGCTCTAGTTTGGAAAAGATAACAGACAACATTTAGAATTGAGTATAAATTGACAAGAAGGTCAAAATGATCCTTCACCTGAGTCTTCAGTGTTCTGCCAAGGATTTTCAGAAGAGGGGACAATTGTCCCCTCAGCCCAAACTTTTGGAGACATTTTCTGAATGAAAGAGACACTTCCATTTCACTGTAATACTTAACAACAAAGCATAATTTCAACTTCAGGTACAGTCATAAAGCTTGTTTTGCTGATTATACAAAAAATTGAGAGCAGCATAGTTTAGTTCTTTTTTCATTTAATGCTTTGGTGAATTATAAGATATTTAGCTACTATGGGCTTTTGTGTGTGTGTGCGAGTTTGACAGTCATAAAATGTCATATCATACTGTAACCAGGCATAATCCCAAAGCCAATTTCACTGAAACTTTCTTTTGTTTCATTTATGACTAATATATCTCTAACATCTTTCTAACACTTTACAAGTAGACAATACTTAAGACTGGTCTAAGCTGAAACATGACCAGAATGTATTGCAGGTATAAAGTTTGGGTCCATCAAGTTTGTACCAGCCATTCAAAAGTATCAAGAGAAGGGTCTGAGTGACCTATCAGAGCTTGTAATTCCAAGACAGGAAAAGGCCCGAATAAAATCAATTATGATTGTTTTAAAGCTCTGTAAATTATTTTAAATCATTTTAAATCATTATAAACAGAGATTTTGTAATTCTGTAATATTTTTGTAAAAGTTAGTCTCTATATCAACCATTGACAATGATTAATTTGGACAAAAACGGTCGCAATATGTCATGTCCGGATATTGGTACACTTACAACTGCAAACTTCTTTTGACATCAAAATATAATCTTTCATACTTTATCTAAGTACAGAATAGTTAGATATCAATTATTTCTTACTGTGAATATAAATCATTCCTTGTGTTGTTGGTTATTTGAATCCAGTAAAAGTGTCAATTGATAGCTTTATAGAAATGCTTTACGCAATGTTTGTGTCAAAGAAATATCGCGGAAAAAGTAGGTCTGATTGGCAAACCTTTTCTTCAAATCTGCACTCCTTTCAAGTTTATCTAGAATAATTCTTTTCTGATTTTGGGAAAAAATGGATTTTTATTATAAAGAACGGGTTTGTTTTACGTCCAAAGTAGGACAAAAAATGCTGAATTTCGGCCGCGACAATTTTCGCATATACGCTAATTTTTATGCGACATCCACAATTTTTACGCGAGAATATCGCGGAATCGCGGCCTCGGCAGAACACTGGTCTTTAATTAAACAATGAAACTTCAAAATTGGTTTTATTTGTGATGACAAAGTGGTACACAGGGCTTATAAAACTCCTTAATCATAGATTTGACCTAGTGACCTACTTCTTTTATTTTTTTAGTTCTTATTGGTACTGTCCCATCCACAATAGCAGAAATCCTTACAAACATAAAATCACTCTGACCAAGTTCAACTAAAGAAATTTATCTATAATTTTATTTATACAAACAATTTTTTGAAGGAATCTGATAAAAGGTCACCCAAGGATCATTTCTGTGAAATTTGGTTGAAATCCACCCATTGATTTCTTAGAAAACAAGAGCCATGTTGGACATGGCCATCCCCCGCCGTAAAAGCTTGACAGTAAACTGAAGCCAGTTAGATTTAGGCTTGTTGTGCACTGCATCTTCTCAATTAGTTCGATAATAGCTATTATACTTTCAGAGATATGCTCATGACTAAATCTAAGTCTTTAAAACAACAAAGGACAATAACTCCAAAATTATGCAAGCAAGAGTTGTGGTTCTTGTGCACTGCACTTTTCCTCCACATGATCTATCCACCTATGAAGTTTCAAGTTAATAGCTATTATACTTTCAGAGATATGCCCCGGACAAAATCTTAGTCTTTAAAACAACAAAATGTAAGTGTTTAAAATAACAACGGGCAATAACTCCAAAATTATGCAAGCAAGAGTTGTGGTTCTTGTGCACTTCACTTCTCCTCAATGAGATCTATTGACCTATGAAGTTTCAAGTTGATAGCAATTATACTTTCAGAGATATGCTCCGGACAAGTTTAGTGACAGAAGGACGGAAGGATGGAATAACGGACGGAGACCATTACTATATCCCCTTCTCCGAAACAACAGGGGATAAAAATTTACAAAGCTTCTGTAATATATGGAAATGGGCCCCGTCCATAAATGCCATGTATTTCATCCAAACAAAATTCTTTGAAGGAATCAGATAAAGGGTCACCAAAGAGTAATTTCTATGAAAGTTGGTTGAATTCTGTTCCATACTTTCTGAGGAGAAGTTTTTTAAAGCTAAAGTATATTGACATACAGACAGATGCAGAATGGACACAACATCATAACAATAGCCTGCTTGCTTTCAGTCAGTGGACCTAACAACACACAACAACAACAGACATGTGCAATCACAAAAGCTCACATTGAGCACTTTATGCTCAAGTGATCTAAAAGTAAGACAACAAATAATACTTCCCAGGCCTGATAAGAGACACCTACAATATTTCTCCCTATAAACACTCCAAGAAGCTATCCAAATTGCAGATAGGGAGCTTGAATATTGATCATGGCTGTTGTTTCCTCTAATTTGATTGATTGAATGGGGTTTTTAACAACACTTTTAACCATATTTCAGTCATATCTCAGTAGCTGGAGCAACTAACGATGGATTCCTGGTATTTCTCACACCGGTACTACCACTACATTCTTTCCTAGCCTCCAGCTGCTATCTCACTTAGGTTTACGATTATTCACCCACTGGTAGGACACAAATATCGGAAAGTAAATGTGCTGCCGCCGGGTCTCAAACCTATCCCTCTAATTTGAAGATAAATTCGTATGAATAACAACTCCAACCTATTCTCAAATAATCTCACTCTATGACCCACTGAAAAATGCTAAATGAAACACTGGGAGTAATTTCTTCTTTACTCACAATGTTTTCTAAACTAAATAGTACTTATTTTTAAATTTAAATTCAATTTGAATTGTTGTCTAACTTCTTTCAATTTAGACAAGCCTAAAATGTTGTCATCTGGTTAAAGATTATTTTTAGAAAATCAACTTAAATTAGAAGAAAATATTTATGAATCACAAAGGGGGACCATAACAAGATAAAGAGTGTTTATTATTGTCATGGGAACTTGAAGTACATGCATTGACAAAAATCAGCTTGAGGATAAGTGCAGTCTAATCTTAGTCTCAAGTTTGTCTTTTTCAAATCAGAGTTGTTTATGAGACTAAATTTTCAACAACAAAAAATTTGACCCACAACTCTTTCTCCTTTCACACAATGTTTTTCTTATTATCATTTTACAAGGGCACCAAAAAGCGTCATTGAGTGGTACTGATTTAACTCTAACCAGGCAGAATAAAATCGATTTTCCAGAATTACATGATAATCAAAGGACTGACTACACTATAAGCCCTAATTGTGGGTCAATATTATTTTGAAAATGGATTTTATAAATACCTGATTTTAAAAGTGGCAAATGGATGGTGAACAATTAGATAAGATTGCCTAATTGGTAATATTCTTGGATCAGAGTGACAGGGGTTAAGTTATAGACATGAAATTTACTTTAACCCTTTCCTGTTTTGGGGAGTTGAAGACCTGTCCAAATACAAAGGTTTTCAAAAATTTAGAGTAGATTTCATTTGAGGAAAAAAATACATTTAGTAGGGTAGAAAACATTGTGAAAAAGAAGAAATTGCTTGTAACAAACAATTTCTCGTTTTTCTACAATGTTTTCTCAATTTACAAAAATCACACAGACATAAAAAAACAAGGACTTAATAGGAAAGGTTTAACATTAATCTTACCTCCAAATATCCCATAACTGAAGTACAGATAGTACAGATTTGGTGCAAACATAGACAGGAACAGTCCAAGTGTACATAGAAAACTCCCTATAAAACACACAATTCTACAGGAAAACCTGTTTACCATTGCACTGGCTAGTGGACCTGAAACATGGAAACTGTGGAATCAACTATGTTATAAGTTATTCATTGTATTAACTCAAATTGACACAATGACACTATCTGACGCCCTGATCAAATACAATCATCACTTATTTTCCAATTTCAGCATAATTTGAAATGTCGTCTACAACTTCTTTCAATTTGGACCAGTCTAAAATCTTGTCATCTGGTAATGGGTTAAACAACATCATTTTAAGAAAAGTAACAGATGACAGTTGATAAAATTACTTCCAAAAATCCAATTCCCTTTCAACCTCAACTCCTATCAAATAGACCAGTCTGTTTTTGTTTGAATGGTGTTTAACAATTTTTCAGTCAGATCGCGGCTGCTCAAGCACCAAACAATGGATTCCTATTGGTGAGACAAATGTTAAATAGGATATGTGCTACCACCTGGGATCAAACCATGACACCCCATAATTTAAGATTGGGAGACTGATGCACTGCACTTCACTATGACAACAGCGGTCTGAAATATCATCCTCTGATATAGGAGAATCTTTCTTTAACAGAAGCAACCTTACCTTAAACTAAGGTATCCCAAACAATCCAGCTTTTTACCGTCCACAACAAAAACACTTTTGAAAACATTGGGGAAAATAAAGAAATTAAAACCTTTCTCGTGTCAACAAAACCTTTCTCGTGTCAACAAAGTGTAGTTAACATTACTAGATGGCATTGCTTTAATTAGCATTTACTCAAACATTTCCACTTATATCATTTATGATGTTCTAAGGCACTTTTTGTCAAATCTGCAGTCATGTCATGCTTGAGAAGTCTTAACCCAATACCAGACAATAATCAAGACTGGTCCAAATAAAAAGAATTGCGGGCAACATTACAAAGTGCGAGAAATTAAAAAACAATGACTAAATAGTAGCAAACATTTTTGGAAAAGAGAAATAGCTTAATACAAGTCATTTCTTCTTTTCTAACAATTAAGTATTAGTTTACAGGGGCGTCAAAAGACCTTATTGAGTGGTAATTCGCTTATCCATTTTGAGGACTGGACCAAATAGAAGGAGGAACTGCAAAGCGCCCTGAACTTATATAGAATTGTTGCAAAGTAGACTAATACCCCTATCAGAGCTATATAGAGAATAGTTGACCTATGAGATTCAATTCCCAAAAACTGAAATGGTTTTGAATCAAAGTTCAATTGTAGCATTAACCTTTGAACTTTGATCTAAATGACCCCAAACAATAGGGCTCTTCCTTGGGTCATTGACCACATGTATTTAAAGTTTCATGGTCCTAGATCAAATCCGTTATGAGTTATAGCAGAAACGGTTTTTAATCAAATGTCAAACGATACATTGACCTTAGACCAAAAATAATAGGACACCTCCTAGACAACATGTTCTGCACAACATGTGTATATAGTTTCATGGTCCTAGGTCAGATGGCTCTCGAGTGAGAGCCTGGAAACGATTTTCAATCAAAGGTCAAATGCTACCTTGGCCTTTGACCTCAATGACCCAAATACTATAGGGCACTTCCTTGGGTCATTAGCAACAATTGTATGAAGTTTCAAGGTTGTAGGTCTATTGGTTCTTGAGTTAGACACCAGAAAAGGTTTTCAATCAAAGGTCAATTGCAACCTTGATCTTTGACCTCTGTGACCAAAAATCAAGAGGGCAATCCCTTCCATAATTGATTGATTGATTGAAGGGGGTGGAGCACCTTACAGTGGATTCCTGGTATTTCTCACACCAGTACTTCCACAACATCCTTTCCGAGCCTCCAGCTGATCATACCACTAGATTTCAGATTATCCTTCCATTACCTAAAGGTCTTAGGATATATGCCATGGGTGGCAAACGAACCTAGGACCCTGACCCTATGACTAGTAGTTCTATGCTCTACCACTCCGATATGGCTGTGGCCCCATTCATAATTGAAAGTTAGCTCTGGGCAAGCTCAATTTTAATGTTAGAGCTTGAACTGTGATCTTAACCTTAGAGCTATCCAAAAACCTGGGAAAAGGGTTGGCCCAATATCATAAGGAATCACATATGAATTTTCATCCAATTGGGCTAGAGGGTTGTGGAGAAATTACAGCAGATATACAAACAGAGGGATGGCTATATGCTCAACCTTTGGGGAGCATAGAAAGATGAGATTGCTTGATATTTACCTTAATGGATGACTTTGAGCTTGCAATCAGCTGATATCTTGCAATACAACGAACTTATGTCTCAAATATGAGCCATGTTTCTACTAACAGCAAATTGTTACTTTTTTGCATTAAGTTAACTGCTTGCAGACAGATGGACTGACAGATGGACTGACAAACCTAAATAAAACAATACGAGCCATTATAAGGAGGGGTGTCTGATAAAAGCAAATGTTCAGTTATTGTATTCAGTTGACCTTGATAAGTGACTTTAACCTTGTTGGACAACCTTGACCTTACTTTTAACTGATGCCAATCAATTAATCTTATGATGCAGGGTCATAAAAATATGTAGTGAACAATGAAGTTTATGGTGCCAAAGGATATAAATAGCAACTATTTTGAACCCCTTGTGACAAATCTCTAAGGGTCAAACAGGGTTATATCCCTATATGTTTCAATCATACACCTTATATTCTATTGAAAATGTACAAATATGCTGTTCACTTTTAATCTTTGCAAGGAAAGTTAAGTTGACACTAAAAACCTGCAAATTTCTATTCATGATTTGTCTTTTATTATTTGAACCCTTCAAAATCAGGTTTTGACCCCTAGAATTTCAAAGTAAAGGAGTTAATGACGCCTCAATATCAGCAGCTAGAACAAGCCCCGAAACCTGTTGAGAAATAGAGAAGTTATTATTTGAAAATGCACTGGATACATGGACAGACAGATGGACAACAGATGGACAGAGGCAATACTATAGGGCTGTTAATATGATATCCAACTTAGATCTGAGCTATATGGGACAAAGTCCTTTTGTTTGACTATTTTACCAAATAGTAAGTTGTCTCCTTTAGGCCATAGATTGACCATTATCCAACAACTACATGTATTTGCAAAATATGGAAAATAAACCCCATCCATAATAGCCCTAATTTCCTATTTTACAGTTTCCACAATATTTTCTAACAAGTGTTTAAAGTTTCACCAATTCAAAATCACCAGCTGCAATATTTTTCCACATGAAACAGTTTAAAATTTTTCCGTCTGGCAATGGGTTATTTCTTTTGATCATTTTTTCCTGTTTTCAATATCAACCAACAGTTCAAATGAATCTTAACAAGTCTTTAAAGTCATACTAAGATGCAAGATACACATGATATTTGACTTATTTACAAATACTATGTGTTGTCTCACCATTAAATACGACAACTATATATTTATGCTAGGTATGGGAAAAGCCCAACCCATAAAACCCATGCTTTTTGATGAATCCAAATTATTTTATCGAACTAGGTAGATCTTGACCCAAGGAATATTTCTGCCAAGGAACAATAAAATCAAATTAACACTTTCAGATAACATTATTCTTTAAAGGATTCCTACTTAAGTTGCCATGATAATCAGAGTTTTTCTTTGTACACAACAGCCATTCAGTAGGATAGAAAATATTGTGGAACAAGAGTGCCATAGTCACAATATACGCCGCCACTTTGCTGCTGTTTCACGAAAATAATTGTAGACACTACTTATTTTGACAGAACCAACTTCTAAACATTTTCAGACTACCCTTATAAATTGTCAAGCTCAAACTGTTCGTTATGATTGATTGATTGAATGGGCTCAGAGACTAAGTGTCGAGGGGCATAACTCTTGCAAAATTCAATGAACCATAAAATCCTTGATCCATGTACACCTACAAATTATGGTGATGACATTGACCAAGTTTCATTTAAAACAAGACAAAAAAGTTAGG
This sequence comes from Fragum fragum, assembly GCA_946902895.1. Taxonomy (NCBI): domain Eukaryota; kingdom Metazoa; phylum Mollusca; class Bivalvia; order Cardiida; family Cardiidae; genus Fragum; species Fragum fragum. The sequence continues at coordinate 27,389,714 of OX336380.1, forward strand.
AGGAGTTGCGTTCACAAGGCTGCAAATTAGATAAGACCAAGATGCCAAGTTTTAAGGGGCTTAATTCAGGGAAATTAATGAACCATAAAATCCTTGATCGATGTACATCTACAAATTATGGTGATGACATTGACCAAGTTTCATTTAAATCAAGACAAAAAGTTTGGAGGAGTTGTGTTCACAAGGCTGCAATTTCAATAAGCCCCAGAGACTAAGTTTTAAGGGGGCATAATACAGGGAAAAATTAATGAACCATAAAATCCTTACTTCATGCACATCTAACAATTTAGGTCATAACATCCACAAAGTTTCAAAAAGAACCAACCAGAAACTTAGGAGGAGTTGCATTCACAAGGCTGCAATTTCAATAAGCCCCAGATTCTAAGTTTTAAGGGGGCATAACTGAGGCAAAAATCAATGAACCATAAAATCCTTACTTCATGCACATCTACCAATTAAGGAGATAACATCCATCAAGGTTCATATAGATCCAGCCAGAAACTTAGGAGGAGTTGCACTCACAAGAAAAAGTGGACGGACGTACATATGGACAGATGGATGGACGGACAGACGGGCAGACGGAGAAGATGACGCTTATATAAGACTGCCTACAGCAGTGTATAATAAGAAGAAAACATTTATGACAATTTATTCTTTTTCAAAAATGTTTTCTCAATATTAGTTCAAAGGGATGTAAAAATTTTGTTTGAAGGAATCTGAAAGAGGACCATCTAGGGAACAATCTATGCATGCAGACACACAAGGGAGTCAACACCTTGATAATATCTCGTTGATGAATGGAGATAAAAATCAAGTGCTACAGGGATAGATAGTCAGTTATTTCAATTCGGCAAAAATGATGTGTTACATATGAATTAAAGGGTTGTTTGTTTAATTATGCATGACCATATGAGCATGTTATATTCAGTATTACATGCATCAACTTGATCACAAACAAACTGATTATTTGTTTATTTAACCACTTCCTGTTCAATCCCTGGTTTTTACACCCCTGAGATTTTATACTTGAGTAATAAATGTTGAAAAAAAGAAAATGCTTGTAACATGCAAATTATCCTTTTCCCACAATATATTGTACAGCATAGGGTGGATTCATTTTAAATTGCACAATTTTCATTGTTGTCTGTTATCTCTATCAAATTGGACTGGACTAAAATTGCAAACAAGAGCACAGCCTACAGGTGCCTACGCTCAGCTATTGAATGCTTGATAGTGGATAAAATGCATCTAGAGTTATCCCCCTTGATAGTATAGGTTGCTCTTTTAATAGCAAACCAGGTAAAAACCAGAGATATCACAAAATGTCAAAGTTTTAACACAACGACAACAATGACGACACCAAGGCTATAGTAATACCTTGGCTTTTCAAAGAAAAGCCAAGCTTAAAAAGGAAAGGGTTAATAATGCATGACCATGTGAACACTTAACGTTTGGTATTACATGTATCAACTTGATCACATTCAAATCAATTATTTGTTTATGAGCCATATCAAAAGTGTGATAAAAGGAATCAATCTGTCATCTAGGAAGCCAGAAAAGAAATACCTGCACAAAGTCGAAGAGTTGAGAAAATCGACATGACCCACGCAGTCTCTGTGGCACTTTTACCATAATAATCCAACAGTTGGAGATACATGATACCATTTGAACGCTCAAAACCACCTGTAATGAGACATATTCCTTGGTGTTGATCTGTGGCCTTCTCTTGTAAATATAGAAAGATGAATCCCTAAAAAGAGCTAAGTCCTAAGGTTCCATATAAGTTTTTGTACAAAACTATTATTATGATATAAGATTGATCATAAAAAACAACACATCTTAACACTTTCCCACAAAAGCCTGCTATATTATGCCACTCAAAAAAGGTTAGAAGAATACCGCAGAGTATTAAGAAATTGCATGTAACAATCTGCAATCTTTATTAACTAAAGGACAAATTATTTTAAAATTTCATCACTTAAATTTCTTGTCTGCAACCTCTTTCCATTTTGACCAATATAAAATTTTGTTTTTTGGAAATGGTTTCACCACTTCCAAGACAACAAATTTTTTAGACTATTCACCATGCAAAGAAGTTGCAGTTGACAATGTAACATTGCTGGAATGTTAACCCTTGCAATGCTGAACCCGGAATATTCCGGTTTTGGCAGGAGGTGTAGAACAAGATCAGCCTGCACATAAGTCTGATCTTTGTCTACACCTTCTGCTTGTACTTGTTCTGCCAGAGTTGTTTATGAAATTGATTTTTCAAAAAGAAATATTGATTTTGAACAATATGTTCTATCAGTGCTTTCAGCCCTTTGATTTTACAGCAATTGAGTAAGGTAATTTATACAGCATGACAAGGGTTAAAGTGTTTATCTTTTGGGGAAGAAAAGATCTTGAGGGGCATTCAACAGCAGGATTGTGTCAGAATGGATTGACCTATATACACTCAAAATGGTATTTTGAGGCACTTACGGAAAATAATTTTTAGAAAATGTATACATGTATTGCTTATTACAAGCAATTTCTCCTTTTTTCACTGTGTTTCTATCCTAAACAGCACTTATTTTTCAAATTTAATGCTCTTTGATTAGTTGTATGCAACCTGTTATAATTGTCTGATGGCAGATGTCAACAAAAGTTCATTTAGACCCACCCACCTCACCCCAAATATTTTCATCCTATCCAAATTCTTCTAATAAATATGATAAAGGGTCACTAAAGGATAATTCCTTGAAATTTGGTTCAAACCCATCAACCTGTTTCTAGGCTGCCGTCATAGCGCAGTCAGTATTGCGACAGACTCCTAATCTTCAATCATGGGATGTCATGGGTTTGATCCCCGGCGGTGGCACATATTCTTTCCGACATTTGTCTCGCACCAATGGGTGGATAATCATAAACCTAAGTGGGATAGCAGCTGGGGGCTAGGAAAGGATGACTGAAATACTGGTAAAAATGGTGTTAAACCCCATTCAATCAATCAATCTGTTTCTGAGAAAAAAGATTTTCAAAGTTTTCACTACATACCATGTACGGAAATAAGCTCTGTCTAATAAAGCTATATTTCATCTTTTATCCGATGAAATTCTTTTAACTATTTCCTGTTCAATCCCAGGTTTTTACGTCCTTTTACTGAATCATCATTTTTCATATAAGATTAACTTTCAATGGTCATCTGGAAAACCTTTGATTTTGTAAAACAGTAAAGGGTTAAGAACTCTGATAAAGGGTTACCAAAGATTTCCTGTGAAATTTGGCTGTAATCCATCAGCTAGTATTTTGAGAAGAACATTTTCACCATACATAATGGAAATTAGACCTGCCCATAAAAGCTATGTTTTTGTCTGATGATAATTCTTTGAATAAATCTGGAAAATGGTCATCCAAGGGTCATCCAAGAATCATATTCTTCATTTTTCACAGTTTTCCAAAGATTTTTTCTTGAGGGGTGTCATAAGCGTGATTGTGTGGGAATGCGTCAATTGCATTAGCATGAAAGAAGCATTTTGAAGGCATCTAAAAGTTTTACATACAAAAAAATGTTGGCCCATTATCAAACTTCAAAATTTAGACTTAGGTCCAATCTATAAAAAATGATGGAATAAGAAGGTAAACACTTTTTTGTCACTATTATTTCTTAACCCATTACCAGATGACAATATTTTAGACTGGACGAAATTCAAAGATGATACAGACAACAATTTTCAGTACATGAAATCTAATTTTTGATGGGTTTGGTGTAAAAAAACAACATTGTGGATAATGAAGAAATTGCTTGTGACAAGCAATTTCTTCATTTTACACAATGTTTTCTTAAGCCTTCTTGTTTTGGGGCGTCAAAAAGTGTCACTGTGTGGGAATGGGTTAAACCATGCCATCAAATCCAGCTTTTTCACACCCCACTTGAACAAGAGCCATGTCGGACATGGCCATCCCCTGCCGTAAAAGCTTGATAGTAAACTGAAGCCAGTTAGATTTAGGCTTCTTGTGCACTGCATTTCTTCTCAATAATTTCGATAATAGCTATCACAGTTTCAGAGATATGCCCCGGACAAAATCTTAGTCAAAACAAAGGGCAATAACTCCAAAATTATGCAAGCAACAGTTGTGGTTCTTGTGCACTGCACTTCTCCTCAATGAGATCTATCGACCTGTGAAGTTTCAAGTTGATAGCAATTATACTTTAAGAGATATGCTCCGGACAAGTTTACTGACGGAAGGACGGAATGACGGATGGATACCATTACTATATCCCCTTCGCCAAAACGGCGGGGATAAAAAAGCTTTTGAAATATTGTTGTAAATAAAGATATTGCTTAACCCATTCCCACAGAGCAAAATTTTAGACTGGTCAAATTTGAAAAGAGTTGCAGACGACAAATTTAAGTTTATGAAATTTAAGATTTTTTCATCTTTCTGGGTAGAAAACATTGTGTTAAATGAAGAAATTGCTTGTTACAAGTCAACTTTAAATTGTCGTGTGCAACTTCTTTCAATTAGGACTAGTCTAAAATTTTGTTGTCTGGGAATTGGTTGAGTCCCCTTTTCAATAGGATTTAATTGTATGAACTTACAATTATTCTGACCAATTTTTATTAAAATTAGGACAAAACTGTGGTCCACAAATTGGAAGCAACCAAAAGTCTGTTTTCTTCTGTTGTCAAATGGATTGATAGATTGAATGGGGTTTAACGCCACTTTTAACAGTATTTCAGTCAGATCACGGTGGCTGTAGCACCTAATAAAGGATTCCTGGTACTTCTCATACCAGTACTACCACTACAACCTTTCCTAGCCTGCACCTGCTATCCCACTTAGGTTTATGATTATCCACCCATTGTTGAGAGAGAAATGTCGGAAAGGATATGTGCTGCCGCCGGAGATCGAACCCATGACAGAAGAAATTGCTGTACAACTATTTATGTTTCTTACAACAATATTTACTTGTAAACAATAAACTAACTTAAAAAAGAAACAAAACATGAATTAAAAAAATGTAGTTCTATCATTTTTTGAGAGAAAAAATCTGATAATGAAGATGATTAAAATGTGAGACTGAAGGAAAATTAAATGTATCCACAAATAAAATCTTAATGAAACTTTGAACTAGGGTGGGGTACAATCACATTTTTCCATTATTACCTTGGCTGACCAAATTCTTGCATATAAGTATGAGTAATTTTTTAGGCTCATATCTCAATGAAAACAAAAAAAACATTCTCTTTATTTCTAATAACTTAATTCCATCAAGCAAAACAGGGAAAGTATTTTATTACTTTTGAGTAAAATTTTATGGGTCTACCTTGTGCACAGGCATACGAAATTTTTGTGTACTTAATTTTTTTTTCATAGATTTCAAAAAAATTTCAGTCATTTAAACCCCCTGAATCTTGATAGGAGAAAATAAAATTAAATAATTGAGAAATCTCACCCATAAGAACATGTACTAGACATGCTCCCAAAACAACAAACCAACCCCACCCACCATCAGGTGCTTCACTGGCCTTCACTGTGTCAGAATCATCAATGACAACTTTCTCCACATTTTCAATGGCTGTGTTATCCTCTGCTCTACTGTCCTTTAAAACTGTCATTTCAGTTCCAAGTGCACTATTTGGGTATGTATCATTGTCATCTAGCTTTGAGTCTTTTGAACCAAAATGTGAGGCTTCACCATTTCCAACTGCAGGTATCTCAGTTTCAGATACTCGGTACTTATACTTGTCAGCCATGTCTTTATTCTCTGTCATTTTTTAGTATATACATTATTTTACCTGAAAAATAAATAAATTGGGTGATACTTATTTTCATGTACAGAAGAAAATGTAGATTAACCGATTCCCATACAATCCTGCTTTACAACACCCCCAATAAAAATGCCTAGGGAAACATTGTGGAAAATGAAGAAATTGTTTGTTACAAATAATTTCTTCATTTTCCACAATTTTCTACCTTAAATGAAATAAAGATTGTTGTCCGCAACTACTTTCAACTTGGACTAGTCCAAAATTTTGTTGTCTATTATTGGTAATTATTTCATTCTTTTTTATTCTTTTTCAATACCAGACGACAAGATTTTAATCTAGTGCTAGTATAAATATAAGAAGTTTCAAGTTTACATAATTTTAAATGTGTTTGTCAGACTGTGCATTTTGGGTAAAGACAATGTAGAGAATGAATTAATTGATAGTAACAAGCAATTTCCTCATTTCCCTCTATCTTTTCAACTCTAAAACAAAGAATTTTTTTAATTTCATCAACTTAAAATTGTTGTCTGCAATTTCTTTTCAATTTGGACCTTTCTAGAATTTTGCCAGGTGGTAATTTTTTACCTGACCAGAACAGAAAAATGACAAGCAATTGCAAGGTATGTATATAATCCACAACGAATCTGATTGAATGGGGCTTAACCTATTCCCTGACACCCCTTTAACCCTTTCCCGTTCAAATACGGGATTTTAAGTTCCTGTGATTTTATACTCCAGAAAATATTGTGGAAAAAGAAGAAATTGCTTGTAACAAGCAATTTCTACTTTTTCCACAATATTTTCTACCACATAGGATGGTTTCATTTCAAATGGCATCTAGTTTTCATTGTTGTCTGCAAACTCTTTTAATTTGGACTAGTCTAAAATTTCAAAAAGCGGGAAAGGGTTAAAAGAAAGGTTGGGAAACATTGCCATAAATGAAGAAATTGCTTATAATTATTTCATTATCCACAATATTTTCTACCAAGAGAGACAAAGAATTTTGTAATTTCATCAAATTAAAATTGTCACCTGCAACCTCTTAGATTATGGACGAGTCTATATTTTTGTCAAGTGGTAATGGATTAACCTTTTCCTGTTTTGAAAATTTTTAGACCTGTCCAAATTCAAAGGTTTTGCAGACAGAAATTTAAAGTGGATTTATTTAAATATTAACCCATCAGTAGGGTAGAAAACATTGTGGTAAAAAGAAGAAATTGCTTGTCACAAGCAATTTCTTCTTTTTCTACAATGTTTTCTGAATTAAAAAATCACAGGGACGTCAAAACCATGGTTTGAACAGGAAAGCGTAAACGCTACTTTTAAAAGCGTGTTCTCTTCAAAATTTCATGGAATAATAGTACCATCGAAAGGATCGTTCCTTTCTAATGATTTCATAAAAAGCCAATGTTCATTTTATCTGTGAACAAGAGCCATGTGGGGCATGGCCTTCCCCCACCATAAAAGCTTGATAGTAAACTGAAGCCAGTTAGATTTAGGCTTCTGATGCACTTCATTTCTTCTCAATGAGTTCGATAATAGCTAATATACTTTCAGAGATATGCCCCGGACAAAATCTTAATCTTTAAAACAAATGGGCAATTAACTCCAAAATTATGCAAGCAAGAGTTGTGGTTCTTATGCACTGTACTTCTCCTCAATAAGATCTATCCATCTATGGAGTTTCAAGTTGATAGCATTTATACTTTAGGAGATATGCTCCGGAAAAGCTTAGTGACAGAATGACGGACAGAGACCATTACTATATCCCCTTCGCTGAAACGGCGGGGGATAACAAAATATTGTTGCCTTGACCCATTACCTGACGACAAAATCTGATACTGGTCCAAATTGAAAGGAGTTACAGACGACACTTTTTTTCTAACTTTTTGGGTAGAAAACATTGTGGTAAATGAAGAAATTGCATGTTGAAAGTAATTTCTTCATTTACCACAATGTTTTCCTTATGTTTTTCTTGAGGGGCATCAAAAATAGTCATTGCTTTGGAATGGGTTAAAAGAGAGTGCACACAAGGATTTTCTTAGATTTGATCTAGTCCTTGACCCCAAATTACACAATTTACAAATTCTAAGAGACCTGATACTAGAAAATATCCTAACAATTTTTAGGTTAAATGAGCAAAAACTGTGGCCTCTAAAGTTTACAGAAGTTAATACTAAAATGACTAATTATACTAACCTTTGACTCCTAGTGATCCAATTTAACACTTTTCCTCAATATGGAAACAAACTAATTAATTTTAGTTAAAAACTACCTCTTAACCCATTCCCACTCAATCCCTCCTTTTAACGCCCCTCAAAAAAAAGCTTTGGAAAACATTGTGGAAAATGAAGAAATTATCCACAATGTTTTCTATCAAAAATGACAAAAAAAATAAAATTCCCTCAACTTGAAATTGTCGTCTGCAGCTTCTCTCAATTTGGACCAGTCTAAAATTTTGTTGTGCAGGAATGGGTTAAGTATCAAAAAGGTAATACATGTGCCAAGAAATAACAAAAAGACCTTGTTTATTCAATATTACCAAATTTCAAACTCATCTAAAGATTTCATCAAGCCATGTGGAATTTCTAGCCCACAGCCGTCGATCCTGAGGTCTGTGTCTTACCACTAGACCACAGACTCAAAACTAAAATCAAAGGACTGAAAGCACTTGAAGACCTTATTGTATTTCTAAATACTTGAAAATTATTTTCACAAACAGTTCTGGATTACAAGTAGTCAAACACATGGAGTAGACTATTATCACACTACTTATATGTGCAGACCGATTTTTGTCTATGCTTCCTGCAAAAACAAAAAAAGATCCAGGTTCATCTGGACATGAGATAAGAAAATCATGTTCAGGTAAACAGTCAAATGACATTACATTTTTTCTGTAATCAAAGGGCTATATATTTGGTCGAATGGGTTAACTGGTAAATATAATTGAATTTGATCTAGGTTAATTGATTTTCTTCCATAAATATGCATGTGCATGGCAGTGTATCAAAATTCAATCCTTATTTTGGTCTGACCATATTCTAGTCCACATACAAGATTTGGCTATGCCAATCAGAAATCTTCATGAAAGTGAGTATTTCCATTCTCAAACCCATTCCCACACAGTGTCGCTTTCTGACGCCCCTAAAAAAAAACAATTGAGAAAACATTGTGGAAAATTAAGAAATTGCTTAACCTATGTAATTTCTTCATCTCCCACAATGTTTTCTACCCAGAAAGTTGGAAGTATTTAGAATTTAATAGACTTTGAATTGTCATCTGCAACTTCTTTCAATTTGGACGGGTCTAAAATTTTGTTAAGTGGGAATGGGTTAACCCATTGCCAGATGACAAAATTTTAGATTGGTCCAAATTGAAAGGAGTTGCAGACTACAATTTAAAGTTCATGAAATTTCATTTTGTTTCAATTTCCGGAAAAAAACCATTTGCGAAAAATGAAGAAATTGCTTGTCAAAAGCAACTTCTTCAAATTCCACAATGTTTTCCTGATTGTTTTTCTTGAAGAGCGTCAAAAAGCCTAATTGAGTGGAAATGGGTTAAAACCTTAACCCTTGTCATGCCTTGTCATTCATTGGTTCTGTACTTGTTAACTCTCCAAAGAGCAGAATAGAGGTATTCACTAAGTTCAAAATCTCAAATAATATCACCCAGGCTAGGAATGGATGTGATGGCGGTACTGGTGTGAGAAATACCAGGAATCCATTGTTAGGTGCTCCAGCCGCCACGATGTAACTGAAAGATTGTTGAAAGCGGCGTAAAACCCCATTTAAACAAACAAACTGTTAAATATGCAAAAGCGTAGGAACAGACTATAAACCCATAACTTTAGCCCATCACCAGACAAAATAATTTTTGACTAATCCCAATTGAAAGAAAATACAGAAAACATTTCAAATCATTTCATTTTATATCATATATCTTATAAAGTATTGTTAGAAAAGAAAAGGCTGATTTTTAGTATTTTCTTTCCTTTTTTCACAATGTTTTCCTCTTTCATTTTTTGTTAGAAAGTAAAAATGCAGTACCGAGTGGGAATGGTTTAATCAATCAATTCTCATGCAATAACACTTTTTGATACCCCAAAGAAATATAAGCTTTTTAAAACATTGTGTAAAATGGAGAAGTTGCATGTTTGAAGCAATTTTCCATTGTCTACAAAGTTTTCTACCTCAAAACACAAAAAAAAAATCATCCACTATAAGTTGTCTTCTGCAATATCGTTATATATAGACCATCCTGAAATTATGCTTTCAGGTAATTGCTTTATTTTAAAATATGGTAAACTAGTATAGTAATATATAATTCTGACCTAAGACAGACAGGTAATCTCCATTGTAAGTGATCAATGGTCCACCACTATGTTTTAAACAGTTAGTTATTTGTCCTTATAAAGTAATCAAACTATCCAGTTTCATCAGCTAAGGTCAGCTGGGGTCATGACTTCACTGTAACAACAACACATTGGACAGAATGATTAAACTGTTCTCACAAAATCTTGCTTTTTTATGCCTCTCAAGCAAATGGGCTTTGGAAAACATTGTGAAAATGAAGAAATTGTCTCATTATCCACAGTGTCTTCTACACTCCACCCTACCATCACCCCCACCCCCGAAAGATTTTGAAAATTTCACATATTAAAAATTGTCACCTTCAACTACTTTGAATTTGGATCAGTCTAATATTTGATCATCCGATAATGATTAACAACACAGATGACATTGACAAAAAAACATCCTAAACAACCACGCAACTTACAAATCAAATGACACATGGTCATCCTTGTGAAAATTTCAAATACAATCTGACCTTACCAGACTATCATGATGGTCTTGTATAATTTTAGATAACAGGCACTTCACTAGATAGTAAACATGCGCGGATCCAGGATTTTTTCACAGGGGTGAGGGGGTCCGTGTTTCCAACCAAAAATTTATCTATTTATAATATTCTTCAGGTCAAGAGTTGGTTAGCAAAAGGTTGTAAGTACAGCTGTGTGGGGTGTGGGGGTGGGGGTCTAGTCCTCCTCCAGATCCAATTTAAAATACCACTGAGGCATGATTTAAGCCATTTTCATGAAGGTCTATGCTATATGCTCAATTTATGGATTGTGACTATCAATCTAAGAATCAACTGACCAATCAATTTATTTATTCCAACTGGAAGTGAGCTTTGAACAATAGTAGACATTTATGTTAAGCTTTTTTGTTGGTTTGGCAGATTAACACACAACCACTCTATAAAATTATGGACCAGTCCAAAATCAAAGGGAGTTGCAGAAGACCACAATTCAAAGTTGCTGAAATTTTTAAAAACTTTGTCTTTTGGGGTAGAAAACATTGTGGAAAATAAAGAAATTGCTTGTTACAAGCAATTTCTTCATTATCCACAATGTTTTCCCAAAAGCTTTTACATTGAGGGGCGTAAAGTGTCACTGTGTGGGAATGGGTTAAGGTCACCAACCAATCATTTTATAGTTTTTTGTTAGATGTTACTGGATACACATTTCAGAAAATAACCCTGTTAACCCACTACCAGACTGCAAAGTTCTAGATTAGTCCAAACTGAAAGTAGATGCAGACGACAATCTAAAGGCTATGAAATTTTAGATTTGTTAAACTTTTTGGTAGAAATCATTGTGTAAAATGAAGAAATTGCTTGTAACAAACAATTTCTTCATTTTACACAATGTTTTCCCAATTTTCCTGAGGGGCGCCCAAAAGCATTACTGGGTGGTAATGGGTTAATATGAAAGTTGAAATTCCTGACAGACCTCAGTTTGCATTACCAAGATCCATCAATTTGAGGAATTTTAGCAATCTCAGTCAGAAGATGAATTTCTGTTTTTGCATATTTTCAATTCTATTTTTCATGGATTTGAATTTTAGCAATTTCAAAAGGGGCAGGATGCATCATCAGAACATTCATGTACATTGCTTCCAATGACTTAAAAAGTTTTGGATATAATGAAGAATTTGCTTGTTACAAGCAATTTCTTCATTATCCACTATATTGCCTCTAAAAGACAAAGGTTATTAATCTTTATACACAAAAATTGTTGTCTTCAGCTTTTTTGCTTTTGGATGTGGCTAACATTTGTCCCCTTGTAATGGAATGACTTATTACCACACAACAACATTTTGGAGTGGTCCCAATCAAAAGGAATTGCAGAAGACAAATTAAAGTTCATGAAATCTTAGATTTTTCAATTTTCTAGATTGAAAACATTGTGTGAAATGTTACAAGCAATTTTTCCTTTTTACATAATGTTTTCCAAATCATTTTTCTCGAGGGGCATCAAAAGGCGTCACTGCGTGGGAATGGGAATCAAAGGGCTGAAAGGACTAGTAGTGGACCAATATTTCTTTTGAAAATTAATTTAATAAATGTCTCTAACTTGAGAGTGACAAACAGGTGATGTAGACTAAGATCAGACCGCACATATGCCCAGGCTGATCCTTTGTCTATACCTCCTGCAAAAACAAATATTCTGGGTTCACCATGACAAGGGTAAAACTTGTAAGATGTCATTGTCATAACTGGCCATGTTACCTGGTGTGGTAATCGTGAATTTTTGTGTAGTGAAGTACCCATAATCTTGTATAATCAGACAAGTACCATTTCACATGATAGATTGGGTAAATCCTGTTTAAATCATTACCAAATGACTCAAAGAAGCTACAGATTACAGTGTAGCCCTTTACCATATAAGAACATTTTAGACTAATCCAAATCAAAGGGAGTTGCAGAAGACCACAATTCAAAGTTGATGAAATTTTACAAGTCTTAGTCTTCTTTGGGGTAGAAAACATTGTGGATAATGAAGAAATTGCTTGTTATAAGTGATGTCTTAATTTTCCCCAATATTTTCCCAAGCATTTTGATAAGATGTGTAAAAAGTATCATTGTGTGGAGATGGATTCAATGGGACAAAATCTTTAAACTCTGTGTCAGACAGAGTAGAGAATATTATGGGGAAATAATAAAATGTTGGTTATTTATCTTCAACCCTTAACCCATTCCAACTCAATCCCTCCTTTTTACGCCCTTCAAGAGAAAAACTTCGGAAAAAATTGTGGATAATGAAGAAATTGCTTGTATCAAGCAATTTCTTCATTATCTACAATGTTTTCTATCCAAAAAGACGAAAAAATTCAAAATTCAATCAACTTGAAATTGTCGTCTGCAGCTTCTTTCAATTTGGACCAGTCTAAAATTCTGCTGAGTTGGAATGGGTTAAATGCTTGATCAAGTGGTCTTTTCAAAATACTTAGAAGATACAGACAATATTTAAAATGCATGTAACTTGAAAAATAACTTATTGATTAGAAACATCATAATAGAAATTGCTTGTTACATGTAATTTCAATTTTTCCTTTAAAATTTTGTCCTTCGAATCATACTTCTACAGCCTTAAAATAAGGTTGATGTAATGGGATAATTTAATTCTTTACCAGACAACAAAGTTTAGACTTATCTAAATTGGTGGCTGTACTGAAAGAACTAGATGCCACTTTCAACAGTTATTTTCAATTACAATGTGGTGGCTAGTGCACCTAACCATACTTTCCTGTCATTTCTTAACGAAGTACAACACCTAACTTCCAATCCAGCCAATTTTGCAGAGATGGACAATCAATGTACACATCACCATGATTATTGCACCACTGGCAGAAAGCCAGGGGCACTTAAAAGGTCATCTCTGCACTTTTTGACTAACACAAAAATGAATAATTCTTGTGACAAAAAAGGTTGCTTAGTAATTGACAAATTTTGGGCCACACCCACTGAACTCTGACAGGAAGCTCCACTTCTTGAAAAGTTTAAGGCCAGTTACTTTGATGCAACATTAAATAAAATAGTTTGTTGACCACCTAGATGTCATACGTATAGCTTGAATAAGCTTTAGTTTTGACCTTTAACCCATTTCCAGATGGCAAAATTTTATGCCAGTCTGAAGTTGAAAGGAGTTGCAGACGACAATTCAAAAAGTATGAAATTTTAGATTTTTCTTTCTTTTGGGGTGAAAACATTGTGGATAATGAAGAAATTGTTGGTAACAAGCAATTTCTTCATTTTCCACAATGTTTTTTTAAAGCTTTTCTTTAGTGGGAAACGGTTAAGATGCAAAACCCAAATAAATGTTGATCAATCTTTGGGTTCAAAGTTCTCTTCAAGTATGACAAGCAATTAGTTAATTGTTCTAATTTACTCAATATGCATAAACAAGAGGACCATGATGGTCCTATATCCCTCCCTTGAGTACACTGGCGAAGGCTTTATGATACATAAAATCGTCAAAGCTATACACCTAATAATTTTGGAGAAGATTTTGAGATATTTTAATCCAAGGTATATATTTGATCTCACAATAAAACACTAAATTCCAGAGCAAGGTAATTTTTTAAAGAATATTGGAAGAGGGTCAATAGGCATTAATGTATGCCAATTTGGGGAGAAGATTTTCAAAGATTTCCTTTTTCATTCTTATGTGAAATCAGGGATCAAACAGAAAAGGGCCAATTCAGAATACGGTAATTCTTTGAGGTATTTTGGTAGGGGGTCAAAGGGTTTTAATACATACCAATTATTAAAGCTCTGGGTCTTGTTGGGGAGAATAAGAGCTTCAAAGATGTCCTTTATTCCTCAGTAATATCGCAAATGGACCTTTCTACTTGCAGACAAGTACATTTTCAAGGAAACTTGTCCTGGGACAAGTAAATACAAAGAGCAATCTTGGAATGGTATAAAAAAAGATCTTCAAGCTAACTCTTCATATTGGAACGTTATCATAATGTTTTTATTGAAGTGTAGAAAATGTGGGTTACAGCATTTTCTTCATTGACAACAATGTTTTCTCAAAATCTTATCTCTTCACTTTTTTGCAGACAATTTCATTTTAATTATAAGTTAGTAGAAAATCATGTCCTACTTGTCTGAGGACAAGAGGAGAAAATCTGTATTTCCACACCACTGAATTTGGTTGATTTATTGAATGGGGCTTAACGCCACTTTTACCAGTACATGTATTTCAGTCACATCGTGGCTGTTAGAGCACCTAACAATGGATTCCTGATATTTCTCACACCAGTACAGCCTCTACATCCTATCCTAGCCCCCAGCTGCTATCCCACTTTGGTTTAGGATTATCCATCCAATGGCAAGAGACAAATGTCGGAAAGGATATATGCCGCTGCCGGGGATTGAACCCATGACATCCAAATGGTTGAAGTAAGACATGATTTTCTACTTGCTCATAATCATAGTAATATTGTCCATAACAAGAGCCATGTCAGACATGGCCATCCCCTGCTGTAAAAGCTTGATAGTAAACTGAAGCCAGTTATATTTAGGCTTCTTGTGCACTGCATTTCTTCTCAATGAGTTCGATAATAGCTATTATACTTTCAGAGATATGCTCAGGACAAAATCTATGTCTTTAAAACAACAAAGGGCAATAACTCCAAAATTATACAAGCAAGAGTTGTGGTTCTTATGCACTGCACTTCTCATTAACAAGATCTATCCACCTATGAAATTTCAAGTTAATAGCTATTACACTTTCAGAGATATGCCCCAGACAAAATCTTAGTCTTTAAAACAACAAAGGGCAAAAACTCCTAAATTATGCAAGCAAGAGTTGTGGTTCTTGTGCACTGTACTTCTCCTTAATGAGATCTATTGACCTATGAAGTTTCAAGTTGATAGCAATTATACTTTCAGAGATATGCTCAGGACAAGTTTAGTGACGGAAGGATGGAAGGATGGAATGATGGAAGAACGGAATGACAGATGGAGACCATTACTATATCCCCTTTGGGGAAACAGTGGGGAATAACAAAGTAAAAAGATAAGATTTTGAGAAAATATTGTTGTTAATGACCAGCAAAAAATATTGCCTTACTTGTCGAGGGATGGGACAATAGGAGAAAATCTGTATTTCCATACCACTGGATATTCAAATCAAATCTATCTATTGCAGGTCAGGAAATATTCAAATTTGACTGAAAAGGCAGTGAAGCAAAACAGAACTCATGTGAGCTGACATAATTTACTCACTTGAACAAAATTCACTGACCTTAAACCTTGTCATGCTGAACCCGGAATATTCCGGTTTTGGCAGGAGGTGTAGACAAAGATCAGACTGCACTTTTGTGCAGGCTGATCTTAGTCTACACCTCCTGCTTGTACTTTTCCTGTCAGAGTCGTTTATGAAGTTGATTTCTAAAAGAAATATTGATTTTTTAACAACAAGTTCTATCAGTGCTTTAAGCCCTTTGATTTGACAGCATTTCAGTAAGGTAATTTATACAGCATGACAAGGGTTAAGTTCTGGATAAAATAATGAGTATGTATTGTTAGATAAACATGACAAAGTATTGAGCAGTTACAATGTATATATAGATGTACAAATTGTAATGAGAGATCAAAGGTCAACTTTGTCTTTACAGGTATAGACAAAATTGACCTTTGCTCACTCACTAATTTATATTAATTATATATCTATAATAGTTGTCACACCTGTGTTATCCTGTGAAGGGAGATACTTAACCCATTACCACATAACAAAATTTTAGACTGGTCATATTCAAAGAAATTGCACATCAAAGTATTTAGTTGAGAGAATTTTTAAAATCCCAGTGTTTTACAGTAGAAAAAATTGCTGAAATGATGTAATTAAAATGTTTTCCAAAAAAAATTCCTTGAGGGGTGTCCATAAGCGTCATTGAGTGGGAATGTGTTAAGGCATCTTATAGGTT
Source organism: Fragum fragum (assembly GCA_946902895.1). Lineage (NCBI taxonomy): Eukaryota > Metazoa > Mollusca > Bivalvia > Cardiida > Cardiidae > Fragum > Fragum fragum. The sequence goes on from OX336380.1 coordinate 27,406,248, forward strand.
ATTATACTAAAAGTTGCAAGTAACAGAGACATAGCAAACCAGACAACAATTGACTTTTCACACCTGTCAATCAAGGAATAAATTGGCCAATCAAATAATTTAATTAGCCTTAGACCTAAGCTTATCAACTCCAACATTGGCAGCCATTTATGTTTACCTTTATTGTTGATTTGGCGACCTAAATGTCCTAACTACAGCTAATTCAAGCTGTAGCTACAACATTTAAGACACCAACCAACCATTTACTTTTATGTTGTTAGATGCTACTTGCAAAATAGCGCTGTTAAAAATCGAAGTGGAACTTCCTGTCTGAATTAATGAGTCAATTGTTGTATCACCTAAGTACTAAAATAGTTGATAACAAGTGGTTTGTTAAAATTCAACCAGAGTGAAAATTTTATTATAATATACAAATTTATCCATAAACCCATCCCCACAAAATGACTGTCTTTGATACACCATTAATAAATAGGCTTTAGAAAACATTGTGGAAAATGAAGAAATTGCTTATTACAAGCAAATTTCTTCATTATCCAAAATGTTTTCTATCCAAAAAGATAAGAATTTAATACTTTCATTGACTGAATAGGCTGTAGATTCATCGTTTAAGTCACCAAACCAACATAAATGTTTCCTAGAAATATCATTAAAGGTCAGAGTTCAAAGATCACTTTCTGTCTAAATGTATAATTTGATTTGTCTATAGATTTTTCGATCAACAGCAGTAATCCATCAATTTGGTCCAGTCCACAAATTTGTTGACTTGTTGAAGCTTCTGATCCCTAGCTATTTTGATATCAAAAATGGATCATTTCATGAGCTAGGATCCTAAATGTAGCTTTAAATACTATTAATAAAGTCTTCATATAACCCTTTCCTATTTTTTTTTATTTTTTTGACTGGTCCAAACTCAAAGGTTTACAGAGGACAAATTAAAGTTGAATTCAATGGAAAAATTATCATCCAGTAGGTTAGAAGATATTTTGGAAGAAGAAGAAATTGCTTGCCACAAGCAATTTCTTCTTTTCCACAATATTTTCTCAAATATAAAAACACAGGCAATGTCTTCTTTTCCACAATATTTTCTCAAATATAAAACACAGGGACGTAAAAACCCGGAATTAAACAGGGGATAACAAGGCAACACAGTTTGGCTGACCTAGTCTTGGTTTAACAAAGTTCTTACAAGTACATACATGTATGTAAGTACCCACCAAATTCAGCATTTTAGCAATCAATGAAAGAAGGAAAACATAGCTATAAAAAATTGACTGTATTTTTTCAAGCTTCAAGATCTTTTCCTTGATATTGTCCTATGTTCCTACTAAAACTATACTGAAGAAATTTCATTAATCAATCAATTGTTCTGATTATCTACGGTAAAACGAACATTATACAGAGTGAAAAAAATAGCATTTTCCTTTTTAATATCCTTTGCTCTGATATCTTTTCATCCAGATCCCCTTTGGCATTATCACCTCTTATATGCATTTTGACCAGTCAGAATGTTTGAGATTGACACTAGCTTACCCTACAGTCTAAAAGTCAATCATTCATTAACTCACTACCCGCTCACAATGAAATTCATAGACTGCATTTCTATGAGTGATAAAACTGGAAAAGTTAGTGCTAAATAACTGAGGTGTAAAATACAGCTGCCGATTTACAGTATTTGAAGGACTCATTTGAACCCCCCTCTGTGGCCTTATTAATTATGACTTTATTTTGTATTTATATGAATAATAGTAACCCCCCCCCCCTTGGTCATTTTGAACCCCCTTTTACAAAAGTTTGAATCTGCTATTAGAAAATACGAGAAAAGAGAGTTGCTTGTTTAAAGTAATTTCTCCTTTTCCCATAGAGTTTTTCATAACTATATTTCTCCAGGATATTCAATTAACCGAAATCTTTTCCTTTACATGGAAACTATTTGCCTTATGAAAATGTCATTTGCAACTACTGAACTAGACATAAACATAATATTCCATGTCTCTGCTGCAACTTAATCCATAACAAGACAACATAATTTCAGACTGGTCCAAATACAAAACAGGTTGTAGACAACATATCTTACATGATGAAATTTTAAAAATCTTTATCTTTGGGATTAGAAAATATTGTGGATATTGAAGAAATTGCTTTATACAAGCAATTTCTTCATTGTTCACAATATTTTCAAAAACATTTTTTAATTTTTCAGGGTGTTAAAAAGCGGGATAGAGTGGGAATTAGTTGAATTAATCGGTATTTCACCTTGAAACTTCAGCTTGGTATTTTCCTTCTACAAAATCACCAGATGATTCTCCAAAATAATCTCGAAGTGTCAAAAAAGAAAGAAAGTAAAATTTCCACGACGTAGCGATACCTACGAACTTTTAGCCTACCTCTCGTAAATTTGGATGTCGTCTGCGGTTCACCGCACTGTAGCCTCATCTTTCTCGTGTAACCTTGCACGGGTATTTCGTGATATTCTGAAACAACAACAACATTTCAAAAGGGAACAAATTCTATCTTACTTACTATTCAGTTGGGATCCGAGTTGTTTCCCTGTCAATGAATGTTGATACGCGAAAAATTAACCGCAATTGTGATTGTAAATCAATGCACCTCCGACAAATCAAATCATTTATTCAGTCCGGACCTGAGCTGTCGACTCCGGCAATGTCAGCCATTTTTAGTTTCAACATACTTTATTTGCATTACTATATATAAATGTACATAATAACTTTAACATATCAATAGATATCAAACAAAGAGCAAAAGGATTAGAACGGAAGCACAAGCTTATGATGTTCTTCTCCCTAATGATAATTCAATATGTGAACTAAAACATTATATGGTTTCAGAAAGACGATCATATATAGCCTACAGTAATTCTTTCCAATGTTCGATTTACTATACAAATATAACATGTAGAAGACATTTTATTTTTGTTAACCTTTAATGTTGGTTTAGGTCGCAAACCAACTATTCTTCTTATTTGTTACATGGTGCTGGCCACGAATTTTGCATAACAACGCCGTTATAAATCGAAACGGGTCTTCATGTTGGAGCCCGTGGGCGTGGCATAAGGAGTAAATGGGTGGGGCCAGCGATTAGCAAATTTGCGTTCTTTATGGGCCTAGTGCTTCCGCCGCCCCTCCCTCCTTCCGTTGAAAAGTATGGAAACACATTATTTAATGCAGATGCAGTCAACACACCTAGAAAACTCGCCGAGTAATTCCTATATTACCGAAAAAGATAAAGATTTTTATATGGTAGAAATCGTTTGTCTGCAACTTGTTTGAATTTGGACAAGTCAAAAAAGGTATTGTACGTGTGATTGGTTAAGCCAATGCCGAGTAAGTTGGCATTTAATTAACAGGTTTCTAAATAATGTAGGTCACGAGAAAGAAAGCGAGGAATAAACCAATCTAATTAACCCATTCCCACACAAGCCCTCCTTTTTACGCCCCTCAACAAAAAAGCTTTTGAAAACATTGTGGACATTGAAGAAATTGCTTGAAGCAAGCAATTTCTTCAATGTCCACACTGTTTTCCACCCTAAAATTCAATTATTTTTAGAATTTCATTAACTTGAAATTGTTGTCTGCATCTTTTTTCAATTTGGGCCAGTTTTAAATTTTTCTTGTGTGGGAATGGGTTAAAATCAGATCCACCATAAAAGCCTATTGCTACGTCCCTACAAAACTGAGAGATAGCGTAGTGGTTCCGTAGAGATGATTTTAATGAGTTTGTTTTTTTGTTTGAATGGGGTTTAACGCCGCTTTTAACAATCTTTCAGTTATATCGCGGCGGCTGGAGCACCTAACAATGGATTCCTGGTATTTCTCGCACCAGTACTACCACTACACCCTTTCCTAGCCTCCAGCTGCTATCCCACATAGGTTTACGATTATCTACCCATTGGTGAGAGACAAATGTCGGATTTTAATGAGATTGGGAAGAAACTAACGACAGAAAAGGAGGGTTCTTAAAAGTTCGGGATCATTAAATTCCAACAGTTGTTTTTGTTTTCATCGTCAATTTGTAAAAGTTTATAAAAGTTTATTCGGGTGTAATGGTTAATCATCTATAGACGTTAAAGGAAAATTCCTGTTATACATTTCAAAAACGCAAACTCACAGAAAATCACACAACCACTATTTTAATTTTGAAATTATTGGAGTTACAAAACACGTGTCTGAAAATTTCACGATTTCCATTCTAATTTCATTTAGGATTTAGCTTGAATGGTTTTTCTTCAGATCGTTGCTGTAACTCATGTCATACTGATTATAATCCGTCACAGAATTGCATGAAAATCAAAGGACTGAGAGTACTGGAATCACTAATTATGGGAAAACTGCCAAAATGACATGACTGCATGACGTTTGAAAATTCAAAAGTTTTGATGCCGTCACAATAATAATGGTCTGATTATTACCCTTTTCAATGCGAGTCGTTTCACATCGATTTGATAGGTTGAGTGCCTAGGTAACAAAATCACATCGTCATTGAGCGAGAAAATGTCGTAAATACAGTCTGTTCTCAGACCCTTTTGATAGACTTCTACCAAGATTCGAATCGTTTTCTTCCTGGCTTTCAATGTGGAAGCACTAACTTGTATATATTGTCCTTGAGCATGCAAAATGTCGTAACTTTATTCGAGCTGTAGTTACGACATTTTGCACGTCCAACGATGGTATGTCAATGGGAGCGGGATCATTTCAGGGTTATTTGATACGAGTTTGTCGTACTGTGTTATCAGTTGAATTCTTACTGACTGCCCTACTTATAAAGAACTGTGTGAATTGGAAGATCTATGGACTAATGATAAAATGTTGAATTTTGTTTCGTATTTCCATTTATTTTCTACTTTGTTCATTTCAGATATCGGTAAGTGAAATAACATATGTTGAATCGTTGTTCCCGCAGCAAATCAATATTTCAAAAGAAGCTTCAACGAGACTATCTGATATTTCCAAGTTTTTAAGTATTCAAGTATTTAAGACATTTAGAATAGTATCGCAATCTGAATGCCAGACACTTGGATTATTATTACATTCAAAATGAATGTAAAATTATAGGAATGATACAAAAAACTATGATTTGAGTTGTACCGAGTTCATTTGAAATGTTGATTTTTTGACGAGACCGAAGGTAGAGTGAAATGTTTAACTTTCCTACGAGACGACAATCCAATATAGTTTGTTAATTTTTTTATAGCGGCAAAAGAGGTCCAAGAAAGTGTCAAGTATTAACTTACTTACAAAAACCCTTAATCTAAATGTAACGTCATTTTGCGGTGGCACCGCTACTCGCATTATTCACCGTTCCTTTTCTGTGTGTATTTTTTCTATTTTTTTTCGTTGGGAAAATTTATGCATTTTATATGGTACTCGAGGAGTATATTGTGAAAAGAAATACAGAAATAACAGCCCAAAGTACCGGTATTACGTGGTAAAGCCAAATTTAAATATCGATCGATTGACTGGGTGTGGATAACGCCACCTTTAACAGTATCTCAGTCATATCGTGGCGGCTTGAGAGTACACCAAACCATGGATTCCTAGTGTTTCTCACACCAGCACTACCACTACATCCTTGCTGCGACCGGATCAAATATCAAGGTCAAACTGCAAAATGTCCGCGAACCTACCGTATTCTAACTAAACGCCGATAATGGAGAGATGACGTAGTTGCGTCAGGTCTTCCAAATTTCACCTTTCAGGCTGCCAAAAGCAGTTGCAATGTTTCCATTGCTCGAACGTGACACACACATATGAATGCTTAAAGTCAGAGACGTGCGGTTCTTTTGATCAAGTAAGTTTCGTTTTCCCATTCTCTTTAGTTCGAGTTTTTAAAGACCAAAATTTGATTTGCACTAGCTGGACACAGGCTGTTGTATTCAAGATATTTCTAACAATAACTGAAAGAGGCAGGTAAACGTGTATCGTCGTTGGGAGTATAAAATGTCGTAACCACAGCTTGAATCAGCTGTAGTTACGACATTTTATACTCCCAACGACGATGGCAAATTCTATCTTGATACGTGAATTTAGCTTTATATACATATTGAAATCCGAGCGAGGTTAAACCAACGTGAACCGTATCGTGAAAGCAGGCGGCGCGTGGCTTTTTTACCATTTCCCAAAAGTTTCAATGCATGTGAAAGACAATAGTTTTGATCATTCATTCAGACTGGAAATTCATTTTAAACTCCAATATAGACCTCCATTTTGGTGAATCGGTTTTTTTTTGTTGTTGTTGTTGTTGTTGTTGTTTTGGGGGAAGTGTGTGTGTGATTTAAACGTCGTAACTACGTGCTACTGGTCATAATTTTGCTAAATAACGCCGTTATAAGTCGAAGAAGTCGGAGTCAATGGGTCAATGGGTGGGGTCAAAGGAGTCAGTTGGCGGGGCCTGCGATTGGTCAATTACATGTATAAGGGAACGGATATATTTTACAAAGACACTTGTTTCCGTTTTAGGACATGTCTGACTAGATTGAAAAAGGAACCAGTTTTCTTGTAAAAACATCCGTTCCCGTAAAAGGCAGCAGCTACGCAACCTTGTACATAGAACAGTGACTTATTTTTATACTAGAACGATGTAAACGATTGGCGAACCAAAATGTCTTTGTGATAGCTTTTAGGGACGAAAATAGATATTTCAATACCACCGGAAATTGACGAATCGTCATTGTCAATCAAAAATATATCTGGGACACGTGGCACCCGTGAAGCATGTCGTCCATGGTCTACCAAATTATCGCAGATACACATTGGGTGAAATATAGAATTGAGTGATCAGAGACTACGTCCACTGACTCCAACAAGAAGTTTCACTTCGATATTAAGCGGCATTACTGCAAAATATTTTGCCGTTAACATGTAACAAAAATGTAAATAGTTGGTAAGCGCCCTAAACGTCGTAAATAAAGCTTTAATAAGTCGCCAAACCAACAAAATGTTTACTTAAAAGTTGGAGTTCAAAGGTCACATCCGGTCAAAATGATTAATTTGAAAAGTCATCATCATCTCTCTCTTCTTTTTTTACTTCAGATCTGTTTCATACAGACAAACTATGACAGTTCACCTGTAACGTATTCTCAAGGTTGCATGTCGAAACAGGCAAGTTTTTTCATCATTATCTAATTTCTATGTGAGTCGAAACGTATCAAGAAAAAAGCCGAAACGTTCAAGACCGTAACTACCGCCAACTTTCAAATTTCAGACAGATAGAAAAAACGAAACTTTTTGCATTCAAGAGCCTTTACTTTTTGCTTAAGTTTCTTGAAACTTATTCAGAAAATATGTCCTATGATACTTGTTTGATATTGGATACCTATGGGTTTATCCTTAAATAACGCCCTCATGATCTCTACATGCTACATTTTTGGCTCGAATGTTTTTAAACTTGTCTCTTAGTTAACCTTTTCCTGTGTAATCCCTTGTTTTCACGTCCCTGTGAATTTATATTTGAGAAAACATTTTTGGAAAAGAAGAAATTGCTTGTCACAAGCAATTTCTTCTTTTTCCACAATATTTTCTAACCTGTAGGTTTGTTACTTTTCAAAGGGAAAGGGTTAAGACGAATATAAGGTCACATATATGTGGCGACTCTTTAGAGACTCAGTCCTTTGATTGTTATAGATAAGTTTGTGATAGATACGTTAATGGAAAAGGAAAACTAATCCGCGAGCTTGCAATCTCAAAATATTTCTCGATTGAAACTGATTTGTCTTGAAATATGCTTTTGAACAGCTATGTGGTGGTGGTGCTGGATTGATTGGGCGATCATTAAGAGACAAAAGAGGCGAGGTCGAGGTTTCGCGTTGTAGATCTGACTATTGTAATATATACGACTCTGAACGTACTTCTGGCTGTGCGTGACATTTTGTACAGTTTCTCATCTGCGTTAGGTAGCCTGATTCCCTTGTAATTCGGTTTTAAATCTGGCATACTATTCATATGGTAGGACGATCTATGTAGTACCTTATTGGAAAGCCAGACGCATGCGCACAGATTGTTTCTAATTTTAGTAACTAATCTTAAAAATGATCGTTGCTATAAAACTGGATAAATATAAATGTACAAGTTATATTGAGCAATCAAGTCAATTTTGTATATGCTGATATAGACAAATTTGACATTTGATCGCTCCCTAGAACTTGTACAGTCCCGATTTAGAATGTGACTTCTTAAAAATCCGTACAGTCGCTTTATGTACCCCTAGTTATGTGCCCGTATGCCGGATGGCCGCTGGTTAATCAAAATATCGATTGACCAATGAAATCATTTATTTAGACTGTAAGTGAACATTTATTTCAAACGTTTTTGTTAAAATTCTTTATTTTCTTTGCATCTTAAAACTACAGCTTAATCAAGCTGTAACTACGACGTTAAGATCGCCAACCAACAATTTCCTTTTGTTTTCTTCATGTACCTTACAACCTAATTTTATATGAGCCTGTGCGTGACATTTCAAACCATTTTGCATGCGCGTGACTTGCACACATTGAGCACCCTGGACAGCCATTTGGGGCAATTAGAATATTCGCTGATTGTTTAAAGAAACTTTGGGTCAGTATCTATCTACAGAGCGTACATTGAAGACTCTGATCAGACTGTGTGGATGCACAGGCTGATCCGAGACTTTACTTGGCGCACATGTGTAATGGTTTGAAATATCACGCATGCGCTCATATATTAATCACCGCAGTGTCATTGCGACGGCATGGCCAGTGAACATTAAATTGCTAGTAACCTCCACTCCCTCGTAGCGAATATATCTGCTGAATTTCCTTTCTTGTCTACTAAAAAAACATCATTCTAAGCCCCATTTAGTTGTTCTTCTTGTTGTTGTTGCTGTTGTTGTTGTTGTTGTTGTTTAGAGTGACGTTGTATTTTTGTCTAATGTCGCCCATTTATGAGCAGGTTGTAACATGGCTGAATATATTTCTTTACAGTGTCAGGTCTTGTGTTTAAAATCTCGACCCATATTGGTGACGTAGATGTACAGGAGGCCTGGAAGACCGGAAAAGGTGCCATGCCGGACGAGTATTGCAGAAATGTCCACCTCTTTGGCTGTTCCCATCACTATCGGCACCCAGTTGTTGATAACTGGACACACATTAGGAAAGATCTGGTATACTTTTCGCTGTTTACCATGATTGCCGGATAGCTGGCCCCGCCAACTGACTCACAAAAGGACAGTTCTACTGAATATCAAAAGACGCCTCATATATGGTACGGGCCTTAAGCAAAAAGAAAATAGTTGGTTGGTGGCGTTTAAGTCGATTTATGAACAAAAATGCTTGACATAAATGACGCAGTTCATCATTAACTTCAAGTCTAAATAAGGGTTTTGATTAGTCAGTCGATTCTATTGACAGAGGTGATCGGTCAATTTTGCCCATCAACTTAAAATTCTAGCGTGAAACTAATGTGAACGGTCAAAATTGTGTATTTATACAAGATGTAATGAATAGGCCAAATCCTGTTTCTTACCAAAAACAGTCTCTCGTATGAGTATGAAGATGTCCCAGTAAAGATTCCGTCGTTAATGTTTTGTTTCCTAATTATACAATTCCTTTCAAAGAACCTATTTTGGATCAATTGACTTTGTTGTCCTTTTACAAAAACCCATAAACTTCATGTCTTATATTTACAGATTAAATATGCTTTGTACAAAAACGAGGTAGAGGTCGCTTCCGTTTGGTTCAATGGTACCGGAAGTTCACTTACGGACTGGTTCTCTGATTCTCGCATAATTAACTCCACGTGGACAGATTTACACCGGGGAGGAACTGAAGAAATACAAATTGAAAGAAGGGGAGAATCTTGGTAAACATTTTTAGTCTTACCAAAAAGGATTCATTTGATCCTGATAGGATAGGAAAAATAAGACCAAGTACGGCACGAATTACACGGTGTCTATTGCAAAAAATATCGGTATTTTCATATTATACTATAAATATTCAACAAGGTGGCTGGTCGTAAATTCTTAAACAAGAATGTATAGAAAGTGATTGATTTGTTGATCGAACATATCACTAGGATAGTGCAGATGATGCTCAAGTTCACGATTGTTGGTTATTTGGTCTTCATGTAATAATTGCTAATAATATTGTTCAGATGAAAATTCTTCTTTCTAATAGCCAACCGTCAAGTTATATTGTGACGGTATAACATCACAATGTAACTAATCAAAATAAATAAATTCAAAAATACAATGTAGATTTTACCGCATTTCTTTTGTCGTCTACTTGAAGCATATGAAAATCGCTCCCCCTTGTACCAAAATCTTGCATTATTTCTTCGCTGAACATGTTTTATCGGCTGAAACGCTTACCCGCAACCCTTTTTAGGGTGTTTAGAAACCCTTTTGAATAAATATTTTGTCCTGTAAATAAACACGGCATGCGATTTATCTACACGATGTGCTTGCACGCAATGCCGTTATGCACCTAGCCATCACGTTTTTCAACAGATTGTCACAGTTTTATAAAATGTCGAAAAAATGTAGAATACCAATACTTTTGATGATTAACCATCGACATTTTTTTTCTTATCGGTGACGGATAGCAACCATTCTCTCTGAGGCTATTTTAGATTATTTCTTCAATCATTTACATGCCTTGGGTTAACCAATTACCAAAAAAGATAATTTCAGACTGGTCCAAATTTAAAGGAGTTACAGACGACTAATTAAAGTTTATGAAATTTTAGATTTTTTAAACTGTTTGGGTTAAAAACGTGTGTTAAATGAAGAAATTGATTGGTTCAAGCATTTTCTTCATTTTACAGAATGTTTTCCCGACTGTTTTTCTTGAGTGGCGTCAAAAAGCGTCTTTGAGTTGGAATGGGTTCAACAGTTAAACGTTTAAAAATGAGCCTGATGATTTCAGGCTAACTGGACGCCAGTTCATACTTTTAAAGAGGTACAACGGATGTCAACAAGATTATGGATGGAGTGTAGTCATTTCTGAAAAGTTGGATACCTGCGTGTATGATAAATATAGCTTGAAGACACCCTATATACTCTACTCGAAACTACCAACAGCTGGGCATTATCCCACCGATCCGAGCTACAATCATTTGGGTAAGGTTCTTTGTTCCTTTATTTATCGTCGCTACCGTATAGTATTTGCCCATGTGAGCGACGCTCCGACAAGACGGTTATACAGCAAGGGTACATGAAGAAACTACTTCGAGGCTCACTGGGTTCTTTTACGTGCTCGGTGGATAGCACCGTTACATGGGGCCTCGGTTTAAGGTCCTATCCGAATGACAATTAATTTGTTTAAGGATCAAAATAGGGCTCGAACCAGTTATGTCGAGGTTCTATCAATTGAGCTAATCGGACTGACAAGGTAAGTGTTAAGTCCGGAGGGTTCTAAATCAAGAGTGGTAGTAAATAATTGATTAGTCGCTGACCACGCCCACTGCACTTTGACATTGCAGTGTGTCTGAGATATAGAATGGTATTATTAGTTATATTGTTCCTTGTCGTGGTATATAACGATTTATTCCCGACTAGAGAAAATAATGTTACCCGAGCAATAGACCGACAAGAAACCGTATGACGAATTTATTATGCTACAAAGTTTGAAACGTATTACCCATAAAGCACTTCAATAAATACTTATTTAAACCAAGATACATATTCCCAACAAGGCGCCTCTTATTAAAGTTTGTGACGTCATGTATTCGACGAAAAAGGTTGCCATTTTCTGGAATGGAGATAGCGTGAAATAACATGAAAGGTAATCATATTTATTTGTGTTGAAAAGTTGAGTATTTTTCAGGAATGATTCAAATTATATTGGCTAAAGCATGTGTGTATTTATGAGATTAATGGAGCTGTAGAGTCACATTTGAGATTATCACTCTCTAAAGTTCATAGGCGAACAATCACTTTATTCTGGACCTTGACACTGAGTCCTGGTTTCAAATCCAAGCAGAGAAGGTGTTACAAGTGTGACGATCAGTCTGATTTACGTTATACTGATAATTTAGAACTAACCATTGCCATGTTGAACCCGGAATAGTCCGGTTTTTGCAGGAGATATAGACCAAGATCAGCCTGCACATATGTGCAGTCTGATCTTGGCCTACACCTCCTGCTTGTACTTTTTCTGTCAAAGTTGTTTATGAAATTGAATTCTAAGAAAATATCTATTTTTGAACAACAAGTCCTATCAGTACTTTCAACCCTTTGATTTTTACAGCAATCCAATAAGGTGATTTAAACCATAGGGCATTTTTTATGTCTTACATCTATATATAATAAGGGATGCAACTGACAAATTCAGAAAAAACTACCCGTCCCCACAAAAACACTCGGTACTTCGTTAATTCTATAGATAATTACTCGAGATCTTCTTTGACTAACTCCTTACATATTCATCTAGCGAAAAACAAAGTGTTTTTTCAACAAAGTGTTTGAGGAGTTTCGCTAGAGAAGCCGGTTTCGCGACAATTGGGTCGAAATTGCTTGGTCCAACTCGGGTCAGTCCAGGGCGCCTGTAAGACTAGTTATACTATTTGGTACCAGATACCGGCCTAAACACTAATCGACCTCATGAAATAAATTATTATCTTTCACCAACCTCCGTCGTTTAATGTTAACACCGAGAATAGAGCTTCAAATCTTGCGAAGTTTTGTCGATTCACTCAATTTTGAAAGATTCAGCCATCATCACCGTCACGTGACCATTATGTATCAAGGTATTTCATTGGTTATGAACCAAAATCTGACCAATGAAATACCTTGATACATGATGGTCACGTGACGATAATGATGGCTGAATCCTTCAGAATCGAGTGAACTGACAAAACTTCGAACGATTTGAAGCTCTATTCTCGGTGTTAACATTAAACGACGGAGGTTGGTGAAAGATGTTATATTATTTTATGAGATCTTTAGAATTAACGAAGTAACGAGTGTTTTGGTGGGGAGGGGTAGATTTTTCTGAATTTGTCAGTTGCATCCCTTGTTATTATATACATGCAAGACATTAAAAAACGCTAAAAATGCCCTGTGATTTATACAGCATGATAAGGGTTAAAAACAGTTTGACCGAATTTTGACAGCTATCCTCTGTAAATTCTGCTTGTAAACAAAATATGATCCCTGTGACAATTGACCTTCAACCATCACAACCAACATTAGCGAAAAAATACAACACAAAATGTGTACCTTATTTGAAAAGAACTTTTTTATATAGAATTCCATTAACATAACAATCAATCGCTAAACTGTGCGAAAACTCAGTTTTTATATATACGAAAAGAGATTCGACTGGCCGCCATTAAAAACTGATTCATATCGCCAGTCAGCTTCTTATGGAAAATACGCGATGTCATACCGCAGTGCAGTGACTTTGAGTCAGGTGTTTATTAACCAATCAAATTGGCACAATTCTCTTTGTAGTATATATGGTATTCTAATTTTTATGGTCGGGGTCATAAACAAACATCGAACCGATGAAGAGCAACCGAAATATAAAAACTACAACTTAGATAAGTCGTAGTTGTGACCTTTAAGTAGCCCACCAACGAAAATGTTTGACATTAATGTCAGAGGTCAACACTGAACTTTCCTTCTGATCAATTGATTTTTTATTGAAGGCGACGATTGGTCAATCACTAGGCTCGCATTGACTTATTCGTGGTTCCTGATCTAGATTGTCAACTTGTCCGTCTGTATATAGAATCGATAGCAATATAATGAATTATGTATGGTAAATCCAACCTCTAGCTGATATTCTAAATTGACGGATCTTGGTGTTAATAAAAAATCGGCATACATATCAAATCAAACATTTTGACCGTTTGAATAAGCTGTAGTTACGACGTTGAAACCAACAAGAACGTCGGCCAATGTCGGAATTCAAAGCTCCCCTCCAATCTAGTTGTATAATTGGATTTGTCTGTCCTTTCTTTGATTGACATACGCGATCTGACAATCAGACACTCCATGTACATGTATATACATCCAGACAGTGTTGCATACTCAACGTACAAATGTACACCTGTTTAAAATACTATAACCCATTGCCAAAAGACAAAATTTCAGACTGGTCAAATTCAAAGAGGTTGCAGACTGTTATTTCTATTCAATTAATCTTTAAAACTGCATGTGCACTGAAGAAGGAAACATCGTGAGAAATTAGGAAATTGCTCATTACAAGTATATTTCTGTACTTCTGGGCAGTAAAAAAGGCATTTCAAAAAATATGCGAAGGTGTGACGGTGTCAGCTTCAAGATTTACTGATTATTTCAAATGTTAGTCATTTTATTCGTCCTACTGCTATAACTTTCAGCTAGCAAAGCGTCAGCTTTGATAGCTTAAGTTAACAGACAAAATTTTGAGGTCGTCTCATAGTAGTTCAAACTGCCACTTGAGGCTTAACCACTAGATCCGTAAGATGTTTACGCCATAAAAAGCAGTTCTTATGTATTTCAGGAATATTGCAAACTCTGCATGCAAGCACATCTTCTAGATAATTTAGCTCACTTGAGCACACACTTGAGTTTCAGACGAAAATTTCAAATCGGTGAAAATTCTAAAATATTTATCTCTCTTGGTAGAAAACAATGTGGAAAATGAAGAAATTGCTTGTAACAAGCAATTTCTTCTTTTTCCACATTGTTTTCCAAAACTATTTTCTTGGGGGGTGTAAAAAGGGTGGATTATGTGTGAATGGGTTAACTCCATAGTTACTTTAACCTCGTTTCTTTATCATGATAACGTTTGACAAAGAAGATTATTGAAAAAAAAACAATGCTTTGCCAGCTTACAGTACTTTTCAATACTTTCATTTTCTATTTACTTTCAGGTGATTTCGATCTTGCTGACGCGGCCGCTGTTTACATATACAGCAACAATTAGTACAATAAGACTGAGAATCCAAGTTTAATTTTCAATATCTTGTATATCAGTTACCGAAATTAAATTTCGAAATGTACTTCTATAATGATCCACAGTTTAATAATCCAAAAATTGTACGATTTATCAAATACACAAATAACCACTAACAAGGTACATATAAAACTAAAGGACCGCTGGCCACGCCCACTGAGCTCCAACAGATATTTAACAGCGTTATTTTGCAAAGATTATAGTCAGTAACATATAACAATCAAAGAACTGAAAGTACTGTAAGCTGGCAAAGTATGGTCATCTTTGTCAAAGTTTATCATGATAAATAAATGAGGTTTAAGTAATCCAAATAATAACCTTTTACAATATGATAAAATCTTAGACTGGTTCATTTTCAAAGAAGTTGCAGGCGACAATCTTAAGTTGGTGAAATTTTAGAAAATATTTAAGAGATGAAGAGAATATTTTTTGTTTTCATGGAGGTATGAACCGGAAAACCTAATCACACTGTATGAATACGCGAATCGGATTCATACATTGTGTGATTAGGTTTTTAGGTTCATACCTCCATGAAAACAAAAAATATTCTCTTCATTTTTTATAATTTAATAGTATCGAGCGAAAAAGGCAAAACCCCTACATCTTTTGATACCTTTTTGTATTGGACTATTTTGTGCGGAAGCATACAAAATCACTGCGTGCTCAAAATTTTGTTCATGGAGGTATGAATTAAATTTTTCGACCAATCAGAACGCTCGTTTTAGATAGACGAAACTAAGAATTAAGTTATTTGTCTTTTAGGGTAGAATACATTATGGAAATTGAAAACATTGCAAGAAATTTCTTCATTTTCCTACACGTTTTCCAAAACGTTTTTCTTGAGATGCTTAAAAAGCGGGATAGAAGTGGAGTAGATTAAATAATATGTTTTGAAGGGGTTCTCTAGAATTTGAATAAAGTTAATTCATATGGCCATACATGGCAGTGAGTATAGTGAAGACTCTGATCAGACTAACATTGAACAGAACATGTCTAAGTGAGCTAAAAAAAAAAACCTAGGAGAACAAGTTGCAGATGGAGTTTGAAATAATTCTGAAATACATTAGAACTACTTTTTATGGCGTAGGCATTCAAAGGGTTTAGTGGTTAAGCCTGCAGTTACATTTTGCACTCGTTGAACTTTGAGAAGACCTTTTTTCTGTCAACTTAAGCTATCAAAGCTGGTGCTTTGCTAGCTAAAAACGGTTGTTTCTGGGAAATAAACGTCAATATTGGTCTACATTATGTGAACAAGATGTATTGACCGATGTGACAAGGGTAGGCCTGCTGTGGTTAATTCTTATAGCCTGTTTAACCACACAGGGTCTCACTCACATGCTAGTGCTTTTAATTCCAAAAATTTACATCGATATGAAAACATACGTACTCTTATCTTACCACCAAACTGCAGGAATCCAGGAGTTACGGGGAAAGCAATAGTTATAGTCTCTAGTCAAACGAACAAAATGCTTCACATAAATTTCACTAATAACGGAGTTCAGATTCACTTCTGATCTAAATTAACCCATTCCAACTCAATCCCTCCTTTTTACGCCCCCAAGAAAAAAACTTTAGAAAACATTGTGGATAATGAAGAAATTGCTTGTATCAAGCAATTTCTTCATTATCCACAATGTTTTCTATCCAAAAAGACGAAAAAATTCAAAATTCCATCAACTTGAAATTGTCGTCTGCAGCTTCTTTCAATTTGGACCAGTCTAAAATTTTCCTGTGTTGGAATGGGTTAAACAGATGGCTAGTCAGTTGATTGACAAACACTATCGTTTGGTTACTCCCGAACCGTAAAAATGTTAACTAATGTTTTAAGCAAATATTAGAAAAATACCCTCCAAGCCTGTGAAACAAGGGCTCATTCCAAGCAAAATGATGAGAAGTTGCTACAAAATAGGCACCAATAAATTAACCCTTTTCTGTTTTCAAAGTTTTAGACTTATCCACTTTGAAAAAGGTCGCAGATGACAATTTAAAGTTAGCTTTATTCAAAATATTACTATCCTATGGGGTAGAAAATATTGTGGGAAAAGATAAATTTGCTTGTAACAAGTATTTTTTCCTCACAATGTTTACTCAAGTATAAAATCATGGGGACGCAAAAATCAGCAATTGTGCGGAAAAAGTTAAAAGAGATTTCCCAAAGACAATCTGACAAGTTTAGCTTTGTACGTCATCAATGAGCGAACGGATTATTTTTACCCTGTACGACAAGGACCACAGTTGACACATCCCGGCTGTCTGTCAAATATACAATCGAACAGTCAAATCATTCATTTAGACAGGAAGTGAACTTTGAACTCCAACATTGGCTGACATTAATCTCAAACAGTTTCGTTGGTCTTGCGACTTAATCCTTTCCTGTTCAATCTCTGTTTTTTACGTCCCTGCAATTTCTTCTTTTTTCACAATATATTCTACCCTACTGAATAGTTATTTTTCAAATTAAACCCCTTTTTAATTTTCGTAGGCCAAACGTTTGAATTTGGAAAGGTCTAAAATTATGCAAAACGGAAAGGTTTAAACATTGAAACTACGGGTTATTCCAGCTGTAGTAACGACGTATAGATCGCCAATCGACAATATGTGAAGCAATTTTGGTTTGGCAACTTAAAGGGCGTAACTACAGCTTATTCAAAATCCATATTTTCATGAAAAATAAATGGACCGGGACGAAACCAAAACTTGAAATATTATCCATTATTGCGTTGCAACAAAAAACTTTAGTTCCGCATCTAAAAAAGTTCAGAATGAAATAGTACGGGAAACCGACCGATTGAACTTACCGACAGACGGACAAAGTGCAAACGTAAAATCCCTTGGCCTTCAACTAATGTTGATGTATACCGGAAACCCCTTTTCTATATCTTAAAGGCGTTCTTAGACTTTACGACAGTTTAAACAAGATGTTTTAGATACAATACCAAGCCCAAGGAATAGCCGTTTTCGAAAATGTGACCTTGATAAGTGTCCTTCTCTTTTTTACATGACCTCGACCTTGGTACCTGCAGATGCGTATCGATGAGATCTATCACCATGCCAAACATGAGCATTGCATCTTGAATAAGTTTAAACTATTGTATTTTGTTGTTGTTGTTGTTGTTATTGGTGGTTTTTCTGTTTGTTTGTTTGTTTTCTGTTTTCTTTCTTCTTTTTTTCTTTCTTTTTTTTCTTTTTTTTTTTATTGTTGTTGTTAAGTTTAGCTAGCTGACCGACGGATAGGCAGACGGACAACTGTGAAGCAATATGCACCCGATCTTTCGTTGCAAAGGAACGTATAAACTTATGCATATTTTGATTTCAGTACAAGAGAATACACTTTGAATATACATGTATATATTCTAGTTTGTCAGCTAACAAAATTAAGAAATAAATCATAATGAAGAATAGTAATAATGTTTATAGTGATGCGCTGTCTCTAAGGATCATCCAAGCGTCAGAAGAACTTGCAAGGCCTCCCGGATCGACATTTCTCACAAAGATCACTACGATGTGGCTTATTGGGGTCACTCTTCTTGTCGTCACACATACAATCACGTGACACCTTACCACAAATAGAACACACTGTTGGCTCAACTCTATATGGTTCGCAGTAAATCTTGCAACTTTGGCATTTTTGCTTGTAGTACTGTAATGTTACAAATCATGGCATCAGAAATAACGACATGATTTTATTTGTGTCTATCAAAACAATGAATTCTGGATTGATGTAGAATGTGTTTCACACCTCAAAATTTGAGTGCGGAACTATTTTTTATATAATGCTTTCCGGTTAATTATCGAGATTTCTCGGAGGGTAATTGACAAATTGCTGGCACCACCCACATACTCCTTTTGCCCCACCCATTGACTCCGATAGGAAGATCCGCTTCAATTTTATGTAGCGTTATTTCGTACAGTCTATGGCCAGTAGCATGTTATAAGTAAAATAGTTGGTTGGCGACATAAACGTCGTTACTACAGCTTAAATGGCGGCCAATGTCGGATTTCAAAGCTCAATTTCGGAATGAATGGATAATTTGATTGGTCGGTTGATTTCTTGATTAACAGACGCGATTGTTCAATCACTTGATAACTTCAACGACAAACTAGTGAAAATTCAAAATGATAAATTTATTGTTTTGGTAGAGTAAGCCCTGCTTTAGCTTTTCTCGCATTACTAAACGTCATCTTGGCGGGACCAAAGTCTCTCGTGATGTCATATATATCACGCGCGAATGAAAGAAAAAATCACACCCTGTCTCCTTTTGGTATCAAAGAAATAATTTTCGTGAAAGATAAAGATATCATTTAATTCGTGAGCAAAAAAATGTATACTGTTTCTGTTGTTCATTCAAAAAAGGATCAAATGATCTTAGACTAATAAAACAATTATCCTTCGATACATCCATGCACACAAAAAATCAATAGAAACTAAAGAAAAAAAACATTTACTTGTTTATGCATTTTTTTCATGAAAATATAAAGTTAAAACAAGAGCACCGCCCATATCATCAGATTTCAATGAACTTTTACAGAAATGAATAGTGGATGATAGACTTTCAAAATACTTCAAGGAATCGTAATCGGTTGATAGCTCTGGTTGCTATGACAACCGAAAAAATAAGTCTTAATAAGTAAGTCTTTAAAAAAATCTCCTCCTAAAACGTAAGGCCTAGAGCTTTCAAATTTTGCATAAAGCATTGTCCCTTACCATAATACTTTACGTTATGGCGCTGTGGTTTATACAAGCCCTTTATTATAGGTACTTGGAATTTATAAATGAAGAGCAAATTTTATCAAAAAATCATCTCCCCCTAAACTTTCCATATGATTTAATTCAAATTTTACAAAAATGATCCTTTAGTTATGGCCTTCCAAAAAAATCTAAAAGGAATCATAATCGGTTGATAGGTCTGGTTGCTATGGCAACCCGAAAGAATTTCATATGGTTTCTTTAAAATATTCTCTTCCTTAATCGTAAGGCCTAGAGCGTTTAAATTTTGCCTATTGAAGCAAAGAATGTTAACTCTAAAAATCTTTCTTTGAATCCAGACATCCCAGAGCATCGGTATTTTGTAAGGCCTAGAGCATTTAAATTTTGCATATTGAAGCAAAGAATTTAAACTCTAAAAGTCTTTGTTTGAATCCAGACATCCCATAGCATCGGCATTTTGTATTCAGAATGTACTGATATTTGGTATGTACAATCGCCCAGTGAACCTGTACAGAGTTTGTTTTTGTGATGCCCCTTTAGTCATATTTGGGCTCCGCCCGGGCGTACCATATTTTAACATACATACAAAGAAGAAATTAAAAAAATATTCTCCCTGTAATGAGAAAGCATAGATCATTGATATTTGGTATTTAGAATCTCCTAGTGAACCTATACAAGATTATTCTTTGGCGCACCCTATTCTACCATAGAAACATGTAAGAAAATCTTAAAATTCTCCTCCTCCTGGCCCTTTCCTAGCACACCCTATTTTACACTGAAAAGAACGAAGGAAATATCCCCCCAAACAAGAAACCTTTGAACAATAGTATTAGGTATCTCCGAATGAACTTTTATAAAATTTCATTATTTGATGTCCCTTTGGTCAAATTTGAATTCCACCTGTGAATTCTTCCTTTTTACATAAAAAATAATAGTAAAATGTCAAAAAATCTTATTTTTTGAGCTCATCTAAAGCACACCTTAACTTAGAAATAAAGAAGAAATGCCATTCACAATCTTCTTACAATAAGTCACTAACCTTTAAGTTATCATATAACGCATGGGGTTTCCAAATTGTGTCTCTGCAAAATTGCCGCGTTTGATATTCCAAAGCTGTCTTTCAGGTGGGCATTTTATGGCCCTCTTGTTAATTATATGTTACTGACCATAACTTTTGCAAAATGGTACCGTTTAATATCTTAGTCGCACTTCCATGTCGGAATTAAGTAAACGTATCCAGTGATCCGTCAATCTTGAAGATAAGAAAAACTTTTCCACAAATCAGTCAACGTATTCGTTGTTGTTGTTGGTTGGTAGGTTGATTGCTTGTTTGCTTGTTTATCAGTTTGGTTGTTGTTGGTGGTGGCGATGGTTGTTGTTGTTGTTGTTGTTGTTGTTGTTCGGATTGACAGAGATGTAGTATCTGTCATGAGATTTACTTTGAGACAAGCCAATCTTCATCGAGTCTAGAGAATAGAAAGGTTTGAAAGTGAGCCTAAGCGATCTTTCTAACGTTTCTATTTTAGACTAGGTTTAGATCGTTTATTACCATTGTCTCTATTGTCTCAGTTCAGTGGGCGCGGCCACCATTAGGTCGATCAACAGATATGCCATTAACCCATTACCAGACGGCAAAATTTCAGACTGGTCCAAATTGAAAGGAGATGCAGACGACAATTCAAAACTTGAGAAATTTTACAATTGTTCAACTTTATTCATAGAAAACATTGTGTAACAAGCAATTTCTTCATTTAACACATTGTTTCCCCCCCCCCCCCCTTTTTTTTTTTTTTTTTTTTTTTTTTTGAGAGGCGTCGAAAAAGCGCCACTGTGTTAGGTTAAAGTGGACCGTCTATTTATTTATAAAGAAAACTATAATTCACAAAGAGTTTGCCTTTTTGTGGCTTACCGTGTCTCTCCCTTTCTTATGAACATGAGCGCTCTCCCAATTACGATTACACTGTGGACACCGAAAATATCCGTACATTGTTTTCCTTTTGTATCAATATCTATTTCGTTCTGGTGATCATTGAATGACGACTGACAAACGAATGGTGATAACCCATATGTTTTATCGGGTGGAATTTGATATAAGATTGGTGTAAATAGATATACCCATTTTCGGTAAATGCATGTACGCGCAATGAATATACTGAATCGAAAAAGAAACACATTTGAAAAGTCTTGATTATTAAAACCCCACAAGACATTTTATTAAAAGCTTTCTTTTGCTTATTTTTTAATGACTTATTGTATCGAAATTTTCTTAGATGAATACCCATTCCATGTGTTCAGAACTAAGATAATTTTTTCGTGGAGGCATGAAACAAAAAAAAACGAATCACACCGTATGAATAAGAGAAGCGGATTCATGCAGCGTTTTAAGTTTCGTACCTTCATAAAGAACAAAAACAAATATTCTCTGTATTTCTTATAACTTGTTTTAATGACATCAAGCGAAAAAACAATTATTTTACAAATTTTGATAGATTTTTAATAAAACTATTTTGTGCGTAAAGCATACAAAATAGCCGTGTGCTTAAAAAATTTGTTCATGGAGGTATGATTATTTTTTCGGTCAATCAGTACTCTCGATTTTAAGATGGAATGCGGAGCAATTCAAACTTAGATTTAACAAAACCGCAAAATGAACACAAGACAATTTCATTTCGGGTTTCTTGATAATACATATCACCTGATCTCTTAGATATGAATACACCTCTGGTTACTTCTCATCTCAACTTGCCACGGACAATCAGTAAGTTGTAGCCGAAGACAATAATATTGACCATGTAAAGGATGATAAAAAATTCGTGTAGAGACTTCTAAACATGCTTTAGTTCGCTTTAAATTATTATTTGTGATTCGCCGTCCCGTGTTTGGTAATCACGTGATCTAAAGTGACATGTGATAGTTATGTGACCGTAGTAGATAGGCAATGTTTACAAATACGGCCCAGGTCGCAAATGTATTTTTGCAATAATCTCGCCGCCCAGTGCTTAAAAGCATTCTAGAGAGATTAAGGGGGATCGTAGGCATCAAGCAAACGCGATTATTGTGGGATTTACAGCTTTTACTCAATAAAAATCAAATAGATGCAAAACGAAAGTAGAAGATTTTGAAAATTAGAATGTAGACATATCAACTTCCGGTTTCTACTTATATACTAAATAATTACGCTTTATTATGTCGTTATTTACAAGTTTAAAACAATAATAACACATCAAACCTTTAACAAGTGTCATCTAGCTTTCAGCTTGGTCCTTTTTACTTAAGATTTTTTTACGGTTCTAAAGCCGAATAACGAATAAGGAAATCGCGCGACTACATGGCGCCGAAGATAATTTGATACTATCTTTATCATATTATAGGAATTCTTAGGAAAAGGGCAAAACTACCTTGTGTAAACAATAACGTTACAATAACGTTATCGTCTTTTTTTCTTTTGAATTCTACTCACAACGCTTTAAATATTCTTTTTCCCTAAGTCTAAACCGGTATTTCAAATCGATCACACTGAAACAAGTTTCCGCGCATTTCCGCAGATTTCCACGTATACTCATAAACTTGAAGTGAAAATCTACGTGGGTTTAGTATGATCGTTACAGAATTTGCCGAGTTGAGGATCAAATAATCATCGAGGTCATTGATTTCTTTCTGAAGAAGCTGTTATTCCCTGTTTTCAAGATTCTAAAAGGAGTTCACGTATTACAGTTGATAAAAAGGAGAATGTTATGCTTGAAAATTCTAATTTTGCAGTGCGTGACACGGGCTCATAACCCATTCCAACACGATAAAATTTTGGACTAGTCCAAATTCAAAGAAGTAGCAGACGACACTTGTCAGTTGATGAAATTTTTAAAATCCTGGTCTTTTTGGACAGAAAACATTGTGGATAATGAAGAAATTGCTTGTAACAAGCAATTTCTTCATTTTCCACAATGTTTTTCAAAGCTTTCATAATGAGGGTCATTTAAAAGCGTTTTAAGACAATGCTAGTTTTTTTATTTCTGTATGTGGATTTATGTTTTTGTGCGTTTTTCACGCACATATGTACACGAACGGGAATGCTGGTTTAAGTGTAAAGGAGGGAGGCTTACCCGCAAAGTAATAAATGAATTTGAACCGAATTCCACAGTTATGACCCTTTCAGCGCATTCCAACTTCTCAGTACTTTCAGTCCTTTGATTGATACACGGAACTAAAAAAATGAATTATTAATCCATGGTACACCAGAAAAGGAGAAACGTGTTGATGGCTTGGTGCAAAAACATCACAAGTGTCTATACAAAGTATAGACACTTGTGATATCTTTGCACTAAGCTATCGATGTGACGCTGATTAGAATTAACGGATGATCGCTGTCAATAAAAATCGATAAACCAATCAAATCATTTATTTAGACCGGAAGTGAACTTTGAACTCCAACATTGACCGATATTTTTTGTGGAGCATTTTAGACTTAAATATATGATTACGACGTTTCACAAGTTTTGTAAAATACCACCTTAGAACATCCTGTTGGAGTCAGTGGGTGCGACCATCGGAGTCATTGGGCGGACCCAACAATCTGTAAATTCCTGTCGATCTAGATCTATATTATGTGTATTAAGTTCGATTAATGGATTAACAAAATTTATTGCCAGTTATTGGTAACAAATCGATCAAATGTTTGGTTAACGACCTAAACATCGTAGCTACAGCTTAAATAGCTTGATATGATTGGTCGATTGGTTCTTTTACGGGCAAGCTGTAGTTACAACGTTTATGTCTCCAACCAACCATTAAACTTTTTTTACAAGTAACTGGCCATTAATTTTTCAGAGAACGCCGTTTAACTCATTACCAGACCTAAAAACTTTAGACTGGTCCAAATTTGATGGAGTTGCAGAAGACAATTTTAAGTTTATGAAGCTATAATTTTTTTCAAATTTCTGGGTATAAAATAATGTGTAAAATGAAGAAAGGTTTCGTGGCAACATGCACCCCGTCCTTTGATATAATTCGGGTTTATAATGACAAAGTTTATTCTGCCTCATCTTTTTCAACAAATACTTCCTTTTAACAAACCTTTGACTGAATTCTTTTTTCTCTTCGAAGAAAGACAAGAAAACGAAACTACTGACCCCCCAAAGATATATATCTTGATTTTAAACAAAGGCAAACTATTAAATGTTTCATGGTCACATATTATTTTACCGTTGTCCGTCTGTCCACTGGTCCGACTTTCTATCAGCGAAATTTTGACCAAAACTAAGCCCTTTGTCCTAACTTGGCCAAAGATTTTATAAGCACGAATTGCTCTAGGTGAGCTTTTGTGATCTATCTGCGTCCGTCGTCGGTCGTGTGTCAACATCAAGTGTACACTCTAGAGGCCACAATTCAATTTTATCTCAAATGTCTTCAAACTTGGTCAGAATGTTTTTCCTAATGAAACATCGGGCAAGTTCAATATTGGATCACGTGTATTCAAAACTAGGTCTGAAGGTATTATCGTAGAAGAATCTTGTGTGCACAAATATATTCGCCTTAAAATGCCTTGATTTTTGGTCAGAATATTTGTCTGTATTATACTTAAAGTCCTATGATATAGGCCTACTTCGAATTTTGTTCACGGTGGGCCAAAGACTATGTCACGAGGTCAGATCTTAGAAATATCTGGGTTTTAGTCATGCGGGTTCAATTACTAGGTCACTTGGTCGAATCTTAGACATTCATTTTATGCACTCCAGAGGCTGTATTTTTGGCTCAATTGACTATATATTTTATAGAGTGTTTAAAAAAGCTTTATATTGGGTTACGTGGAGTCAAAAACTAGGTCACTAGGTCTAGACTAAAGAAATATTATTAGTAATTTACATGGTACATTTCTGGCACAAATATTTTGAAACTTTGTAAGAATGTTTGCTCTTTGACATTTTGTTTTGTTTTGTTTAGCAGGCATCGACACAGGAGAGTTCATGGCCCTCTTGTATGTTATTATATTTCTAGCAAAATTGCTTGTTACAAGCAATTTCTACTTTTCCAACAATGTTTTCTGAAGTGTAAAATGACTTGGACGTAAAGACCAGGGATAGTACAGGAAAGGGTTAAACTTAAGGCGCACGACGGACTCCGTGTGAGGTAAATATAATGATTTACTTTCCGTAAATCAGGTTTTGGAAATAAAACATTAATTTGATATATAATACTTTGTACAATAAACTTTTATAGTGTGTCTTTTTATAGTTGAACCGTTCTTTTTTATAAGGGTAATTGGCAGTCCGCGTACTTGACGGCCCAATCAAATTATTCATTAAAACCAGAAGTGAATTTTGAACCCCGTCATTGGCCAACATTTATGTAAAGCATATTTTTGGTTTAGAGACTTAAAGAAGAACATCGTAAGAACATCTTTTTAAATCCAACATTTCCTCCATTATAAACGATATTTTTTCTTAATCTTTTCACTTTTTGCGGACAATTTCATTGCAATTTTTGACAAGTAGATTGATTGAATGGGGTTTAACGCCACTTTAGCAGTATTTGAGTCATCCCACGGCGGTTTGAGCACCTAACCATGAGTTCCTTGTATTCCTTACACCAGTTATACAACTACATCCTTTCCGGGCCTCCAGCTACATATCTCATTTAGGTTTACTATAGACCACCCATTGGTGGGAGACTTATGTCGGAAAAGATATCTGCCGTGGCCGGGTATCAACTAGGAAAATATTATGCTATTTCTTTTTTGAAAAAAGGACTTTTATTTTTGCGAACAAAATCTATTAAAGCGCGCCAATTTTCGTGTGAATTACACGGCATTCCGATAACGTCACCAGTCTTTGGTCACTCTGAGATAACGTTCTGTAGTTCGTTATGAACGAAAGCTTGGCTCAATTTTTCTGAGAGTTTATCAGAAATAATCCAATGACATAAAACATACAGCTGCGGCTTGGGATCAAATCCGGGACCCCTTGACTAGGAGTCCTGCGCGCTACCACTGCGCTATGACCGTGACATTTAACAAGTAGAAAACCATGTCCTACTTGTCCGTGGACATGTAATCAAAATCTGTATTTTCATACCACTGTATTAGTGACAGAATAGCCAACGGTACTGTTATCAGTCAGGCGAAAAGGGAACCATTAGAAGTGCGATAAAAATCGGCTGTAATCAAATTGCGCAGGCATGCCAAGGTTGAAACTTTTCTCTCTCTATCGATTTTCTTTATCTACATTGGTCATTCTATTTTATCGTTTTTCTAAAAATGGAGTCTCTAATTGACCTCTGATTGATACTATCTTTTTTTAACCTATTCCTACACAATGACGCTTTTTGACGCCCATTAAGAAAAACTATGGGGAAACATTGTGTAATGTGTAGAAATTGCTTGCAACAAGCAATTTCTTCATTTTCCACAATGTTTTCTGACAAAAAAGTTGAAAAAAAATTAAAAATTCCATAAACTTAAAATTGTCGTCTGCTTTCAATTTGGACCAGTCTAAAATTTTGTCGTCGTGTAAAGGGTTGAAATATATGTTCAATGGAAACCCGAGATCTCCTTTAACGCCTGACATATAGATATGAATTTTTGCATACAATTTGTACACATATTACTAACTGGAGAGTAATTTTATTTTTCTAAAACGAATTTTGAACTGATCAAAATTTTACATAGAAAGAATTTTAATTCCCCATTTGAATTGTTCACTCATGAGTTTTTAAAAAGTTTTATAAAACATTCGCTGTACGTAAGTTTGTATGGCCGCGGAAGGATGTGTAGCGGTCCCCATCAAATCTAGGTCGTTTGTTCCAATTTGACCATGATGGTAGCTATAGATATCCTCTAATATACATTTGTCAACGTATTCACGATTCTTCCTTGCTTGACTTCGGGCAGCAAAAAGCCAATACTTCCACTGATCTTGTGGTACTTCGATGACGTCACGAAGAAATTCTACCCAATCGGCCTCTGAACTAAATACCTTTAATATGATATTTTCTTTAATCAGATAAAGAAGCCCATCCATATTATAAGTTATGTTAGGATTTGAAATACAATAGAAAGAACTTGTTATAACTGTTATTTTTATTATTTTATTATTCGCCTCAAAGTCGTTTTTAAGCTTGATCAACCGATCGCTACACTTCCTACAAGGGGAGTAACTTTGTACCATATCCAGCTTGTAACTTGATCCTTGTAGATTTTCATCATTTAGATTTTCATCTTGAATCATGCGAGTTTCGACGTGATCTGGCGTCGTAGAAGAACTTGATATTTTTTTCCATTGCTTTTCTTGTCCATCAACAGTTACATTGTAGAACAAGATTGTCTGTTTTGGCCAACCATCGTATAATCCATACCTACAACTATGTGCGAAATTTCTTCTAAATTCCGAGAGAGAAAGTTGTGTCATAGTCCAATCGTTGGTAGTGAATACAAAATGTTACGATGTTAACGTATACAAAAACTGAAAATCCCATTCAAACCGAAACTAAGAACTGTTTTATTCCTTAACTCTTTCCTAGTTAATCCCTGGATTTTACGTCCCTTAGTTTTTATACTCAAGAAAATATTGTTGGATAAGAAGAAATTGCTTGTAACAAGCAATTTCTTCTTATCCCAAAATATTTTCTACCCTATAGGTTGGTTACTTTTAAAATTGCGCTCACTTTTAATTGTCGTCTGCAAGTTCTTTGAATTTGGACAGGTCTAAAATTTTGAAAAACAGGAAAGGGTTAATGTATATAAAAATGAATATCCCATTCGAATCGAAACATACAACTGTCCAACGTCATTAATGTTATCACTAAAGCGATCCCTGCATTAGACCTTTCTCTTATGGGCGAATGAACAACTTATCTTCGTTGAAAAAGAATAGAACGTGTTTTGTGATTGTTAGTTCGTTTATGGGTTGGAATATAATAACGTTATTCTATACAAGGAAGTCCGTTGTTTACATATATATAGAGAGGTTATTGAATGAGTGGTCATGGAATGTCGCATTTATTAACCGAGTCATCTATAAACAGATAAAAACGAGGCTCTGTTGAGTTTTTATCTGTTTTTGATGACGAGTTTAATAAAGTCTATATTCTTTTTATAACATGGCCTTAATTTTTCAATTAATCACTAAATATTCAAAGAATTCATCGATATAATTTATGATATTCCGCGAAACATGTAACATCGTTCGTCAATCGGAACTTCTCGTTCAATTCTAGGAATTAAACTACGAATGTACATCGTCTGAATTTTAAAAATTTACATGACAAATATCCACAATGACGCTTTCCGTTATGCAAAGTGACTGCGGTAAAATGTATCTCATACAGTTCTGTAAAAAATCTGTTTGGGCTTCAAAGGAAAATCAATATCAGAGCAAACTACGTCAAGGAAATTTAAGTTTTCAGCGATTTTGAGACTTTTAATCCTTCCAGGTTTACCGATATGACGTACTACGTTTTCTTACAGTGTTTCCGGCTAACAGAATGCACCATTTTGTTACATAATGCTCCGCCTTATATACATACGAGGTTTGATTCGTAGAATTGAAGAGGAGTTCCAACTGATCGTTCGTAAAAAGACGTCATTACATGCGTTATGACGTCATTTTGGAGGTGAGACGTTTATTATTTTACAATTTCACATGCATTGAACGATTACATACTGTGACAAAACTGTGCACATTGACCTATTAATCTTAGTGCAAGAATCAATTTCATTGGACATTTACGATGGAGCTGTTTGTGATTCTGTCAAATAAATTTCCAACATTTTTACCCACCACGAAAGTGTGACATAATCTAGACTTCGGAATCGTACCTTTCAATAATATTCCCAATATACAGCTGTGTGTCCTCGATGAGTGATATTTAAGACAATATGTTACAGTAATTCGTTATTTAATGAATATTTTAAATGAAAGTGAGGTAAAACATATTGATGGTAGATCGGATGGTGATATTTGGCCCTATCAGGTGAGTGAAATCCTATATACAACTGTGCACAGTTTTGTACGACTGACGAATATCCTCGATTGGCGCCATAATGTAGTTTTTATTTCGAGATAGATATCACTGTTGCTTAAAAGCGTGTAGATTATTCATTTACCTTTACATTTATGCATCATTCAGCACAGAATGTCCTTAACTGACGTCAGAAAGGTGACTTCATTCGTACCAGGTGCCTTCGTACTTTTTGCCAAGTTCAACATCTTTTCTATATAATTACGCATATATTTATAAAAAAATAATCGATAGTGACAAGTCCCTGTGAAATCAAACTTCTGACTTAACACAAGAGGCGCGAAGTTCAAGTTGGAACTAGTGCTGCTCCTTTGAATTATTCGATTGAAAAGCACCTTTTTTGGAAAATCTGGATACTCACTTTCACCAGAAACACCATGTATATAATTATAGTGAAACCAAAGGTTACAAAGTAACCGGAAGAATCCGATTTACTTCCGATTACAGTTTAATTCATTACAGGTACACTAACTTATCTCTTGTCTTTTCGCTCAGAATTGCATTAAAATCGAAGGGCTGAAAGTACTAGTTGTCGTTCAGTATTTCTTTTGAAAATTTCAATTCATAAACAACTTCTAGATTGAAAGGGCAAACAGGTGGTGTAGGCTGATATCAGTTTACACTTATGTGCAGGCTGATCTTTGTCTATACCTCCTGCCCAAACTTTAATATTCCGGGTTCAGTTTGACAAGGGTAAGCAAACCTGTGCGCGAGACAGAAGTGAACGAAGCATAAAGATGTTTCGCTTACAAAATTAGAGCGAATGCTCGTTTAAGCTTTTTCACCACCAATATAACAACGAAACGAAAGCATTTAACGCGAGTTCGTTCATTTATCAGTGAGGCTGAATTTCGATTTTGTTATTCTTGCGGAAAATGGTCAAACAAGAGCATAGCCTGCGAGTTCCTGGTGCTCGGCGTTTGGATATTGGTCCGTGTCGAATAGTGGATGAAAATCGTATTTCACTGATATCACAGAGGCTGGAGCACCTAACCACGGATTCCCATTAAATCTCACACCAGTACTGCCACTACATCCTTTCACTAACCCGAGCTGCTCGATTCAAGTCTGTTCAAGGTTAAAATTTTGAATAATTTTGATATATTCACGTTTTTCCTTGTACTACTTTTTTTTTTTGGGGGGGGGGGGGGAGGTAATGTATGTAAATATTTCAACAATTATATTTAAAGCACGTACACGTGGTGGGGGATACTTTGAAGTAGAAAATATAGAAATTTCAATTTTGCTATTTCCTTTTAAGCCATTCCCACGCAATAAAATTTTAGACCAGCCCAAATTCAAAGAAGTTGTAGATGACAATTTAAGTTAATTAAATATCTAAAACTTTTAAGTTCTTTTTTTTTGGGGGGGGGGGGCATTGTGAATAATTGTAACAAGCAATTTCTTCATTTCCACAATGTTTTCCAAGGCTTTCATATTAAGAGGTTTAAAAGTGTCATTGTTTGGGAATGGGTTAATCCATTTTTTCAGCTCTATCAACTTGAAATACGTTTTATGCAAGACAACAACATCCAAGTCATTATCTTTTTCTGGTCTCGTATTATTATCAGATATTTGCTTCCGTTATTTGGATTGGGGAAGGGTCATCTTCACCAACTTTTTAATCCTTTTCTGTTTTTTATGATTGATAAAATATTGCAGAAAAATAAATAAATTGGTTATTTTTTCAGATTCAAACCAAATAGAACTTTCGTCTGGAAAACCTTTGAATTTTGAAAGGTCTAAAATTCTGCAAAACAGGAAAGGGTTGAAATAGATTTATTTCTTTTTGCAAGGTACTGTTTCATTCATGACTACTTCAGTATGCAAACTCGATTTTAAACCAAGACAAAGAGGGAGTTTTTTTTATACACGAGTGTTTTATTTAATACTTTCAGTTTGTTTTATTTAAACAAGAAAATCGCCTACAAATAGGAAACTAGAACAATACTTTTTACCCTTATCTATCAAAAGGTTTGAATGTTGAAAAGTTTTTAATGGCGACTGACTGTTGAAAATTTTTTACAGTGTTTAAATGTAGGAAATTTTTACGGTGTTTGGAGGTTTAGCGTTAGAAGGTTCGAAAGCATAAGTCGTGCCAATTAAATACCGTACCTGCAAGCCATTCATGTGCGTAAGTTTTGCTATTTTTCTAACATAGATCATTTTAGTTGCTATTATTGAATTCTCTTACAAGCAGGACAAACATTCGAAAGTTATACAAAGATCACGTTTTTAGAAATTCTAAGAATCAACCCGTTTATTTGTTTGTTTGTTTGTTTGTTTGGATGGTTACTTGCTTGTTTGGTTAGTTGGCTGGTTGGTTTGTTGTTTGGTCGGTTTGGTTGGTCAGTTGGTTGGTCGGTGGCTTCGTGGCCGGATGGGTTGATCGGTCGGTTGGTTGTCTTTTATTTCTATCATTGTCAGTTTGTTTGTTTGAGATTAGTTTCGATTGTTTGTTTCGTTTGGTGTGTGAATATCGTTTATTTTTCAGAGGGTTATAACGGGGGCTGGAACACCCGATCGTGGATTCCTTGTATTTCTCTCACCAGTACCATCCTTACATCCTTTCCGAGCCTCCTCCTGCTCATCCAACTTAGGTTTATGACCATCCACCTATTGACTATTATTCCTGCGCGCTACCACTGCGCTATGGCAGCGGCCTTCATACAAAAGGAAGCTCTAATTTGTGCCCACACAGCGCAGGAATTTTATTTAAACTTAACGCATTAACACCTAAATATATCCAAGAAATTTGTTAATGGTCGAGCTAAACCATTAATCTACTTCTTTCACGAACAAAGCAGACATTTTAACATCTCACTTTCAGTGGTGGGAATCCAGCATTATCTGCAGGGTTATGTCCTAAAATACCACTAGTTATGTCCTAAAATACAACCCGAGGCTAAATGGATGCGTTTGCTTATGGATTCAAAATCTTACCTTACGAGTTCGAACAGCGATAGTTGACTAATTGCGGCTGCCAATCGATCAGTCAACCAATGAAATAATTCAATTAGACTGGAAGTTAATTTGAACTCTGACATTGGTCGCCATTTATGGGAAGCATTTCTATTGGTTTTGGTGACTTAAACGCCGTAACTACAACTTATTCAAGCTGTATTTACGACGTTTAAGTCACCAACCAACCATTCTACCTTTGTTGTCGTTGTCGTTGTTGTTGTTGTTACATGTTACTAACCTTAAATTTCGCAAAATAACGCTGTTTGAAATGGAAAATCCTGTAGGAGTCAATGCCAACGGAGGAAGTGGGCGGAACAACCGATTAGTCACTTATCTATCAGATTAGCATCATTTGACAAGAAGGCCTACTTTTTTAATTTTTGGAAAGCCTACGCGTGGATCCCCCCCCCCCATCCTCGGAATTTCGGCAAAAATTGGTAATAAGATTTAGAGTTTATGAAAACCAAAGTATCAGATTGTCAGTGGGTAACCAAAATGTCGTAATATTATAACAGCTTTGCTCTAGTTGTAGTTGCAACATTTTTCTTACCAACTGGGGTCATTAGAAAAATAGTACATTTTGATTTTAACACACACACACACACTATTTTTTTTTTTTTGAGAAAAAATCTGGATCTGCGAATGAAGCCTGAATTTTGTCTTACGGTAATGGAATATGGTTTCTATTGATAACAATAATTCGCTAATTTAGAAACCGTACACACGTACACACACACACTATCTACACAACCGAAAACAAAAATCGATAAAATCCATGTTTCTTTGTGTTTCCCAGAGTGTATCTTCCACAGATCGCTTAACACAAATCACGGGCAAAGGACTTCCAAAAACTTCCTCCTCATATAGATCAGTATAGCAGCTATTGGGTCCGTGGCAGCTCCCATCATGTACAGATCATGGGCTCCAATATGCCCATGATGACAACCATAAATATCCCCCAAAATGCAACTATCAACATATTCGCGGTTCTTCCTTGCTGAATTCCTAGCAGACTGGATCCACGTGTTGGTAACCACTTCCGGCAATTCGATGACGTCACGAAGAAATTGCAACCAATCGGCTGCCGAACTGAAAACTTTCAAAATTATATTTGCGGCCACCAGACGAAGAAGGCCGTCCATATTAAAGGTGATGTTGGGGTTCGAAACCTGGTAGAAAGAACTTATTAAAATTGTTATTCTCAAGACTTTGTTTTTCGCCTCGAATTTTCTCTTCAGCTTGACTAGCCGATCGCTGCATCTTCTACAAGGGGAATAACTCTGTACCATTTCTAAAGTATAAATTGTTCCCTGTAAATCATCAACATCCAAGTTGTCGTCCTGAACCATAGCGGTCTCCACATGCTCTGGCGTCGTAGAATAACTTGATATTTTTTTCCATCCCATAAAGCGATCATC
Source organism: Fragum fragum (assembly GCA_946902895.1). NCBI lineage: Eukaryota > Metazoa > Mollusca > Bivalvia > Cardiida > Cardiidae > Fragum > Fragum fragum. Next base: position 27,440,263 of record OX336380.1, read on the forward strand.
GACAGTAACTTTGTAAAAAAGAATTGTTTCTCTTGGCCATGCATCGTACGTTCCATATCTACAGCTGTGTGCAAACCGAGTTTGAAAATCCGACAGAGAAAGTTCATTTGCCATACTACTGCATTAGATATAAACCGACTGCCACGAAAAAAGCAAAATACATGTAAATATGAACAGTAGATCTGAAATCTGACACCAAACGTTGTTCTTTACCTTTATCGGAATGGAATCAATGAAAGACATTACGTAAACATTTGATCAAAAATGAAGCTTTTGAATTCTTTTGGGACATTCAAGTGTCTTAACATGATTGATACACCTTGCGACAATTTCTGAAATTTCTTTACTCAAATTTTGAAAATCAGGAGAGGGTTCAACTGTTACCCGATTTACAACTGAGAAAACTTGGGACTGGCTATTAAGTGTCTTGTCCATGAGCATTCCTCGGGTCGGTCGGGCTCACTGGTCAAGCAACACTCGGCCTGTTACAGCAGGTATGCAGGCTGAACTAGACCTTAATTGACAAATCGCTAATGTCAATCAAATAACCAGTCGACCAATGAAATCATTCATTTAACAAGAAATGGGTTTTGATCTCCAAAATTGACCGGCATTTCGTTAACCATTTTTTGTTGGTTTGACGACTTATACGTCGAAACTACAACTTATCCTGACATTCTGAACTCTGACTAGAACCAATTCGATTGTGATTTTCTTCGAATTTCAATATGTTCCATTTTTAAATGGAAGGGTTAGAGTTAATTGATCAATCCGTTTTCGCCTGATAAAATTGTATTGATTTCATGTTTTAGGTAAAAGACTATACATGTAGTTTCGGTTTCGTAACACCCTTTTCTTCTTTTTCGTTATAAACTTCGACATGTTTGAAAAGAAAATTAGTGAATTTTGATGGCACGAGACATATTGAAATTTTGCCTGGGTCAAGTTGAAGAAATTGTAGTCTTTATTTTGCCGAAACCCTAAAACACCCATATACTCCAACATATGGATTATCATTTTCTAGAAAACATTTCGGAAAAAAGAAGGCACGTAACAAGTATGCGTAATCTTAAAGGCTAGAAAGGTGAAAAGGGACCTCATGGAACTTAGGAAAAGCATCTACACCGGTCAGGCTACGCAGAATTGGCCAATCGCTGGCCCCGCCCTTTAACTCCAACAGGATGTTTCGCTTCGATTTTTATTTTGCAGATTTAGCCAGTAGCATGTAACAAAAATGTTAAATGGTTGGTTGGTGACCTAACGTCTTATCTACAGCTTGAATAATCTGTAGTTACGACGTTTAAGTCACCAAACAATCAAAAATGTGTCACAAATATGGCGGCCAATGTCGGAGTTCAAACTCAATTCTGGGCTGAACGAACGATTTGTCGATTGATTCTTTGATTGACAGCCGCAATTTGTCAATTCGCAGGCCGGCCATTGTCGATGAATTTCGCTTATGGGAGATTTTCTGAATCTAAAATGATCAGTCTACTAAACAATAAATTCATTTTCGAAAGGTGACATCTAGTTGACCTCTACTAGATCTATTTTCCTTCCCAAAATTTAATGCAGATGAGAAAAAAGCAACGACGCTTTTTCGATAATTTCAAAAGAAAAAAAAAGACATGTCGTGAAAGAGTATTTAGAACAAATGGTTATTTCTTCCATAACGATTTTTCTTATAAAGGAAAATCTAGAATTTTTAAGGAACATGCATTCTTTACAAAATCAGTAATGCGGCCATGTTTTGATAAGATCATAAAACTTGGTTCCCGGGCAGGCTGTTTGTCCCACATCTCGGTGACCTCGTAGAATGTAGTTGTTTGTTATCTTTCCGTTTGCGGCTGCGCAGTTAATCATCTGTTTAACTGCATTTAGAGCCTTGTCGTTGGGCACGTGATCAGTGAAGTCACCAATGACGCAAATGGCTGCAATATTTGGAGTTGGAAGCTAATTAAACATTTATTTCTGATATATATATGAAGATGTGTACAGTCGATAAATCATGTCTAGCTATAAAATAAGGCAAGATTTTGATTCCGATTGAAGTCATTTACATTAGTTTTGCGTAAACTCCGTTTATTTTGAATGGTTTTATTGTGACAGTTAGCCAACAGATACTTAAGTGGTAAACGACGCGTCACTCAAATAATTCTTTTAATTTTTTATGTTAAATTGTTAACCCATTAACACTTCGTAGAATTTAAGAGAAGAATAGAATATATTTTTTTGTTGTTGTTGTTTTCATGGAAGTGTGAAACGAAAAATCTAATCACACTGTATGAATACGCGAAGCGGATTCATACATGAATGTGATTAGTTTTTTCGTTTCATACCTCCATGAAAATAAAAAATCTCTTCATTTTTTATAATTTAGTGACGTCGAGCGAAAAAATCTAATATTTCACTATTTTTTATACATTTTAATGGAACTGTTTTTTGCGCAAGCAAACAAAATTTTTGCGTGCTAAAGATTTTTATCATTAAAATATGAATATTTTTTCGGCTAATCGTTCTTAACACTCATTTCTGATAGAAAAAAACAACACAAAAAAATAAATTATTTGTATGTGTTAAACTGCTAAACTCATTTCAACTAGATATAATTTTATAATTGTCCTAATTGAAAGAAGCTGCAGACGACAATTTTAAGTAGCTGGAATTTTATATTTTTCGTCTCTTTTATGAATTTCTTCATTTTAACACAATGTTTCCAAAGTTTTTTGAAAGGAGGACTTGTGTTGGAATTGGTTAACCCATTCCAACTCAATCCCTCCTTTTTACGCCCCTCGAAAAAAAAAAGCTTTGGAAAACATTGTGGAAAATGCAGAAATTGCTTGTATCAAGCAATTTCTTCATTATCCACAATGTTTTCTATCCAAAAAGACGAAAAAATTCAAAATCCAGTCAACTTGAAAATATCGTCTGCAGCTTCTTTGAATTTGGACCAGCTTAAAAATTTGCTGTGTTGGAATGGGTTAAATGGGGCTTTAAAATGAAAAAAAATCTCCACAATCATGTTTCTTGACTACCAATTCCATTTACCTACCGAGTCCAACACTATTGTAACTATACGTATGGGCTTCAACAGAGTCCCAGCCCCGGACCTCGCACACATTACCGTCCTCCACGAAAACAAAACTGTACCCAATGTCTGACAAACAATTGTATAATGTCAACCATTTACCTACCGAGTCCAACACTATTGTAACCATACGTATGGGCTTCAATAGAGTCCCAGCCCCGGGCCTCGCACACATTACCGTCCTCCACGAAAACAAAACTGTACCCAATGTCTGACAAACAATTGTATAATGTCAACCATTTACCTACCGAGTCCAACACTATTGTAACCATACGTATGGGCTCCTACAGAGTCCCAGCCCCTGGCCTCATACACATTACCGTCCTCCCCGACAACAAAACTGTAACCAATGTCTGACCAACCTTAAATAGAAAAAAGAAAATCTCGCAGCAGAGCAAATGAGCGATTTTGACAACGAAGCTTATATCGTGTACTACGAAAAATAAATCTGCTGGTCCAGATATGTTTATTAATGAATTCTTTATCCATGGAAAAGAGAGTCTAGCTCCTATTTTAGCTCTTTTTAATAAAATATTTGAATCTGGATATTTCCCGAAATCATGGTCTGAAGGTTTGGTTACACAAAAAAGAAGCATAAGCGATGTAAATAATTTTCGAGGTATTACTCTTCTCAGCACATTAAGAAAACTTTTCACTCGAATTCTAAATAATAGACTATGCAATTGGGCAGGATTATACAGCGTTTATATAGAGGCACAGGCTGGGCTTAGGAAGAATGTGGGTACTACCGTTATCTTCCGATAGATGGCATTTTTCAAATACTGACCTATCTAATTTGAGCATTCTGGGTAGTGTCATTCGTGACAACTCGGCCGATTCCGTCGAACTACATTCAAAATGTCAGTGCCCGGGGAAACGCACGCTTCGAATTTTTGATGTCTGTTCTTGGAGCACAGGTAAGACATGAGTGCTTTCGCAATTTAAAATAATTAATTTTCTAATAAATTTTGGGCGACTGCTAAGTTTGGTTTCTCCACTATTGTAGGTTTTATTGCAAATATCCACTTGCTACTTTTTTGCGATATAATATGGAGTTATGCGTACGACGTAGTAATATCTATCCCAATCTGGATAAGTGATGCGGTCCCGAAGACAGGTCAATCTTCGGAGAATATGACACGCGCAGACAACGGGGTACTACAGATAATATTTGTGTATTACACGGCGTAATAAATCACTGATCAATAACGGTACAAAGCTATATGCGCCTTTATAGACTTTAGTAAATCTTTTGATTACATCAATAGGGACAACCTTTGGATGAAATTGATTCAATTAGGCTTAAGGGGGAAATGTTGAATATTATCAAATCTATGTATAGTAATGTTCAATCAAGAGTTAAATATTTGAATCAAATAAGCGACCGTTTTGACTGCACACTTGGAGTCAGACAAGGTGAGTGTCTGTCCCATTATCTCTTTTCTATGTTTCTGAATGATATTGAAGATATGTAATACAAAAGTGGTAATGTTGTGGTAGAAATGTATATGTTTAAAATGTTTTTAATACTTTATGCAGACGATAATGTAATTATCGCAAATAGTGCAGATGAACTACAGTGTAATCTTAACATGCTGCATGGTTATTGTAGCAGATGGAAATTAATTGTGAATCCTTTAAAGACAAATGTTGTTATATTTAGAAAAGGTGGAAGATTGCCTAGAAGCATATCATTCAGCTACAATGGGGAAATTATTGAAATTGTAGAGAAATTTGTTTATTTAGGAATAGTATTTTCTTCTGGTGGATCTTTTTCAAATGCCCAAAGTACCTTGGCGGGTCAAGCATGAAAAGCAATATTTAAATCAATAAATATTTACATGAATTTACTAACATAACGGTACGGTACAGATTAGAACTCTTTGATAAATTAGTTCTACCAATTCTTAATTATGGAAGCGAAGTCTGGGGCTTTCACAAAGGACAGTCTTTAGAAAAAGTTCTTGTGCAATATTGTAAAAGAATACTTGGGGTGAAGGAAAATTTTCAGAATGATTTTGTATATGGTGAATTAGGTAGAGCACCTCTACAAAATTTCAGGTATTATTCGATCATAAAATTTGGGACTAAAATATTTCTATCTGAAGACAATTTTTTTTATATATTTAACATACAAAACTCTTTATCAAGACGTACTTGAAAAACCAAACCGTAAAAATTGGTGTACTCTGTGTAGAGATTTACTGAACGATTTAGGATTTTCAGATGAATGGTATTTGACAAACAGTTCGAGACGTTCAAAGTTTTTTATCATTAGCTTAACAACAAATTCATGATCAATTCTATATCAAAATTGGTCAGGTCGTTTGAATAATTCTACTAGAGCCATTTTCTATAAGAATATTTCCGATCTTAAATTTCAACCATACTTAGACGCAATAAATGTTAATAAATTAGAAAGTCTTTGTCCTATCTTCGAGTTTCATCACACAGATTATGTGTTGAGACAGGAAGATGGAACAAACCTGTCAGTATACCATCTTATGATAGAAAATGTACCTTTTGTGATTAACTTGAAGACGAATACTACTTCGTCATTCAATGTCAAATATTTATTGAACTTCTCAAACAATTTCTTCCAAGATATTTCTAGAAAAATCAAAATATGCTGAAATTTCTAGAGCTCATAAATACAGATAATTGTAACCTTCTTAAAAGACTAGGCAAATATGTAAGTAAAGCTTCCAGTCTACGAAATGAAATCCTATATAAACGAGTCAAGCATAGATTTTTATAAAATCAAATTTAATCAAGTACACCGGAAAAATTAATTATCATAATAGATTTTCAAAAAGGTATAATTTCCTGTCACATGTCCAATGATAAAAAATGAACGAAAATGTCGTCTCTCTCAAAATTAGTTGTCTGCTTGGCAGTTTTCTAGCTATGTTGTTATACATATTCATGTGTGTGACAATATGGATCGATATATATGTGCGAGTGTGTATGTATATGTATACATGAATGTGTATGTTTTTAGTATGTTCTTCACGATAGATGTTCTAACATAATATAATTTTCGTTTGAAATTATTTTATATACGACCAGAACGTCGTAAACACATCTTACTTTGTTTGCGATGCTTTTGTCGCCTATCCGCTTACCAAAGTACATATGGTACAATGATTTTTCATATTAAATCTTTGGCAATGTATTCGGATTAAATTTTAAAAATCATTTGAAGCATGTTTGGCATATAATATGTTTATTGAATCGGCTATTTACTATATTTTTTGCTGTTAATGCTTAGAAGTATTATTGTTACTATCCAATTTCTCCAGGATTCAAAATTACTTTATCTGCTATAGCTTCCCAGCTTAAAAGATGTCTGCAATGACTTATTAATCCTTAATAGGGGGAAAAGTAGAATTTCAAAAATGTGATTGCAAAAGATCAATACTTGTTATTTCGTAAAATACATTCACTGTTGATTTTAAATAGCTACGATATTCATTAAATAATGGATTGATAGAATAATGATTCACTAAAGCTAAAGTATCTACTGGTCTTCACTTTTATTTCTCATTATTATGCTCGCCATGATGTAATTGTATGTAAGTTTTGTACCTCATGGGTCTATGACCTTCTGGTTTTGAAATAAACTATACGTACGAAATGACATGAACCTAGGACGCCTCTTGGAGCTCTTCCTATCTTTTGCAAAGTAGTCCCATTAACCCAGTAAAAGGCGACAAAACTTTAGGCTGATATAAATTCAAATCAGTTTCATATAGTTGGTGAAATTAATATATATATATATATATTTAGTTGAAAAATATTGTCGATAATGAAAGAAATCGACTGTCACGGGTAGTTCCTTCATTTTTTCACAATGTTTCAAAAAAAAGGTTTATTTTCTTGTTGGCGTTCAAAGGTGGGATTGTATGGGAATGTGTTAACTAGGACTGTATTTCAGCTCGGGATTGAAACGAAAGATCGCGACCAAAACATAATAACTATGGGTTGATTAAGCTAATATAACGACGATTTGATCGCACTTGTCATGTTGATCCTGGAATAGTCCTATTTTGGTGGGAGGTATAGACAAAGATCCAACGTCTAATCTTAGTTTACACCTCCTGCCTGTCGCTTTTAAGCCTCAGTTGTTGTTCACAAGATATATTTTCAAATAAAATTATTAACCCCAAAAATTGAAATCAGTACTGTCAGCACTTTGATTTTGATGCAATTTTGAAGAGAATTTATTCAGCTTGACAGGGGTTAAGATTGCGCAAACACTATTCTTCTAATAGTGAAGGAAAAGACATTCGACCATTTTCGAGTAATTTTGATAACGCACCTGCCTATATACTGATCGCTGGCCCCGCCCACTGACTCATCTGGTTCCACCCATTTACTCCTGAAGGAATGTCCACTTCGAAATTACACGGTGTTATTTTGAGAAACTTATTGTCAGTAAAGTAAAATAGTTGGTTGGCGATCTAAAAGTCGTAACTGCAGCTTGACAGCTTGACAATAGTTAATTCGGCAAATCAGCCAAATATGCTTCACATAAATATCTGCCAATGTTGGGGTTAAAATTTCAAATGTCTAAATGAATGATTTGATAGATCGATTGTTTGATGGATAACTATTACAGTTAATAATGACCAGAGAATTACTTTTAGGTTGACCAGCCACAATTTTATTTTTGTCCAGTATACCTGTGCCTTTGGATAACTAAGGCAATATGCTTTACTGGAGTTCGGCTTGGGGCGTTCATGCTAAGTGTTCTGTTAATTAAGGCAGACTTTCAAATGATCCTTATGAAATATACCTTGTATTTCACTTTCATTCTTAATACCGAAGTTTATAATTGATGTCATTTCAAATGGCATGTTCATTTTTATTTAAATCCATTTGCTCAAAATTAAGTTCATGGAAGTACGAGATTAAACCAGCCAATCAAAACGCTTGAATCTTAATAGACAGAAATTTAATTAAATTACATTGTATTAACCCTTGTATTTCTAGTTGGCTTACCATGGCCGTCCATATGGTAGTTCTGGTATATTTGTACCTCACGTATACAGTCCGTTTTAGTGGAGCATGGAGCCGATGCACCATGATGAATAAACATGTATTTTGGGGTGGCTGGCAGATGGACATGGGCTGATGACGGCGCACGTGCACCCCATTCGGCACGTGTTATGATTGTTGGACACCCGGGCAGCTGGAGGTTACTTGATGATATCGAGCTGGACCCTGAGCATGGGGATATTCTGACGTAACCTCCATGTATCCATCCGCTCTAAATAGCAAACAAAACATATTTTAGAAGGGGGGCGTTTATAGCTAACACGCTAAAAGCTTGTAAAATACTTTCGAAATATCAAACGCGAAGTGTATGCAGTTAATCAACAAAGTAAGTTTTGTTGAAAAGTCAAAACTCAACGAAACTACTTATTTCTGGCCGCATTCACATTTAATTCATATAATGGTCCGAGAGTCAAACCAGACCTGCTAGGAATAATGCATATAAAAGGATGATACAACACAGAATTCACCAGATCCTACCCTTGCCTATTTCAATTCCTCTGAAAAGGACATTTCTTTATTTACAGATGTTGCAGTTCTGCATATTCGGCACAAATGTAATCATTTTGATACTATCAAGTAAACAGGTATTTCTAACGATACATTTTTTCTCGATGAGCGTAGCAATAATCAGACAACTGTGACGTCATCAAAACACTGGAATTTTCAACTCATAGAATGACGTCATTTAGGCAGATTTGATCTAACGGTAGCACACCAGTCTCTATTTTATGGCCTCTGATATATTTCATTTGCATAAATGGTACAGGTGGGAGCATATGGCTGCGTCAAGTTTAGACCTTATATGATGTAGATGATTCGACATTAGTCTGAAGAAATCAATAGTATACGTACAAGTCACCCTTAAAAAGTGGTTGCAATACATGTACATACTCCCGTTGTTTCATTAAAATGATATGCTTGTCAGCCAAAATTTTAGACTGGTTCACCTGGTTCAATTCCTTTTATTTTAAAGTAACAGACGACAATTTCAAGTTGATGGAATCAATTAAAAAAAATGCCTTCTTCACAATTAATTTCTTCATTTTCCATAATGCTTTCCAAAAGCATTTTTTTTTTTTTATTTTTTTTTTTTATTTTTTTTTTTTTTTGTAAACTTAAAAAGGCGTGATTATGTGGAAATTGATTAATCTTATAAAAACCAAATACATGTGTGTGTTCATTGGATAATCATTTATAGATTAAGAACTACTTGACTAAAATAAATTACTCATAATGAAATTTAAAATAAAAAACTTTGCCTTGAACGCGTCGGATCTCAAAGAATATAATTAGCGTTTACGTCGACCACCATGTGTCCTTTAATATGCAAAAAACTAAGTTAAAGCTATTATTTTACATTTCGTATACACTGCCTCGATCGAAAATCGCTCTCTCGTTTGTTGGAATTGTGTTTAACTCTTTACTGTATAAGCACTGTCTTTTTACGTCCATGCAATTTATACTTAAGAAAACATTGCTTGTTACACGCAATTTCTTCTTTTTCCACAATATTTTCCCAAATATAAAAGCACATGGACGTAAAAACCAGTGAGTGTACAGGAACGGGTTAAAAGAAGAAATTGCTTGATACAAGCAATTCCTTCTTTCATCACAATATTTTCTACCATATAGAATGGTTTTTTTCAAATTGCACTCACTTTTTATTGTCGTCTGCAACATGTTTCAAATAGTGCCAGTCTAAAATTTCGAAAAGCAGGAAAGGGTTAATATAGGAGTTCTAATCGGCATATACTTCTAAAAGATGTAAGACGCTTCACAAAGGACACCGTAGATTGACAAATTGCTTGCCCCGCCCTACTTACTTTTTTAGCTCCACCCAATGAATCCGAAAGGAAGTCCCGTTTCGTTTTTAAACGGCGTTATTTTGCAAAATTTATGACCAGTAGCATGTAACAAATTAGTAGAATAGTTGGTTGGCGACCTAAACGTCGTAATCTCAACTTGAATAACCAACAAAAATGTTAACAAAAATGGAGGCCAGTGTTGGAGTTCAAAACTTATTTCATCGGTGGACTGAATATTTGATTGACAGCCGCCGTTTGTAGATTGGACTGGTGGGTTGCGCTTTAGGAATTATGATAGAACAGTAGACTAGAATTTTGTTTTGAGGGCCAGACTTAAAAATGTATCCAGACTAAATACCTTTCCGTTGTAGTTGACGTTTACCCATGAAGCACCACTAACTGTCACTCTGTTTCCCTTGAACGTCAAACAATGATCTTTTATAAGCGTTGTCAAGATTGTATGTGAAACACCCGCACCGTCACGCACGTGCACATTCACGGTGGCGCAAGCGCAGTCTGCAGCTACCGTCTCCTTCCAACACAGAACAAACGCCAGTAGGGCGACAGTTTTTCTCATTACCCTTGTAACAAAAACATTTACGTGAAAAAACATTTCAGAAATGCGAAAAACTGGAGGAGCGATAGATCGTACTTGTAACCCCGGACCTCGAGCCCAGCATCGAATCCAAAATTACAAATTCATGTAGTTATATTAATTGTGACAAACAATTGTCTCCCACCAATGGATGGTCGCAAGCCTAAATGAGATGAGCAGCTGAAGGCTCGAAAAGGATGTAGCGGTAGTGCTGCTGTGAGAAATACCAGGAATCCATGGTCAGGTGCCAAGTCGCCACGATATGACTGAAATACTGTTAAAAGTGGCGTTAAACGCCATTCAAATAAATAGATTAATACTTTGACAAATAAAAATACACGCACATTAATCCGTATTCTACAATTAAACAAACACGTACACAAACTACAATGGAGACATGGTTTTCGGAAGCGAGAAATAAACGAAGGCAGAGCTTAATCTAACAAAACAGTGAAATTATCAATTTGATAAATTTCACTGGATTTCTAGTGAAAATATCAAGTGATAAGGCACCGGGAAATGTCGATAAACAACCAAAAAGCATTCAAGAAAATGATACCTTTCAATCGTGTTAGAATATCAGTGAATAAGACAAAATTAGTTCAGAGTATTCGATAAACTGGTTCTTTAATTCTAGGTCAGTGACTTTGTAGTGATTAAGTAAACTGGGTTAAAATTCTACTTGTCTGGAAACTGGTTTCTTTGTTGATTAAAAATGACCGATCGCGACTGTCATCAACGAATCGATCAACCAATCAAGTTGTTCAATTAGACCGGAAGTGAAATTTGAACTCCTACATTGGGCGACATTTATTCTTAACTGCGGTTTACTTATGCTGTAGTTACGACGTTTTGGTCGTCAACCAACCATGTAACTCTTTTGTTACATATTACTGACCATATTTTTTTCAAAATAACATCGATTAACCCTTTACCGTTTTTTATTATTTCATTATATTTATCTATTTTTTATTTCATTTTATTTATTCTTTGTTTTGATTTGTTTTTGACTTGCCCAAATTCCAAGAGGTAGCAGAGGACATTATAAAGTAAGTACGGTCAAAAAGAAACAATCCTATAACATAGAAACTATTGTTTGAAAAGAAGAAATTAATTGCCACGAGCAATTTCTTCTATTTTTCACAATATTTTCTCGACATAAAAATCGCCGATAGTACGGGAGAGGGTTAAAATCGAAATGGAACTTGCTGTAGGAGCTCAGGGGGCGAAGTTAACGATCCGGTTGTAGCAAAGATTTTTCCTCTGAAATTTGGTTAAAGTTTCCGAGGAGACTTTCACAAATTTCACTATATTACACCACATGTGAATATTAGCCCCGCCCATTAAAACCATGTTTTTCATCCGACTTAATCTTTTTTAAGTAATCTGAGAAAGAGTCACCCAAGGAACATATCTGTGAAATTTGGTAGAAATATATTCAGTACTTTCCGAGGATAAGAATTTTAAAGTAAAAGCTGACGAACGGGCGCACGGAAAGACGGACGCACGAAAGAGACAGCCGCTGACCATAGTCAGCTGTTTTCAGCAAGTTGGTTCTAAATACTTACTACTGGAATCAAATTCTTAAAGGGTTAAAAAGTTGGGGTTTTATTTTTAGCTTTGTTCTGTAGTATAGCCTGTATGCCAGATCGAAAATCCAAACTATTATCTACAATCGTCCTGTCAAACCATTCCACTTTTCTACTTTTTTTTACCCAATAAATGAATGTGAAAAGTTGAAGTCAGTAGTCCCCAATTTCCACTTTTCTAGTCAAACGTGAGGTTGGAATGTCGAGAGTTTTATGAAAATTGTCAGGTAAAAAAGTTCCACATTTCGATGTACCTTTTTTTCTCGAAAAAAGTGCAAGTAAGTACGGCCCATGTCTACAAGTTTCTTTTAGGTCGAAATGTTGACGGTGGAAACTGGATTTCATAAAATGCGACTATATGCTTCTAGAAGTTGTAAATAGTTTGTTCGATTAACTCGTTCCCAAATGAAAAAGCTTTAGACTGGTCCAACTTGAAAACCTGAGGTTGCAGACGACAAAACAAAGTTGATTCAAAATAAAAATGAAAGTCAAAGAACTGAAGATCCTGAATGTCGCCATGTTTTAGATGGGATTATGATTTTATTACTCATAGAGAAATGAATCTAAAATATCACTAAGTAACATTCTCAGTTTTAGGCGAATATAACAGTATCATGTTAATCTTGCCAGGTTTGAAGTTAAACAAAAGTATGACAGATCTTTTATAATGTACAATTACAGTCGACACTCATTATCTTGAAATTGCAAATCTTGAACTTCCGGATATTTCGAAGTAATATTCAAGTCTCAACTTCATACGTTCTTTATTTCATATAAAATTGAATCTTTATCTTGTATCGGAAATTTTTTTTTTTTGATTAACTTAAAATTTCAGGTTGAAATTTACCTGTTAATCAGATAATATGTTTATCAAACACCGTTTGAATAAATAATTCTAATTCTGATAAACCAACATTTGATATCTATTTCATTAAATTGATTGTCGATTTTTTACTGAGGTATAAAATTGATTAATTGCAGGGGGTTTAATGCCATTTTTAACAGTATTTCAGTCAAATCGTGGCAGCTTGAGCACCTAACCGTGGATTCCTGGTATTTCTCACACTAGTACTACTACAACATCAATTTTGAGCCTGCAGCTTCTCATCCCACTTAGGTTTACTATAATCCAGCCATCAGGGTAGGTGACATAAACTTCTAAGTTTAAGCATATAATAAAATATAGTCCCTTTTATTTCCACACTATTTGCATGATTTAAAAAAAAACAGAATTTGAAAAGAAAAGGATTAAGTAGCTTATTGTTTAGAAAGGCTGACTCAAATTAGACAAGAAGAGGGATTTTTTTTATTTATCTCCCTTTGACCATAGATTGTAATTGGAATTGGTTGCTATACAAAATTACTACATTTGAAAAGCATTGAAAAGACATAATCAAAAGTATAACATGTATTTTTATTTTTGTAATCATTAATTCAAAGACTATAAATTGAATGGAACGATTTCACACACTAAACCAAACAGATATAAAATGAAAGGATTTGAAAATAAGAGAACTATTATTGTAGTCTTAATAGCTGAGTTATTGGGACTGGCCCTTACACAAAGAACACATTCCACAATAAAGTAGTTCCAGCTCCAGATAAAGAGGGTGATTTCTATTTTGAAATGTAAATTTCTTTTGTGATTAATCAAACCCTATGTTGTTGGTACTCTTAGGAAGCTCAGAATAGGGCTCAAAAAGACAATACCAAAGAGTTCTTACAAGAAGAGGAATAACAGAGTTAGACTGGTATCAGACTTTGTTATCTAGATCTCAAAGGTCAGGCAAACTAACTACTTACACCCTTAACACCGTCACCATTAACCCTCATGACTGCAAGAATGTCAGCCAAACTGAAGTTTGGCAACATTATAAAGGATCATAAGTAGTAGAAAACATTTTGAGAAGAGAAGAAATTGCTTCTTACAAGCAATTTCTTCTTTTCTCACAATGTTTTCCATAGCTTTATTTCTCTGTTGCGTAAAAATAGGGGAAAACGTAGGAATGTGTTAAACCAATAATCAATAGCCAATAAATTTGCACTTTTTACTCATAGATGAATGATACACAAATCGTCATTGGGAGACAACAACGTTGTCGCGATATTTGATCGCTCGCGGACTGACACATATTGCAATCATTACACTCCCATTCGTCTCCGATAGTGAGTTGGACCAAGATAACGAAGTAATATGTTATAAAATATTTTAAAAATGGCCGGTTTGCGACCTAAACATCGTTAGGTCCTACAGCTTAGATAGCCGCCGTCATAGCGCAGTTGGTAGCGCGTCGGACTGTCAATCTAGAAGTCCCGGGTTCGATTCCCGACGGCGGCACTCATCCTTGCCGACTATTTGTCACTCACCAATGCGTCGATAATCGTAGACCTATGTGGGATAGCAGCTTGAGGCTAGGAATGGATGTAATGGTAGTACTTGTGTGATTGTTTTCATTGTTATAGGTGCTCCAGAGCCGCCGTGACATAACTGAAAGATTGTTGAAAGCGGCGTAAAAACTTCATTCAAACAAACAATTACATCTTAGATAAGACGCCAAACAAATAAAATTTTCAAACTAATGTTCACTTCAGGTCTAAATGAATGATTTGATTGGTCGATGGATTTTTGATTGACAAGGTCGATCCGTCAGTGTCGGCCGAGCAAGGATCCGAACTTGCAACTAAAGGACCGATATCACAACGGGTTAGCAACTGAGCTATTTTGACTCGGCAATTATGAAATGATCCTAGGTTTGTTTTTCAAGTTGCAAAAGACAAAGTTATTGACTTATCCAAATCGATATAAGCTTCGAACGGCAATTCGGTGTAATGCCGAATAATTTAATTGTTTGTTTCGTCTATCTAAAACGAGCGTTCTGATTGGTCGAAAAATGTAATTCATACCTCCATGAACACAATTTTGAGCACGAAGCCATTTTGTGTGCTTCCGCACAAAATAGTCCTATACAAAAAGGTATGAAAACTTGTAAAGCTTTTGTCCATTTCGCTCGATGCTATTAAATGATAAGAAATGGAGAGAATATTGTTTTGTTTTCATGGAGGTATGAACCGAAAAACCTAATCACACAGTGTATGAATTCGCTTCGCGTATTCATACAGTGTGATTAGGTTTTTTGGTTCATACCTCCATGAAAACAAAAATATTCTCTTCATCTCTTAATTAAGAAAAGGGTCCCATAAAAAATAACATTCAGAGAGAGAATGGAAAGGAGGGAGTGCTGCATCAAACGTGGTGTTTTTTTTACTGAACATTGTTCGCTCCGGCTGAACCAACTGTCATCTCCGTTACGCGCGTTACGGTAAGTCGAATTTAAATCTACTGTTATGTTACTCCAAGATATAGACATATTTAATCATTTTTTGTTGATATTTACGGGGTTTTGTGGGGGGGGTATATTACTTTTTTTTTTTTTTTTTTTTTTTTTTTTTTTTTTGTTAAAAAATACATTTAATAAACACTGCACTATATTGTACTTTGCAACAATCGCAAATAACCCTTTCATGTTTTACAGAATTTTAGACCTGTCCAAATTCAAAGGTTGTGCAGACGAAAATTTAAGAGGATTTGAGTTGACTAATAACCTTTAAGTAGGGCAATCTCTTCTTTTTTACAATGTTTCCTCAATTGTAAAAGCACAGGGACGTAAAAAACAGGGATTGAACAGGAAAGGGTTAACAGAGGCTGCATTCTTGGGTGGGTAGCTGCGATGTCGAGGGCTAATGTATCACAGCTAGTGGGTGGGTGTTCTGGAGTGTTCTATTTTCGTTCATGCGGTATCCATTGTTTTTTATTCACTTGAAAAAAAAACAACTCTTATTGCCTTTCAAAAAATTCGAAGTCAGTTGGGAAAGCACTAAAACTCAAACCAAGAGATTTTGTGTTCAAATCACAAACAAAAGTGCCCACAAACAAACAAAAATATCAAGTTGAAATATTAAGTTAAGGAACAGGTTCATCAAAAATGAAATTTTTAAGCTACAGAAACCCATCCACCCCCTGAACCCTCTTTAAAATTGCCACTGGAATTAGAAATGGGTAAAAATAGTACAAAAAATTTATTCTAAAAGGTATAAAACTCTTAAGTTGAAATGGGAATGAGGACAACACTTATCCCCCACCCCACCCCTTTACTAACTTAAAATACAAAAATGTTACCTGTTCTTTCCAATAAATTGTTTTTTCCGAAACAAATGAACAGCTTGAAAATACCCTTCTTCGAATACAGGAAAACTTAAATAAATTCTAGGTGTAATTTGTTGTACATTATCCTCTTTTAATGGGATGAATCATCAAATAATTTTGCCGAAAATGTTTAATTAAAATATATTATTTCATACACGCACATATATTGATATATGTGGTAGATGAAAAAAATGTTTTGCAAAATCAAATTGAAAATGAATTATATTCAAATTATACACTATATTATTACGTTTTTTAGCTAGCAAAGCGTCAGCTTTGATAGTTTAAGTTAATAGACTAAATTTTGAGGTCTTCTCAAAGTTCATCGAGTGCAACCTGCCACTGGAGGCTTAACCACTAAATTCGTTAAATGCCTACACCATGAAAAGTAGTTCTTAGGTATTTTTAGCCCACTTCAGCACATCGTGTTCAAATGATTCTGGTCAGAGTCTTCAAAAAAGTTGCAGACGAAAATTTGAAATCGTTGAAAAGTTGATTTTTGTTATTTCTTTAGGCAGAAAACAATGTGGAAAATGAAGAAATTGCTTGTAACAAGCAATTTCTTTATTTTCCACATTGTTTTCTACAACTAATGTCTTGAGGCGTAAAAACGAGGGGTTGTGTGGGAATGGGTTAACTACTTGGTTACTTTGACCTCGTTTCTATATCATCATAACGGTTGACAAAGAAGATTACTGCACAAAGCTTTGCTAGCTTACAATACTTTTCAATACTTTTATTTACTCTATATAACAATTATCTTAGAATTGATTTGTTCAATCCGGTAAAAAAATAATTCGATATTTCCATGCACCTAGTTGACGGGAAGCCCCTGCATAGTCCTGATTAGTTTCAGACCAGACATGTAACCAAAACAGGCTTTGATGGTTTTAGTTCTCAATAGTTTCATTTATTATCTTTGAACCACCCCGTGTAACAATTAAGCGTCTGCTTGGGGGTATCACCTCTTGTTATTAAAATGCAATGAAGACTAAATGAAAATGCACATAGCTCAGAAGCCTAAGCCCCAACTTAGTTTAGTGATCTTACTAGAAACATACTTCCAATGCAGAGTTCCCGATCACGCAAAATAGTGCATGAATCACACAAATAGAAAAAATCACGTAGATTAAAAAAACAACAACAACATACAAATCGTTAAGCCATCACACACAAAGTTTTTAATCAGTATCTCAACATGTTTGTAGCGAAGGGTTCAACAATGCAGATTTCT
Organism: Fragum fragum; assembly: GCA_946902895.1. Classification (NCBI taxonomy): domain Eukaryota; kingdom Metazoa; phylum Mollusca; class Bivalvia; order Cardiida; family Cardiidae; genus Fragum; species Fragum fragum. The sequence continues at coordinate 27,457,839 of OX336380.1, forward strand.
CAAGAAAAGTCCAGTACATGTATTTTGTTTAAATCGACATTGGAGTAATAATTTGTTTACATTAATCAACCACTTTTAGTTTGTTCAAAATTGATTAAACTGACATTGCTAATTTTTAAACCAGTCAAAACAATATGAAATATGTCTCCTTCTTCTTCTTCAAAATCACGTATGGTGGTTCGATTTTCCTCTACTTTTAGGATTATTTCCTCTAAGCACTCTTATAGGAAATCAAAATTATCGTAAACTTTTAGAGAAAAAAGAAAAGATTTGGACTTCTTGAAAGAATAAGCTGCAAAAGAAAAACTCCCTCGGAGCGTTTAATCGATCAGCAGACAACAAAACTTCAGACTCGGTCCCAAAACGTAGATTTTGTAGACAACAATTTGAAGTTGATAGGATTTCACTTTTTACTTTAGAAAACAATGTTGAATACGAAAGATTTCCGTGTAATGAGTGACTTTTACATTATCTGCATTATTTTCTTAAATTTTTTCCTGAAGGGCATCAAAGAGATCGATTGTATGGGATTGGTTACCGGGGGACTCCCTTTCCTTTAAAATTATTGAATTTATTGATTTGCATACGCTGGAGGCAGCCAAATCTTGGACTTATCTGTCTCTGTCCATCTGTATGACAGTTTATTTTTATTCTTTTTCAACTCAAATCCCACATCAAGACAGATTAGGGTGAGTTTCACAGAATGTTTTTCATCAGGTGTTCTTTCCAAAATTTGTTGGGGTAAAACATTTTATGACTGCATCACAGAAGTGGTGCAGAAATTGTACATAAGTGTGTTAGTGCGGCAATCTCTCTGACTTTTCCCAAACCATATTTCTATCGTCTATAAAAAACGAGCATTCTGATTAGCCAAAAAAAAAATAGAAACAATTCATACCCCCATGAACGAAATTTTGAGCACGCAGCTATTTTGTATGCTTGTACACAAAATAGTTCCATAGAAAATGTATCAAAATTTGCAACATATTTGGTTCTTATTGCTTGGTGTGATTAAGTTATAAGAAATGAAGAGAATTTTTTTTGTTCGTGGAGGTACGAAACGAAAAAACTAATCACACTTATGCATGAATCCGTTTCGTGTATTCATAGTGTGATTAGGTTTTTCGTTTCCTACCTCCTTGTACACAAAAATATTTTCTTCATCTCTTAAATAACTTGGCATCTAGTCGCCAGGCTGTGTGCGAGTCCCTCTGTCCGTCCGAAGCCATTTCTTCACAATCCTTGGACCGAATTGGATGAAACTACATATATGAACTCCTTGGAATATTTCCCAGATAACCTTTTCCTCGTTTCTCAATTTAATGCTGCGTGACGGAAAAGGTCACGTAATGTAAAATTCGTTTTTCTAATTCATATAATGTAAAAGTCAGATTTTAATGAAATTCCATATTCAAAAAATAAATCAAGATACTGTAACGCATAACACATTTGTAATTCATTTCCAAAGAATATTACTTGGGAAAATGTGCCTTAATGTGTGATAGCTTTACATGTCTCTCTGTCAGTCCGTCCAAAGCCATTTCTCCACAACACCTGGGCGAAATTTGATTAAACTTTCACCCGTTTCTCAATTTAAGCTGCATCACAGAGAGAGGGGGGACTTGAGAAAATGTTTTTTTTTTGTAATTTCTTTTAAATTAATTGTTAGTATTCTTTGATATTTTTTTATCAAAAGCGACAGACCATGTGCCATTTGTGTTTTCAAGCTTAAGGCTCCGTCATAGAAAAGGTGGACTTCAAGTAAAAAATTTTTGTTCTCAAATACCTTTTGATTCAATGCGTTGATTTTTAACACTATTTATAAATGAAATGCTACATACATTCATCCCTACCTAACACATCAGGGATTATTCCAATCACAATGAAACACTAATAGTTATTTGTCCAAAATTGTCTACAGAGTATAAATAACCTAATAAACTACTAACTTCAAAACAGAATTTATTTAATTTGTGATAAGCAATGTTCGGGGAGCATAACCCGTCTCTGACGGCTCTTGTTTGGATAGCGCCAAACACAGTCACAGCTCTGGGTCAAATGACAAATTTGAGCTCACCCAGAGCATATTTCCTTCATTCACTGATAGGTTTCAAAATTAATTTGAACTACAGTTCTACATCATGAGTATTTGTGCCTTTGGGAACTAATGTTTGGATAGTTCCAATATCAATGTCACGGGTCAAGATTAATTCTCCTATATATATCAGAGATGTATCATAAATTATCATTATGGATCGATTTTAAAATAACTTTGCGCAATTGTTCTCCATCATAAGTAGATGTGCCATTTGAAACAAATCTTTGCATAGGTCAAAGATCAAGGTCTCAGCTCAAGGTAAGGTATTTGACAGGCGTTTTATATTTATTTGGAAAAAAACCCATCAGAACATTGTTCGCTGTGCGAGACACTTGTCTTAGACAATCTAAAATTTGTTCGAAATAATTTATGTAAACAATAGATAAATTTCTATTGGCCAGCGGCAAATTAGCCCTCGAAATAATTTCTCAGTATGCATTTGGTTGGAAAATATAGTTTTACCAGAATTTTTCAAATTTATAATTTACTATAAAATAAACAATCAACTATTTTCAGCTCCTAAGGTATTATTTTTGAAGACAATATTGTTGAACAAAGATATAAGTAAAACGCTATGGCCTCAAAAGAGTAAAAATAAGGTATACAGCCAATGATAATAGACATTGAACTTTTTTCATCAGCCGGTAATACCTACGTACCAAATACATGTATTTAAGTTTTATTGAATGTATTGATGAGTTAAGTTTCAATAGACGTACAACTGTTAAACAATACATCCAATTTTTTCGAGAGAGAATATGAAGAGAAGTAACTAGCAATAACTTTCCGCTTTCTCATCTGTACGTTATTACAGACATAATGAGGGACTTTTGCAGTCTGAAATATCAATCAATAAACAGAAAGTCATCGATTCGTTATATTAAACGATAACATCTTTTGGGGGGGGAGGGGGGGTAATCGTAATTGGAACAGCTTGAAAACCATAGTTACGAGGCGTTGTCTGCGCATGTCATATTCTCCGAAGATTGACATTTGAAAAATGCCACCTATCGGAAGATAACGAGTTACGAGGTTATTGGTAGTTCTGGGAGGAAATGTGGGATTTTACCCAGTAGTTTACTGATTTATTAAACATTATATCCATTTTCGAGAAAAACAAGAAGAGAGAGAGAGGGGGGGGGGGAGAGAGAAATGGAAAGAGAGAGACAATTGTTTGAATAATTGGTTGGTGTTTTATGGCGCAGAGACAGCTGTGGTTATTTAGCGAGCAAGAAATCTAAGGGTAGTATAACATAAAACATACAGAACAATACAAAGACAACCACAAGACATAAAATGATAGATGAGAAATGAAACAAAAATGATAAATGAAGACCCTTTAGTCCCCTCTCATGACAAGCTAGTTGTCACGTTAGTTCCACTAGCTGAAATGCCAGATGTGACAGTGTGAGGCCTGAAATAGTTAACACCCGTTTAACCACACAGGATCTCACACAAAGGCTAGTGGTTTATATTCCAAAGCTTATTATACCCCCACAACGAAGTTATGGGGGGTATACTGGAATCAGGTTGTCCGTCCGTCTGTCCGTCCGTGGACATAATTTTGTGTCCTCTTCTCCTCCTTTTTGACCAATTTTGCTGAAATTTTATCAGGTTGTTTCCTATCATATGAAGTTGTGCACCTGCAATCATCTTGATCCAGTCGTTAGTTTCAGAGTTATGCCATTTTGAACTTTTTAATGGGGGGGGGGGGGGGGGAGTAGTCAAAATTTAAAATTGCAAAACTCAGTAACCATAAGGGGAGTTACCAAATTTGGTAAGTAACATCATCTTGTTGACCTTTACAAAATATCGAACGGTTTATTTCCTGAGGTCAAATTTGACCCCGCCCCCCGGGGGTCAAAAATTTAACATAGGCTCATATTGACTTTTCGTGGATATAATTTTGTGTCATCATCTCCTCACACAGTTTTCTTTAACATAGGCTCATATTGACCAACCTTTCCTAATCAGTCAACTCTAGCAACAAACACAAAATCAGAAAGAGGTGGAGGGTTGGCAATGTTCATCCACCATGACATGCATGTGATTAAACAGCTTCAAATTCCACTCCTTCATAGAAAAGCCTTTTTAGCGGTGTGGGGGGTATTCTCGTCAGCCCTTGAGGGCGACAGCTCTAGTTTACATTGGATAAAAACCACCAACCTACCCAATTCAAGGAGTTACATGGAAAGCAGTAGTTAGTCTTTGATTTTAGTCGTCTCTTACGACAGGCCACAGAGACTATTCTTGCAGACTGGAGTTCACATACATTTTTGTAAGGCAACTATCAACAATAACAAACTCCAGCAGAACCTTTCCGTTTTCAAAAGGGTTCATCCTTGTTCTGACCACGTTTAATGAAGATATGGCTATACTTGTGGCCCCTGGAGTGCTGACAAGGAAATTGTCGTTAATATTCCCTTTTCCAAAGGAACGTTCCCATTTCCGATAGCATTCATCCTTCTGACCTTCAAGAGATTCTGACCAAGTTTTAAAAATAATGGGCCAAAATTGTGGCCCCTAGAATGCTAATGAGGAAATTGTTGACGACGCACAACAGACATTCTATGATCACATAAGCTCACATTGAGCACGTTATGCTCAAGTGAGTTAAAAACTAACTCGTCATGTCATGATTATGACGATATCATGACAAAATCAATTTTAGTGTTCGACGAAGGCTGGCGAAAATAATAGGGCCAGTGGCCCTGGCGCTCACCAAAGATAAGTCTCTTTATCTTCAATGCCTAATACTAACTGTGTCTGGAGAAGATCTCCTTCAAAATTTAACTAAAATCAACTTATGTTGCCACGGGAACCAATGCTTTCAACAGATTTCAAACCAATCATTTAGTAATTATACAAAGGGGGCAACCTAAAGAAATTTCTGAAAAATTTGATTGAAATTGGCCACATAGTTATGGGAAAGTTACTTTCTTTACCATATAGGCCCACTCACCCTGGGGCTCTGACGTTTTAGCGATTTTGAAAGAGGTCAATGAGCTGATGCTTCATGCAAAATATCAATATTCTATTACTCCTGTCTCTGGAGGTGAAGTTAACGGGTTTTTTTTTTTTTTTTTTTTTATTATAACTGTTTTTTTATTTTACCCCGATGTCATGACAACCAGTGCTTCCAACGGATTTCAATTCTTTGGTTAAAAATGGCCCAGCAGTTGTGGAGGAGTTGTTTTAAAAATCCTTTATTTCAATATAATCCCCAGGGGTAATGATTTAAGCAATTCCGAAAGTACTGACGCTTCTTACAAAATATCAAGGCTGTACGACTTCTGGGTCAGGAGGAGATAATTTTAAAGATTTTTTTTTAAATTTTAGTTTTGCTGCCACGGAAACCAGAGTGTTCTACGGATTTAAATCCTAACGCAATTTCAAAAGAAACCATCTCAGGAACATTTCTGCCAAATTTGGTTGAATTTCGCCTGGTGGTTTGGAAATGTTGAAAAAATCCTTTATTTCTGTTTAAGCACCGTCTCTGGGGACCCGAGGATGATAATTTTAAAAATACTGAAAGAGGTCAATGGACTGATGCTTCATTCAATATACTAAGGATATGTGCCTTCCTTCTGGGTAAGGTGGAGATCGTTTTAAAGATTGTTTTTATTTCAGTTTTATTGCCACGACAACCAGTTATCAACAGGTTTCAATACTTTTCGTAATTATAAAAGGTGCCACCAAAGGAACATTTCTGCAAAATTTGGTTGAAATTGGCCCAGCTGTTTGGGAGATGTTTTAAAATTGTCGACACACGACGGACGACGCACACGGGACAGAGGGTGATCAAATGCCTGATCATGAGAAGTGCTCAGGTGAGCTGAACATCGGGATTTCTTGTAATTATCGACAATCCATTTGCGAAATATTTTATGTCGCCAACATAAAGAAATTTTCTTTAAGCAAGAGGCCTTATCGGTCGCCGGAGTCTAAAGAGCACAAAAAATAGAAGTCCACCAGATGATGCTACATACCAAATATCAAAGTTCTAGGCCTTTCTGGTTCCGAGAAGAAGACTTTAAAAGTTTAAAGTACTGTGAACAAGCAAAGCAAAGTTTTGTTAAGTAATCTTCTTTGCTAAAGTTTTCATGATAAATAAACGAGGTTAAGGTAACCTAGGAGTTAACCCATTACAACATGACAAAATCTTAGACAGGTTCAAATTAAAAGAAGTTGCAGACGACAATTTCAAAATGGTTGAATTCAGAAAATCTTCCCTATGTGCGATAGAAAACATTGTTGACAATGAAGAAATTGCTTGTAACAAGCAATTTCTTCATTGTCCTAGATGTTTTCCAAAACCTTTTTCTTGAGATGCTTAAAAAGCAGAATTGAGTTGGAATGGGTTAAATAGCACGCTTTTGAAAGTTATCTACAATTTGAATAAAATTTGCAATATTTCTGAAATACATAAGAAATACATAAGCACTACTTTTTATAGCGTAGGCATTCAATGGATTAGTGGTTAAGCCTCAAGTGTCAGTTTGCACTCGTTGAACTTTTAGAAGACCTCAAAATTTTGTCTGTTAACTTAAGCTATCAAAGCTGACACTTTCCTAGCTAAAAATCATTTTAAAAAAACAATGATTTCAGTTTCCGTTTAAAGATATCCAAAGAGTTAGATTTCCTGAGAGTTAGTGGCAATTCATCCGACAATTTCAGACCGATTGTACTGAAACTTCTATCTGAGAATGTTTTCCTTTTGTTGAAAGGACAGACAATTCAGATAATCTCGATGCTCGGTGTTGGCTCTCTGTAGGGTTAAATAAGCTTGTGCTTTTCCTACAGAGCACTCAGTAGTTGTACATATATGTAAGAATTTTAAATTTTATTCGAGCTTTAATAGGAAGCAAATGCAGGTCGTATAAAGCCCGTTTTCACGGTCGTACTTGAAACGATTAAGCACAAGTTAAGCCATGTTTCGAATACGTTGAAGTTTTGATAATTCTATTCGCGAAATGCAATAGAAAATGATGTTGCAATAGTCTAAGTGGGATATCACAAACGTTTCAACAGCCTCTGTAGACAGATATTTGCTCTTAATCTTGAAGTAATTCAACTGGCAGCTCTACATTTTACGTTAATATGATCTTTGAAGGTTAGGGACTCGTTTAAAAAGGCACCGACCTATCTTATACATTGCTGATGTTTGACAATGTCACCACGTATATTAACTTCTGTTGTACTGCACTCTGCGAACGACCTCCATGAAAAAAAAAATATTTTTGAATTGTCCATCTTTAATGTGTTGCTATTCATCCCATCGTTAATGAGAGTAGCACACTGTTTGATTTCTTTGATAGCGCTGGCCTCTTCATTTGGCGATGGTTTAAAACTCCTAATAGCCAAGTGATCATCAGCAAATTCATACACTGGAATTGATGGAGGTACAATGTCAAATAATGTACCTGCGTAAGTTAAGTAAAGCCATGGTCCTAAACAGCTCCCATGTGGGACACTACAGTCTAGTTCCCGTACAGAGAAAACGTTAGAGTTAACACTCACTCTGCATCTACGCGGTTTTGGTACGAGTCCATCCATTTCAGTGCAGATCCTGAAACCTCATACTGACTTTCAAGTACATCCAAGAACAATATTATGTTGTGTAGCGGCACGGAGATCAAAGGCTATGAGAGCGGTAACTTTTTGATGTTCCATTCCAAAAAGAATATCATTGACTGGTCTCAGAAGTGCAAACTCACAAGTGTGGAATCGCCGATAAGCTGACTGATTCTTTGGTAAAAGATCAAACTCGTTAACGTGATCGTTTTAGCGATAAAGGGCTGCTTTTCCGATCTTTTTTGACAAGAAAGAGAGGTTGCAGACTGGTTTGTAGTTAGAATATGTTAGCTCAAGACAAGACTTTTATAGCAGTGGTCTTATAATTGATGCTTTCGATTTGGATGGAAATACACCTTCTGTCAAAGAATAATTTACAAGAAGTGTAATTGTTGGAAATAAATCGCCGAGAAAGGATTTTAATACCTAAGTTTGCAAAATGTCCTGTTCACAAAATCTATTTTGTAGCTTTTCAACCTCGGCCTTTGTATAAGATGAATTTGTAGGTTTCGAAATTCTTCAGAGAATCTAGAATTTTCTGTATTTTGTCCATAAAATAGTCAGCAAATGCATCAGCTAAGTTGGTATTATCTTCAGGCAAAGGACTTTCAGACCTGCTTCCTCCGAGATCTTTCACTAGTTGATGCATCTTTTTAGAATTACCCTTTGAGTTTAATACCTTTTGTCCAAGAGTCACTTGCTTTTCAGATTTTGGTTCGGTGTGATATTTTTTTATAATTTTCATAGTCAATGGGCTGTTTGTATTTACGCAAACGTCTCTCAGATCTACGCATCACTCGTTTTAGTGATATAATATTCTTATTAAACCAAGGTTTGGGTGATCTATATATTTGAATTTCCTCTTGGATAGGGGCATAGGTTTGTTCCATAGATTTTCAATTTTGTTTTCAAACGAATCGACCAGTTTATCTACAGAGTTTTGAGACAGTCAGTTCTGATGTATCTTTGGACGAAACTAAAATTGTCCATGTCTTTGTGATTCCGAGAAGAGATGGCTTACTGACGACTCTTTAATTTCGTAACAATTTTCACAGCGCAATGTTCTGACAAAAATAGGTCAGGCTCACAAGAAAGTACATCTATCCCATTAGCAAGTTCTGTGATCACAAGACCAAGCCTACGGCCATGGACTTGATTTGGAAAATCAACATGCTGCAATAAACCTTATGCAAACGGAGTTGCTAGAATCGTCAACGTGCAAGTTAAAATCGCCCATTATCATGAGGTTTGAATAACTGGGGACTAGATCTTAATGAAATTGAGAGAATTCTGTGTTAAATTGACTTGGTGTGTTACGAGATGGTCTATACAAGCCAAAGCAGTGTATTGTGACATTCTTGAATATTAACTGCCAAAGACCGAATTCAAAAGTTGCTTGAAGGCCTGAAGATAATTTGCGCATTTTGACGTCGTTGCGACATGTCAGAGCAACAACACCACCAATTCTAGAAGCATTCAATTTATACCCATTTTAGAAAAAGGTCCGCAGTCTCATATTGATGCCGTGTCCCATCTGCGTTCCACTTTTCGGTTAATACTGCAAAATCTATTTTGTGATCACTGAGATTGTCCAACAAGAAAATCTTTTTTAATAAGAGATCTACAGTTAAGAGTCAAGCAGTGGACATGTTCAGTGGTGTTACATAAAAATCGAACAATGGCGTCAAGGTTATAGCAGAAGATCCAATTATAAAACAGCGAAACTATTATCAGTTGAACCTCTCTTTATTAAAATATGAAATATATTCGAACAATTGCCATGGTAACAAATTCAAAAGTGTTAAACAGAGGTCTTGGGTTGTTCATTAAACCTAATTAAATTCTTTTATCTAGGGATAAAATATGACCTGTCTTACATTTTGGCTATTGAAAATTGCCTGAAGCATGTGTTCCATTTAAGACTTTACATTACATTTGTATGGTTGGATTGTTCATGCATTATCTTTGAATCATTACTGAAACTATATATTTTTTAATTTGATGGGAGATATGCTATCAAATTTAAATGTTCTACCATTCAATCAAGATATCTTATTTCAGGAAAACGACACCATTGATTTGTTACCTTCGCAACAGCCTAACAATCCTCACATGACATAATTATCAAACAATTATTATATGAACATATTTGGAAAATACAGCACAGATGAAAATGTTCTAAAGATCCATTCCGTAACCACATTTTTAAGGATAATTCATTTATTTCACAATAGTCTGTTTTCATTGATAAACTTTGTCCACAACACCAAAATACTAAGATGATTCACTTTATTTTCAGCAACAATCTTTTGACAGGGAATTCTTGTCCTTTCAGTCCCTGGAAAATGTTTTTATAACAATAGGGATCAATTATTGACAAGCCAAACTAATGCTTTATGCTCGGCTGACTAGAGTTATAACCCTGACTGGAGTTATAACCGTTGTTAAATCTTAGGCAAATTTTCTCAAAGTAGAACAGCCTTTCTATTATGTAACTCATTTTATGAATACAAAGCCAAAATGACCTAAACGGAGTATTATTTGACTCCTCTAGTGAAAAGTGCCAATTAACCCATTACCAGCCGACACAATTTTAGACTAGTCCAAATTCAAAGATGTTGTAGATGACAAATTTTAGTTGCTGATTTTTTTCTTTTCTTTTTTTATTACTATTTTTCTTGGGTAGAAACATTGAGGACAGATACTGTAGAATGCGCATGCTGACTTTTCTCACTTGAAATAATCTTTTAACTCATTCGTTTTCAAGCTTCTCAAGAATAAAAGCTTGAGAAAAATAGTGGGAATGAATTTGCTAATTCCAAGCAATTTCTTCATTATCCACAATGATTTCTACCTGAAATGACAAGATTTCTGAAGTTTCACCTACTATACGTCATCTGCAGTATCTTAAAATTATGAACAGTCTAAAATTGTGTTGTCTGGTAATGGGTTAAGGTAGAGTTGGTAAGATGGGTAAAGTCACTCTACAATTGTTATTTCTGTACAAAATTTTAAGTTGTGGAGAGTCAGAAATATACTTGTAAGAAAGTAATCAGTGCAAGGCACAAATCCATTGCTAATTTTTACCAACTACCAATCGACAAAATTTTAGACTGGTCAAACCTGAAATAGGTAGATGACATTTCAAATAGTACTAGAATTGGAAAATAACGTGCCAAATAAGGTAGAAAACTTTGTAAGAGAAGAAGATATTGCTTGATACAAGAAATCTCTCCTTTTCCGAAATAGTTTCCGTGATAATATTCCCTCAGGTCATCAAAAAGCTGCATTGTGTGGTAATTGGTAAAAGAAACCTGAATTGACTGAAAACATTTTAAAAACAGAAGCCGATGCAAATGAGATATGTTTAGCTAACATCTGTGACGAGAATTAACGAGATGAAAACAACGTCTTCACTACGTTCAATACTTGAAAGTGATTTCACCACCTATAAAAACCACTAACTTCTTTGTTTCCTGTACAAAATAAATAAGTATAAACATAAAGAAAAAAGCTAACATGGCACATATAAACTATATACATGTCACCACATTACAATGTCACTTTGAAATATTTGTAGGTAATTATTCAACAGCATGAAAAAGATTGTCTTTTAACTCATTCCCACACAATCCCGCTTTATGACACACCAAAAGAAAACTTGGAAAAACATTGTGAAAAATGAAGAAGTTGCTAACAATAGGCAATTTCCTCATTTCCCACAATGCTTTCTACCCAAAAAGGTATTGAATATTTCAAATTGAAAGTGTCATCTGCAACATCATCACATTTAGAATTCTGAGTTCGGGTAATGGGTTAAGACTTTCAGCAGACGTACGGAATACTATTTTATCATCCATTCGAAAAGTTTTACCGCAAATCCTAGTCCTTGAGACTGCGAAAAATATTCATAGATGCCTGTACTTTGAAAAATCAGGAACGCATGATTTCTATTTAAAATTAAATTTGGCTGTGCATTACATTTCAAAAAGTTGTATGTGTGTGCCTAGTTAACGCATTCCAACAAAATAAAATTTTAGGCTGGTCCAAATTGGAAGAAGCTGCAGATTTCAAGTTTACTTTTTTCGTCTTTTGGGGTAGAAAACATTGTGAAAAATAAAGAAATTGCTTACACAATGTTTTCCAAATGATTTTTCTTGCACGGCATTTAAAGGCGTCACTGAGTGGGAATAGGTTAACCCTTTCCTGTTTTTCCAAATTTTAGACTGGTCAAAATTGAAAGAGGTTGCAGACGACAATGAAAATTGGATGCAATTTAAATAGAAACCGTCCTATGTGATAGAAAATATTGTGGGAAAAGGAGAAATTGCTCGTAACAAGCAATTTCTCCTTTTCCCACAAAATTTTCTAAAAGTATGAAATCATAGCAACGTAAAACCCGGTTTGAACGGGAATGGGTTTAGACTGAGATCTGCATGTGCAGTCACAGTCTGATAAGTGCCTTCATTATGTGCTATGTACCCATTACCAGACAAGAAAATTTCAAACAAGTCTAAAGTGAAAGCAGACAACAATGATTGAAGTAATGATACTCAATTATTTTATCTTTTCGGGTAAAAACATTGTTGAAAATGATGTTCATTGTCAACAATGTTTTCCAAACTATCTTTTCTTGAAGGGTTTCAAAAAGCAGGATTGTGTGGGAATGGATTAAGACTCGGTTTAAAAGTGATTATCCATTACCAGACGTTAAAACTTGAGAAATTCAAAAATTGCAGACAACAATATAAAGTTAATGAAATTTCATAAATTTGCTTCTCCGATTAGATTTGTGGGAAATTTAGAAATTGCTTGATACAAGCCCTTTTTAACGTTTTCTATCCTATTTAGAATTCTAATTAAAAGTTTATAAACACAATGAACTGTCCTCTACAGTCTTCCAATATTGACCATGAAAAAAATTGTTGTTGTGTAATGGATTACACCGTAACAAAAATTTTGTGTGGAATGAGTGAACTTAAACATAATGAAATTCAACTCTACCTAAGCTGTTTGATCTGCAAAAAGTTTTAAACCTGCTAGCAGTAATTTCAACTCTACTCCAATATACTCTACAAGTAGATATTGACTAAAGCTGCTTTTGACGATAAGCGGATATTCTAAAATGTCCTAAGCAGGTGTCCAGGCTGCTCAATACAAACACTTTCTGCACGTGTGATATGGTTGGAAATATAATGCACAGTCTCATTTCTGCAAGTAAAATCTTACTCTGTGGGTAATGAATATCTTACAAATACCCTAGCAGTCAAATCAATTTCCTCTTTCTCTAATATTTGTTAAAATGTTATACACATTACACAAACAACACAATGGTTTAATGATGAATTTATTTTCATCCTCAAGTTTGCATATATTTACAAGCCATTTTAATAGAAAAACGCTATGATCTGTAAGTCTCCTTTACCTATAGTACAACAAAATGTGTTTGACATCACAATTCGAAGTGCTTAACACATTGCACATTGAGCTATAATACTGTTTTAGCCATGTAGCCAAAACAACTTTATCTTACAATGGAAAAACTTGCACGAGAACCATTCATAAAAAGCTTAACATACAGGTATAAAATGAACACTTCCCTGATACTATGTATTTAATAATGGATATGTGAAGTTTGGACCAGACAAGGCAAAATCCAGAGAAACTTCTTTTCCTGGGATATTAAAGACCCCAGAAAGAACACTCTTCAAGGAATTAGACAATAACATTAACCTACATTTTACCAAAGCCAGGTCTTTTTAAGTTTTCTGGATAGTCTTTTATTGTGAATACAAACCATGCAATAATATTTGCTAGGCTAAACAATTCAATGGAAATGGTTATTTACAAAGATAAATCAGGGAATGAGTTCTTTACATGCATGCATGTTCTCAAGCAGACCATAATGTTTTGGGGGTTTTGTTTATAAGCAATACTTGTGGAGAAAATCTATGAAGTTCAACAGAAATGACATCAATGACAAAAAGTTCAGCTTGACAACTTAAGTGACAAGGAAAGGAAACCAAAACATGTCTTTCCCCATTCAGAAAATGTAAAATGTTCCATGTGAACTAAACACAAATATTACAAAGAGAAGACAAAAATTGTGACACAAAGCCTTGAATGAAACACAGGGAGGGGGTACTGGCATGTCATTAACCCAATGCTACATAATCCCTTACTTGACATACTTCAGAAAAATAGCTTTGAAAAAGGTCAAGAGAAAAGCATTGATTGCTTGTTACAAGCCATTTCTCATTTTCTTACAATGATTTCTACACTACTTGGCTCTTATTTTCTAATGAATTCCCACTTTAGATATCTGCATATTTTTTCACTTTCAAACTTGCTGCAATTATGTGTTCTGGTTTTTGGTGAACTCCCCATCTTGCAGATTTAAAATAAGTTGCCAATACATATTAAGGGTTCATTGCAATACTGTTCCAAGTGTCTACACAATGTTGACTTATATCAGTTTATGCCGACTGATCTCTGTTTATGCTACATGCTAGCGCATAAATAGTCTAGCATCCAAACTTATCCATCATTAGATGACAAAAATTAAGATTTGTCCAAATTGAAGCAGGATGAGGGTTACATTCCCGATTGCATTATCAATAAAAAATAAGGCTAAAAAAGGGTAGAAATATTTGTAAAAGAAGATTTGATTTGGTTGTTTGAATGGGGTTTTACGCCGTTTTTCAACAATCTTTCAGTTATATCACGGCGGCTGGAGCACCTAGCAATGGAATCCTGGTATTTCCCACACCAGTACTACCATTCCATCCTTTCCTAGCCTCCAGCTGCTATCCCACATAGGTCTACAAATATCGACCCATTGGTGAGAGACAAATAGTCGGAAAGGATGAGTGCCACCATCGGGGATCGAACTGTAAAAGGAGAACAATTTCTCCTTTTATCATTCTGTTTTGCAAAACAAATTTCTTTAACACATCAAAATGCAGGGTTGTGTGGCATAGTTAAAGCCAAAATACTCCCAAAATGAAATATAACAGAAATGTGCTGTGAGAAATATTTAACCCACAATCCTTGCAAACCTAGTCAGCCAAAATCATTAAATCTTTTGCATCTATTCCTAAAACAAGTTTAATAAAGGTAGAATGGTTCATGCAAATGAACCATAGGTGCATATGTCTTGTATGTGCACTTATGAAAATCTCAAATGCACCCATTACAGAAACACCACATCCTAGATTTGAGACGATTGGTCAACCTTTAAATGTGAATCATTGTGTAAGCTTTACAAAAGCTTCAAGTGCATGAAAATTTCAGATGCAATATGAGTACGGCCAAGTAATGATAGATTACAGTAGAATGAAAACATTCAGATGAAAAAAGGAGAGAAAATACTACAGAATACAACAATACATAATATATCATAAATCACGGCAATGAACCATGACCAGGAAGTAACACCTGGGGCAATCAGGTGTGACAACTAAGATCAAGGACATAATACAAAATATAAAAGGTTCCCTGTGAAAACTCACTGTCTATGGGGCAGTATAGACATGTAGAGCTCACAAGGTTTAAAATCAAACCCACGGGTACCTAGTCCCAAAAACACCATCTCACCAGCAACTTTAAATTAGCTCCATTAATCCAACTTCGTTTCTTCTACTTATTAGATACAAAATATTGTGCCATCTCACAGCTTTTCCAATAATATGAAGCTATCTTCCAATTTCGTTACATTAGATTATTTGAGAAAGCTCTGAAACTAACTCCTCATTGAGACATTATGCTTTATGCATGTGAGATAATCTATTTCTCATCGCCAGTGTACTGCTTAAAGCATGAGGTGCATTTATAGTAATGCTTTGTACTTCTGATTTGCAATTATGTTTCACAGATGACACCTTGGGTGTACTTTAACAGTCTCAATTAAATTTCAGAACTCCACTAGTTACCTGTACTTAATTTGATCTGTTACTTTTGAAGGGTGATTCATCCCACCACACCCCTGTTCAGGGAAACACACTTGACCTGAAAGTCATTACAACCCATTCAGATACTATCTTCAGTAGCTTGCTGCTATACTTTTGTTTAACCTTGAGTATAAAACCCTTAGCTTTAAAAAATCAACAATTAAGTTGTATTTTGCTATAGAATCTGCAAAATCAAACTGAAATTGTTTGAAGTGCAATTCTGCATAACTTATGAAGATTCACTTTCTCTATGTTTGGTAGTTTTCGTTATCAAATACAAAGCCAATGGTGTAACATATTAGTGTAGTTTGCCTTTTCTCTAAAACATTTCTACTACAAATTCAGTTCTTCTTTCAAAGAACTTAACTTTTTTAAGGACAACCCATGTTAATCATTTCAACATATCTTTAACCCCATACTTTGAAGCATTTCTAATCCTCAAAAATATGCTTTAGGTCTCATGAAGCAAAATGAATTACCAGAGCAAATACATATAACCTGACATATATACTAATGTATTTCATCTAGTGGCACAAATTCTAGCTGAATATACACCACAAACACTTCAATCAGGAAATATACATTTACAGTGTACAGCCGCCAAAAAATCAGACAAATTTGTGGATATCTGGCCTGGGAATAAAACATTTTTGCAGATGATAATTATGATTTGTATAGATAAATGAATGATTTAAATGTTCTATATACAGATGAAATAAATAAATAGTAATAAACAAATGTACAAAACTTACAAAATAGAATCTAATTTAACTAACAGTCCACTCATTTATGTACAAATTTACGCTTTTAGTGTCCCTTTGGAGAAAAAATATACAAGTTATATCGTATATTATATAAGTTTCCACATTTCGTGTCCCTTCTGTTAAAAAAAGCAAAATATACATTTCCTATCATACAAATGTTTTCATGGTTCATATAAACCAAATGGTGATATGTACATGTTTTCATTTCCACACCAAGCCCCTTGATTAGTCAAAGCATACATTTCATCCAATCAGGGTGGTTGATACTGAATTTTGAAAACAATTTCCAAATAAGACTAAATGATGCTATCCAGCCTATACTGGTGCTATTTACATATTGTTATATTCCCAGTATCCACAATTTGTACTTTCTTATTTTGAACAAGTTTGGTGCTTCTAAGAAACATTCATAGAGTTTCAAAGTATGGGATGTATATTTGTCAACTGAACATGTTTACATGTTGGCTATATGCTTATGTATCTTATATTAACCTTTACTATTCATTCTAACAAAATTGACATAGATTTAGTTAATCTTATTCTTGTAAACTTGTCCTGAATTATATTTGTCCAATATGGAAGTCCTAGGACATTTCAAATTGCCTTTTCTTAATTATTCACTATGGAGTATATAGTTTATCCACTGTTTTTCATTTCATCACTTCATTAAAGCGTCTTCAATGTTTATTTTTACAGCTTTTCATACTTCAAAATAGGTTCCTTTTCTCTTTAATTTAAGCATTTAATTTTAAAGCATCACTATTTCTCATCTAAAAATACATCCGTTATCCACAGTAATTTTACATGAAAACTTATAATTGGTTGGCAATCAAAACTACAACTTATTTAATCTATAGAAACAATGTTTAGGTTGCCATCTGATGCTACAAAGTTCTAAATCCTTTATTTTTTTTCTGATATTTTGATTTCTTGTGCCTTTCCATCACTCGCAGCTGGTGAGGTAGGCTTTGCATCATTGGCTGATACCTCAACCTTGGTCTTCACTCTCGGTTTGTTGTTTGGATTCAGAAAACTCTGTGTGTGTGCCAGTAGATCCTGTCTGGCCTTTGCTTTTTGGTCAATGATTGTGGTGTTAGCCTGAGGGGCAGGCAATGGTGGAGGGATGGTGTTGACAGGTGTTGTCATTGGTCGGACTGGCCTTGTTGGGGGCGGACGGGGTGGTTGAATATTCTGCACACCTGGTCTCTGTATTGGGTTGGGGAAAGAAGCAGGTGGTAAGGGAGGTCTCATCACATTGCTTAGCATCATCTGTGGTCTCACAGGACCTGAAAATAAGCAATATGGTTCTGCCTAACGAAATAATCCCACATTCTCTATGCTTACAAAAACAACTAGACAATTAGAAAACATTGTGGAATAATATAGAGAAATTAATTGCGATTTCTCCTCTTCCCACAAAATTCTACCCCATTTTTTTTCTCAAATTCAACTCAGTTTAAAATGTCCTTTGCAGACTCTTTCAAATTGGCACGCTTAAATTTTGTGGTTAGGTAATAAATATACCTGTTCGGAGGACCTGTACATGCAAGAGAATGGAATATTTATAGATAATCCTCATTAACACATTATAGACTAGTCAAAATCTTAAGAAATTAAAGATCATTCTGCAAAGTGAAAGTGTCACAAAGGGCAAATAACATTCTGAAGCAAGAGAATCATGATCGTCCTATATCGCTCCCCTGAGAATGATGGCTCAAGGCTTTATGATGTATACAAAATATTAAAGCCCTACACCTAATTAATTAGGGGAGAAGTTTTAAAGATTTCCTCCTTTAATCCTAGGTATATGGAAGATCCTACCATTTAGAGATAACTCCCAGAGTACGGTAATTCTTTGAAGTATTTTGGTAGAGGATCAATAGGCATTGATACATACTAATTATCAAAGCTCTAGGCCTAATGGTTTAGGAGAAGATTTTTCAAAGATATCCTTCTTCATTCCTTTCTAAAATTTTGGATTGCACAGAAAAGGGCCAATTTTCAAAGTATGGTAATTCTTTGAAGTATTTTGATAGAGGGTAAACAGACATTAATACATGAAAAATATCAAAGCTCTACCCCTTATTGTTTGGGAGAAGATTTTTAAAGAAATCCTTTTTTTTTCTATGTAGGAATCTATAGGGATCATATGGAAAAAGGGCTAATTTTCAGAGAATGGTAATTCTTTGAAGTATTTTGATAGAAGTCGACAGATGATGATTTGTACCAAATATCAAAGCCCTAGGCCTTACGGTTTGGTAGAAGAATTTAAAAGATTTCCTTCTTTTTTTCTTTGCAAAATCAGGGATATCAGTATTTTGAAATGGCATGACCTAAGGATCATTTCTGTGAAGTTTGGATGAAATTCCATGGTTAGTTTAGGAGAAGATTATTTTGTATTTGTGAAAGGACAGATGGACAAACAGTCAGACACTGGACCAAGACTTATCAAAATAGCTCACCAAGAGCAGTTCGTGCTCAGGTGAGCTAAAAACAAGAGGTCAAATTGGCCCTAAATCGCACACCTGGGAATGATTTTAACTAAGCCCTTACTGCCACGCAGCTCATTTTTAAAGAAGAATTTCATGATTTCTTTACAACTGAAAAGCCCGGCCCTGCCAAGCCCATATTTTTTTGCAAATCAAAATTTCAAGTTTTTAAAAGGGTCACCCAAGGAGCATTCCTGCAAAATTTGGTCAAAATTAGCCCTGTGGTTTTAGGAAAAGATTTTTAAAGAATTATTTCATGATTTATGTATGTCTGTTAAGCCTGGCCCTGCTACGCCCTAGTTTTTTCAAAAACCAAAATTTCACAAACAAGCTTTGGAAAGGGTCAAAAGTAACATTCCTGCCACATTTTGTCCAAATTGGCCAAATGGCTTAACACAAAAAGATTTTTAAAGAATTATACCATAATTTCTTTGAGTCTGATAAGCCTGGCCTTGTCACGCACACATTTTTTTGCGAATCAATTTCATCAACACATTTTGAAAAGGGCCATCCAAGGAACATTCTCGCAAAATTTGATCCAGGGTTTAGGAGAAGATTTATAAAGAATTATTCCATGATTTCACTATGTCTGATAGGCCATGCCCTGCCATGCCCACATTTTTCCGCAAATCAAAAATTCACGAACAGTTTTTGAAAAGGATCACCCAAGGAACATTCTTGCAGAATGTGAAAAGATTTTTAATAAGCCCAACCCTTACAAGCCCAAATTTTTTCAAAAATCAAAATTTCATCAACAAGTCTAGCAAAAGGTCACCCAAGGAACATTCCTGCAAAATTTGGTCCAAAGCTGCCCAGTGATTTAGGAGGAGAAGATGTTTAAAGAATTTGTTGAGGATGGACGACGCCTATGGACAATGGACAACCAACTAAGTGATCCTAAAAACTACCCTTGAGTGGTGAGCCAAAAAGAGAAACCATTTCAAACAAGCAATTTTCCCCATTTTCATTATCTTCATCATATATGACCCTGTGCTTGACATTTCCAACAATTTCACAGGTGCGTGACTCGCATACATTGAGCACCCTGGACAGCCATTCGGGGCAATTAGATTATTCACTGAATGTTTAAAGAAGCTTTGGGTCAGTATCTATCTACAAAGCGCAGAGTGAATACTCTTATCAGACTGTGCATATGCACAGGCTGATCAGAGTCTTTACTTAGCACATGTGAATTGGTTTGAAATGTCACGCACATGCTAATATAATCTCTTATTAGCCTTCAGGATTGTGTAAATGTGAGCACAAGCAAGATTTCAAATTGTAAAATGAAAAATTTACAATAAGGTTGTACATATACTCCACAACCCAATAAATTGACAATTACTTAAGTAAACTCATTATACTACTTATACAAATATACAGAATTTAGCAAAATGGAAGGGAAGCTGTGAACTGGTCAGGACTGAAATTTTTTTCGAACTTCCCATATGGGCCAATTCATTGCAAATATGATTCTCACTTTAACCAAATCCCACACAATGACGCTTTTTAAAGCCCCTCATGAAAAGGAATTTGGAAATGAAAAGGAATTTGGAAAACATTGTGTAAAATGAAAAATTGCTTGCACAATGTTTTCTAACCAGAAAGTTGAAAAATCTAAAATTTTGCAAACTTTAAATTGTTGTCTGCAACGCCTTTCAATTTGGACCAGTCTACAATTTTGCTGTCTGGTAATTGGTTAAGTAACTTTACTTTACTTCTTATTGCAAACCCTACCTGTCTGGAAGGACTGTGCCATAAAATTAGTTAACTTATTAAACTGCTGTGTAGCTGATATGGGAGGCATTGTAGAACTAAAGTTGATGGTTGGGAATCTCTGGGCTCCCATATTGTTGCCAATACCAGCTGCCTGTCCTATATTGTTGACCTGTGGGGGTTGAGATTGAGGCCCAGGTGGGGGTGGTGGTGGAGGGTTGTTCCTTGTTAGCTGTGATGTGAATGGTTTAGAATTCACATTCTGTCCAGGGATTGGAGCTGTTGTTGTTATGGTAGAGCTTGTTATGATGTTGTTTGGAGATGTCTTCAGCTAAAAATATAAACAGTAAATTAAGCCTAATTCTGCCTATTAACCCTTTCCTACTCAATCCCTTGTTTTCATGTCCCTATCCTTTTACACTTGAAAAAAAAAACCATGGTGGAACCAGAAGAAATTGCTTGCAACAAGCAATTTCATCATTTTCCACCATATTTTCTATCTTACTGAATTATTATTTTCCGATTTAAATCGACCTTTGAAATTGGACAGGTCTAAAATTTTGCAATACAGTAGCAGGTTAAAATGACCAACAGACAATCAGCAAAGACCAGACTACAAGTATATACAGGCTAATCTTTGCCCATTCTACCTTCAAATGCAGGAATACTCTGGCATCAACAGGTCAGGGGTTTAATAAATACATTCTTTGGAAAGGCTTTTTGATGTGCTGCTGGACATATGCCCAGCAAACCAGAGATTGCCCAGCAAAAATAAAATGGTAAATTTTCCAAATGGCAGTTTTTTGTGTTGTTTTATCTTCTTAGTACACCATGGAAGTGGGCATGTCAAAAATATATCAAGATCTAATCCCTGGACCGCAATAGGGCCTAGGCACCAAAATACCAAAGACTAGAAAATAGCCCATTCCAGATTTATCCCTGCAAACCAATATTCTTGGAAATGATTTTTAGATCTTTGGGAAATGCTTTCTGTCTCTCCTAATTGTTTGATATTTTGGCCATTTTTACTTTGCATTTGGTCCAATCCTCACTCAATTTGAAATCTATCATGATGAAAAAATCTTTTAAGCAAAATAAGGTATAATAGCCTTACATACAAGAAACTGTTTTACAAGAATTCTCTGTAACTGACTTTTATAACGATGTTGCAACAAATTGAATGCAACGAGAGAACACAAATGACCAATCAATCAGCCAATCAAATAATTCATTTAGACTGGAAGCAAACTTTGATATCCGACGATGGCCAATATATATGTTAAGCATGTCTGTTGGTTTTGCAACTTGTACTTTGCAACTACAGCTTATTCAAGCTGTAGTTACTACATATGGGTTGCCAACCAACAATTTAGTTTTTCTTACAGGTAACTGGACATAAATTTTGCAAAATAAGACTGTTTAACCCTTGTCATGCTGAATGAAATCCTTGTCTGAATTTACATACAAAATCAAAGGCCTGAAAGCACTAGGGTATATATTACACTGAAAATTAATCTTACAAACTGCACTGGATTGAAGGAGACAAACAGGAGATGAAGACTAAGATCAGATTGCACATATGTGCAGGCTGATCTTAGTCTATATCAGTTTTTCATCTTTTTTGACAACATTGCCCTTACCAGAACAACATAATTTTTCAGAAAGTGTGTATGATAAAGAGCATGCAAAAATTGAACTATGTTTTAGATTTTATCACAAAGAGAAAGGGGAAGGAATTAATTCAAGACCAAGGATAAATAACAGCAGTCATGCATGCAGATGCCAGGTCCTGGAAAGTGAAACAAGAACATTGCCTTTGGGTGCCTATGCTCGGCTGTTGGGTGCTGGTTAGTGGATAAAAATCTAAGTCAAAAAAGGGGCATAATTCGCACAAAATGCATCTAGTTATCCCCCTTGATAGTATAGGTTCCTCTTGTGATAGTGTACATGATTGCCAAGTTCAAGTGAATGTATTCAGTAGAACAGAGATATCACAAAATGTCAAAGTTTTCGCATGACAACGACAACTACGACGACACAGAGGTTAACGCAATACCTCAGATTTTCACCGAAAACAGCTAAGCTAAAAATCAAAGTTGAAAATGGGGCAAAAATTATTAATACAAAATGAATTTATTTTTTCTCCCTTGATAATTTTTTGCTCTTTCAATAGATTTGATTCAAGGCAAGTTTCAAGTAAGTATCAAAGATAATGGGGATATGATCAAGGTTAAAGTTTGTCTCACCACTGATAATGACAGGGTGATGAAAAAGTCTATTTTTCTTAACCCTTTCCCGGGATTTTACGTCACTGTGATTTTATACTTGAGAAAACATTGTGGAAAAAGGAGAAATTGCTTATAATAAGCAATTTCTCCTTTTCCCACAGTGTTTTTTACCACATAGGGTGGTTCTATTTGGAATTGCACCCAATTTTCATTGTCCTCTGCATCCTCTTTCAATTTGGACCAGTCTAAAATTTCAAAAACCAGGAAAGGGTTAAATAGTCAAGCTTAAAGTCCTAAACTACTTAGGTAAAGCAAAGATGAAAACCACAAGCAACACTAAAAGCAACTTGGTGACTACTTACTGGTGCATTAGGAATAGGCGAGACTTGAGTCTGTGATGTAAAGCTAGCAGGCTTTCCATGGCTTATATTCAGCTGCTGACCTGGAGGGATGGGTGCAGAGGGTTGTAAGGGAAGGTTAAGAGTTTGAGTCCCAAAGGTGAGATTAAAGGGAGGGGGCCCTGTTGGGGTCCCAGTGGGTGGCTGGGTCTGGGAAGGTGGCTGTTGTTGGAGAGGATTTGCTAACATGGAAGGTTGGAAGGTAACATCATGTCCTCCAAGCTTTATGGTATTATTTCCTCCAAACTGTGAAAATATGAAGATAAAATATACTGAAAATGGAGGAGTAACAAGTTTAAACATTTTAGTTTGCCAACAAAAAGAAATGCCATGACAAATCTTTATTATTGAGATTAGGAAACATTGTAGGAAGTCAAGAAATTGTTTCATCCTTTTAATTGTTTCAAAATTTCAGACTTGTCCAAATTCAAAGGAGTAGCAGATGACATTATTAAATCAGAACCATCCCTTATGATAGAAAATATTGTGGAAAAAGAAGAAATTGCTTGATACAGGCAAATTTCCTCTCTTTCCATTATATTTTCTCAATTACAATATCACAGAGAGGTAAAAGTCAGTGATTGCAGAGGAAAGGTTTTATACAAGAAATTTCTTCACATTCCAGAACATTTTCAAAAGCTTTTTCCTTGATAGTTTGTGAAGTTGCTGGGTTTTGTGGAAATAGATTAACCCTTTCCTGTTCAATCCTTGGTTTTTTAGTCCCTGTGATTTTATATTGAAAAAACATTGTGGGGAAAGAAGAATTTGCTTGTAACAAGCAATTTCTTCTTTTCCCACGATATTTCTATCATAAAGGATGGTAAATTTTCAAATTGCACTCCATTTTAGTTGTCGTCTGCAACTTCAATTAAATTTGACAAGTCTAAAATTTTGAAAAACGTAAACTGGTTAAGCTTAGAAGAGCTAACCTGTATGTTATCATAATAATTCACCTATTCAACTCTCTTGATTTAGTTTTCTTATCTGAATTCAAAATACTACCTTTTATGTTTCTTAGAGTCTTATGTCTTATAAGTACTAAATAGCAGAATTATAAACTCTTATAAGTACTAAATAGCAGAATTATGAATCAAATACCTGAATACTGGTATTTGGTTGTTGGGGGAAAAAGCCAGTTTGTTGTAAGGGTGCCTGATTCTGTTGAGCTTGCTGGTAGAAAGAGGATGGTGTCTGTATCTGAAGACCAGCGGGCCTGAAACATACAAAGTTTCAAATATGAAAACAAAAATCATCACTTAATGAAAGCTACAATATATGGAAGTGGATCTACATACAAAATTTAAAGGTGACTTACATCAAATTTTGAAAAAGTTTTTGTTCTTGAAATCTTGAAGTTTTAAACTTGTTTCACTGGAAGTACCCTAAATGAGAAGAATGGTGCAAGTTTGAGTAGAAAAAACTTTTCAAATCATGCAAAAAATTCTTGAGAAAGTCCAAAATTTTTAGGGTAGTAATACACTCCAACCCTATTTTGGTATGAATTCATGTCTTTACAGCAATCTTTTAGATCACAAAATGGAAATTACGAAAGTGAAAACGCAAAATTATGCTGCTTAAAAGGCAATATCATTTGCACTCTTCTTTAATAAAAATCTGCTGCAAGACAACTTTATCCCATTACCAGACATTTTAGACTGGTCCAAATTAAAAGGGGTTGCAGAAGACAATTCAAAGTTCATGAAATATTTTTTTTTCTTTTTTAAGATTTTTGGGTAGAAAACATTGTGGATAATGAGGAAATTTCTTTCTTCATTTTCCACAATGTTTTCAAAATCTTTTTTTCCAGGGGGTGTCATTCAGTTGGAATAGTAAAAATCTAACCATCCCAGTGACGCTTTTGGATGCCCCTCAAGATAAACAATTGGGAAAATGTGTAAAATGAAGAAATTGTTTGTCAAAAGATGTTTTCTACCCAGCAAGATTAAAACTAGAAGCGCTCAAGCGCCTGTATCACTCCACAGGCATGAAAGTACTGATTAAGCAAATTTTTCCATGAATTCGAAATAACTGAAAAGAAGGTAAATAAATCTAAATCATTGAAATCTGTGAAATAGTTCTAGAGAAACATTTCAAATTTTTCTTTTTACAAAAGCCAAGTAATGTAAAATTCATTATGGAAAATTTTCAGTGTGACATATATGGACATAACCCACCACGGTAATAGGCATGTTTTTCAACCAATCAAAATTATGTGAAGGAATTTAACAGTCATCTGAGAATCATTCCTGTGAAATTTGGTTGAAATCCATCAACAGGTTTCTGCGAAATTTACAAAGTATATACCATTTATGGAAATTGGCCATGACCATTAAAGCCATATTTTTCATGCAATCAAAATTCTTTTATATAAATTGATTAAAGGTCACCCAAGGATCGATCTGGTCAAATTTAGTTGAAATCCATCCATTGCTATCTGAGAAGAAGAATTTCAAGGCTTTTACCATATATGGAAGTAAGCACCGCCTATTGAAGCCACATTTTTCATCTGATCAAAATAATTTGAAACAATTCCATAAATGTTCAACCAAGGATAATTTCTGTGAAATTTGGTTGAAATCCATCCATTGGTTTCTGGGGAAGAAGATCTTTAAAGCTTTCACCATATATGGAATTAGCCCCGCCAATTAAAGCCATGTTTTTCAACCTATCAAAATTCTTTGAAGGAATCGGATAAAGGATTACCCAAAGATCATTTCTATGAAATTTGGTTGAAATCCATCAACTTGTTTATGAGAATAAGCTTTTCAAATCTATTACTATATATGGAAATTAGTCCAGCCCATCAAAGCAAAGTTTTTCATCTGATCAAAATTCTTTGAAGGAATCTGATAGTGGGTCACCCAAGGATCATTTCTGTGAAATTTGGTTGAAATATGTTCAGTACTTTGTGAGATTTTCAAAGGAAAAGTTTATAGACGGACGACAGGACGGACACTTGCACACACACACAACGGACATAACACCATGACAAAAGCTCTCTGGCTTTCAGCCAGTGGAGCTAAGAATTAAAATTTCATAAACTTAAAATTGTTGCCTGCAACTCCTTTCAATTTGAGCAAGTCTAAAATTTTGCCCTCTGGTAATAGGTCAAGTCTGTGTCTGACATTTCAATCACATAGACATGAGTGCCCAGTATCTGTCTGAGCATTAATAGATAACAGGGCTCTCACTAGGATTTTGAAAGTAGGATTCCAGGAATCCAATTTAGGAAAAAGTTGGATTCCAAGCAGAAAAAGTTGGATTCCAGCCTGATTTGGCAGGATTTTAATACTGAATGCGATTTTCACTAAATCCTTTTTTTCAGCACTTTCTTAGTTGAAAATAGTGTGGAAAAAGGAGATTAGTTTTTGTTTTAAGAATTATCATATTTTCTAGCCCATATTATGTTGTTTACATGTCTGATCATGTTCATTTGATCATCAGCAAATTCTCTTAATTAGGATTATTTGTAAATCTAATTAAGAAGTAAAGAATTAATGTCAAATTAGAGCAAATGGTAGAATATCCAACATGTGTAATTTTCTTTTTTTTCTAAGCACACATTGTAATTAAATTAACCCTTGTCACACTAAAAATGTAATATTCCTCCTTTAGCAAGAAGTAAAGACAAAGGTGTGCAGTCTGACCTTAGACTATACCACCTAATTTTCCTTCTTAAATTTAACCATTTTAAAGATTGTATTTTCAAAATAAATACTGACTCACAATCAGTCAATCCCTCCTTTTACCACTTTGATTTTGATGAAATTTTGCACTGATCTTTATTCAGCTGGATAAGGATTATTTTTTTGTTGAAATTTGGACAAAGTAATGGCATATATTGACAGTCAAATTGATGATTTTTTAAACTAAAAAATGACAGTAAATTTATGATTCATGCCCAGCTTTAGATTTCTAAGAGCCCCAAAAGTTTATCTAATAATTTTCATTTTCAATTGAATTGCCTGTTTCACCCACGAAAACCCATGACAATTTAATTTTTGCAATATAAGTTGACTTCTTTATTATGTTTTGGCTATTTTTTCACTAAACTGATCAATAATAATTTGATTTCTGTGAGATAAGAGTGCTAGTAAAATAATTTTACCCAAGTTTCACAGGTTTCTAACACCTGTCACCTACGATCGTCGATGCATGACCGGTCACCGCAAAGTGGTAATTGTCAATCAAGCTGGGTGTTATCAATGATTGTGGTGTATGCTAGGATAATCAATTAACATTTTCCAATAATCTACCTACTATTTTAATGACCCTTGAACAATGACAGTTGATTTTACAGTGTCACTTTGACATAACGACCGACGTCGGACGCATGTCATTGAAAAAATTGTCGTCCGTCGGAATCCTTTGATAGGATTTTTTGTCGTCCCACGCGGAAAGTTGTCGTCTCAGACGACAGTACTGTCGTTTCCGAGAGCCCTGGATAAGTCCTTGTCTCTGGATGTTGTAAGCTTTTTTTACAATTAGCAATAAATACCAAATGCACTATGTAAATGTCCATACTGAACAGTGTGTTTATGTTTTTCATTTACTATTAGCAAAAATACAAAATGCACTATGTATATGTCCAAACAATGCTTGTAACAAGCAATACATGCATTACTTTCAAAATTCAGTGAACTTGAAACTGCCTCAGCAACGTCTTTCAATTTTGTCATCCGGTAAGGGGTTAAATATTAGTACCTCTGTTGCATTATAGACCCAATAAGCTGTGAACTGTTTTGGTTCTGTGAAGACCCCAGTATAGGATTGGTACTAAACAGCTGACTGTTGGGGTCCAGGGTGATAAATGACATCTGTGGTGAGGGCTGTATGGTAGCACTACTCAATCCTGCCTGTCCATAGGGTAAGTTGTTGTGGCCTAGGTTCTTATTGGGCAACTGTGTACCTGAAAGTGGTATGACAAATTTGGTTATATATATTTTTTTCCTTATATTCTTTTAGTAAACAAATTCAAACATCACAAATCCTCCAGTATAATTCTGTGCCTCATTCACAAAGCGTAACCTTAAAATATTACAGAAATATAACCATAATGCTGTTCAATGATAAGAAAGACAACATTTTTTTCCTAACTTTTTTTTAGTGAACCAAAACATTATCACAAACAAACCTCAATATAAAACAAACATACCACCACAATGCTGTTCAATGCAAAGAAAGATTGGATTAATATCAAAATACCAAATGTCAAACTCAGGTACACTGCAACTCATCTATAACGCTACCCAGCACAGCGCTGACTCCATTATAACACGGGCGCCGCTTGGCTCCCGATATTTCGGGGGGGGGGGGGGGATTTTGTGTTGCTGATGATGAGATATTACGTTGACGCTGATTTAATCACGAATTTTCATCCCATCTTTGGTCAACTCAAAGAAGAAGGGTTGCACATAAAAATTGATAATTACCTATAGCCAGGTAATTTTTTCACACCTAACAGTTGACGGTCGTGGCGATTAAAGCATTAGATTAGAGATAATTGCTTCGTTTGATTGATGACATGCGTATTGTTTCAATTTATAATTCGGTTCCATAGTTTGGTCTAATCGTTTGACATTGAGGTGATTAATGCCTTAGGCATGCACCTCGGTATCCTTCAGTTAATAACCTTGAAGATGAATAGATTGAAATAACACACTTTGTTTCTCTCTCGGCGATTTTAATTCTCTGCAAATATTGCGTGATCGTGAAATCAGACAAATTGACTTGAGCCTACTTTTGATTTCACTTATCCGAAGCTCATCGGGGGTAGTGGCTTCGGTCGTAACAAATAAAGATAAAATCGCGACAATACACTTTGAATACAGAAAATGTGTGAAATTTATTTGTATATGTCACAAAATCATAAGTTTCTCATACGATACGGGATAGATAATATAGGTAGATTAAATTAAAATACCCTAATTTTCCGCATTGCTTTTCAATAATCCAGAAATTTAATCCCATTCTGTTTGATCAAACACATGACTAAAAGCTCGTTGACAAATATGAAGTAAAGGTTTTTCGGGTACAGTTTATTTTATCAAGAGGGAGGAAAGGTGATCAAAGGCACCGCCGCCAGATGTTCAGCTATTTATGGGAGAGTTTCCAGAGTTGACACGTGCCAGACGCATACCTCGTGAGACTTCTTGGTGACCGAAATCTTACCCTTGTCGTTAAAGAATCAAATGCCTGAACTTACCATCATTACTGATTTCATTTAACAAAAATCGGTATTTTTTCTAACAAGAGGTAGGCCCAGACGTTCAATGATTCGTCGGTCTTGGCCATAGTCGAAACTGAAACTAGACATTCCGCCGTCTCAGATTTTTTCATTAAAATGACCTTCATTGTCACAAAAGCTACCTGCTACAAAGATTAATCCATTTTTGTACACGTGCAGCTGGTCGGTGTAAAACCTCGATTCGTAAATGACATGATTAAGATAGAGTTCTTTGTTTATTTATTGTTACCGTATTTTTAACGACGGTAATGAAATTAGACCAAGTCCATTAACGTCAAAAAGGTTTTAAGGTCGATTCACGTGCATTTTCTCAATGCGTCAGTAACCACAGGTGTTCAACAACTTGTTGGTCTCCAAGGAGACGTCGATATGCGGGACACTTAGATTTTATCCCTTTCCTTTAAAGAAGGAAACATTTCCGTCGATGTACAACTTAATTTAATTAGATAAAAAAGCCAACGAGTATCAATGATAATAAAACACGTTTCGGGTGAAAATTCTAGCTTTTCATTATTTGGGGACCGAAAGAGAAACATAATTTGTAGACCTGTAGCAATTTACGGATTATTAAGTTCCGGTAGACTGTGAAGGTAAGGGTAGATTCTAATAATTTTCAAATCGACGAATTCCGTCGGTTTCTGCTAAAATCTCGTAACTACAGTTGTTGTTTTTCATTTCCCGATTAGTAACATCTATGAAATTAAACTTGTTACATTTTAGTCAATGTGGTAGTGTTATCACGATTTTACAGAGTTTTTGAATCCGAAGGTCAATTTAATGGGGGGGGGGGCGTTTTAGCTTTATAACTCCACTTCTTCCACTGTTTCATTTCTTGGACCCCACCAACAGCGTTATAGTGGAGCTGCAGTGTACTGTATTTCTCAAATTTATCTACAATAGGCAAATGGGAATGGCCAAAACTAAGTGGGCAGAACTTGTTGCCAGACTCCTTTGCATATATAATTCTGTATACTGTGTACTTGTAAATTATTTCCATTGGCTATTACAGGGCTCCCCCTGGAAAATTTTATCCTTTTGCCAACAAATTTGCCTATAGTAAAATTGTGGAGCCAGTTTGTGCCAATTGGAGACAAAAGTGCAGCCAACATGAATAAGTCAATAAAAGAGATCTAATCCATTGAAAACAAATAACATTTAATGTATACATGTACATTTGTTCTTTTGTGACTATTTTTTTATTTTAGAGAGTACAAGTAAACACTGTTGAAAGTAAAAAAATACTAAATGATTTCTCTTTTGTTTGATTTGTTTGAATGGGGTTTTACGCCGCTTTTAACAATCTTTCAGTCATATCGCGGCGGCTGGAGCACCTAACAATGGATTCCTGGTATTTCTCACACCAGTACTACCATTACATCCTTTCCTAGCCTCCAGCTGCTATCCCACATAGGTCTACGATTATCGACCCATTGGTGAGAGACAAATAGTCGGAAAGGATGAGTGCCGCCGTCGGGGATCGAACCCGGGACCTTTAGATTGACAGCCCGACGCGCTACCAACTGCGCTATGACGGCGGCTCCCTTTTGTTTGAGCTTCTACTTTTACAACAATGATTTCTGTTGCAACCATTTAAAAATTTGATCAAAAGTTTCTATGATTTCAAATTATTCAGCTTTCCAAAATATAGCGTGTAAAGAAGCACTTTTTCTATTTTTTTACAATGTTTTCTTTTATAAATGATTTTTTAATCAACACACTTTGAAATCTTGTCTGCAGCTTCTCTCAGTTTAGACCTATCTTAAATTTTCAGAGGTGTATTAACCCATTCCAACTCAAGCCCTCCTTTTTACGCCCCACAAGAAAAAAAACTTTGGAAAACATTGTGGAAAATGAAGAAATTGCTTGTAACAAGCAATTTCTTCATTGTCCACAATCTTAACTATCCCAAAAGACGAAATAAATTGAAAATTCCATCAACTTGAAAGTGTCGTCTGCAGCTTCTTTCAATTTGGACCAGTCTAAAATTTTCTTGTGTTGGAATGGGTTAAACTCGAAAGTGATGTTTTTCTTCCATTTCAATTTATTAAAAGGTACAAAAACAAGTGAATTATTATTTCAAATGCTGAGAACACCTATATGCGGGATGACAGTGAATATTTCAGTGACCCGCTGTACTTTGATTTCTAATCTCGGATATTTTCAACATTGCCCTGGCTTTGTTACTTAATGAAACAATAGAAATGATAAATGTTATGTTTGAATAAGGTCTGACACTATAGCAAAGTTTTCTCAAGTATAAAATCACAAGGACGTAAAAACCAGTGATTGTACAGGAAAGGGTTAAAAGTAAATTTTGTGCTCAGGTGAGCTATTAATTATGCAAGAATAAAGATTGTCAATATTTTATACCAAGCGCCATGATATTCCACCATCTTTGTTTACATGATGGTACCCAGCGGGTGCTGGAAAACCTCACCAACTCGAGTGAAATAAGAATCAACAAGGTCAGCGATGTTTAACCAATTTGTCTTGTTTGACATGGAAATGCAATTGATACTTATGATTGGGTGTCTGCCAAACCAGTCAGTGTAAGGGTGAATGATAAATTCACACGTCAATCATCCATTTAATGGACTCTACATACCTATATTTTAGTTTACAGTTAAATACCACAAATTGAAAGTTGTCGCCGATAAAATCCCCAGTTTGCCAATTTTGGACCCAGAATTTTTTTGTTGCAATTTGTACCATTGGCAGTGGTAGCTCTGAATTAAATATGTACAACCTATTCCCACACTATCACTCTAAGTCCCTGAAGAAAAAAGCTTTGGAAATCATTTCCACACTGTTATCTTCCCAGAAAGACAAAAACTTCTAAAATTTCATCAACTTGAATTGCTCATCTTCATTCAATTTGATCTGTCTAACAGTTTTCTGGTTTGTAAGTTTGTTGAAAGTATGCCCATGATATTTTGGGATTTTCTCTGTCAACGAACAGGCACCATAAGAGTATTGTTCTTATAAAAGAAATATGGTACTCACCAAATGTATTCTGTGTTGGTGGTTTAATTGCAGATGACATCTGGGAAGTGGTTGCTGCTGATACAATGATAGTATTCTGTTGGGCAGGGGTCTGTCCATATGGCTGTGGAGGGTTTCTCTGAAACGATGGCACCTGTGCCTGCTGATATGGGTCTGGTTGTGTGGGAGTGGCAGGGAGGAATAAGTTCTGTTGGGTGTATGGTTGTTGTACATGGGGAGTTTGTAACTGGGAGACATTGAACCCAAATGTTGTCTGACTCAACTACAATCAAAATTATGTTCCAATTCTCTTTTCAATAGTACAAAAATGTTGAAACTTATGAGTACATGTAAACTAAGAATTCATACAGTGATGGTTTCGAAATTTATCAGCATTTCAATAGCGTAGACTCCAATTTTGACAATACTTAAAGGACAAAAGAAAATATATCATTATATCTGAATATTACTAAAACTGATGACTATCTTATGAAAAAGCCTGTGTCAGAACCATGAAATCAGTAGTCATAAACCATATGTCTTAACCAGTTACCGAACAACAAAATTTTAGTCCATATTGAAAGAAGTTGCAGATGAGAATTTTTAAGTGACAGAATATTAAAAATCTTTGTCTTTTAAGGTAGAAAACATTGGATAATGAAGATATTGCTTCGAACAAGCTATTTCTTCATTTTCAACAATGCTTTCTGAACAATTTTTCTGAAGGGGCATCAAAAGAAGTATTGTTTGGGAATGCGTTAAGCAATATGGTCATAAGGGGGGTTTATTTTACGCATTGTTAGACAGTGTGTAAATGAGAACTATGTTATAGTGACACTTCTTGTAGTTAATATATATTAAGAACCTATTGTGGTACATTTATTTTCATATGGAGATGGATCTTTTTCAGCTGGAGAAGGGGTTAAACACATCCCTACATAATCCTGCTATTATAACATCCCCCCAAAGATAAGACTTTATAATAAAATCATTAAGTGAAATGGAGCAATCACTCGTCCCAACCACTTTTTCAATTTTACTTATTGTATTCTACCGATTCAAAATTCACTCAACTTTGAATACTTGTCTTCAATTTTATTTGAATCCTGATCATTACAAAAATAGCATGCAGTAATGGTTCGAATTCTTGATAGCCTTAAATTATAATCCTACCCTAGACTCCTGTGGAGTTATCATCTGTGAACCAATCTGGAAGGGTTGGAAGGGTTGTTGGTTTGGTAAGATGACTGGTGGACTAGGTCCTGTGTTGGCTGATAAACCAGATACACCCGACATACTGCCAGACATACTGGAGGATAGACTGGGGGTATACTGTAACTGGGGCTTCACCTGAAACAAAGTTTAGTAATACATCTTTAAACTATCATTTTCAACTTCAAGAATTAACAGGAATTAACCCTTTCCTGTTTTTAGATATTTTAGACTGGTCCAAATTAAGAGGTTGCAGGCGATAATGAAAATTGTATTCAATTTGAAATGAAACAATCCTATGTGATAGAAAATATTGTCGAAAAAGAAGAAATTGCTTGTAACAAGCTTCTTTTTCCACAATGTTTTCAAGCATAAAATCACAGAGATGTAAAATCCCGGGTTTGTACAGGAAAGGGTTAAGGAAATGCTGGGCATGTCCAATGACCTCAGACAAGGAATATCCAATAATGTTAGTTTGCAAAATATATGTCCAGGGACATAAAACAATGCAAGTCATTTGTCATGTAATTACAGAATTATGATGTTAAGTTGGCAAAAAAAATGTATTATTCATGCCAGAGATCAACAATTCACTTACAAGTCTTGATTAGTCAGTCAATTTTTTTCATGGTAACAGACTTCCAGCTTTTTCATGACTTGGTTGGTAAACGTTTTTTTTAAAGTCTAAAGAACATGAGCTTTTTTTTATAGCAATTCATGGTTTAAAAAGTCAAAATATACGAACACTAAATCACAAATATAATATTGAAATTCCTTTGATTTCCAATTTATGTGCTGGTCAAAGTATTCATTACTAAATGTACAATAGTAAGGAATTATTTTGTTTCAAATGACCAAGTGACATGGCCCTTACCTTGCAAATGTTACTGTGCTCCACATTGCTTTGTTTCAATTCGATCATATTGTTGTTATTTTGTGAGAAGTTGTCTTCCACATCATTGCTTCCCTGGTATGACTCTGTTGGGGTAGCAAATGACTGTGTATATACAAGACTGGCATCATCACTGGAGGAGAACACTTGAGATGAATATCCTGTATCAGGTTGGCTGTATCCCTGACCAACATCAGAACTGTTAGAAAATCCGTCTATATCACGACCAGGATTGTACACTTGATTGTTTTCTCCGTTATCGTACACTTTCACCATGTCCGATTGTGGGAAAGTATTAACAGTGTCCATAGACTTGAATGGTGGAACATCAACAGAAAATGATGTGTGAGAATGAACATCCACATCTCCACCAAATCCCAAATTCTCCTGTCCACGAGGTGAAATGTTGGTTTGTGGTCCTGCAAGACCTCCTGCAGTCTCTTCCATACTCTTCACCATGTTATCACCAAGGTCCATGGGTCCATTGTCCATGGCCATATCAATGTCTTGAGGGTTGAAGGTTGCAAATGAATCTGATACACTAACAACAGAGCTTGAGCCCATCACACTGCTGGTATGACTAAAATAGAAAACATTGCTTATTCACACACAAAGCATTCAATTATTCAATATGTGCTTTTACAATTTTATTCCAATGCCTTCTTCTCTGATTTTCTTTCCGAAAATTAACTTTCAGTCTGGATAATTCAATCCAATCTCATGTTAAGACATTTTTTTTTTAACCAACAAGGCGATATTCTTTTAGTTCACAAAATATAACTAAATAGAGAGATGGCGGAGGGAATATGGAAACACTTCTGAAACAAGTTCAATTTTTCAAAAACAAGAAAATGTACTGGTAAGCTTGCTTTCTTTTAGTATGGTGTCATTATAAGTCCCTATTTCAATAAACTTTCTTACCTTTGTTCAAATACATTGTTGACACCTGTAACATCAGGTGTATCCCAGACATTCTTCACCTTGGCTATCTTCATTATTTGGTCCTGGGCCATGGGAGAAGTGGGTGGATTGTTGGCCATGTTCTGACTAGAGGATGGAACATTCACTAGTCCAATATTGATGGGTGACTGACTATTGTGAATGTCCTCCTTTTCGAGTTCAGATTTCTCCTCGGCAAACTTGGCTAATTCAGCATCAAATGTGAAGTCTAACTTAATTTCACTGGCATCATCCCCCTATAATAATACATTTACATAAACAATCACCTAATATATTAACCCATTCCAACACAGTTACTCTTTTAAACTACTCTTAATATAAAAGCTATGGAAAACATTTTGGAAAATGAAGAAATTGCTTGTTAAAAGCAATTTCTTCATTATTCACAATCTTTTCTGCCTCAAAAGAGAGATTTTAAAGATATCAGCAATTTAAAATTGTCGTCTGCATCTTCTTTGAATTTGGTAGCATAATAAGCATATGTGGCCTCACTTTTGCCATGTATCAACCTATTTGTAAGATCATGGGTAAAGAATTGTAAAGTTGTTCAGCATACCCAAATTGGAAACAGATTTTACAATCACTTATTTGCATAACATTCCATCAACGTTTTCTTTAAATGACATGTATAAATAGCAAAATTGCAAATTGTTCTTTTATTTCTTTTCTGTCTTGTTGAATCTGAACATAATCTTAAACATCTCTAATTACCTTTCCAAATATGGTATCTTTAAAGCTAGGAGGTAACTGTATGGGTTCTTGTTTTTCCATCTGGTTGACAGGTCGGATTTTGGTCTCTGGTTTCTTAATGGCTTTGTCCACCTTATTCATAGTGTCCTTCACACTCACTTTCTCACTGCGTATAGGCTGAAAGTAGAGATCATCGACAACACTTAGTATGAGGATAAATGTAATTCAACAAGTCATCAGTCACACAGCTTAATCTAGTGTATAAAATTGAGGAGTCCTCGACTCCTTCACCATGAAATTCTAGCAATCAAAACTGATTTTGAAGATTCCAAAACAACAAAAAGAACCCTGTTTTACAAGTCAAACATGTGCTCAGAGTAATATGACTTTAATCAATTGTCCTGGAAGTTTAAAGAGAAATTTGGTGAGCAAATATGCATGTAGGAAAACATCATAAAACTGACTTATTTTACCTAAGTGATTCATAACAGTCAATATTTTAAGTATTTGCAGAAGAAATGATAAAAGATAAAATTTCAAGTCATAATATGCTATAGGATCATACGGATATCGATTCATAATTTAGCCCTTTCCTGTACAAACCCGGGATTTTACAGCGCTGTGATTTTGTACTTATGAATTTCTTCTTTTTCAACAATATTTTCTACCACATATGATGGTTTCATTTCAAATTGCACCCGATTGTCATTTTTGCCTGCAATCTCTTACAATTTTGACCAGTCCAAAATTTTAAAGAACAGGAAAGGGTTTAAGGGCATCTTCAGAACTTTTTTAATTGTTTGTATTATCACTTTGCAAATGTGACCTTTTCAACCCTTAAAATCTTGTCAGTTCTGATTGCTTTTGGTATGGACAATATTTCTTTTACCTTTTGTTGTCTTTGGGGTTTAGGGCTTCCTTCAAATTGCTGTTTTTGCATCTCTCTCTTTACATCTACAGATACAGACTTCTCATTTATCTGTAACAAATAACATTCAAACTTGAAACCTAGCAGATTTATCTTGCTTTGTTAGGAATTCAACATTTTGTGATGAAATTACTTTTGTGATGATATTTCAGACAGGTAGAATAGACAAGAGCACCCCCAACGGGTGCAAACACTCGGCTGCAGGTGCTTGACAATGCAAACAAGAGGGCCGTTGGCCCTTGGGCGCTCACCTGAGATAAAGGCTCTTTTTCTTTCAACAGTCTAATTTCATGTTAAGGTTAGGATTATGAAACAAGTGGGCCACACTTACATATAAAGACTATGAACCTGGAGATCCAAAAGTCTAAATTACAAATTCCAAGGCTTTAGTGCTGATTTGAACGAAGGAAAAAACTCTTTCCTCCCTCTGGATCAATGGGTTATAATTTCAGAAATAAGAAAGAAGTCTGTGAACTGATGCTTCATGCCTATACCCCCCCTCCCCCGGCTCTGCCCCTGGAGACCAGAGGATCATGATTTTAGCTATTTTGTAAGAGGTCAATATACTGATGCTTCATGCAAAATTTCAAGGCTTTACGCCATCTGGGTCAGGAGGAGAAGATTTTTATAGATTATTTTAAAATTTCACTTTTGTTGCCATGGCAACCAGAATTTTTAACAGATTGCAATTCTTTTAGCTATTTTTGAAGGGGACCACCTAAGAAACATTTCTGCCAAATTTGGTTCAAATTGGCTCGGTGGTTTGGGAGGAGATGTTGTTTAAAGAAATAGTTGACAGACGACGCACAACGGCCATGCCGGACAAAAGGGGATCTCAGTTCAGTTCAAGTATAAATAGCTCATCAGTTTTTTACACCTAAAATTTCATTGCCTCCAATAAATATACTTTCATACTAAGTAATGTCTGCATTTCCTTTTAGCGCATTTCCAATCTGGCTTTTTACCCAATTAGAAAAACTCTTTGGTAAAGATGTGACAAGTAATTTCTATTCTCACAATGTTTTCCTCATATGGCCCTTATTTTTTCAGGGACATAAAATCTAGGGAGTGAACAGGAAAGGGTTAATCAAGAGAGAAAGAGATCAAGATACCAAGATAATGCAAAGGTACTTTGTTCACTATTTATTGATAGTCACCTTGTCCAGTTTTCCCAGTTTATTTTCTGTACTAGGAGAACTTCTGGTGGATGATCCCCCACTGTTTGGATGATCACTGACATCAATACCGCTGTCATGCTGATCATTACCCTTGTCAAATTTGTGTTCTTGGGAAACCTAAAATACAAATCAAATGATTGATAATAATGTGTGATGTTCAATGTTTCTGTCGGCAGTGCTCATCAAAGGAGGAACTTGAAGAGAGACCTGAACCCTTGTCATGCTGATCCCGGAATATTCCTTACTTTGACAATAGCTGTGGCAGGTGTATAGACTATGATCAGCCTGCACAGAACTGCAGTCTGATCTTAGTCTACACTACCCACTTGTTCTTTTATTGCTGAGGAAATATATGAACGCAAAGTGATCAAAATTTGGCAAATAAATTAAAACTTTGAGAAGAAGGGATAAATATTCAGCAGGACAAGGGTTA
This sequence comes from Fragum fragum, assembly GCA_946902895.1. NCBI lineage: Eukaryota > Metazoa > Mollusca > Bivalvia > Cardiida > Cardiidae > Fragum > Fragum fragum. The sequence continues at coordinate 27,496,577 of OX336380.1, forward strand.
GAATTGAAATGGTTGGTAAGAAAGGTTCCATTGATCAACTTATAAACTGACAGAATTTTTTTGACTAGTCAAAATTCAAAGAATTTGCAAACGACAATTTAAAGTTGATGTAACTTTAGAAATATTTTGTCTTTTGGGGCAGAAAACATTGCAGAAATAAAAGAAATACACAAAGTTTCTGTATTTTCAATGTTTGCCAAATTGGATTGGTTGAGGGATGGCATGCAAATGCAGGATTCAGTTGAATGAATTAAACAATGTTACCAGAGCAAATCTCTGAAGGCAACAGCTCCATAATTCATGATAAGGCACTTTATAGCTAAAGTGCAAGTCCACTCAACATGCCCCTGACACTTTAATAGAACATTTACCTTCCTATAGATTATATGAAAAATAAAATAATCAGGTGTGATTAATCTAATTATGATTTAATAAAATACATATAAAATACTACTCCTTGGGGACATCGGACATACTTTTCTCAAGTGATTTCCCTGATTAAGGAAACCAATTACTTATTATCTGGAGGTATAACAATATGTACATAGCACTTGGTTGCATTTCAACAATGTCCACTCTTGGTAAATGAATTGTATTCAAAATGATGAAATCATAAGATGTAGCATTAAATCTCATTCATCTAACCCCATTTCAATATTGTGTGTACCTGAACATTGATGGCTGTAACAGGTCCAAAGTTGATTGGTTTATTCCACGCATTCACACTAGGTACTGGAGCTGGTGTCAATGCAGGCTGTGCTTGTTGGTGTTGCTGTATTTGGGACAAAGTGTCCAAGGTTGTTTGAGCAATCACAGGGGAGTAATTGGATAACATATCTGGAAGAGGATATGCAAAACTATAAACATACAAACTAAACTTTACTCTGAGGACAACACTTTTGATAGGTAAAATTGTCATTTAACAGATTTAACCACAACATACAAATCCTCCACTGATAGTCTGATATTATACACTTGCTCCTTGTACATGAATTTGTTATGAAAGTTTCAAATCTGAGAATACCAACACTCAACGAAATACAAAAGAGAAACAATATTTGCAAATAATCTATAGCCTACACAGAGTATAGGATACTTCTAGCCATCGAAAATTTATATCAGCTTTTGTTTGTTGTGGTAAATCCACTACATTATATCTTCTTTGCAAGAAATCTTCATAATGGCAGGGGGCTTATTGTTTAGTAATGCTTGACCCAACATTGGGAGTATCTATCACCATGGTAGTTAAAGTGGAATAGTGCAGAGCTAACTTACTCTTAGGCAATTCCATCTCTGGTTTTATCTCAGGGTTTATAACCTGTGGCATGATGGGTATATTATTGGCTAGCTCATTATCCCAGTTCTCTATCTTTGGCATGAATGTTGATGGCTGAAGATCATCAGCAGTATTTTTATTCTTGGCCTTCTCTGTCTTCATCTGTTCTCTTTGTTTAGCAAATCTTGGTGGTAATTTGGACAGCTTTCCATATCTAGGCTTCTCAAGGGCAGTGTGAACGCCTTTTGGTTTGGCAACAACCTGTAAGGATACAAAGATTGATCTTTTCGTTTTGACAATTTTCGTACTTCTTTTTAAATTATTCAAATACATTAAACCATTTCCACTTGAGAAAATTTTAGACAGGTCTAAATTCAAACAAGTTGCAGACGACAATTTTAAGTTGATGAAATCTTTAAAATCTTTGTATTTTGTTTCGGAAAATACTGTGGATAATGAAGAAATTGCTTGTTACAAGAGAAGCCTTTAAAAGTGTCACCGTGTGGGAATGGGTTAAACAAAATAATACCAGGTGGAGTATTTGTTTGGGGTTTTACATCCCACTTGAAATCAACCATTGGTTACGTCCCTAATCATGTTAAGGGTAGATTCATTGGGTAGAATGTTTGGATTTGTCAGCCTGCACATTATGAACAAGGTTGATACATTTGCACTACCAAAGAGGTTTTAATACACCTGATGGGTCACAAATACTTAACCAATTACCAGATGAAAAAAATCAGACTCAGCAAAATTCAAAGAAGTCAAAGACAACAATATAAGGCACATGAAATTTTTCAATTTTTTGTCTTCAAGGATAGAAAACATTGTGGATAACGAAGAAATTGCTGTTCCACATTTTTCCGAAGCTTTTTTCTTGAGGGTCGTAAAAAGCAGGATCATGTGGGATTGGGTCAAGTGTAACATTATCAAAATTCATGTCTTGAAATTGGGGATACTCCTAAGGACAATGTAAGATTGTTTATTTTCAACAATATTTCCAAAAGATTCTTTCTTAGAGGCATCATAAGGCAGGGCTTGTATGGTAATGGGTGAAGTGCTACTCCCTAATAGTAATTTTTCACATGATAGGTCACAAATATATCTTACCTTTGAACCAACATCTTTCTTTTTCTGCATTACTTGCTGTTCAGTTTGCTTTTTTACATCAATTTCTATAGCTTTCTGTTTACTCTGCTTCGTTTTCTTTGATTGAACCTCTTGGAAGCCATCATTATTTTCAAACAAGAAGTTTGGATCATCTATTGTAACTTCTGGTTGGTCATCAATCACTACAACTCCTGAAATACAGTATATCTAGATTAAATTTTGTATACTGTGAATGCACATGTTCATGACATTTTCCACAATTAACACATTAACTACAAAATTATGGACTGATCTAAATTATGGACTGATCTAAATTCAAAGAAGTCGAGGATAACATTTTCAAGTTGATAAAATTTTTAAAAATTCATGTCCTTTTTGGGTAGAAAATGCAGGAAATTTCTTGTTACAAGCAATTCCTTCATTTTCCACGATGTTTTTCTACCCAGTAAGTTGAAATAGATCTAAAATCTCATAAACCTTAAATTGTCGTCTGCAATTTCTTCAATTTGGACCAGTCTAAATTTTTGCCATCTGGTAATCGGTTAAGTACTGGAAGCATTTATCCAACACAATTAAATGACATTATAATGAACAACACAAACTATGTTAACCAATTACCAGGCGACTAATTTCAGACTTGTCCAAATTGAAAGAAGTTGCCGACTTCAATTTAGTTGAATCTTTGTAACAAGCAATTTCATAATTTAACAGCATTTTCCATAGCTTTTTTCTTAGGGGGTGTCAAAAAGTGTAAGAGGGAAAGGGTTAATAGACAGTTGTCATTTGTATGAAAAATACAAACTAGGTTCGAATATTAGAAATTGTGATATAACATCCAATATCATTTTTGTCCATTTTGAAATAATCATGAGAGTGAATTACATAATCATATTTACCTGCAATGTTATTGATATCAATGTTTGCTAGGGCATCTTTTTTCTCCCTCTCTATTTTCAATGGCTTTGAAACATCTGTCAGGTCACGATTTCTGAAAATAAACATGTACATTGTTTTCATTGAGGTATGAACCTAAAAACTCATTAACAGCGTACAAATATGCAGTCATAAATTAGTGTTATTAAGTATTTAGGTTAATATATCAATGAAAACAAAAGCAAAATCTCTTCATATCTGGATCTACTTTGTTTGCAATCATAAACAATAGCTACATGCTCAAAATTTTGTTCAAAGAAGTATAAAATATGATTTTGGCTAATCCAACTGCTTGAATCTTGATATAAAGAACTAGAATTAACTAAAATTAAATTGTATAAACATGAACAGAGAATGAACTCGAACTCTCACTCAAGCAAATTCTTTCTTTAATGCCCTTCTCACAGTAGACATACAAATACTCATACAATTCAATATATTAAAAGCAATTCTAATTGAAGTTGATTGATTGGGGTTTAATGCCATTTTTAACAGTATTTCAGTCATATCATGGTGGCTGGAGCACCTTACATTGGATTCCTAGTATTTCACACACCAGTACTACCACTACATCCTGTCCTAGCCTCCACATCCTATCCTACTTAGGTTTACAATTATCCACCCATTGGTGAGAGACAAATGTGGGAAAGGATAAGTGCCGCCGCTGGAGATTGAGCCCATGACATCCCATGACTATAGATTGGGAGAAAATAATCAGAAAAAAATTGTGGTAAACGAATAAATTGCTTTAACAAGCAATCTTTTCAAATACCGTAATATTTCATTCACAAATATTGGTCATTTGGGAATGGGACTAAAACATTGGTAAATTGAATTTGTTTCCAGATTTGAGTAGAACTTAAAACTTGCAAAACATTCATCTAGAACTAATTAACAATTCCATGTAGATAAACAATTTTCTACACCAAGATGAGAAATAACAGAAATTTCAAGTCAGCGAAAATTGACCTTCATAATTATGAACCCTTGCACCTACCTGATGAAAAGTGTCATATGGCAAATCTATTTAATTGACGATTTGTACAAATTAATGTCAAAACATATTCATAAATGTAGAAGTCATGGTCCTAAATACACTTTAATCTTAGGAACAATGATTCAAAAATTTCAAAGGCTAGAACAAGTCTGCCCTGACCAATCAGAATGTTTCATATTGCACATGTATGTGTGATGGAGCACAAAATTAATATGCCAAGTTATTTTTTATAAACCTATCCACAATTGTATAAGCTATGGTCAAGAGAAATTCAGACGGACAGACTTGCACATTAACATGTATAAGTGCAGTTGTGAAAAACTACATTTGTATGTCAAACTCATTGCAAGCAAGGTCCACAAAAAATGGCACTCTAAAGTGAAATATTATACTTACTTTTCACTCATAGAAATATTTATGGCATTGTTAATTGCTGTCTGGTCATTGGGCACAATCTCATCTAGTCTATACACATTGTTAGCATTCTCTTTCTCCCTCTTGTTTAGATTGGGTGGGGGTCTCTTGCCCCCATTCTGCCCGTTTTTTGCCTGAGGTCCAGTGTACCCATTTTTTGTCAACGAGGAACTGGGTATCCTCTCTTTATGCAAGTTTTTTGGATGATCATAATCTTTTCCACGATGATCAGATGGTGGTCGCCTGTTCTGGCGATCATTTTGAGGCCGTTGATTTGAGAAACTCTTTTTTGCATCACGCTTATCACTACGATTATCTTTTATCTCATTTTTTGAATCCCTTCTATCTAACACATCACTACTCTCAGAAGCTGTTTCCCACTCTTCATTAGCCATGTCTGATGAATTTTGTTTCGTTAATTGAGGCCCCTTTCCAGATCCTGCTGCAATGGGCCCTCCTCGACCACGACCTCTACCACGACCACCTCGATCAAACCCTCGTGATCTTTCACCACGTCCTCTAGCAAAGCGTGGAGGTGTGGAAGCCCTCTCAGCTCTCCTGTCCCTCCTGTAAGATAAAAATAACCAACAGGTGAAGTAACAGTAAATGCCAAAATATATCACTGAAACTAATTTCAGTATATAACTGTCTTCAATTTTAAATTTTTACAGACTTTTTCAGATTATGTAATTCTCATGATTCATGACTAAACTGTTTCTGGGCATCTTTGTAATTTTTAGTTATTGTTTTCAACCAACAAGGAAAGAGATTGGGCAAATCCTGTGTAGAATGAAGAAATTATTTGTTAAAAGTGTCTTCTTCATTTTCAACATTTTCGATCAAGGATCACAGACATATTTATTCCATTCCAAGATACCAAAATTTTGGACTGGTTGAATTTGATAAGAGTTGAAGAAGACAATTTAAAGTTCATGAAATTTAAGATTTTTCTTATTTTTCAGAGTAGAAAACATTGTGGAAAATGAATAAAATTGCTTCTTACAGGGTTTTTTCATGAGGGGCGTCAAAAAGCGTCATTGTGTGGGAATTGATTATGTCAACTTTAATTTGTTGTTTGCATTTTGTTATTTTTAAATTTTTGGAGCTATCTGAAATTTGTTGTCTGGTAACGGGCTAATGACCATACCTATCTGGTCCTCAGCAATCCCTCATTTTACGCCCCTTTATATTTCTATTAATGAATCATTGTGGGATAAGGAGAAATCACTTGTAACATGCGTTTCTCTTTTTTGCTGACAGGTTTTTCCATTCTTCACTTTAACCCATTCAACAAATTTCAAACCGATCCAAATTCAAAGAAGCTGCAAACAACAATTTCAAGCTGATAGAAATTCAAATATCTCTGTCATTCTGGGTAGAAAACAATATGGTAAATGAAGAAATTGCTTTTAAAAAGCATATCTTTATTGCTTTCCAAAATCATTTTCTTGAGCATAAAAAGGCGTGATTGTGTGGATATGGCTTAAGAAATGTCATTAGCAATCTCTACCAATTTGGACCAACGTAAATCTATGTCATCAGGTAATGGGTTAAACACTACATCATTGAATTCTATAATAAATGTACCTGAAAAGTAAAATGACTTACATAGAGACTTTTAAACACATAATTTGATTTTCAATGATCACTCATTCCCACATTAACCCTCATTTAGATGTACTGACATGAATAAGCTAGGAAAGGATGTAATGGTGGTACAGGTGCAAGATGTACCAGAAGTCCATAGTTAAAAGCAGTGTTAAACCCTCATTCAAACAAACATACATAAATAAGCCATGGAAAATATCACAAGAAAGGAGAAATAGTATTCCAGTCCAAACAATACATTTCTATCTTTCCTGCAATGTTTTCAACTCTAGATAGCACTTTCTTTTTTAATTTAAAACAATGAATTCTGAATAATCTTAATTTGGTTCGATCTAATATTCTGTTCGTAGTAATGGTTTAACCCATTACAAGACAACAAAATTTTAGTCTTGTCCAAATTCAAAGAAGTTGCAGAAGATAGTTTATACTTCATGGAATTTTAAAAATCTTTATCATGTGGTAAAAAACATTGTGGAAAATGAATAAATTGCTTGTTAGGTTTTTTTTTCATGAGGGGCGTCAAAAAGTGTGTTCAGTGATCAGTGTTGCAATTGGTTAACTCATTTCCACTCACAGACTCCTTTTGAAGCCTCCGAAGAAATATAATTGGGAAATGTTGTGTAAAATGAAGAAATTGCTTGAACCAAATCAATGTCTGCAACTCCTTTCGATCTAGACCAGTCTTCAATTTTGTCGTCTGGTAATAGGTTAAAGAGCAGCAATACAATAATTTGATCATACCGTCTGTCCCCCCTGTCGTCTTCAACTCTTCTGTTATCCCTGTTTGGTGGTCTTCCAAAACCACCTCTTTGTGGTGGAGCAGAGTTGTATCTTCTGTCATTTCTACCCATTGATGGCCCTCCTCCTCTAGGACCTCTGTATGTTGAACCACCTGGTAGTAGTAAAAAATATATGGTGAAAGTTATGCTTAAAGGGGCCATCTGGAAATTATGCAAAAGGATGAGTTACTCATTACCCAAACAAATGCCGAGCAGATTAGACAGTCAGTTACCAAATGACAATTTTTTAAACTGGTAATTTTAAATTGATGAAACTTTTAAAATTTCTAGGCAAAAAAAAAAGGGTTTGTTTAGGTAATGTGCTATTTTTTATTAATTTAACCTGGCTTTCAAGTAATTTCGAATTATAATCCTCATTAATGCATGAGATTCTTCAAAAGGTTTATGCTTAATCCATTACCAGATGAGAACATGGGCAAACTTCAAAAAAAAAAAAAAAAAAAAAGATGATGGAATTCTTTATCTTATTTGGTAAAAACATTGTCAATAATGGAGAAATTGCTTGTTATAAGCACTTTCTTCATTTTTCACAATGCTTTCCAAAGCTTTATTGTTGATGGACATTAGAAAGTATGATTGTGTGGGATTGCATTAAAAAAGTTAAATTAAGCTCTAATTTTAGAATAACTTGCCTTGCTCTCATCGGTCCAATATCTAAATTGAAAATTCATTCTTTTTTTAAATGTTGAGTCATATTTCAATCATCTTAAAATCTATGGATTTAGGATTGTCTCAGTGTATAATGTATGTTGGAATCATTGTTTTGTCATAGGATTGACAGACTAAAATAAATTACATCATAGACAATGCCTTTAGAAACTTGGGAATAGAACATTTTGAATCTATTACCATACCCTCATATTTTTCATTTGTTTGTTTGAATGGGGTTTAACCTCACTTTTAACATTATTTCAGTCATATGGTGACGGCTGGAGCACCTAATCATGGATCCTGCACTACCACGTCTCCAGCTGCTCACACCACCTCAGTTTAACCATTATCAAACCATTAGTGAGAGACAAATGTGCGAAAGGAAATTTGCCTCAATGACCTTGTGATTGAGAGTATTACACACTAACAATTGCGCTATGAACTCAGCCCTTCTATTTTTTAAGCATCAAAGGAAAAACAGATTTTGGCAAAGAGGGAAAGGAGATATTCTCAGGAACAAGCACATTTTGGAAGTCTTTTCAGCTTGTTTTGGCTCACTGTGACATGAACATTTGAGGTTTATGTGTGATGGATATCTTCTGCTTACAGCTTAAAATCAAAATAACACAAAAATAATCTTAAACTAATGGATTTATGATTGTCTCAGTGTATAATGTAAGTTTGAATCATTGTTTGTCATAGGATTGACAGACTAAAATACATTACATCATAGACATAGTGGTGGAAATACCTCGACCCTAGCCAAACTCATTCATTGTTTTCAGTCCTAAATCAAACATTTGGTTGATTGTACAGGGTCTCTCTTTGCACTAAACAATCAAGGTGATATGGAGACGAGTTTAAAGCCTAATCTAAATGACAAGAGAAACAGGAATTGCACAGAAGATCCTAGAGACTGAGTCCAGTGTTTAACCACTAGACCAAACCTGCTCCGCCTAGATGAAACAGTAATTCGAAATCATTATTTTTTTATTTTTTTTTAATGATAACAATTGCAGTTCTATGGAGACAATAGCTGGAACAATGAAAGATGAAGCAGGTCAATAGCAACTCATTTTCCTTCGCCATTTTCATTTTTTGAAAGTCATTCAATCAGTTCTTAAAATGTTTTCAGTCCCAAATCAAACGGTAATTCCAAATCAACATCATTTTGAATGATCATTATCTAGGACAAGAAAACACACAAGGTATACCCCTGCTTGCACTACCAAGTGAACTACAGTGAAAATGAAATTCTCCCTCAACTGAACATATCAGGCAAGTGCCATATAGGGAACCTAGATGAACATTCATATCAAGTTTCAAGTGGTTAACATTAAAAGTTGCTGATAAAAATGTTGCAAAAATAAACTACTTTTCCAGCCAATTCCTTAAAAATAACTTAGTCGTAAATCAGAGATTAAAAATCTTGCAACTTGGAGATGGAAATTCCTAAATCCATTACAACTCAATCCCTCCTTTTTACGCCCCTCAAGAAAAAAGCTTTTGAAAACATTGTGGAAAATGACGAAAGTGCTTGTATCAAGCAATTTCTTAATTTTCCACAATGTTTTCTACCCAAAATGACGAAAAAATTCAAAATTCTATCAACTTGAAATTGTCGTCTGCAGCTTCTTTCAATTTGGACCAGTCTAAAATCCCACTGTGTTGGAATGGGTTAAATGCCATGTAGGACCTCTAGTTGAACCTCAATACCAAATTCAAAGTTGGTGCTATGAATATTCGCTGAGAAAAATGCAATGAAAATATATAACTATACCTGGCAACACCCAAAAATAAAGTAATCCGTAAAACAGAATGTAAATAATTTGAGGACCTTAATTTAGTAGGCACCCTGCAGGACCATAGTCAAACCTCCATGCCAAGTTTCAAGTTAATGATATACATTGCTGCTGAGAAAATACAACCAAATATAGTGGTTACTGACAGGCGGAAGGATGGGGGTATTTAATTTTTCATTTACTTCATGGAAGACAATAGCCAGAAAGATAAACTAAGAGGGTCAATGAAAAGCCATGTACATTGCCCTTTTATATCAGTTTTATATGAGTTTATTGAAACTCATCCAATCAGTTGTGAAAAATGTTTTCAGTCCTAAATCAAATGGCTATTCCAATTCAACATAATCTTGAATGGCAAGTACCTAGAATTATTCATGTTAGTTCAATTGAGACAATAGCTTGAACAATTTAGAACAAGTCAATAGTGGTTCAGATACCTCGACCCTACCTAAATTTTTTAAACTCATTCAATCAGCTGTTTAAATTTTTTCATTCCTTCATCAAACGGTAATTCCAATTCAACATCATTTTGAATGAAACCTCAAATAATTCATTTTAGTTCAATGGAGAAAATAGCGCCAAGTTAATAGAATCCCTGACAGGTCTGAAAAAAATGCAGTAAGAAAACTGTGATTGTTGCAAAGGGAACTTAAATCCCCAACCATTCATCATTCAAGTAGAACAGTACCCCAGAACAAGACCCAAACATAAGGCACCTCCTTGGGTCATGGATAACATTGGTATAGTTTCAACGTCCTAGAATGGCTTATGAGTTAAGAGCACAAAATCATATTTCAAGTTAATATTGTGACCTTGACCTTTGTGACCTAAAAATCAATAGGGCACTTACTTGGATCATTGGCAACAGTCTGAAACATTTTTACGCCAGGGCAGATTGAAATGACAAGCTTGGCTATTGATCAAGGTTCTATTATTGGCTAATGCATTCAGTGCTAGTCTCGAAGAGGCAGATTAGAAGCATATCCTAACACTTTGCAAGACTTAGATCAATTTATCTTAACTGGCTGGTATAAACTTTACAGGGCATGTGTTAGGTTTTGAAATTGAAGAGTCATAGACTCCTTTACTGATTTGATTGGGTCAAGTGGTAAGACACAGGACTCGGGACAGAGGGTCACGAGTTGAAAACCCACCCAACCCACGGAAATTTTTCTGAGCAAAAAAAATATCTCCAACTAGACCTTCTTCACCCAAGTGTATAAATGGGTACACATGAGGGTTAAAAGCCAATGTAATGTGGCTGCACTAGTGTCATCTGTTAACAGTCAACTTAGAACTCAATCATCATGGGTTAAGTATTGTTAAGTAGTTGAGAAAACTTCGTTTTGAAAACAGACTATAAAATGAAATTAACTTTTTTGAAATCACAGCAATGATCTGCCAAGGTTTTGGATGATAAAAAACAGTAAACCTGTAAGAAAATGCAATCATTTATCAAAAAGGAATCATTCAATCAGCTATTCAAATGTTTTCATAAGACATCAAACGGTAATTCCAAAAAACATCATTTTGAATGATTCTTTACCAAGAGCTGTCAAACTGTGCAAGTTTTTAAGGCAAGAGGACTATGATGGTCCTAAATTGTTCACCTGTGGCATCTGCAAATTGCAGTAATTTCTTGCATAAAAAAGACACAGCTTGAGCCAAATAACATTAATACATACTACATATCAAGGCTATAGGCCTTATGGTTTGAGATAAAGATTTTTAAAGACTTCCTTCTTTATTCCTTTCTAAAATCAGGGATTGCACGGAAAAGGAGGTCAATAGACCTTGATACATACCAAATATCATAGCTCTAGGCCATTTGGTTTTCGGAGATTGATTGAATGGGGTTTAACGTCTCTTTTAACGGTAATTCAGTAATATTGTGGCGGCTGGAGCACCAAACAATGGATTCGCGGTATTTCTCACACCAGTACTACCGCTACATCCTTTCCTATCTCTAGCTGGTATTCCACTTTGGTTTATGATTATACATCCATTGTCGAGAGACAAATGTCGGAAAGCCACAGGTGATCAAACTCAAGATTTTCATAGTGATTTCCTTCTTAATTCCTTTGTAAAATCAGGGATTGCACAGAAAAGGGCTTATTTTCAGGATACAGAAATTCTTTGAAGTATTTTGGTAGGTCAAAAGTCGATGAAATGTACCAAATATCAAAGTTCTAGGGCTTATGGTTTAGGAGGTGAAGATTTCTAATAATTGTTCAAGGACATTTACCGATCACAATAGCTCATCTTCAGCACATTGTGCCCAGGTGAGCTAATAGAAGCAGCAAAGTGTAAATAATACTGCTGGAAATTAACTTTTCATTGATAGTGCAGGATCATTCTTCCAAAAATACATTAGGATATATAATTCCTTCACGGTTTCAAATATATTACCCAAGGGAAAATAAATAATAGCAAATTTATGTAAAGTTTCTTATGAAAACAATACAGCTTAAGAAGAAAAATAATTGCATGAAAATTGAAATTTAAATAAAGCAAGGGCAAAGACCAATCATTCAATCAGCTATTGAGGTGTTTTCAGCTGTAAATCAAACGGTAATTCCATAAAACATCATTTTGAATGACCAGACGGTAATATTGTAAATTCTTTGCTTTAAAACCTACTTCATACAATTTGAAATGGAAACCAGGCCCTTGATTAATGTCTCTTGTTCCTGCATCCTGAAGAAAACACTATCACTAGAAATGAATGTGTGGATGTGTGGGTCTATCAAACATCCCTAATATATACTTTGGGTATACAGCAGGGCACTTGTTTGACTCATAAACCAAGATCTTGAGTGGGGAAAATCCTGTTTTAACCCTTGAGAGGGGTGTGTGTGTGTTATTTCGATCCACTGAAGAGAGATTTCTAAGGGTCAAAACAAGGATTTTGATCCCTCAAGTTTTTAATGATGCATTTTATGTTCTATTGAGAATAGTATAATTGTTAATAAGAGATTTAAGAAGTTAATTAACGCATAAAAGAAAAGAAAATTAATAAGTTTGATGATGTGCTCTTTTTATTGTATCAACCCCTTCAGAATCAGTTTAGATTCCTAAAATTTCATGGATAAGAAGCCAGTGACTTACCAATTTCAAGTCCTAGCACAAGTCCAAATACAGGCTATTTTTTAAGTTGTTGAGGGTGAGATTACATTTCTTTCCCATTTAAATTTCAACATTTTCCCTTAAAATAGGACTGTTTGTTAAAATAGGACTGTTTCTTATGCTTGTCTTTCAGCTTTCATAAATATGAAAACTTAGAATTTCTTAAAGTATTTTTATGTATACAATGAAGCTGCCAAAATGTATTAAATTATATTACCAAAATATAATTAAAGATGAACATCTGATTTTTCCACAAGACAGAATCTCAAATTTACAACACATTAATGCCAATGCTATCAAAAACTTTTGATTTCTTATTTTTAACCAATTACTAGAAGACAATATCTTAGTCTGGTCCTAATTGAAAGAAGTCACAGAGGATAATTTCGATTTGACGAAATTTTAAATACCTTAGTCTGGTCCAAATTGAAAGAAGTCACAGACGATAATTTCAAGTTGATGAAATTTTACATACTTTTGACTTTCTTGGTTGTAAACAATGTGGGAAATGAAAAAGTGCTTGTAACAAGAACATTAGTTGATTTTCCCATTGTTTTCCCAACCACTTTTCCTGTGGTGCATAAATATGCAAGAATGTGTGGAAATGGGTTAACATGGTTAAATATCTGATCTGGAATAAAACTAACAACAATTTGTTTCAGTTCAAGGAATGCATTAATTTCCTCTGTGAAACATTCAATCAGCTTGCAAAAGTGTTTTCAACTGATAATCAAACGGTAATTCCATAAACATCATATTGAACGATTCTCAGATTTATTTAAAACAATTCTCAGATCTATTGTGCTAATCATGCATGTTGACTTGTAGAATCTAACTGATCGTAAATTCATAATTGTTGGGATATGGAGAAAGGTGCCTTATGCCCCTAGTAATCAGATTTTGTATTTTTACATTTCATAAAGGTTAGAATCTCTGTAGCTAAATACCCAAACTAGAGGCGCTTAAGCGTCTGTATCGCTCCACAGGCCTGATTTTTCTGATTAAGCAAATTATATTTTCAGGAATTCATTATAAACGGAATCGTATTCACCATGTGAAATAATTTTTTTGAATTTGACTGGTCTAAAATTTTGTTGTGTGGGAATTTGTCTAACATTAAGTGTTGAGTTAATTCAGTTGTTTGAAATGTAAATATGAGAGTTCTATTGCAATAACTATCTTTGGTTACCAAATTGCCAAATTTTAGACTGGTCCAAACTTAAAGCAGTCACAGATGATAATTTAAAATTTATTTTCAACTTTCTGGGTAAAAAAACATTTTTTCCCCTATTGTTTTCTGAAGGGGCATCAAAAAGTATCACTGTGTGGGAAAAGGCTAAGCTATAAGCTTGTAAACAACATTTGTCACGTTAGGTTTGATTGAAAGGTTAGGTACAAGTATCTGCATTTGCATTTAACCCTTTCCCACTTTGGAAAACATTGTGGACAAGGAAGAAAATTGCTTGTAACAAGCAATTTCATCAATGTTAATTATGTTTTCTAACCTACAAGGTACAATTTTTCTAAATTCCAATATGCAACTTCTTTTAATTTGAAACAGTCTAAGATTTTGTCTTGATGTAATGGGTTAAATGGTTAATTTTTAACTGTACAAGCAATTTCTTCATTATCCACAATGTTTTTGAAAGCTTTTTTTTCTTTGGGACGTATAAAAGTGTCACTTTGTGGGAATGGGTAAAATTATTTCAATTTTCATCTAGATTACTTGGAAAGATATTTTCCATCTATGAAATGGACTCAACAAAAAGCAGAAATTGTAACTGAAAAGGCGAATAAAACAAAAATCGTAATTAGCACAAAAATTGAATTTGCCATTACAAATCCTCCAATCAGCTGCCAAGATGGTTTCATGTATAAGTCAAACGGTAATTCCATAAAACATCATTTTGAAGGATTTGTAGGAAAGGTTTAAAGACCAAAGTGAATAAAGTGAACCCATCACCCACAGCACTCATGCCTAGCTTTGAATCCAACTACCATTTTTTTCCTTCTAAGTCAAACTCCAGGTTTAGATCTATGATCAGGTATAAAAAAGTTCATGTAACTGTATCTATTTTTCATCTTTACAATGTCTTAAAGAGTTCACCTGGTTTTTAAACAAAACTTGGATATTTTCACGCTAACACAAATAACAGATGTTTCTCACACTCATCCTTTGGCCCATTACCAGACAGCCAAATTTCAGACGGCCGAGTTGCAGACTACATTTCATAGTTAATGAAATTTTGAACTTTTTTCTTACATTTGGGGTAGAATACATTGTGGAAAATGAAGAAATTCAACAAGCAATTTCTTCATTTTACACAATGTTTTGAAAGCTTTTTTTCTTTGGGGGGGGGGGGGGTTAGACTTGCCCAAATTGAAAGAAGATGCAGACAACAATTTCAAGTTGATGGAATTTTATTTTTTTCTTTTATGATAAAAAACATTGTGGATAATGAAGAAATTGCTTTATACAAGCATTCTCCACATTCCTTTCCACAACTTTTTCCTTGGAGGTGTAAAAAAGAGGGCTCATGAGAAATGAAACACTTTTTATAATAAAGTTACATCATGGTGCACCTAGCCATGGCTTTCAGTCATTTCTACCAACAGTAAAACCACAATATGAGCCATCAGCTTTTCATCCCTCTCTTCAGGACACTATTATTCATCCACTGGTTAGATACAAATGACGATAGCGATGACTTTTACCTGATGTCAGAAAGATTTGACTTGATTGAATGGGGTTTAATGCCGCTTTTAACAGTATTTCAGTCATATTGCGGCGACTAGAGCACCTTACAATGGATTCCTGGTATTACCCACACCACCACTACTACTAAATCCTTTCCTAGTCTCCAGCTGCTATCCCTCATAGGTTTACGATTATCCGCCCATTGGTGAGATACAAATGTCAGAAAGGATATGTGCCGCCGGGGATTAAACAATGTCAGAAAGGTTTGCATAACACACCATGCAGGAATTGGGTGCTGCGGGTCTTACTGACTTAACTAACCCTGCTTGGAACTTAAGCTGATGAGTGTATATAATTATAAATGACCAAGAAAAGTTTGCAGTAAGATGATGATAATATCAAAATAATCATTCAATCAGGAATCAAAATGTTTTCAACTGTATTCAAACGGTAATTCCAAAAACATCATTTTGAATGATCATTTGAATGTTATGCATGCACTTTTGAATCATTAAACTCCTGTCATGCAACAAAATTTGGTTATCATTTGAGAAATCCCATAAGGTCCTCATTTTCTGAGATTTAAAAAAATTAAAAAAAATATCCCTTTTCAAGTTATTCACATAGTTATCCTCAAAATTTCTTACAAGCAATAACCAAACATATCCACTTGTAAACACTCTTAAGAAATACAGTTATAACAAGAGGGCCAGTAGCCCTGGCACTCATCTGACATAAGGCTCATTTTTTCTTCGAGGCCTAATACGATCTGGGTCGGGAGAAGACCTCCTTTAACATTTAACTAAAATCAACTTATGTTATGCCAACCAATGCTTTCAACAGATTTCAAATATTTAAGTAATTATTAAAAGGGGGCAAACTAACTGATTTCTGCCCAATTTGGTTTAAACTGGCCAAATAGTTTTGAAAGGGTTGCCTTCTTAGTTTCTATTTTAGCCTAATCACCACTTGGCTCTTAAATTTTATCAATTTTGAAAGAGGTCGATACACTGATATTTCATTCAAAATTCAAGATTCTTCAACTTCTGGGTCAGGATGAGATGTTTTTTTTTTATTTTGATTTTTATTCTTTTCTTTTATCTTGTTGTCATATCAACCAGAGATTTCAACTGATTAAAATTCTTTGGTTGAAATCAGCCCAGTGGTTTCAGAAGAGATGTCCTTCTTTATTTCTATATAAGCCCCACAACCTCCTGGGACTCCGCCCCTGGGGACCCCAGGGTGATGATTTTAGCAATTCTGAGAAGTCTTTGTACTGAAGCTTCATGCCAAATATGAAGGCACTACGCCCTCTGGGTCAGGAGGAGATAATTTTTCAAGTTTTATTAAAATTTCACTTTTGTTACCATGGTAACCAGAGTTTTTAACAGATTTCAATTCATCCAAGGAACAAGTCTGCCAAGTTTGGT
Source organism: Fragum fragum (assembly GCA_946902895.1). NCBI lineage: Eukaryota > Metazoa > Mollusca > Bivalvia > Cardiida > Cardiidae > Fragum > Fragum fragum. Next base: position 27,513,422 of record OX336380.1, read on the forward strand.
TGAAAGCCGCCCAATGGTATGGAAGAAGATATCATTTTAGTTGTGTTGACACATGATAGAAGACGTACGACGGACAGAGGGCCATCAACCAATGCAAAAAGAAGCTATTGATTGTAAGTAAGCAATTGCACCTTTTTTTACCCATAGAGTTTTTGATTTCATTATAAGCCTACTTGAAATGCTTTCTGGACCATTCCACAATTTTGCCATTGGGAAAAAGATCAAAGGTATGCTGGTAAGAAAGGAAGCAAATTCCATCATCAAGGACACTCATTTTGTTAACAAGCAGGTCTTGAATAACATGTTAAGAAAGGAGGACACTGTAGTTTTGTTAATACTAAAAGCTCACCTCTACCTCTACGTGAAGGTTCCCCTTTAGGCTGGAAACCACCTCTGTAGTCTCTGTAATCATGATATCTGTCGTCTTTGTTGTTATATGAGCGATGGTCATATCTATTATCTCGCTGGTCATATCGATGATCCCTAGAAGAATCTTTTTCTCGTCGGTGCTGAGGTTTTGATGGCGTATCCTGTGTATTACTATCATCCTTTGACTGTTCTTTTACACTTGAATCACTGACAGATCCAGACAGTTCAACTGATACATCACTTTCTTCATCTTTCTCTCTCCTACGCTTGTCCTCACCAGTATCCACTTGTTCATTATCTTCTCCCCATTTTCCCATGACAAAAGGCTTTGCCTGATCAGCATAGCTTGGAGGAGTCCTTTTATTATTCCTATCAACTCTGGAGTCCGAGTAATTATCATAGGGTCTAAATTCACGACCACCCCTTCCACCACGACTACCAAATCGTCCCCGATCACTACCCCCTCTTCCACGAGTACCTCTACCTCTACTCCTAGCCCCACGAACAAATTCACGACCCCTAGGAGCACTGTTTGACCTATTGTCATATCTGTCTCTGTCTCTCATATCATCCCTCATCCTTTTGGCAGGAGGGTGTGATCTATCACCCTTGTCACGATTATCTCTGTCTCTGCGGTCATCTCTTTTCTCTCGGTTATCTGATTTGTCGTGTTTTTCTGGACTGTCAGAAATAGAAGCTTTCCTGTGAAAAGAAACACACAAACTAATAGAAGTAAACAGCATGTTACTTTGACTTGTTAACCCAATCCCACAAAATCCCTTTTTTTTAAGCTACAAGATAGAAGTTTTTGAATGCAAAAAAATGAAGAAATTCTTCTTCATCCAAAATAATTTCTACTCTAGAAGTGAAAAAGATTTTTAAAATTCATCATCAAACCACAGCAACTGAATATTTGAACTTTATCGATGCTCTTGTTTCAAATGGCACATCTACTCATGATGGAGAATGACTGACCCAAATTATTCTGAGATCCAGATAAGCTCAATTAGAAAGTTTGACTTTGAGCCATGATCCCCGACGTATGAAAATTTGTTTCAAACGGCACATTTACCAATGATGGAGCATGATTGAACCAAGTAAATTTTGAAATACATCTATAAAGATAAGAGTTCACCCATTCCCACACAATGACACTTACATCTAACCAACTTTAAAGTGTTGTCTGCAACTTCTTTCAATACAGACTAGTCTCAAATCTTGCACAGATTTTATACAGACTTATCACCGTGACAACTGACTTGCTCACCGCAAGCCGGGTGGATAAAGATTGTCATCTGCAACTTGTTTCAACATTGAACAGTCTTTAATATATGGTCGTCTGGTAATAGATTAATCAGTATTATTGCCTCCAACTCCTTTCAATTTGGACCAGTCTAAAATTCTGCCAACTGATAATGGGTTAACTATACTAATAAGCTGTATTCTGTGGTCATTACTTTTTGATACAGCTCAAATGAGAACAAAATGTATGAAATGACATAATTTTTCAATCAATATTGAATAATTTTGGGAAATTCCTATCATTGATATTGCATCAATATAATGGGGTATCAAAAAAGTGATCTTAGAATACAGAATATGTTAAACTTGTCATCAAGCAGATGAAAAACTTGACAAAATGACTTGTTTAACCCCTTCTTGTTCAAACCCGGGATTTTATGTCGCTGTGGTTTTATAATTGAGAAAACATTGTGGAAAAAAAAGAAATTGCTTGTAAAAAGCAATTTCTTTTTTTCCTGAAATGTTTTCTACCACATGTGATGGTTTAATTTCAAACTGCATCTAATTTTCATTGCCGTCTACAGCTTCTCTCAATTTGGACCAGTCAAAAATTTACAAAAACGGGAAAGGGTTAATAAACTCACTACTTCAAGACCACTCATTCACTATCCTCTTTTTCTATTTTGATACTCAAGCAAACCTCATCATTCATGTATCGAAACTGTTGACTAGAAATGACATTACATAAAATTTCAAGTACAATCAAATGACCATCCATCAATTTTTCAAGTAATGTAGAAACTGTAAATATGGCACAAGCAGTAAAATTTATAAACAAAGTAAATAAATAATTTGATTTACTTTTCCTTTTTATCATCAATGGACTCTGGTTTTGGACTATCCTTCCCATGGTCTTTGTCTTTATTTGGTGTTGATTTAGTCTCCTTGGGAGATTCCTGAAAAGTTCAGTCCTAGAGTTAAATATCAAGGGTTATAAATATTTGACAAAGAATACAAATTTGTGGTAAAAGGAGATTAAAAAAGTCAACTTTTTTCCATTCCCATTTACCAAGTTGTCCAAAATAAGTTTCAATAGATATAACTAGAAATGTGTTTGTTGCTTGTTTAACTTTAAACAGTATTTGTGGCAGCTGGAGCACCTACGCATGGATTCCTATTATTCTCACATCGGTACTAAAACTACATCCTCTCCAAGCCTCAAGCTGCTCTTCCCACTTAAGTTTATAATTATCCATCCATTGGTGGGAGACATATGTCGGAAAGAATATTGAAAATAGAACAATTCAATGGGCCACTTTTGAAATTGACCTTTATTTGTGACCTCTAAACAAGTAAAATATTGTAATATGACTTTCAAATGGGTCTTTGAAGTCGAGGTTTTGTTGTTTGTTTGTTTTTTAAATAGAGCTTAACATCACTTTTAATTGGAGGATCTAACAATGGATTCCTGGTATTTGTCACATTAGTACTACAGGGTTGCATCTAGAAATTCTCAAAACGGGGGGCTGTCCCCCATAACAATCAGAAATAGGGGGGCCAAGCCAAAATATTGGGTAAAGTGAGGGGGGGGGGGGGTAAAAATCAATGTATATGATAGTGTATTCTTATCCAAGATTTTTACCATACTTTTGTTTTTAATAATATGAATTAGTTTTTTATTATTCAAGTGAACTTCAAAATATTCAGGTATTGTCTACTAGTCCAGTCACAGTAAGTTTATTTGTTAACCCAAGATTTTTTACTACTTACAAAACCACTTCCTTAGCAGTTTTTAGTAAAATATAATCCTCATTTTTACAGCATAGCCTTTTTGTCGTTTGAATAAGGCCATGGTCTGTTTGTTCGCCAAGAGTCCAAATAGATATGAGGCTTTTTCTTTTTAATGATCCGATCACGTTCGTAGCCGTTTTCAACCGGATTATCATTCGAATTCACTCTAATAACACTTTCACTGAGGCTTGAGGTATGATCATCAGTCCTATTATCCGTCTTATTTTCTGATTCTCGCGTTTGTTAACCGGAAAAGTGGTAAATTTTCAGTAGAGGAGACTGATTTGCGCTAAGTTCAGCCATGTTGTCCAGACGATTTCCGGTACGTCATCCAAGGCTGGAACCCGGTCTGTTTATTAAACTGGAAACCCAACCCCTTTCCATTTAAAAAAAAATGGCCAGGAGCACTTTTTCTCTCTAATAATGAAAGGGATCTTGAATCCTATCCATTTTTTTTAATCAAAAATTGTTAAATTGTTTGTGGCTTGTGATATACCGAAAATAAAGAATTATAATTAAGAATTATAATTTCTTTTTACTTTTAGTCTAATTTGAAAGACGGAAACCATTCAAGTACTGAAATTCGTCGCCCGTGGTAACCGTCATCAGTCGCTCGTTTTGAAGTTATAATACAATCCTTTTTCCATGAAAAAAGAAACAAAATTACAGTTTACTTGTAAATTTTGAGAATTTCTCATCAGATAACCTGTAACCTTACCTTAAAAAAATATCACCACGCACGGCAATGTAATTTTCGCGGGCCAATTTAATTTTTAGCACGACCGGGTACGCATAGAAATGGTTATCATGCGGGATTATGATTATTCTAGCGGGATTCCCACAATCCCGCGCTCTAGATGCAACCCTGTACTATCACTACATCCTTTCAGAGCCTCCAGCTGCACATCCCACTTAAGTTTACAATTATCTACCCATTCATGGGAGACAAATGTCAGACAGAATATTTTCCAAAACTGGTATCAAACCCTGGATATCATAATTGAGACTCTGACCCACTATAAACTGCTTTCTTTGACCATGAGAGTAACACAACAAACATTTTGATTGACTGGTACTAAATTAAGACAAAGAACATGTCAATTTTGTCATTGAACATCAGCTGTGACCTAACTATTTTGACTCCCCCCCCCCCCCCCCCCCCCTTTAAAAAAATACAAAATGTTAAGCTTGAAGAAGACTCACTTCAAAATAATCATTCAATCAGTAACTAAAATGTTTTCATGTAAATAATCAAACGGTAATTCCATAAAACATCATTTCGAGTGATTATTTTGAAATACCTTTCTCTTGAAAGTTGTATTTTCTTTCTTTTGAAATGGATCAGCTGGAAAATTATCAGAGAAGATCTATTTAGATTTTTAGGTTTTGGGGGGTTTTTTTTGTTTAAAAGGAATAAGTAGTTCACAAATGACTAAACGTTTGGACAACTGAAATATGCCTTGAATTTGGAACAAAATTTTTCATTTGGTAGTAAATCTTATTTTGATCAGTTGTCAATTTACCTTGATTGCTTCCTCTCCTTTATCACTGGCAGGAGATTCTCTTGAGTCTGACTTGGATATCTTGGATGCTGAGCGTTTTAATGTCACATAATTACTACTACTTGGCTCATTCTGTTGGGATTCACGAAGTGATATAGGTGGTGGGGCATTGTAATGGTCACGCTCTGTGGAACAAAAGAGAAAATCAATCCAAGTTGAATCCGAATGAAATCTTTTTCTGCATATTACATTACAATTATAGAACTGAAAGCACTGGAAGTGATGGGATAGTAATTATTTTGAAAATCAGTTCTATCAACATATCTGGCTTAAAAAGGAGCAAAAGTGGTATGGACAATGATCAGCTTGCACATATACGCAGGCTGATGCCTGAACATATGTGCAGGCTGATCTTTGTGAATAACTCTTGCAAAATCAAAAATATTCTGGGTTCAGCTTGATATAGGCTAACTGAACATTTGACTTGTTTCATCTACTGTTCTGAATAATTAAGTCATATTGACTCAGAACAATCAAATCAATCACATGTATCAGAGGATTGGCTCTATTGAATTGATTCATCACTGTCAATATATCATGTTAATGGCAGTGCTCTGCCAAGGCTGCATTTTTGCAAAATTGTCCCCCAATAATCATAAATATCCCAAATTTTTCAAGGTCATTTGGACACTGTCCCCTTAACTAGATTGTTTATGTGCTCTATCAATTTTTCAAAAATGTCCCCACTTTTTATAGAATATTGGAACATTGTTCCTTTTCATCTAAAACCCAGGCAGATCGCTCTGCTGGTCAAGCAAAATGGTATAATCTTTGAAGATGGGTAAAGAACTGGCCCTAGATTTGTTTGCAAAGGTATATAAGTATAAATGAAATTCATATTTGGCCGTTTATATTAATTGTAATTTATCTATTAATCCACACTTATTTTACATTAACTCTTTAAAATTGAATCTCATTGCTTGTATGGGTGAATACAGGGACTTTGATCCTTCAAAATTGCATTGACGTATCTAATGTTCTATTGAAAATTAAATGCATTTACTCATTCCTGGTTTTCAAAATTTTATACCTGTCCAAATTCAAAGGTTTTGCAGACGACAATTCAAAATCTATTTCATTTGAAAAATACTCATTCTGTAGCGTAGAAAATATTGTGGGAAAAGAAAAAATTGCTTGTGCGTAAAAACCAGGGATTGAACAGAAAAGGGTTACCTACTAACTTCATATCAATATTAAAGGAATTGAATAAATAAATACAAGGAAAGATTTATTGAATGGGGTTTAACGCCACTTTTAACAGTATTTCAGTCATATTATGACGGCTAGAGCACCTAATAATGGATTCCTGGTATTTCTAGCACCAGTACTACCACTACATCCTTTCCTAGCCTCCAGCTGCTATCCCACTTAGGTTTATGATTATCTACCCATTAGTGAGAGACTAATGTCGGAAAGGATATGTGCAGCTTCCGGGGATTGAACCCATGGCATCCCACGATTGAAGATTGGTAGTCTACTGCGCTACAGACTGCGCTATGATGGCGGCTACAATAAATAACATTTGTATACTAAACCATTTCAAAACAGTACTGACCTCTAGGATTTTATGAACAAGGAGTGTACTACTCCTCAATCTCAAAGGCTAGCACAAGCCCTAGAAACTTATTGCTTATTGTCTTCCATCATTCCAGCTGTAACATTACATTTAGCAGTGTTTATTCTAGACAGGAGGATTTGGGGATTCTCCCACTTTTTTCAAAGATCCCCAATATTTTCAATATTGGTTGAGGATTTTTTTCTATGCGTAAAGGTCATGAAATTCCAAACATTTCTCAGTAGATTATGCTCTGAAATACCCCATATTTATGAATTCCTACAATTAACACTGCAATTAGTTTTCCCATCATGGTACCCATTATCACCTTTTCATCCTCCAAGTTCATGCTTATAAGAGTAGACTTATCCCTTTACCTATTAACCACAAAAAAATGCCCTTATTGCTATCAAGTTTTTCGTACTAACTCAGAACAATCAAATCAATCACATGTGTCAGAGGATTGGCTCTATTGAATTGATTCATCACTGTCAATACTTAATCATGGACTGGGCATGCAGAGAGACAGAATCTTTGAAGAGGACTAAACATCTGACCCTGGTCAACTGTACTGATTGCATAGGATGCCAAGAACAAAGAATTTAACCCTTGTCATGCTGAACCCGGAATATTCCCGTTTCGGCAGGAGGTGTATACCAAGATCAGCCTGCACAAAGTGCAGTCTGATCTTGGTCTACACCTCCTGTTTGTACTTTTCCTGCTAGAATTGTTTATGAAATTGATTTCTAAAAGAAATATTGATTTTTGAACAGCAAGTTCTATCGGTGCTTTCAGACTCAGCCCTTTGATTTTACAGTAATTCTGTAAGGTAATTTATACAGCATGACAAGGGTTGATTTTTGGCAGACTTTCTAAATGTTATTTGGTTATAAACCCATTCTTATTTTACATTCATTTCGTAAATCACATGTCTAAAAGACCAATGATGGGTTGTACTCATTCTTCAAATATGTGTCAGACTGGGTCCTAAGAGAGTCCATTTTCACACGATATCAGAATTTTCATAAATCTAAACTCTCCCACACATGCTCCAATTTTCAAGAAAAGAAAGAAACTTACTGTGTTGTCTTCCTTCATTCCAGCTATTATCAACATCACGTTTACTCTTCCTTTCACGGTCCCCCTTATCACCTTTTGATTCCCTACGTTCATGCTTGTCGGACTTATCCCTTGACCTATTATCCCAGTAACTGTCCTTTTTGTTATCGGATTTTTCACGAGATTCAGGCCTTTCATTTCTCTCATTTTTGTCCATTTCCCTGTCACTTTTTTCTCTGACCCTATACTCCTTTTCTCTCTTCTCATTTTTATCTTCTCGTGACGGTTGGCGATCAACTTTTTCTCTCCTTTCTTTTGGCTTTTCTGGAGTCTCCTTTTCTTTATCTTGAAATTTTTGTTCTGGTTCTTCCTGTATGACATCTTCCTGTTGTTCTACACTAACTTCCTCTCTGTATTACAAAGATTTTTCCAAATTTGAAGTCTGAGCAGTTTTAGTTTAACCAAATACCGGATCAAATTTTAGACTGATTGAAATTCAAAGGGATTGCAGACAACACTTTAAAGTCTATGAAATTGAAAATTTTAAAACTTTTTGGGTAGAAAAAATTGTTGAAATGCATTTTTTCATGACCAATCACAATAGCTCAACCAGAGCACTTCGTGCTCAGATGAGATAAGAAATCGCCTGTTACAAGCAATTTCTTAATTTTACACAATGTTTTCCCAATCAATTTCTTGAAGGACGTCCGAAAAACATCACTGTTAGGAAATTGGTTAACTACCTCATCTCTTTTTACATGGTGATTACCACGATGACACAGACAATGAATTTAATAGATGAGTATATTTTTTTTTTCATGGAGGTATGAAATGAAAAATCCTTATCACACATAAGTGAAATTTTTCGTTTCATACCTCTATGAAAACAAAAAAAATATTCTATTCATTTCTTGTTATTTAATGACATCAAGCAAAAAAAGAAAATATTTTACAAATTTTGATACATTCTTAATTGAACTATTTTTTTTGTGGAAGCAGACAAAATAGCTCCACGCTCAAAATGTGTTCATAGAAGTATGAACAATTTTTTCGGCAAATCAGAATGCTTGTTTAGAAAAAACTAAAAATTAGATTATTTGACAGTACCTTTGATTTCATCCAAAAAAAGCTGAGCTAAAATTTGGCGAGTTGCAAGTTAATTTGAAATTTTTGCCTATTACTATAATGCCAATGCACTAAAATTCATTACAAATACATTGACTTACCTATCTTTTTCTCCACTTTTCCTGACTGGCTCAGCCCATCTGTCTCCTTTATCAGATGGAGTCCTCCTTTCTTCTTTCTCAATACTATCATCAAAAGGATCTTGTTGAACAACAGGTTGTCTTTCCTCTGGTTCTTGGAAATCTGCTTCATTTTCTTGGTCAGAGATATCTTCATATTGATCACTGTTCTTCAATACATTCTCAGTTCTATTACTCTTCTCCATATCCCTGTCGAATTTAAGAATTTAATTGTTACTCTGACCAACATTTCATTTGCCAAATGATGAAATGAAATAAAGCCCCCTTACAAAAGTATCATTTTATGCCATATGCATGTATATTGATCCAAAATAAAGTGATCTCACAACCCCACTTAGGACTTAATTTACAAAAGTCATAGGTTATATCCATGTTTTCTACAGCTTTTTTTTTTCTTGAGGTGCATATCAATAATCAGACAATCATGAAAACATTGGAATTTCTAATGTCATAAAGTAACATTATTCTGGCAGGTTCCTTGAATAAAATCATTTTATTTATATCATGATTAAAACAACTTTATCCCAGTGAATCTTATGAAATTCTAAACTCTTCTCCCGAAAGAAAATCCTTCCTTGTATTTGTCTTTGATATGTATTTTAGTACGGCCTGTAAATATGTTAAGCTTGATCCTTGTCTATATTACTAGAGCATGTTTAAGTAAAATAACTTTTTCAATGTATATGGACAGTGTTCATTCTAGATGAGGGCCATTGCAGCAATGGCACACCAATAGCCCTCAATAATACCAAATGGCCCCCTTTTGCACCATGTACGGGACAGTCAGGTCCACCAAATTCTCATTCTCGGTTGAAATATTGATGGACAAAAAGTATCAAATGATATGTTTACGAATTCATCTTTTAATCAACCTCATCTACAGCAGTAAATCTGCCTTCTTCATGAAAGTAGCCTTTTGCATTTAATCTTTAGCTAAAAACAGTGTTTTGTATTGAATGGCCCTTAATTTGACAAAATGACTCTTATGTTCATATGCTGTGGGTCTTTCATGCCTTCTTACATGTAAAGCCAGATTGACCACTGTAAATATGTTACTACAATTAAACTTATACTCGCATCAGTAACAAAGAAAGGAACCTTCCAGGAAGACAGAAAAGCTGGTCATACTGTACACAATTCAAACCTTTAGCTGATGGGGATTTTGTATGTAAACATATGTATTTAGAATGTAAAATGGTCATTCCACCTCTATCTTTTTTTTACATAGCAACAGTGGATCTGTCCTACAGCAATTTCTGTGCTACAGCCATTTTCTTTTTCAGACATCTATGAGTTTCAAATTTGTGGACGTTCTCTAATTGCATGACAGGTTACAAGTTGGATATGCTGAGCTTGAGAAAGCTATTTTACCCATTCCCAAACAATGTAATCTTTTAACGCCCCCCCCCCCCCCCCCCCTGGGAAATATTGTGTAAAATGAATTGCTTGTTGCTAGCAATTTCTTCATTTTCCACAATTTTTTCTACCCAAAAAGTTGAAAATATCAAATTTCATAAACTTTAAATTATTGTCTGCATCTTCTTTGAATTTGGACCAGTCTCAAACTTTCTCATATGGTAATGGATTTATCTAATGATTCTATTTGCTTCTGCAGGACAAGGGGTAATAGAAATTGGTGACATGAATATTTACCTCCGATATTCTTCCATCTTTTCATAATCATGGAATGCTCTCTGATCAAAGTATGGCTGTCTTCTCATTTCTTCAAAGAATGGGGGATAACCTGTTGACCTGCGTCCCTCTCTGTCCATTTCCCTATTTTCCTCCTGACTTTCTGTCCCTGAACCATGGCTGTCTGTGCGCCTGCGCACTTGGGGAAACATTGGCATCCCTATATCGAATCAAAGGAACACACTAAATTTTCAAAGAAACAATGCAAAAGTCTGATTGAAAAGAGTTCATCAAACTCAATTTCATCATCCTAAGACATGAGGATAGGTTGAAAATGATGACTTCTTTAGAGTTAAGGATTAAATAAGTGACCAGAGAACAATTTGTATGCATTTTAATCTTTATCTTCAACTGCCTCTTAGCTAGTGTTTTTCGAACCTATTTTCTTTTTGAACATTTCCTCCATTACTTCAGTCAATTGGGCATTGTTTCAGCACTATCTTTTCATGCTAAGACAGGCAAGGGAAACATTGTCATCATAAGCAACGGATTGTTAAATAAATGATCTGGTCCCTTTGCAATCAGGGATTAAGTGCTAGAGGTGCCCGAGGGCCTGAATTGGTCCACCAGACTGAATTTCCTTATAATAAAGGTACATGTAATTTAGTTTTCATTCACACTGGAATCAGATCATAATATAAAATAGGGTTTTTTTTAAATTTACATGAAGGGAGGCTTAACTTCTTTTATGCAACAATTATTCTCAGTATAGAAGTATCAAATATTTACTGTGCATCACAATTTGATCTCTACCTTATATGAGCCCTAACCTTGAAGGCAATATTAAACCAACTAAAAATATTTCAAAAATTCTAGTAAAGGGTCAGCAAAACTTCATTCCTATGAAATTTGGTTGAAATCCATCCTCAAGTTACCAAGAAGCACATAAGCACCCTCAATTAAAAGCAGTGTTTTTAAACTGTTAAAATCTGATAAAGGGTCACAGAGGATTATTTCTATGGAATCTGCTTGAAATGAAAACTGAAATCATCATCTGGTTAGTGAGAAGGCTTTCGAAGTTATTATATACCATAAATGGAATTTAGTGCATGCTTTCAGCCAGTTAAATTAAAAATTATACTTTCATACATTATAATCCGACTGATGTATCATAAGAATTGACCAACAGCAAAATACACAGATAGAGCCTTTCTCAGTTCAGGACCATGAATGAAAAAGATTTAACAGTAAAATCAGACTGAAGGGATGGGAATCGAACCTGGAACCCCTAACACTAGGGCTGTTTTTAAACTGTTAAAATCTGATAAAGGGTCACAGAGGATTATTTCTATGGAATCTGCTTGAAATGAAAACTGAAATCATCATCTGGTTAGTGAGAAGGCTTTCGAAGTTATTATATACCATAAATGGAATTTAGTGCATGCTTTTAGCCAGTTAAATTAAAAATTATACTTTCATACATTATAATCCGACTGATGTATCATAAGAATTGACCAACAGCAAAATACACAGATAGAGCCTTTCTCAGTTCAGGACCATGAATGAAAAAGATTTAACAGTAAAATCAGACTGAAGGGATGGGAATCGAACCTGGGACCCCTAACACTAGGGCATTTCTAAGAACAGAAATACCTAAACCCTCTCCCAATACTCTATGAAGCACTGGATTGAATCATAGAATACCTCAATGAAAGTCTAATGCTTTGTAACCTGCTTAGAGATTTTTGTGATTTTTAATCCAATGTATGGATTAGCTAAGCTGAATATGAGGTTAGAGCCTCATAGAGTCCAGGACCATGAATGAAAATGGCTTTTACAGTAAAATCAATTTGTTTCAATGGGGTTTAACGCCATTTAACAGTATTTAGTCTAATCGCAGCGGCTGGAGCATCTAACCATGGATTCCTGGTATATCAAGCCAGCACTACCTCTACATCCTTTCCAAGCCTCCAGCTCCTTATCCCAATTAAGTTTATGATTATTAACTGATTGGTGGGAGACAAATGTCAGAAAAGATATTTGCTCTGACCAGATATACAACCATAAACTCAATAATTGGTTGTCCAAAGTGCTATCAACTGTGCTATGGCCATGGCAACAATAAAAGTGTCAAACCTTGGAATTGACACTTGAGTTTTGCTCATTTACTCAAGACCAAATCTTCTCTCAACACTGTAATCTACTATCTTTATTGGACAATTTAAATTTGCTTCAGTTAATTGGGCATTGTTTCAGCACTATCTTTTCATGCTAAGACAGGCAAGGGAAACATTGTCATCATAAGCAAAGTATTATTTAACTAGAGCTGTCGCCCTCAAGGGCTGACGAGAATACCCCCCACACCGCTAAAAAGGCTTTTCTATGAAGGAGTGGAATTTGAAGCTGTTTAATCACATGCATGTCATGGTGGATGAACATTGCCAACCCTCCACTTCTTTCTGATTTTGTGTTTGTTGCTAGAGTTGACTGATTAGGAAAGGTTGGTCAATATGAGCCTATGTTAAAGAAAACTGTGTGAGGAGATGACGACACAAAATTATATCCACGAAAAGTCAATATGAGCCTATGTTTTTGACTCCCAGGGGGCAGGGTCAAATTTGACCTCAGGAAATAAACTGTTCGATATTTTGTAAAGGTCAACAAGATGATGTTACTTACCAAATTTGGTAACTCCCATTATGGTTACTGAGTTTTGCAATTTTGAATTTTGACTACTCCCCCCCCCCCCATTAAAAAGTTCAAAATGGCATAACTCTGAAACTAACGACTGGATCAAGATGAAAATTGCAGGTGCACAACTTCATATGATAGGAAACAACCTGATAAAATTTCAGCAAAATTGGTCAAAAAATGTGTGAGGAGGAGAAGAGGACACAAAATTATGTTCACGGAGGGACGGAGGGACGGACAGACGGACGGACAGACGGACGGACGGACGGACAACCTGATTCCAGTGTACCCCCCATAACTTCGTTGTGGGGGGTATAATAAATCCATTTGACAAACATATGGTCCATTGGCATTCAAACCTTGAAGGAAATTAACGTGCTTTGAAGCCTTTTTTAATGGTACTTCAATCATATTGTGGCAGCTGGAGCACCTAACAATGGATTACGGCATTTCTCAACTACCACTGCATCCTTTCCCAGCCTCCAGCTGCTAATCCAAAAGGTTTACTATTACCAACAAATTGATGGGAGACAAGGGTCAGAAAAGATATTTGCCACAACTGGGAATCTAACCCTGGACCTCATGATAGAGAGTGGCGCACTATCAACTGAGCTATGGCCGGTGCAGTCTTGATTTTGTAAACTCCATGAACAGGTATTGACAAAAGCTACCAATTTATCCCAAGTATAACCTTAGTTATTGAATTACAGGAGAATGTCAAATTACCGGGTAATGTTTTCCACAAGCAAAGTTTACTGTATTTTAATGCATTTGCACTTTGAAATATCATTACCAACTTTTTCCAGTATGGATCTGTCCAAAAGAATTGTCAGTTAAGAGTTAAGAGACAAGATATATTTCTTGGGCAACAAAACCTTATAACTACAGCTTTATTTAAGCTGTAGTTACTTGGTATGGATACAGATTGACTTACAGAATCGGAGGTACAGATGGTAAAGGTGAAGGGATCTTTACCAAATCAGACTTATCATTCTAGAATTAAGTTCTCACACAATTCATTGGATAGTCTTCCATATCAACCTTTGTCATGTTGTATCCAGAATATTCCTGTTTTGTTGGAGGTAGAGACAAATGTGTGAAGTATACCCTAGTCTAAATCACCTGCTTGTCTCTTATAAACAGAAGTTGTTAAAAATGATTTTATTTCATGCAGCATGGTACAGGTGAGGGAATTTCAATTCAATGAGTCTCAGTCTGACGTGCAGTTTTCACCATGCCGATGTATGACAGGGATAACTTTTAACATCATTGACAATGATTGTTTCCCATAATTATTGATCTTCAACTTTACACTCATACTGGTTTTCTCAGTTTCGAGTCTGGCTTCAGATAAACTCAAAAATAAATGCTCAGCCGTTCCGGCCATATGTTCTTGATATATACTTTCTTGTTCAATCCCTGGTTTTTACATCTATGATTTTGTAATTGAGAAAACATTGTGGGAAAAGATATTGCTTGTGACAAGCAATTTCTTCTTTTCCCACAATATTTTCAACCCTGCAGGTTGGTTTACTTTTCAAATTGCACTCACATTTAGTTGTCATATATAACTTCTTTCAAGTTGGTCAAAAAATTTGAAAAACAGTAAAGGGTTAACTTCCAGGAATCATCATTTTTTCTTTTTTTTAATGATATCGAACTAGAATTTTGTCTAAATTCTAAAAACTCTTACCTTGCATGTCCATGGGTGGTCTTGGACCAAAGCCCATGAATGCCATAGGAGGCCATCCATATCCCCATGGTGGGGGAGGGGCCTGCCCTGCCCTCATCTGACTAGGCATGGGTTGAGGAGATGTGGGTCCTGGTTGTGAAGTAGGCTGGGAGTGAGGAGGAAGGGGCCGAGTGTTATCTCCTCCTGAAAGCTGTTTTTGAAACCTTGGAGGCAGACCACCTCTAGAGTAATTCTTTCCATACTGGCCTTGAGAAGTCTGAAATGGGCAGAAATTAAGTTACAATAGCCAATTTTCACAGTAATACACTACAAAACTAGAGGCCCTTGAGCTCCTGTATCACTGCACAGGCCTTGGTGTACTGATTAACTCTTGTCATGCTGAACCCAGAATATTCCTGCTTTGACAGGAGGTATAGACAAAGATCAGACTGAACATATGTGCTGTCTGATCCTAGTCTACACCACCTGCATGGTCCTTTTAAACCAAAATTGTTTATAAGATATATTTTCAAAAGAAACATTAACCTACAGTTGATGCTTCCAGTGATTTCAGGCCTTCAACATTAATGTAAATCTGAAGAGGATTTTTTATATTCAGTGTGACAACGGTTCAGCAAATAATGTTTTCAGAAATGCAATATAAACTGAATCAACTTTGCCATATTTAGTCATTTAAATCTTTTAAATAGTTTTAGAGAAGCATTTCAAACTGTTCATTGTTTTAAAAAAGTCAGGTCAAGTTATGTAAAATTCATTTACTAAGTCAACACAATTTTCACAATATACCATATATGGACATAAGCCATAACCATAAAAGCCATGTTTTCATTGATACTAAATTCATTACACCCCCCGAGAAGGGCCTTTTTTTTTTTTTCAATCCAATCAAATTCATTGAAGAAAACTGATAAAGGGTCTCCACAGAAGAATTTCATTTTTTTCCCTCCAATGTTTTCCAAAGCTATTTGCTTGAGGAAGCATTAAGAAAAGGGATTGAGTGGGATTGGGTTACCATACTAACCTTTTTCCCCAGGTTTGATACTGGATAAGCTTCGCAGATTTACTAGGAAAACTCAAATTATGAACAAGATGTGTTTGTGAAACACTATGCCCCCGAAACGGGAATTCTTTAGAAATGGGTAAAGGGTTAAAATTTTGACCTTGACGAAATGACCTTCCCAAGTTGCGCCTTGTTGAGACCTATCTACATACCAAATATTAGCATTGTAACTTAATCAGGGTTGAAGTTATAGGAAAATGTTTAGTTGGAGGTTAAGTTTTGCAGACAGACAGACAGACAGACAGACAGACGGACACCAATAAAACAATTTGCCCCCGATCTTATCGATGCGGGGGCATAAAAACTTATAAAATTGGTATCTTTGCAAACCCTTCAATCACAAGGTTTCAGGGCTCATGTTTGAAGCCTAAATCAGGTTTTGACCCTCAAGAATCCAAGTCATTTTGACCCCCCTTATGAGAAATCTCTAAGAGTCAAAACAGGGTTTTATCCTTCAAATTTTCAATGATGCAGCTTAAATGTAGAAATTGACTGCCTCCTTCATATCTGTACAAAAACAAACATCCTCTTTCTGGACCTTCCCCCTAACTACTGTACTAATACCACGATAAAGTATTGTATAGAATTGTTATCTTATAAATGTGTAATGACAGTCTCAGTCTGACGTGCAGTTTTCACCATGCCTATGTATGACAGGGATAACTTTTAACATCATTGACAATTTTAGCTTTTCCTGCAATCAAGTACTGTACATTTATGAATACAATAGTAATTTTAGAATAACCCATTACCAGATGACAAAATTTTAGACTGGTCAAATTTGAAGGAACTTCCAGATGACTATTAAAAGTTTGTGAATTTGAGTGTTTTTTTTGTGTGTTTTTTTTATTTTTCTAGGTATAAAACATTGTCTAATTGAAGAAATTGCTTGTTGCTAACAATTTCCTCATTTTACACAATGTTCTTCTTGAGGGACGTCAAAAAGTGTAACTCTGTTGAAATGGGATAACAAATATTGTCAGTTCAGAACTAAAAAAAGTTACATCTTTGATGTATGACCTGGTATGTGTAAAATGGTTAAAGATAGTCTCAGTCTGACGTGCAGTTTTCACCATGCCTATGTATGACAGGGATAACTTTTAACATCATGGACAATTTTGGCTGTTCTTGCAATCAAATATTCTACATTTACAATTAAAATAATAGTTTTAACATACTTAGAATAACAAACATGGTCATTTAGGGACACAAATGGTAACATCTTCAGAGTATAACCTGGTATGTGTAAAATGATAAAGATAGTCTCAGTCTGACATGCAGTTTTCACCATGCCTTTGTATGACAGGGATAACTTTTAAAATCACAGACAAATACAGAGAAACACCATGCCTTTGTATGACAGGGAAAACTGTTTAACATCATGGACATTTTTGTTTTTATTGCAATTAGATACTCTTTAATAGAAATTTTAAGTTAATCTTTAGAATAGCAAGTACGGTCAGTTCAAGACTTAAACTAGAAATGTTTCGGACAAGGATGCTTCTGCTTAATTTAAGTACTTGTAACATGACTTTGAACTTGGGAGTATCCAACAAAACTTTACACATGGCACTATTACTCTTCAGAGGAAACAAACTGTGCCAGGTAATTCTGGAATCCATAAATTAATGTAAAAGATATGCTGTTGACAATTATATGTCAGTCACCATGAAAGGGGCATAAAAGTTACATCCATGAAGCACAAATTGTTGCCAGTAAAATTATTACAGTTCTGCATAAAACGCCTTTTATTTCCTACACCATAATACAATGCTCAGACAGAAATCCAAGAGTATTACAATACACACCACATTCAAGGCATCTCCATGACAGCAATAAAATGTAAAGCTTGTAATGCAGAGACCAAAATGAAATATTGCAAGTTTCAGCTGGTGCTTTAAAGTTGGTGCAATCAAGAAAATCTTTGCCTTATAGGTTAGAAAACATTATGGATATTTGAAGAAATTGCTTGTCACAAGCAATATCTTTAGTATCAACAATGTTTTCTAGAGCTTTTTTTCTTGTAGGGTGTCAAAAAGTGGGATTGTGAGGGAACGGGTTAAAGATAGTCTCAGTCTGACGTGCAGTTTTCACCATGCCTACGTATGGCAGGGATAACTTTTAACATCATATACAATTTTGGCTGTTCTTGCCTCCAAATACTCTACGTTTACAAATAAAATAATAGCTTTTAAAATACTTAGAATAACAACACATGGTCAGTTAGGGAAGCAAAAAGTAACATCTTCAGAGTATAACCTGGTATGTGTAAAATGTAAAGGATAGTCTCAGTCTGACGTGCAGTTTTCACCATGCCTACGTATGGCAGGGATAACTTTTAACATCATATACAATTTTGGCTGTTCTTGCCTCCAAATACTCTACGTTTACAAATAAAATAATAGCTTTTAAAATACTTAGAATAACAACACATGGTCAGTTAGGGAAGCAAAAAGTAACATCTTCAGAGTATAACCTGGTATGTGTAAAATGTAAAGGATAGTCTCAGTCTGACGTGCAGTTTTCACCATGCCTATGTATGACAGGGATAACTTTTAACATCATGGACATAGATTTTCTTGCCAAAAACAAATTAATGAAAATTTTCTTGAATTCTTCATGTGAAAGCCTTACTTTTTAGAGTACTGGTTCATAGCTTCATGTCTCAAGGAGCTAATCTAACTTATCAATGAATCATTCTTATAGATATTTTACAGAATGCAGAAAGTTTTACCAAGCCTACATTGTAATCACTCGTCCATAGTTTAAAGGGTAGATACAATTTGTCTCAGATAAGGGTTTTCACCACATTTTTAGTAAAGCAGCGATAAGCATTGTATTTTGAATAATACAGTAGTTATTGGAATAGTATTCAGTAGACTGACAGACAGTAACCTGTAAAACTGAATAAGCCCTCATTATATCAATGCAAGGGGAAAAATTTAGTAATAAACTTTTAAAAGTTTTAACATTTTGTTACAGTGCAAAAAAGCTGTAATCAGGTTTTGTCTCAGATAAGGGTTTTCACCACATTTTTAGTATGACAGCGATAACCTTATTGTTTTATCATCAGTGACAAATGCAGATCTTTTAACAGATCAATAAGATGTTAAACCTTGTTTGGTGACCTTGTCCAAGGGTGGGAAATTAGCAAGCCTGAAGACAAGTACATTTTTCAAGAGACTTGTTCAAGGACAAGTAAGTACCAGGGCTATTCTTGGAATGATACAACTCATTCTATATTTGAAATTTATTCTTGTTTCTATTGAAAGGTAGAAAATTTGGTGATGAAGGAAAATACTGGGTTCCAGCACTTTCTTCATTCCTGTTATATATAATTTTATATAATATATCTATTCATTTTTTTGCAGAAAAGTTCATTTTGATTCTTGACAGGTAGAAAATCAGGTCTTACTTGTCCAGGGACAAGTGGAGACGATCTGTATTTCAATAACACTAACCTTGGCAGATGACCATAATCTTGGTGTCTGCAGATGCATATCAATGAGATCAATTATCATGTAAAAGACAAGCGTTGTATTTTGAATAATACAGTAGTTATTGGAATAGTATTCAGTAGACTAGACTGACAGACAGTAACCTGTAAAACTGAATAAGCCCTCATTCTATCAATGCAAGGGGAAAAATTTAGTAATAAACTTTTAAAAGTTTTAACATTCTGTTACCGTGCAAAAAGCTGTAATCAGCTTTTATCATATATTATTGGTCGATACTATTTGTCTCAGCATTGGTTTTTCACCATTTCTTTTGTATGACAGCGATAACCTTATTCCATTATCATCAGTGACATTATGACCAAACATCTCTTTATAGATCAAAACAGGATGTACTTTTAAAACAACATGCCCTAGCAACAGCCCTTTTTCAAAAATGTGACCTTGAAAAATGACTTCCATCTTGATGGATGACCTAAACTCTACAACCAACTTATGCCTATCAAAGCAAGAAAATATGAGCCATGTATCTTTAACAGTGTTTGTATAAAAGCAAAATGTTGTTCTTGTGTTACGTTTAATGCTAATTGACAGACAGACATAAGGTAAAACAAAACTCTCTTGGTCTTACCAATGGGGGGAGGGGGTTTGAAGTTACGAACTTTTTAAATGTGGGAAGATGATCTAAATCAAAGTTATGCCAAGCTTAACCAATTTCCAGACAACATCTCATAAGAAATTACAGAGGCCAACTCAGATTGGCTTGGAATGTAAAATAAGTGTCTTTAAGGTTAGAAAAAATTGTGATAAATGAAGATTTGTTTGAAACAATTTCCCCTTTTCTCACAATGCAAAATTATCTTACATTATTTACTCTATTCCAAATTTCAAGTACTCTTGATGTCTATTTTATTAAGAGGAATACATTTGTCGATTGTACTAATTGTGATTTCAAGCAAAATTATTTTGCTTAATCTATGGTCAGGAACTTAGAATAAAAAGCAAAGCCTTGATTAGCTACCTAAACATTGTGACTATGCAACATAAATGATTGCATAGATGTCAGATCAGAATTCACTATCCTAAATGAATGATTTTATTGGTTAATCAATTTTCTAAATAACTGTGACAATACTTCACTATTCCTGACAGGCTCATTATTTTTGACAAAATTTTCTAACACGTTTGATAATTTAATTTTGGCCTGAATTGTTTGGTTCCTTTTTCCCTTAGATTTTATTAATTATTGCCTCAGTCTGACGTGCTCTCACCATGTCTTTGTATGACAGGGATAACTTTAATCATCACAGACAAATATAGAGTTAAACAAATCACCTCAAAAAGAATATACCATACCAATTTCTGACCTTTCACCTGTGAATGTGACCTTAACTTTGGAGCAACATGTTTGTGTATGACGTTATCTCAAGTTTTGATAAAGTTGTACCAAATATTGTTAAAGTCCATCTATGACCTTTAACCTCAAAAGTGTGACCTTTACCTGTGAACTACAATGTGTTGGTTTGCAGAACAAACTGTCTCATGATGATGAACAATGCGCATTGTTATTTCTAAAATCCATGCATTAATGTCTGCATTTTCCCAACTAAGGGTTTTAGTCTGACATCAGCAAAGTTTGATCCAAGGGACTAGACATTGTCATAAGGGTCCTTGCTTTAAGGAGTCCCTGATTTAAAAATTGGCAGTTCTATTCAACTAGGGTCATGCTGTTGTTGTTTTGTTTCTTTCTAAGGGGGTTTGTGTGTGTTTTCTAAATAGTGAAGCTAATGCATAGTTATAGATGAATTAAGTATTAGACAACTATGACCCAATGGCTCAATTTCAAGGTAAAAAAATTGAAAACTGTTTTCAACTTTTTTTACTACAGTTGAGTTGGTTGGTTGATTGGGCTTTAACGCC
Source organism: Fragum fragum (assembly GCA_946902895.1). NCBI lineage: Eukaryota > Metazoa > Mollusca > Bivalvia > Cardiida > Cardiidae > Fragum > Fragum fragum. The sequence goes on from OX336380.1 coordinate 27,534,716, forward strand.
GCTTGTAACAGTATATCAGTCATATCGCGGAGGCTGGAGCTCCTAACAATGGATTCCTGGTATTTCTCACACCAGAATCACACTACATCCTTTCCTAGCTTCCAGCTGCTATCCCACTTAGGTTTACAATTTCCAGCCATTGGTGAGAGGCAAATGTCGGAAAGTATATTTGCAGCCGCCGGGTATTGAACCAACGACAACCCATAATTGAAGATTAGAAGTCTGACACACTAGCGACTGTGCTATGACTGCGGCTACTTCAGTTGAGCCTAGAGGGTCCAAATAACTCACATTAAACAATTTTGAGGGTCCTGACTACTTATATGTGCTTCTAGCCCCTCAAAACCTGCATTCATTTATCCCATTCCCAAACAGTGATGCTTTTAGAAAAACAATTGGGAAAACATTGTGTAAAATGGATTTCTTCATTTTACACAATTCTTACTACCCAGAAAGTTGAAAAAATCTAAAATTTCAAAAACTTTAAATTGTGGTCTGCAACTCCTGTCAGCTTAAACTAGTCTAAAATTTTGCCTTCTGTTAATGGGTTCAACTATGCACACTTGGGATTTCATAACAACTTATCCTATTAGTTGAAAAGTTACAGTCTACCTGATCAAAATCAAGATAGCATAATTGGATGTCATGATAGAGGGCTCTCAAAATCAGATCCTTTATTTACCTGTGGATTTTTTTGTCCATCCCTGGATTGTGGCCTGTCTCCTTTCTCGCTACTCTCACTTTCACTTGTTCTAGAAGATCTAGTTTCTGCTCTAGTTTCAGATTCCATGTCTTCTCCTTCAACATCACCCTATCAATAAAATGAATTACTGCTTGTCATCAATTTCTCTACAGAATGGCATTAAAATCGAAGAGCAGAAAGTACTGGTAGCAGTAATTGCGAGTTGATATTCATCATAAAAATGCATCTTACAACTCAAAGCTTAAAAGGTACAACCTGGAATTGTAGACCTAGATCAGACTGCACATATTTGCAGGCTGATCTTTGGCTATACCTCTTGCCAAAATAGAATGACTAGGTAACAGGGCAATCAATTTTGATATAGTCAGGGTGTCATCTTTTCATACTCTCATTTTTTGTTTGTTTGTTTGTTTGAATGGGGTTTTACGCCGCTTTCAACAATCTTTCAGTTATATCGCGGCGGCTGGAGTACCTAACAATGGATTCCTGGTATTTCTCACACCAGTACTACCATTACATCCTTTCCTAGCCTCCAGCTGCTATCCCACATAGGTCTACGATTATGGACTCATTGGTGAGAGACAAATAGTCGGAAAGGATGAGTGCCGCCGTCGGGGATCGAACCCGGGACCTCTAGATTGACAGTCTGATGTGCTACCAACTGCACTATGACGGCGGCCCTCTCATTTTTTACATAGAACTTAACCCTTGTAATGCTAAATGAAATCATATACAAAATTGCAATAAATCAAAGGGATGATAACATGAGTTCAGCATGACAGGGGTTAAAATGTAACCCAGAAAGTTCAATGTGAAATAAAGTTGTTGACTCAGAGCAAAAATTAGAATTTGAATCATATTTGTCATTGGATTGACAGACTTTATGAAACATCATTGTCAACAACAAAGTTTTGGCATTTCTATATCTATCACAAACAAAGAATTATGTTGTATAAATGCACAATACTGTCCTAATGATAGGTTGACTATTACCAAATACTCTTAGACCTCATTTGCTCTAAAATTTGTAAATTATAAAAATTAATTTTGAAGTAAAGCAGAATTCTGCTTAAAGACAAAAAAGGCATTTACATTATTTTCATATATCCTTCTCAATACTTGGTACTAATAACAATGTACCTTCGAATCATCCTTTCGTTTTGTTCTCTCATCTAGAGCTTTCAGTTTCTCTTGTGCTGCTCTTTTTCTCTCAGCCTCCATTCTTTTCTCCTCTTCCTCCCGCCTTTGTCTGGCTCTTTCAATGGCAGTTGACACTTCCTGTGTACGTTCTTGGCGTCTTTGTCTCCACATCTCATCATCATCGTCACCTTTCTTTGTTGGAGTAGTAGGGGTACCAGGAGTGGGTGGGGCTTGCTGATGGCTACCAGGGCCTTGTGGTGGTTGTCCAGTATACGGAGGTCTCTGGAATGTATAATTATAATAGACAATAGGTCAAAGTTCGGGAGTTAATATAAGTCATTTGTCCCTGTCATGATTTTACAATATTTTAACCCATTCCTTAACAACAAAACTTTAGACTGATCCAAACTGAAAGAAGTTGAAGATATTTTAGTTGATTTTTAAACTCTTAGTCACGAGTGTAGAAAACATTGTAAATAAACAAGCAATTTACTAATTTTCCTCAATGTTTTTTTGAAAGTTTTTTTTCTTGAGGGAGTAATAAAGCCAGACTAAACTCTTTACTCTGCTATCATGACCATCAATAAAATGATTAAGTTTCAGGTAATCCAAATTCTTGAATCAAAAGAGAGACATGAAGAAATCAAGCAGCATGCTTAACCTTTTATCCACCTGATTATATAAAAACAACTATGGTGAGTAAGTAATTTTTGTTGCAAGTTATTTTAAGCCAAACAAGTGTTCAATTAAAATCCTCTTGATGTGTTACACTCATTTTTTGTTTCTCTGAATGGGGTTTAACACCATTTTTACAGAATTTTAGTCATATTGTGGGGGCTGGAGAACCTAACCACGATAATGGTACTTCTCCCACCAGTTCAACCACTACATCCTTTCCAAGCCTTCAACTGCTTTCACTCTTAGGTTTACTATTATCCACCTATTGTTGGGAGACAAATGTCAAAGGATTTTGACCGCGACCAAGGATCAAACTCCAGATTCCATGATTAGGAGTCCAATGCGCTACCAACTACGCTATGGCTGCAACAACACACTCATATTGATAGCTTAGTGTAAAAACACCATTAGTGGTTATACTTTGTAAAGTCACTTATGATGTTTTGCACTAAGCCACAGATATGTGATATTTCTCAAACTCTATATCTTCTAACATTTTCCTATGGGTTATGGTCTTAATCTATATTACTACAATACTTATTATAATTCTAATGTTTCAAGTTTTTACCTGGCCTGTTGGGGGTCCCTGTGGAGGGACCATCCTATAATGAGGGGGGAAAGGTCCCCTTGGGCCCATAAAATCAAATGGGGGCATCTGCCAACCTCCTCTCTGAAAAATTGGAAGGAACAAATGACAGACTTAATATACCGTTAAGCGTATAACTTTAAGTCAACTATGTTAGATTATCATATCAAATTTCACCGATGCAAGTGATAACTTTTCATTCATTAGGAGACCTTTAATCATTTATAACCTGAATATTTTCTTCTGTCCTTTGTCAAAGAAATTTAAGGATAATTGATAGTAAGGTTATAGTACCCTATGTACAGAAAACACTGTTAACATTGTAAATGAAATTAGAACTTAAATACATACCCCATCCATCATATGGGGAGGTCTAGGAGCCCCTCTAAACTGTGGTGGCATAGGTCCCCCTTGACTCCAGCCTTCTCTAGGTCCACCGTGCATTGGCCCATCACCTTCCATCCTCTAAAGAATAGTATTACAATAAAGCTGATTTCAAGAACCATTACTTAAAAAGAGCACCACATGCAGATGCCAACACTCGGCTTTTGAAGTGTTTGATAGTGGGTAATACTTCCAAGTCAAACAAGGGACATAATTTGTTCAAAACTACATTCAGTGTTTTCCCCTTGTTATAGATTGCTCTTTGGATATCCCATATTTTGAGTGAATTTGTACCGTTATACCAGAGATACTTTGAAAGGTTTTTGGACAACGACACTGATACAGACGCAGACAAAGAACTGGCAATAGCAATAATACCTTGGGTTTTCTCCAAAAACAGCTCAAAATTAACTAAAACCCAAATCAAATTTGATTCTTAATCAAACTGTTCAGCACATTTATAAGAAATCTGGAAGTCATTTAAATAGTGAATTTCCTTTGCCTCATTATTTTACTTTTGTATGGGTTATTGTCACATGTGGGTACATCAAAATTACATTTTATTTATACTAAGTATGAAACAATTCAGAAGCCATCAAGATATCAAGATTCTACAACTTCTGGGTCAGGGAGTGCTCTTTTTTACCTAAATTTTACAAATGTTGTCATGGCAAGCCGAGCTTTCAACAGATTACAATTCCCAGTGGTTTGGGCGGATATGTCGTTTTAAAAATCCTTCTTTATTTCTATATCAGCCCCACCCCCTCGGGCTCAACTGGGCCACTTAGTAATACCTCAAGAAGTGTATGTACTGATGCTTCATGCAAAAATCAAGGCTCTATGCCTTTAGTAAATTTTAAAGGACACCACCTTAGGCAGATTTCTGCCAAATTCGGTCGAAATTTGCTTGGTGATTTGGGAGATGTCATTTCTAACAAGAAGCCAAACTGTCACAAGATACGCCCGTCACACTGCTTAATATTAGCTGGGGGTTTGAATAGAACTGAGGTTATTTTGAATGAATATTTTTTGTCAAACAAAGTATGAAACACAACAAAGGACAATAACTCAAAATATAAGCTAGGTAGAGTTATGGTTCTTGTGCACTGCACTCCAACTTGGTCAGCTCTATCCATCCATGAAATTTCATGATTCTAGCTATTATACTTTTAGAGATATACTCCAGACAAGATTCAAGTATGAAAAACAACAAAGGGCAATAACTCAAAAAATAGGCTAGGTAGAGTTATGGTTCTTGTACACTGCACTCCCACTTGGTGAGCTCTATCCATCCATGAAATTTCATGATTCTTGCTATTATATTTTTAGAGATATACTCCGGACAAGATTCAAGTATGAAAAACAAAAAAGGACAATAACTCAAAAAATAGGCTAGGTAGAGTTATGGTTCTTGTGCACTGCACTCCCCCACGGTGAAATCTATACACCCATGACATTTCATGATTCTAGCTATTATACTTTTAGAGATATACTCCGGACAAGATTCAAGTATGAAAAACAACAAAGGGCAATAACTCATAAATAGGCCAGGTAGAGTTATGGTTCTTGTGCACTGCACTCCCCCTTGGTGAGATCTATACACCCATGAAATTTCATGATTCTTGCTATTATATTTTTAGAGATCTACTCTGGACAAGATTCAAGTATGAAAAACAACAAAGGGCAATAACTCAAAAAATAGGCTAGGTAGAGTTTTGGTTCTTGTGCACTGCACTCCCCCACGGTGAAATCTATACACCCATGAAATTACATGATTCTAGCTATTATACTTTTAGAGATATACTCCAGACAAGAATCAAGTATGAAAAACAACAAAGGGCAAAAACTCAAAAAATAGGCCAGGTAGAGTTATGGTTCTTGTACACTGCACCCCCCCTTGGTGAGATCTATACACCCATGAAATTTCATGATTCTAGCTATTATACTTTTAGAGATCTACTCCGGACAAGATTCAAGTATGAAAAACAACAAAGGGCAATAACTAAAAAAATAGGCAAGGTAGAGTTATGGTTCTTGTGCACTGCACTCCCCCTTGGTGGGATCTATACACCCATGAAGTTTCATGATCCTAGCTATTATACTTTTAGAGATCTACTCTGGACAAGATTCAAGTATGAAAAACAACAAAGGGCAATAACTCAAAAAATAGGCAAGGTAGAGTTTTGGTTCTTGTGCACTGCACTCCCCCTTGGTGGGATCTATACACCCATGAAGTTTTATGATCCTAGCTATTATACTTTTAGAGATATACTCCGGACAAGATTCACGTATGAAAAACAGCAAAGGGCAATAACTCAAAAAATAGGCTAGGTAGAGTTATGGTTCTTGTGCACTGCACTCCCCCTAGGTGAGATCTATACACCCATGAAATTACATGATTCTAGCTATTATACTTTTAGAGATATACTCCGGATGAGATTCAAGTATGAAAAACAACAAAGGGCAATAACTCAAAAATTAGGCTAGGTAGAGTTATGGTTCTTGTGCACTGCACTCCCACTTGGTGAGTTCTATACACCCATGAAGTTTCATGATCCTAGCTATAATACTTTTAGAGATCTACTCCGGACAAGATTCAAGTATGAAAAACAACAAAGGGCAATAACTCAAAAAATAGGCCAGGTAGAGTTATGGTTATTGCGCACTGCACTCCGTATTGATATGAAGAATATAACTGCCAAGTTTAAAGTCAATCGGACTTAGGATGACAGAGTTATGCTCCGGACAAAGTGGACACCGCCCCGGCGCCCGGACGCCCGGACACCACGGGTGATCCCATAATACGTCCGTCTTCGACAGGCGTATAAAAATTGTTTACACACGACAGACAGAGGACTATCAAAAATGACTCACCATGAGCACTTCATGTTCAGGTAAGCAAAAAGCAATGCGTTTCTTTTACTTGCAACTTCTTTTTATTTGCAACAAAAATGTTGATAAGTTGGAGTTGTATTTAACAGTTCCATTGAACTTTAATATGTTAATGTAGAGCATGCACTACATCCAGATGTTAGTGACTAATCAAAACAGAATCAACAGTGAAAATTGACAGAAGAAAAGAGCAGCACTTATTTATAACTGTTATTTCTTTAACAGCCTTTTAATGATCACATTCAAATAATTTTATTCAGAATAATTTCCAGATTTCATCACCATTAATAAGCTAAAATCTTTCTATCCATACAATAGATTAATCTTATATTTTATTTCAAACAATAAGGTTAAGTCTTATCATAAGATATACCAATTTTTAACGAATGACTTAGAGAAATGCTTCACAATGTATATTGACTTAAAAATGGTAAAAAAAGTACAGATTGTTTCTTAGCAATTTCTTTCTTCCTTTATCTAACTCAAAATCAATCAAATCTAGTGTATTCAAATTAAAGAGATTTATCAGTCTATTATAAGGTAATGAAGAGGTTAAACTGATTATCCAATTACCAGAGACTCACTTTTTATGCCCTTACAACATTAGCATGGGAAAGCATTGTAGACACAAGCGATTTCTTCATTTTGCACCATGTTTTCTAAAAAGGACATACAAAACTTTAACTCGTCTGCAATTTCTTTCAAACTTGGGCCAGACTAAAATGTTGTCATCTGGTAATGAGTAAAATAATTGCCTATCTGAGTAACTTGAACCTTAAGGTCTGCACGGTTAGACAATGGCTGCTCTTTACCTTATACAAATCAATTTTACTATTATCCTCGTAGCTTTCTCTCCTGTCTGCAATTTCACTTGCCTTTTTGTAGTCTTGTTGTCCTTCTTCATCATCCATCCTTCTGTCTTTTATTCTTTTACTAAAATGTAAATTATGTTCCATCTTTATTAGAGAGCTCAGGATCGGAGGAGTGTTATGATTGAATGAAAATTTCAAATTTCTTTTACAAAACCCTATTCTAGGGGGATTATTTGAATCCTCTGGATGAGGCAATTCCAATGTGCACTCACATCATAGCATACAATTTACAGATAATAAAATTTAGGTTTGTTTAACCAATTCCCAATCAACAAAATTATAGACTGGTCAAAAATGAAGAAGTTGCAGAAGAAAATTAATAGTTAAATCTTATTCTTTTGGGGTAGAAACATTTGGGATAATTAAGTAAAAAGCTATCTATTTCCACCGAGCTTTCCAAAGCTAAGCAATATCATGTTGGAATGGGTTAAATCCAACCCTCTGTTCAGGAGATCATTTTATAATATACCTATTTGTTAGCAACACTTTGGAATCTGCACATTCAGATAAGGGTCTTCACTTTGTGGTTTGTAGATAGGTAATCGCTCTAGTTTCATCACAATATCAGTGAATGTTCTACATACTACATGTGGCTGTACAGGCTGCTCAATAATTGTGCTTCATGTGCACAAGAAATTATTAAGATTTTACACTCATTTAATTTAGCTCAACCGACCTTTTTCTAATAGTCCCATCTTCTCCCTCTTCTTCATCGCTAAACACCAATTTTTCACTGTAATAGAATTACCCAAAAAAATTCATGTTACATTATTAGACAGTAGTAAGAATTATTCCAATTTACCTATAAAATTGTTTGACCCTTACCTGTACATTCCCTGGTTAATATGCCCATGTGATTTTATACTTAAGAAAATACTATGGGAAAGGAAGAAATTGCTTGTAACAAGCAGGGCTCCTGCTGCCGATCGCCAATGGGGCCAAATGCGACAAAATAAAAATTCTGGCCCCAAAATCGGCGAATTGGCAATTTTACTGGCGACAACTTTCAAAATAAGGCAAAGGGATGTTGAGTCCATTTAAACGATTTCCCATGCGTTGCGATTCGTTATCAAGGGAGCAGTTTCCGATAATCTTTACATGACGATTAGCACATGCCTGTAAATCGATTTGACAGTTGTATACCAACACCAATTACTGTTTAAATGCTTGTGTATGGTTGTATGCAATATAGTTTGGATGATGATCGAGTTTGACACCCTTCATTTAGAAATTTCATTCTTTTGTAAGGTTCAAATAGATATAGTTTTCGTCCTATATTTATTCTTCCCCTGCTGCATCTTCGGAAATTGGATCAATTCGAGACCTATACATAATTCTTTTTACATATGATCAAAATCACTTTTTTTAATCAATATTGAAAATTAATGCAAGAAAACTAACAGATAATAAGATCAATTATTTAAATCGTGCCGCTTTGTTGTCATTTGTTGGTTTCTTTAAACAGGGAAGGAGAAGTGCAAACAATACAAGGCAGGTTTTTATATCACGGTTTGACGTTCTTTAAAATAATTACCTCTGTAATGCACATTCCAGACAGTTTTTACTGAAGGAACTTCACTTATTCATTTTATTTCAACAAGCGAACATGTACATTTTCAAATATTTAAATGTTCATAATGCCTACCAGAGAGCGTAAATAATGAATGAATAAATGATATAAATGTTGTAAATAAAAAGTCACTCTTTTTGAAAACCAAAATACTATGTTAACTAATACAATCCACCAGAGCCCATCTTTAAGCTCTATAAATTCAAAATTTTCTTGGGGGAGGACCCCCCCCCCAGCCTCCCCATCTTGTCGCTTTGCAACTTGAAGTGCCCTTTTAGGGCACTAGCACCCTGCCCTTTTTCAATCCCAGCTGGAGCACTGTCTCTATTATACTTTGGTATATCCTAGAAGCTAGAAAATGTCTGCAGGGTTTTAAGTCAGAAATCAACATAGTGGAATCCGAAGGAACTTGACGTTGATCTAATATCCGTTCTTGTTTAAGATTAACCTATTACTAGACAGTAAAAATTTATACTGTTCAAAATAGAAAGAGGTTGCAGATGACAATTTTTATAAAATTTAAGATTCTTCAAACTTTCTTGATAGGAAATATTTAGTAAAATGTTACAAGCAATTTCTTAATTTTACACAATATTTTCCACATTTCTTTTCTGGAGGGGCATAGAAAAACAACAGTGTGGGAATGGGTTAAGGAATCCCTGATTTAAACAAAGACTTTTTGCTACCATCATTATCTGTTTTATATTTCAATATCTAAGTATAGCATAGCAATAAGTAAATGAACTACAGATAGCTATGACCTTCTATATCATAAAAGCAGTCTTTGATTCTTTAAAGAAACAGAGGATCCATGGGAATCCAATCAATTATGACTCTGCAACTAACAATACTTGAGTACATTTCAATTCTTAACCCTTGTCATGCAGATCCCAGAATATTCCTGCTTTTAAAATTGCTTTGACAGGTGTATAGACTAAAATCAGCCTGCATAGACATGCAGTCTTATCTTAGCCTACACTACCTGCTTATTGTTGTGAAAGAAAAAAGAAATCTTTGAACACAAGATTGATCTAATTATGTCAAAGTTTTCCAGTATAGTGAAAGAGAGGAAAAATATTCAGCAGGATAAGGGTTATTTATACCAATATGCAATATTCACTGATTATACCTGTAGTCAATTTCTCCTTGAGCACTGGCCCATCCTCCATTTGAATCAAGATGCAATATTTCATCAAAGTCTTTCAGCTCTTTCTCAGATATAATTGCAGGTCTCTTATAATCATCACCTTTATCATCGTCGTCTGTTTTCTCTCCACTTGGTCTCTGAGGGGGCATGTGTGGAGGAGGGTGTCGAGGAAATCTAGATATTTATTGAAGATGCATCAAAGACCTATTTATATTCTTTAATAGAGGCACTTGAGTGCCTGTATCACTCCACAGGCCTAAATGTACTGATTTAGAGAATAACGTTTCCAGGAATTCCAGCATGTAGTGGTCAGGTGAAAAATATTAATGATATCTTTTGCCCCATGGTGTGTATTTTTAATGGTTGTGCTATTTGCATAGAAAATTCATTTTCAGTGACATGCTGTATTTTTTCACACATCAGATAAACATGGACAAGCAAATATCCAATAAGTGTCAAATGTTGGTTAACCAGAGTTGAAATACCTTGCCTAACAGAATTTGTTAGTCATATTGGCTGGTTAACAGGTAAATTACAACTGTAAAATTGAAACTCCCCTTTGAAAAAACTTGACATACACCAATTGCATGTCTTACTGAGATAAACATGGTTTTATATGTGGAATTTGGCCACAACATATCTGGATATTTGAGGTTTCCTATCAAGTGTTGATTGTATTTTCAAAATTGAAAGAAGACAATCCTGCAAGAATTGTAAACCTGCTGTAAGTGTTATAGCAGTACTTAAATCCCTTGAATGATTTTATCCCTAAAGGAACACATGGCATGCTCATAAAAGCTGTTTTTAAAACAATCAAATTTTTTCAATGAATTTGAGGATGGATCACCTAAGAATTACTTCTGTATAAGTTGGTTGAAGTCCATTGAATACAACATGATGAGATCAAGTTTTCACTGTATCCAATATAGTGAAACAAGCTCTGCCAATGAAAGCTGTGTTTTACATCTGATCAAATTTTAACAAAGTGTCACCCAAGGATCATTTCAATGAAATTTGGTTGAAATCCAAGTATAATCTGAGTAGAAAATATTACAAACGGATGCATGATAGACACAACCCCATGACAAATGCCCTATTGACCTTTTGCCATTGAAACTTAAAATGAGTTAAAGTTTACTGTAGCCATACATCTAACCTCTGACAAGACTTTTTAACCCTTTCCTGTTTAATCCCTGATTTTTATGGCCCTATGGTTTTATAATTGAGAAAACATTGTAGGAAAAGATGAAATTGCTTGTAACAAACAAATTTCTTCTTTTTTCACAACATTTTCTACCCAGGGCTCCCGCTGCTGATCGCCAATGGGGCCAAATGCGACAATATAAAAATTCTGGCCCCAAAATCGGCGAATTGGCGATTTTACTGGCGACAACTTTCAAAATAAGGCAAAGGGATGTTGAGTCCATTTAAACAATTTCCGACGCGCAACTTTATCATTCACACATCCGCTTATTTGTTTGGGAGACACGCGACCATCAATATCCATTGCATATCCGTGTCAATCAAGACAGATTAGTTACGCATCGCTGACCTAATTGATTCTAACATCACTCGAGTTATTGGAATTTTCCGAAGCCCGCCGGGAACCATCATGTAAACCAAGATGGCGGAAATTCACATCGCTTGGGCTAAAAAATTGACGATATTTATTCCTCGATCACTTTTTGAGATTCATTAGAGTGCCGAATAAAAACCAAAGACAACATTTTGCTTATCTATTGATTTTTGTATCAAAGTCAAGTGAATTTCCGAGAAATGAGAAATATCGGACATTAGTAATCAAAGTACTGCGGACATTAGTAATCAAAGTACTGTGGGTTACCAAAAATTTGACCTGTCGTCCAGCATAGCTCTAGGTGTTCTTGGAATTTTATTATCAAATGACAATCCTCTCATTTTTTACCTATTAACCCTTTCCCAATTTATTCAATATAATATATTATAGATAATAGGTTATTTGTTTTCAATATAGTAGTTTTCTTTCATTCACTTATTCATACTGGCTCCACTTTTGTCCCCAATTGGCACCAAGTGGCCCCAAATTTTTGCAGTTGGCGATTTCATTGGCGCAAGAATAAAATTTCCCAGGGGGAGCCCTGCTACCCAAATGAATGATTTTTCAGATAAAATCCACTGTAAATATTTGTCGGCAAATCCTTTGAAAAAGTGACAGGTCTAAAATTTTGAAAACAGGAAAGGGTTAAACATTCAAAATGTCTATATACTGACATTGTCTGGCTTTTCTATTTCTAATTGTGCAGTTGTAGGTACGTCTTCAAGTTTAAAACAAATTAACTTGAGCCTAAGCACAGTGAACTGAACATAGATAAGATTTCTTAGTCCATCTTAAAGTCTTAATCTAGATAAGATTCATCTAACAAGAGGGCTGTTGGCCATGGGGCGCTCCCTGAGATATAGGCTCTTTTTCCTGTTAAGGTAAGGATTATGATACAAGTGGGCCACACTTACAAATAAAGACTATTTACCTGGGGATCCAAAAGTCTAAATTGCAAATTCCAAGGCTTTAGGGCAAATTATAAAGAAGGAAAAAACTTTTTCCACCCTCTGGATCTATGGGTTATAATTTCAGAAATAAGAAGTCTGTGAACTGACACTTCATGCATATAACCCCCCCCTTTGGCCTTGCCCCTGGGGACCCAAGGATCATGATTTAGCTATTTTGAAAGAGGTCAATATATTGATGCTTCATGCAAAATAACAAGGCTCTATGCCTTCTGGGTAAGGAGGAGAAGATTCTTTGAAGATTACTTTAAAATTTCACTTTTGTTGCCATCTTAACAGATTTCAATTCTTTTAGCTATTTTTAAAGGGAACCACCTAAGGAACATTTCTGCCAAATTTGGTTCAAATAGGCTCAGGAGTTTGGAAGGAGATGTCGTTTAAAGAAATTGTTGATGGATGCCGGACACTGGACAACTGACGACGGACGAAAGGTATCACAATAGCTCACTTGAGCTAAAAAACAAGCTATTCTGGACCACTGGCATCAAGAATGGAATTTAATTGATCTTTCAAGATCTGATAGAATGAACTTCGAAGGTAGCATAGTTACATATCAATAGAACTAAAGATACTAACAATATTTTTATATTGTATCATTTTCTTTGCCAACAAATTTAAATACAGAATGATCAAATATTAACTTACCGTCCATCATATGGGTAGGGGGGTCTTGGTATGCCCTGGAAATTAGGTGGAGGTGGATAAGGTGGAAAGCCTCTGTACATCTGAGAAGATAAACAAATTGTGGGCAAAGCTCCAAATAAAGGGTATGGTTTTTATTCCAAATTTTATCATTTTTCACATTTCAACCCTTTCACTGTGTCATGTTTACCCACTGAAATTGCCTCATCAAGACAAATCATAAGATAACCCACAAAAGGGTTTGGAAAAAAGCAACATGAATTTAGATTGTCATCACTGATCACTCCACAAGGAGCTCTTGCTTGGTCCTATGAAAAGTAATCCCAAGATAAAATGGCTACAGTACTGCTTCAAAAGCATTTCAGAATTGTTTGAATAGTGAGGAAGGAAAATGCAATAATTTTGACAATTTATGAACATAATATTATCATATACGACCATAGAGAATCGTACGGAAAAAAATGCACCTGTAAAGGAATTTTATTCTATATTTCTACCTTGACAGATTTCCTTGTAAGAAGGCCTTTACCTTCGAACTTATGTATCAATGAGGGATACATTCATGTAAAATATGGAGAGTGTTATTGAAATAATCACGAAGTAAGAGTAACATAAAGTAGGCTTACAGGTCAAGTTTTTGAAACAGACAATAAGTAAACCTATATACACCCTGATTGTACTGGCTGCCATATCAGGGTTCTCCCCAGCCCTTGACGGCGTATCGGCCCCGATACGCCTTCATAAGTTAAGAGAGTTTGCCGATACGCCTTCAGATCGCCGATACACGTAAATTTGGTCACCGATACAGCTTAATTTCTAGCTGAAGAAAGGGTCAAGCAAGCCACTAAAATTGGTTGCAGAAGCGTGGACACGACAGGCTCTTTATCTATAGTGTTGTTTACCGTATATTACGTAACACCTTTATTGATAAGACCCTTACACTCTTACTAATTAGTGATTATTGATTTTTTCTCGCGTTTACCACTGGTACCGCGCTATCAGTCACCAAGGATGATGGGTACCAATATGTAGACAATGAATTCAAAATGGCGACCCAGTCTCGGAAAATTGTCACTCCGGCTGAGATTTGCCGAGGTAAAATATGTGGTTATTTGATGTGACAACTATCAACTAAAGCCACAGTGGTTTGAAATATAATTTTTGGAAGGAAAGATTAATTTGGTCAGTTTATTTTATACACTGATCGCTGAAACATGCCATTTTCGCGATCTTTTTCTTTACGAGAATTTGCCGAAATAATAAAGACAGATTGGTATAGAAGCCATCCTAGTTATACTTAGCGCTTGTTTCCAACCCACTTTAATAATTACATACATGTATCTTTCTGATTAAGTCCGTTTATTTTTTATCCAACATGGAGGGTATTATCTCACACATTTGTACCCTGGTTTGTTCAACCCCTTTGTAAAAAAAATGTTTTTTAAATTTTGATTAAAAGTATTATTATAATTTTAGTAATCATGTAATGATATCTCGCCCTCTCATGATTTTTGCTTCAAAAGAAATAATGCCCCATAAAAATCAATGTGCTGAAAACTCTTCAAGAAAGGAAAGCCTTAGACCAATTAGGTTTTTTTTTTACCAATAGTAATGGTTTAATAATTATTTAGAATCAGGAAAAGATTATTCACTCTATAAGATTCTGAAAACAAAAAAACTTTTGATAAAAAGTGCTGAAATCACTTGAAGAAGAGAAGAGTAAGGACACTTGGTTTATGAATTTGATCAAGTTTCATTTTATAATTTAAGAATTAAGCTAAAATTGGACACTGCTGATATACTACATTTTTGATTAACTTATTGAAATCAAAGAGCTGAAAGTACTGTTAGAAGAATAGTTATAGTGTCAGACAGTCAAAGGGTTCTGAATGAGCAAATAATGAACCTTTCAAATTTGACACAGAGAATCTGATTGAGCTCTTTAAGATGCAAAATTTGAAGATCACACAGGAATCTTATAAATACATTTTTGAAAATACTGAAAATAATATCTTTATTTTTCTGAAGAAGGGCATTTTTTCAATCCAACACTCCATGCTTTTTTTTTAAAGAGTGCTCATTTTCTTTCCTTTTCACATCCCTTTTTAATTGGACAATTTAGTGCCATTTCTAACAAATAGGATAGAGAGGCAAAATAAGCTGAGTAATGTCACAATTGATATCAAAACCAGCCTCAGAGTAGAGAAATAAAGCTATAATAATTAAAGGGTTGAAGCATATTATTCAAGAATAAAACTCAATAAAAATCAGGATATCAATAAACAAGCTAAAAAGCACTTTTAATGACCTTTATTATGTATAGTCATATCATATGTTAACTGACAACATGCAGGGCATTTGCCACTACGCCTTAAAAAATTTCTGGGGAGAACCCTGCATATTGAATATATTGTGTAGTACATGTCATAAATTCCAAGCTTAACCCTTTCCTGTTTCTCGACATTTTAGACTGGCCCAATTTGAAAGTTATTGCAGACGACAATGAAAAGTGAGTGCAATTTGACACAAAACCAATCTATGTGGTAGAAAATATTGTGATAAAAGAAATTGTTTGATACAAGCAGTTTCTTTTTTCACAATTTTTTCTTAAGTTTGAAATTGCATGGCATTAAAACCAGGGATTGTACAGGAAAGGGTCAACTAGAGCACTTACCAAGCATTATGACATAAAAAAGCTAAGTGCTCATATCAAACTGGAGTGAAACTATCAGAGCTGAATGATATTAGACTATTGATCATACTTAAGTACAGACTAAAACAAAGTCAAAGATATCAAAACTTACATAGGGTGGCAACATGCCCCTATATCCAGGAGGCATGTTGTAAGGAGGAGGGCCCATAGGTAATGGACCCCCAGCTCCCTGTCCAGCCCCAGGGCGTAGTGGCATCCCTGGGGCTGGCATCTGTGGGGACGGGGTGTCCCCTCCAGCGCCACTTCCACCGGACATCTGGGGGCCATTCTGCTGTGTTTCTGTCTGGATCTCCAATGACGACGAGGGCTGTGATTGCAGATCTTTGTTTGGAGAAGGCTGCTGCAATGCGCCACGACCTCCTCCTTCTTTCCAATTCCCGACATCTGTTAATTCAAGTTCATATTTAATGTCCATGAAATGTCAAAATTCAAATGGTATCCTTTTAAAATGTTTGTTAATAATCATTAATTCTCAAAAACCTCAATGATTTGCTCTATATTGAATTGGTATCATTTACTTTGTAAGTAATCTCATTATTTTTTTCAAAATCATTATACTATCCTCAGTGACAAAATAGAATCTCTGTCTTCTAAGAATCGAAAAGGAAGCAAGTTACTATGAACAAGAGGTGTATAGGGCCTAATCGGTCAACTTTGTCCAAAGAGCACAAAAACAGTTAAAAGTCCACCAGATTATAATACATACCAAATATCAAAGCTCTAGGCCTTTTAGTTTGGGAGAAGATTTTTTAAAGCTTTTACTATCTTGGAATGGGCTAATTCTGACCCATGAGCCATTATTTATACAATCTTGATAGAGGTCCACCAGATGATGCTGTATATCAAATATCAAAGTTCTAGGCCCTTTACAAAAGACTTCAGTAATCTCCGTGACTGAGATAGTTGTTTGAATGACTAGGGAATGTAAATCATCATCTCTGACGTCCTGGTTTTATGTAAACAAACATTAAATTGCTGAGGGTCACATTTAAAACACAGTAATTTCTTTCATGAAATGTTGGTTTGTCGTGTAGAATTATCTTTACCTTACAATATCAAATGTCATAATTATTGATGCTTTTGACCCTAGATTATGGTTTTCTTATTAACCCTTGTCATGCTGTTTAAATTACCTCACTGAATTGCCGTAAAATCGAAGGGCTGAAAGCACTGGTAGAACTTGTTGTTCAAAACTCAATATTTCTTTTAGAGATCAATTTCATAAATGAGTCTGGCAGGAAAAGTACGGCAGGAGGTGTAAACCAAGATCAGACTGCACCTATCTGCAGGCTGATCTTGACTACATTTCCTGTTAAAACCGGAATATTCTGGGTTCAGCATGACAAGAGTTAATTTTGTTGAATGTTTTGGGAGAAGATAGGACTTTAAGAAATTGAGACAAATGACATTGCATTTGAACATAGCTTTGTGACAATGCATCTTTCAATACATATATAACAAAGATGAAGGGCATCATCATGATGTTAAGTAGTATTTGTTAACTCACTTTGTGGACGCAAGCTTGGCCCTGGTCCATACTGCGGTTCCTTTCCTTCTGCATCCTTTTTCTCTCCTTCTTTTGGTTTGTCGTCTCCAGTGGCCGCTAGGGATGGAAATTCTTCTTGAAAATACGGGGACTTGTGTCCCACTATCTGCTTTTCTCCCATGGTAACACTGCTCCAGGATTTCATCCCACCCATTGTCCCTGCATTGTTGCCCCCAGGAACAGAGGGTGTTGTGTTTCCAGAAAGTGTTGGTGTTGATGATGGTGTCTGAGGTGTTGCTGGTGAGCCCATGTTGCTTGCTGGTGATGCTACTTGACCTGATGTAGCAGAAGCTGTTGGTACAGTCTTTATTTGCCCCGACTGTACTGTAGAACCCTGCTGCTGCTGCGACAATGGCGGCTGACTGCCATTTCCACTCTTCTCCTCTTTCTCTTTGTTGCCCCATCCTGGTAAGAAAAAGATCATTATCACAAAAAATGTCACACAGACACAACACAGTTTAAATTCAGAGTGTATTTCACTGCAACATGGCAGTTCAATCAACATACTTCAAAGTATTCAATCATATGGAAATAATCAATTTACAACAGTTGCATATAAACTGCCTTTTAAATCAGTAATTCTTAGATAAATAAATCACAGTTATGCTCAAAATTCTTCAATTCTTCTAAAAGTTTATGTGATGAAATAAATTTAGGGATTAATGCAATACTGGAGTAAGTGCCTATATACATTTAACTTCATGAAATACCTAAATACAGTAAAATCCCTCCTTACGACCACCCCGGAAATATGGGCACCCTGCTATTACGACTGATATTTTAAAGAACAGATTTTTTTGTTTCTATATTTCAATGGTCATGAACCCCTCTAAAACGGGCACCCCGCTATTCTGAATTACGACCACTAAATTCAGCACCAACTATAGCTGATGCACTATTTTGAACCCCACTAAAACGACCAGTAACTTCACATATTGAGACCGACCACCCAAATTTCACACTTGATAAGAGCGACATTAATTGGGTACGATTACATTGTAAATACATTATCGGATTTTCAATTTTGTGACCCTTATTATAATAGGTGTTATGATTAAAGTGGCCGATCACTTTTAGAAATTATAGCTCGTATTATTTTTAATTGTTATTTGAATGTGTCACAGGTTTTGACTAGAGTAAATTCGAAAGTGAAAACGTATCCGAGAAGTTACAATCAGTTTGTTTACGGCGTTCCGAACAATTAATTAGCAATTAAATTCTGATTTCAACGTAATTGATGCTTGGTATTCGTATTATAGAAGATATGATATCGACAGTTTGACATTTTGAACATGTACTTACGAATAAATAATCTGTGGTCGGACTTCTGAATCAGATGGATCAAATGGATCAAATGGAGAATAGCGAAAGTAGAACTTATCTAAGATCGTAAATTTGAAAAATGACATAAGATTCCGCTGTAATACATGTTCTAATGGTTTCATTTTTGTATGTTTAGTATTAATATATTAAAATATAGAAAATAAAATCAACATGAATTAATTGATAACAAACGACCAAACCTCTGTATTACCACCACCCCACAATTACGACCACTTTCAGAAAGTACCGCAAGTGGTCGTATTAGAGGGATTTTACTGTAAATGAAGGCACTTACTCAAGTTTTACACTAACCCCTTAAAATGTAGTTGTCAACAAACTAATAAATCCTATTCCTCTTTCTTGTCATTTAACCCTCTCCAAAGGATCACATAATTACCTGCTCCTCCTGAGGGAACTAAGTTGATATTTGGATCGTTCCCGCTGTATTCACTTTTCAAACTCGGTAAATTGGCCGGAGGCGGCATACGCCGCAAGCTTCCCACTTTACCCAAGCTTTGCAACCCATGTTGTCGAGTTACTACAAAAATATAAAAAGACTCATGTTGTTGAGCTACAGAGCTTCAAAAAATATATAAAAAACAAACTGAATGATAAGAATCAAGATCAAGATTATGGAATATGTTTGTTAATGTTACATAAATCAGTATACATTACACTAATATAAATGCCCAAACTAAATGCTGATGACAGACTTAGTACAACAGACTATGGACATCACAAAACAATCAAAACTAGTCTTAGACTGATCAAAAAGTACTCATCCCTAATCTTGATGACTTAATGAGAGATCCTACATGTTCATTGTAACTGCATTTTGCCTCTTTGGATTTCAATTTTGACTCTTGAAAATTTTGACCAAAGGTACAATGACTCTTAACTTTAGGGTACTAGTGAAAACCTGGTTTCATATTTAGGGGTGTTTAACCCATTCCCACATGACAGAATTTTAGACTGGTCCAAATTGAAAGGAGTTGCAGCAGTCATGGCGAAGACCGTCGGACCTTCGGACCTGTCCGATGAAATTTCACAATGTCCAACATGTTTTTCCTTTCCGTCAGTCCCACTGTCCGATAATAATTTCGATGATTGTCTGTATAAAAAAGATCGGCAAATCTACCTAACAAGAACTGAAAACTTACCCAAGTAAAATTTGAGACTGTCGCCGGAAATTACTTTTATTTTGTTTATGCCTACTTGATTGGTAGCAAGAAATACTACCGAAAATATTAATCGAACAGAGTACATCTAGGCTGTAAAAGCATGCAACGTGTATAATCGAGTTTGACCCGGTTCAGTTTCTAGAACATTCCTCGCGATAGTTTTTATGATAATGTGTTTCTCACGCCGTTCGTTTTTTGAGCACCGGTCCGTTTGGTTCGCCACTTATTCTTTCGCTCTTCATAAGGGTTAATAAATACTTTGGAAAATATCGCAAATTGTGTCTTTTTATACTGATCTTTCGGTCTGACAGAATTTCATTCGGTCTGACAGATTATCTAGCACTGTCAGACCGAGTGTCTGACAGAAATTTCCAGATCTTCGCCATGTCTGGTTGCAGACAACAATTTAAATTTAATAAAATTTTGAATTTTTTCAACTTTTTGGGTAGAAAACATTGTGTAAAATGAAGAAATTGCTTACAATAAACTATGACTAAAGTATGAACACTTTTGGAATAATTGTATGAACTGTAGAAATTAATACGTAAATTGAATCGGTAACTATTTTCATTGAGAGAAATGCATACCTGTTGACTTCTGTGGTTCAACACTTTTCCCTCTATATATGTTGTTGATATTTATAGCTGTGTACTTTCCTTTGCTTTTATCAGCCTTGTTATTTAACCCAGAGAAGGAGGACATTTTGCCAGGATACACATCAGAGATACTTTTGTCAAGTACCCTATGAACGAACCGTAAGACCTGGAACACAGAAATGGGCGATTCTTTTATTAACTCTAGCTAGGATTTTACAATATCCATTAATATATGCAGATCTAGAAGGACCTATATAACTTATTTTGCTCGTCATATTACATAGGTTTTTATCAATGTGTTTCATGCTCTCTCTGAAACAAAACCAGTAATTTGATTATCATTTTTCAGTTATGCAGACTTCACAAAATACTGTCAGTCCACTGGACATGTCAGGTAACATTAAGCTTAACTAAATGCAGGGTTAGCTCTGGCTTGAAAAAAGTTGTCGCCATCACTTTCGCCAAATTAAAAAAGTTGGGGCCAAATTGTGAAGTTGGTGCCAAAACTTGAAGATTTCTTTACTGCACTGTTGTAAAACAAACAATATGCATATTAAACAGATTGTAAACATGGTCATTCATTTGTAATTTTGCCTTGAATGAATAAGCCATTCATCTACATTGATTTTACATCAGTGCTGAGGAGAAAAATAGATAGAAGGAAATAGAAATAAACCTTATAAAATATGATTGATTTAATTTTAATAATAAAATAATGTATTTCAAAAAATTGGTTTTAGGTTGAACATTCTTGGGTATGAATAAACAAATAAGAAATGGTTTGTCTGCTTTTAGGACAATAGAACTTCTGAAATTTTTTTTCAAATTTTGACAAACTACCACTGTTACTATCAACAGTTCATCAGAATATCCTTCTTATTACTCATAAATGATGATCTGGTGCTTTACCAAGAAATCGCAGTAGCAGTGCCTAGGTAAGAAACTGGCTGAAACTGTCAGCAGAAAAATTCGAAAAATATGCCAAAATCCAGCAAATGTATTCATCAGGAAATGGCAAATGGTGACCTGTTTTATTACAATTTTCCTACAGAGCCAATTTATGTATGATAACTGAGGTCCATTAACGGATAGCCATCATCTAAGAAGTTTCATCTGGTCATCCATATCACTAAGTCACACCCACAACACAAAATCAGTACGACCTGCCAACCAATGAGCACATTTCGTTCATCTGATTGGCTGTCAATCAGAACTATTATTAAAATTTGGTATTGCGTTGGTCTTGTGTCAGACTCGATGACATAATTGACCCGATAAACAAGCCTTTGAGCAATTATACACACTTGGCTCTTGGACTTGATTTCCAGAGATTATTCAAATTATATGTATGTATAAGCAAAACTTTTCATTTTTTTGGCACCATGAACTTTCGCTAAATGAAAAAAATGTGCAACAGTTTTATTTCTGTCGCATTTGGCGATAATGGCAACTGACAGCGCAACCCTGAAATGTAAAGTTTACCAGACCCAACATCCTGTAAAAAGTTTGTGTTTTCCTGAAGTAGGAGTTGCGTCGTAAATCCAGACATTTTTAGGTTGACACTCTTTAGTCTTAAAGACCCAAATCAACTATACACAGGTACAGATTTACTTAATAAATATTACCACTGCACATTATTTTACTTGGATCTGATGCTACTTAGGAATGAGCTGCGATATCGTAGCCTTCTTTCTGATAATCTGCTGGCGAGGGCTACGACTCCCACCTTCTTTGCGCTTTGTTGCAAGTCCTAATATTGTATGTTTTGTGATAAGCGACTCTCTATGGATGAAATCCTTACATACGTTAATATAATGGATAAATTCTATCAAAATAATAAGAATATCAATTGTATCAATTGTTTAATACCAGTTTCTTTTCGAGTTTATAAAATATTTCCTTAGTTTGGCGGCCATGACATTTGGTTGGTCATGTGATCTATTATTACGTCAAGTTGTTAACTATTGTCATGCTGTCAAAACAAGTGCTCGTAAAAAATTGTAGTATCCGCGTTTACCTACCATTGATAAAATTTTATGTTCAAAGATACTAATCTTCAATTTCTTTATCAAATTCAATTAACTCTTGAATTACTTTCATACAACTTTTTTTTTTATTTTCTATCAGAACTGTCCTGTTTTCCAAAAATACTATGTATTACAAATATGGTGAACTTAATTCTCATTTGCTGTCATTTCGGTGGGAAATCGGAGATCTCAAGAGATCTCGCCGTCAAACAGCAAAAATGGCTGACATTTGATTAAAAATGGCCGAAAAACATTGAGTTTTCGATGGTGCAGCAAATTGAGACTTAATGCATAAAATATCCAACTTTTTTTAAATTTACATTTATTTACATGGATAGATAAATGGTTAAGGTCAATTTTGGTATTAAACTTGTGTTTGTACTATTTACACAACTTACAATAATCGACCCCAAAGTGCCAGGAGTGAATCACTCCGGGCACTGCAACAAAAAACACAGAAGGGGGGTGTCGTAGCCCTCGCCAGCGGATTATCAGAAAGAGGGCTTCGATATCGCAGCTACTCTCACATCTGTACTACCACTATATCCTTTCAGAGCCTCTAGCTGCTCATCCCACTAAGGTTTATGATTATCACCCATTGGTTGTAGATGTTCGCCACAGCTGGGGATCAAATGCAGGACCCTTGGACTAGGAGTCCTACTTTAAAATTTTGAGTGCAATTTTGTGGCATATTCAGACCTGCATGAGATCTACAAAATATGTTTCAAATAAGGTTATCGTATATAATTTGCCTCGGTGCGCTAGTTCACCGGACTGCATCCTGAATTATTTGATCACAACACAAAGGAACGTCTTTCGTGCGACTATTCCGATACCAAAAGCAGATCCTTCAAACTCATTTCTATACATCAAATAGATAAAAGAAAAGTAAAATATGCAAACCTTTGAGCGTGGTTGTTAAGAGAATTATATTTGAGACAGATCTACGAAAAATATCACAATAAAACCGAATTTGAAGTTCTGTTTTCATGGCGACAAATCTCGAGACATAGTAAGGAAATATATTTCGTCTGGATTGCCAAATCAAGATTTCTCCAGTGAAATAATTAAAAGACTGCAAGATCTGTCAAAAGCTACAAAAATAAAATTAAAGAACCGTATTTCTTATTTGGGGTTCTATTTGTTGAAAGCAACTTCCGAGGCATTTTTTGTCTGAATAAGCGTCCCCGGTGAACCAATCTCTCGGTCAAGCTGCCCCTGTGCAATCAATTGCCAAATAATGGTATAAATGTGAAATTCTAACTACTTACACCGGTCCGTTCTCTTGGGTGATGGTTAAAGAAAATAAAATAATGTAAAACGTGTCTTGCAACTTCGCGATGTCTATGATTCTTGTTGGATTCTGGTGGTCGCCTCTAGGACGATTACGAATCCAAGATGGCGTTACGCTTGTCTTAATATGCAAATGAACCCTGACGTCACTTACATCCCATAATGCACTAGAGGAAAATGGGAAATCCTTGAGTGACGCGTGGGTGTGAATCATCAGATTGTTACATAAAGTATTTCAAGAATGCCCAGAATTCTATTATGCCCAAAAAATCTGATGGCCGTGCACATTATTTTGGCGTTTTCCGTCTGTATGTCTGCCCAAAATCTAAAAAAAAAACGTTTAAAAAATGTTTTCATATACAGGCTATTAGAAGCGGATGTGCTAGAAGGTGGGGATAGTTTACTTATTGTTAGACTACATGCTCAAAATGCAGGCAATGAGTCCAAACGAAATTATAGTAATGTTAAACAACATAGAAATTTGTAAATTTATCAGTACATTTTTAACAATATTTCTAACTTTACATTTTATTGTATAAGACTGATCTCATGATCGGAACAGAATTGCCTCTGATGAACATTAGGATTGTCTGCGTAACTTTACTGAAAGGAATGGCCGAATCGAATTTATAAGAAGTTGTGGCCAGACCCTTTTGTAAGGTGTCCTAAAGCGGCCACTTAACCCATTCCAACTCAATCCCTCCTTTTTACGCACCTCAATGAAAAAGCTTTGGAAAACATTGTGGAAAATGAAGAAATTGCTTGATGCAAGCAATTTCTTCATTATCCACAATGTTTTCTATCCAAAAAGACAAAAAAAAAAAAAAATCAAAATTCCATCAACTTGAAATTGTCATCTGCAGCTTCTTTCAATTTGGACTGGTCTAAAATTTTGCTGTGTTGGAATGGGTTAAATGTCGTATGTATCAATATGCGTCAATTCTACAACCTTGTATGTCGATACAGGCGACATTCAATTATCATGAGACAGGTCTATATACAAAATTTTAAAACCCTCGCGAGGAAAAAATGGTTGTGTTTATTATATTCATGTTCATGTGTTCGAGCTATGGAAATAAAATATGTTTAACCTATAAACATAGACAGCTTAGACCAAAGAGTTTTAATTGACTTCTTTTTCAAAATCCACTATAGATTTATAATGGGGTTCACATGTGGCCAAACAGAACTACACCTACCTTACCGAACGGAGAGATAGAACCACCTTTTCCCTCACCTAGCTGTCTTAACAGTTTCCTGTTTTGCAAAATTTTAGACTTGTCCAAATTGAAATGATTTGCAGAAAAAATCATTCAGTGGGATGGAAAATTTTATGGAAAAAAGAAGAAATTACTTGTAACAAACAATATCTGTTTTTAGCTAGCAAAGCGTCAGCTTTGATAGCTTAAGTTAACAGACAAATTTTTGTGGTCATCTCAAAGTTCAACGAGTGCAAACTGCCACTGGAGGCTTAACCACCAAATCCATGGAATGCCTACGCCATAAATAAATAGTTCTTATGTATTTCAGGAATATTGCAAACTCTAGATAAAAGCTTTGGAAAACATTGAGGACATTGAAGAAATTGTTTGTAACAAGCAATTTCTTCAATGTCCACAATGTTTTCTACCCAACAAGGGATAGATTTTCTAAATTCAACCATGCTTTGCTAGCTTTCAGTACTTTCAGTACTTTGATTTATAAAAACCAGTGTGGATGTGTTTTATTCTCTCTTTTCCCGAGCATTGAAACTTGTAAAAATCACACCAAATGACAATACATGTATTTGCAAAACTAGTTGCTACTTTTTGACCCATTCCAATTCACCCCCCTTTTTACGCCCCCAAGAAAAAAATAATTCAATAAATAAATAAATAGATAATAAAATTGGAAAACATTGTAAAAAATGAAGAAACTGCTTGTCAAAAGCAATTTCTTCCTTTTCCACAATGTTTTCTATCCAAAAAGGACAACAACAAAAATCCATCAACTTGCTTGGAATTGTCGTCTTAAGATTCCGCTTTCATTTTTTTCGAATATGAAATTTTGTCGTTTCGGGATGGGTTAAACCTGGTTCTTTAACTATCATTTCATCCTTTGGTTAAAAGATTCCCATTTAAACTATTAATTTACCACTTCAAATTAAATAAGATTATCAAATGAAGCGCATAGAAGAGTTAGATTCTATGACAAGTAAAAAAAAAAAAAAGCAAAATTAGCGATGTTTGTTTTAAAAGCGCTTACTTGTAGGTCTTTTGAGACATTCGTGGGTGAGGATAACATACATGTATTGTAATAGAATGTTTTCTAAGAAGAAGAATTTCAAAGCTTTTACCATTTATGAAAATTAGCCCCGCCTATCAAGGCCATAATTTTCATTCAACCAAAATTCTTTGACGGAATTCGATAGAGGGTCACCATAGAATTATTTCTGTGAAATTTGATTGAAATCCATCCACTAGGTTCTAAGAAGAAGATTTTCAAAGCTTTTAGCATATATGGAAACTAGTCCCGCCCATTTAAGCCATATTTTACATCCGATCAAAATTTTTAAAAAAAGAATCTGATAGAGGGTCACTAAGGGATCCTTTGAGTGAAATTTGGTTGAAATACATCCACCGGTTTCTGAGAAGAAGATTTTCAAAGCTTTCACCATATATGGAAATAAGCCACGCCCATTAAAGCCATGTTTTTCATCAGATCAATATTCTTTGAATGAATCTGATAGAGGGTCACCTTAGGATCATTTCTGTGAAATTTGGTTAAAATCATTTCAGTACTTTTTTAGCAGAAGATTTTCAAAGCTTCACTTCATATTGAAATCAGCCCCGCCTGTTAAAGCCATGTTTCTTTATTCGATCAAAATTCTTTGAAAGAATCTGATAGAAGGTCACCCAAGGACCATTTCTGTGAAATTTAGATGAAGTCTATCCACCGGTTTCTGAGTAGAAGAATTTAAAAGCTTTCACCATATATGGAAATCAGTCTCGCCCATTTAAGGCATGTTTTTTCATCCGATCAAAATTCTTTGAATGAATCTGATAGAGGGTCACCCAAGGATCATTTCTGTGAAATTTGGTTGAAATCTGTTCAGTACTTTCTTAGCAGAATATTTTCAAAGCTTCACTACATATTGATATCAGCCCCGCCCATTAAAGCCATGTTTTTTTTATCCGATCAAAATTCTTTGAAGGAATCTGATAGAAGGTCACCCAAGGACCATTTCTGTGAAATTTAGATGAAGTCCATCCACCGGTTTCCGAGAAGAAGAATTTCAAAGCTTTCACCATATATGGAAATCAGCCTCGCCCATTAAAGGCATTTTTATCATCCGATCAAAATTCTTTGGGTGAATCTGACAGAGAGTCACTCAAGGATCATTTCTGTGAAATTTGGTTGAAATCTGTTCAGTACTTTCTAAGCAGAATAGTTTCAAAGGAAAAGTTTACGGACGGACGGACGCTAGCACGACGGACACCATGCCATGACACTAGCTGTATTGCTTTCAGCCAGTGGAGCTAAAAACTAAACCAAGACCTGGCCAAGGTTCAAACTCCGAACTTCTGTCTAGCAGGCAGGCGCTCAGCCAGTTTCACTTTCAGAACGAGTACGAGTTGTTTGCACAACTAAAGTGTATCTAGTGTCAGGGGTTCCGTAACTTGAGCGATTTTGAACGACATTTGTCGAGGTATAATTAGAATCGTATTCAAGAGCCTAAATGACCAATCGCTGGCCCGCCCACTTACTTCTTTGGTCACACCCATCGACTATGACAGGGAATTCCGCTTCGATTTTTAACGGCGTTATTTTGCAAGAACTATGTTCAGTACCATGTAACAAAAAGTAGAATCGTTGGTTGGCGACCTAAACGTCGTTACTACTGCTTGAATAAGCTGTTTAAGTCGCCAAACATACAAAAATGTTTGACATAAATGGCGGCCAGTGCCGGAGTTTAAATCTCAACTCCGGCTGAATGAATAATTTGATTGGTCGATATATTCCTTGATTGACAGCCGCGATTGTACAATCATTCATTCAGAATAAATGTCTGGAAAAGGTCAATGCATTCAGCATACACGCCATAGTCACGTCTGTACACACGCAAGCACATACTCAAGTGTCACGACTGTAAATGGTTACGTATCTAGATGCATGACAATCACGTCGTTCCCGCTTAGCAAGAAGGGTTGGTGAAACATTGTAGGATAATTCTTACCGCAACTTTTTAACCATTTATCGCCGAATCCACTATAGAAATACGAAGTACACGTATAAAGATAGAAAACACTGTGTTGAAACAATCTGTTTTTCCGATGTTTGAACCATTTCAGAGGTTTAGTAGTGAGCCAATATCTATTGTCTTAAACATATTTCAATTAGCAATTAGGACCATCTTTTAACTTTTTAGCGTGGTAATGGGTTTCACCCATTCCCACATAATCCCTCATTTTTACGCCCCTCAAGGAAAAAAGCTTTGGAAAACATTGTGGACATAGAAGAAATTGCTTGATTCAATTCAAGCGATTTCTTCAATGTCCACAATCTTTTCTACCTACATAAACAAATAATTTTAGAATTCTGTTAACCCAATATTGTCGTCTTCCAATCTGTACAGGTCTAAAGATTTTCCCATGTGTGAATGAGTTAACCCATTCCCACACAGCAAAATTTTAGACTGGTCCAAATTGAAAGAAGCTGCAGACGACAATTTCAATTTTTTTTCATCTTTTTGGATAGAAAACATTGTGGATAATGAAGAAATTGCTTGATACAAGCAATTTCTTCATTTTCCACAATGTTTTCCAAGGCTTTATTCTTTGGATGCGTAAAAAGGATGGATTGAGTTGGAATGGGTTAAAACATTCCAATGGTCACTGAGAGACATATTGAATGGACAATGGATAAGACAAGGATAAAGAGGTTTTATGCAATAGCCACAAACTACCAACTTTTGATGCTCTGGAGAAATGTAGCCGCTGAAAATAGTGGGAAAAAACGATTTCTCGTTGTTTCAGTACTATTACTACCATTTCGAATGTCAACTCTAGTGAATTGGCCAATTTTATATCTCGTCTACAATCTTTTCAATTTCGGCTGTTCTACGATTTTGTCATCTACTATTGTTGATGCTGATGCTAATGCCTATCCAAGGTAGTGAGTGTTATATTCAATCTTCCAGGAAAGAAACATTGCAGGAAACGGGGAAATTACTTGTTTCAATCAATTTGATGTACACAATGTTTTTCAAAAGCTTTCTAAAATTTACTTTCGTCTTTTTAACCCGTTACCACAAAAGAAAATTTTGGACTGGTCCAAACTCAAAGTAATCGCAGATGACAATTAAAAGTTTATGAAATTTCAGATTTTTCACCTTCCTGGATAGGAAACACTGTGTAAAATGAAGAAATTGCTAGTCATTTTACACAGAGTTGTTTTATTCCTGGAAGCGTCTGAAAGCGCCATTGTGTGGTAATGGGTTAAATCCGTTTCACAGTTTCCCACATTATCGTCTCTATCATAATATTTGCCTATACGGGCGTCCTAAAATGGTCACATTGTCATTTGTAAAAGGTGATAAGGCAAGGGCACATGGCGAAGGGTACCTTCAACATACGGTTTAAAATCTTTCTTTTTCAAATATTTTTTTTATTGATAACACCATAATATGAGGTACTGAATAGGTTAATTGACAGATCCCATCTTTCAATAAAAAAGATCGATTGAACAATAAGATCATACCATTTAGACCGGAAGTTAATTTTGAACTCCGGCATTAACCGACAAGCATTTTTCTTGGTTTGGCAACTTAAACATTGTAATTATAGCTTATTCAAGCTGTAATTACGGTGTTTTTGTTGCAAACCAACAATTCTTCTTATTTCAAAATGTTACTGGCCATAAATTTTGCAATATTACGCTTTTGATATCTAAACCGAACTTCCCGTTGAAAACTTGAGGGATCATAACTCGTTCAAAATGCATTTAGAGTTACCCCCCTTCTTGGAAAAGATGGCTCTTTTGATAGTGAAAATCTTTTCGGACTTTCAAGTGAATGCGTCCGGTAATTCCAGGGATATTACAAAATGTCAAAGTTTTTAGATGAAGACGAAGGTGACGCAGACTATGATGACAACCTGGCAATTGACCGATCCCAGCTGTCATTCAAATAAACAGTCGACCAATGAAATCATTCATGTAGACCAGAAGGAGTTTTGAACTCCAACATTGATCGCCATTTTGTTAAGCTTTTTAGTTGATTTGGCGACTAAAACTTTGTAACTACAACTTATTCAAGCTGTAGTTACGACGTCTAGGTCGCCAACCAACAATTTTCCCATTTTTGCTACATACTAATGGCCAAAAATTTTGCAAAATAACGCCGTTTAAAATCGAAGCTGAACTTTCTGTCGAAGTTGAAAGGGCCGAGCCAACAGAGTAAGTGGGTGGGGCCAGCGATTGGTCAATACCTCAGGTTTTCTCGGCTATTAACCCTTTCACGCTTATTTAAATTTTAGACTAGTCCAAATTGTAAGAGGTTGCAGACAACAATGAAAGCTGGATGCCATTTGAAATGAAACCATCCTATGTGGTAGAAAATATTGTGGAAAGTAGAAATTGCTTGTTACAAGCAATTTCTTCTTTTTCCACAATATTTCTTAAGTATAAAATCACAGGAACGTAAAATCCCGTATTTTAACGGGAAAAGGTTAAGGGAAGTAAAAGAAGCACAATCAACACAAGGAGTTTTTACTAAAAGTGAATCTGCTTTATTCACTATATTTAAATATTATGTCCTGGTGAAAAAATTCTTGGTAATATACATTATAATACAATGAGTTAATGGTATGACATGATAAATTGTGAAATATTAACATAATATGAACAGACAAACAATTTAAAAGAAATGCACTTTATTGAACACTTATAATGCGTCTAGGCGGTAAGTTATTTTTCAGAAATTTTTCCCCAGATATCAATAAATGATGCATTTTAACCAATTAGATAGGTCCAATTTGAAAGAAATTGTAAACGACATATTTTAGTTGATGAAATACTTATTTTCTTTGTCATTCGAGGTAGAAAACATTGTGGATAATGAAGAAATTTGATGCACATTTTCCATGATGTTTTCATAAGTTTTTTGCTTAAGGGACGCCAAAAAGCATGATTGTATGGGAATGGGATAAACCAAACAAAAAAAGTCATCACTAGAACAAGTTAACCCATTTTAACAGAATCACACATTTTGAATTGTTTAATAACTTTATTGGAAAGGAGACATTTCTTGTTACACACAATTTCACCTTTTCTCATCATGTTTTTTACCCTTTTGATATTTAATATTTTATTCAAGGACACTTATTGTCTGTGACTTTTCTTTTAATTTGGACAAGTCTAAATGTCTTCATCTTGTAATGGGTAAAAACATTGTACTAGAGCGATGAATTGCTGGCATTTTATTTAACCCACTCCCAAACGATCCCTTGATTCCTCTCAAGAAGAGTAGCTTTGGAATGGATAATGAAGAAATTACTTGTGACAAGTCATTTCTTCATTATCAATAATGTTTTTAAAATTTCATCAATCAAAAATTGTCGGCAGCAACTTCTTTAAATTTGGACTTGTTTCAAATTTTGTCATCTGGTAATGGGTTAAAATATTAAGCCCATCAACAAAAATCAAATTAATGATATTTCCTTGGTAAAAGTCTTGTACCTCATACATCAAACTTATGCCGACAAACTGTGTCAATCAGACAACTATTGTAAGTTCAAACAAATAGAGATGAAATAACGCCTTAACCCATTCCCACACAGCAAAATTTTAGACTGGTCCAAATTGAAAGGAGTTGCAGACAAAAATTCAAAGTTTATGAAATTTTAATTTTTTTCAACTCTCTGGATAGAAAACAATGTGTAAAATGAAGAAATATTTTCCCAATGCATTTTTCCGGGGGGGCATTCAAAAGCGTCACTGTGTGGGAATGGGTTAATGAAATCAAGGCAATCTGTCTTTATTACTTATGTCCTTAAAAAAGGAGTATCAAGTGACCTTTCACTTTGTGGTGGCCCCTTCAGTGGTCTCTAAATACAAGATTTACTGCTATGCCCTTAATTCAGGCATTTCTATTCAACAATCTTACTTTGAAAAACAAATAAAAAAGTATTTACACTAAAGTAGCTATTTAACATATAAAAAATAAGTATTTACAGTGTAAATTCAAATTAAAAGACTTCTTGCACTTTGTGTTAAAATTTGATCGTTGATTATATTGTTCAGTTCAATTCCATATTTATAACATTTAACCCTTTCCTGGACGAACCCGGGATTTTACGTCACTGTGATTTTACACTTTAGAAAACATTGTGGAAAAAGAAGAAATTGCTTGTAACAAGCAATTTCTCCTTTTCCTACAATATTTTCTACCACATAGGATGGTCATATTTCAAATTGCAAGCATTTTTCATTGTCGTCTGCAACCTCTTTCAAATTGGACCAGTCTAAAATTTCATAAAACAGGAAAGGGTTAATCAATCAACTAAACCATAGATTTGGCATCTTATATAGCATAATTGTTATACCTTTGTTTTGTGTAAACTCTTCAGAACACAAGTCTAATGTTAATCTGTTGGGTGCTGGAAAGTGGATTAAAAACCTAAGTAAAAATGAACGAATTTAAAAAAAAAGAAATTAGAGTTGCGTCTCTTGATAGTTTATGTTGCTCTGTGGATAATTAGCATATATTCGAACTTTGAATGCCTTTAGTATTACCAGAAATAGTAACCCTTGTCATGCTGAACCTGGAATATTCCTGTTTTGGCAGGAGTTCTAGACAAAGATCAGACTGCACATATGTTATCCTTTTAAAGACAGCATTCTAAAAAATTCAAAATTTGTTGTCAACAAAAGTACCAGCAAAAACAAGGCATCAGTATACAAAACTTTGCAAATTAAAGACAATTCTTTGAAACACATCACCCAAGAAGATTAATTGATTGAATGGGGTTGAAAGCCACTTTTAACAGTATTTCAGTCGCTGGCGCACCTAACAATTGATTCCTGGTATCTCTCACACCAGTATTATCACCTCAATCTTTCCTAGCCTCCAGCTGTTATCCCACTTGGGTTTACGATTATCCTCCCATTGGTGAGAGAAATGTCAGAAAGAATTAGTGCCACTGACGGGGATTACCCAAGAACTTGAAGCACAAGACCATTGTCTTTTAGATTGACAGTAGGAAGAACCTAGCCCCATTACCACTTAAGAAAATTTCAGACTGGTCAAAACTGAAATAAGTTGCAGACGACAATTTCAAGTTGATGAAATTTAAGAAATATTTCTCTTTTTGGGTAGTAAAAATAGTGGATAAAGAAAAAATTTGCTTGTAAGAATTGTCTTCATTTTCCACAATGATTTCCAAAGCATTTTTCTTGAGGGGTTTGGAAAAAATGTTTTTATGTGGGAATGGGTAAAAAGAGTCTATATTCATCAAACTTTGATCTCAGAAAACAACAAAGTAGAACCTGCAATCCTAAGAGTTCTTCTCTTATAGATACAAGTAGAACCTATGTCTCCCAAACAGACAGACAGACAGACTGTTTTCACAATAAAACAATCTTCCCTCAAACCTTGCAAGGGAATATAAACTCACACTTGTTTTGTATTTTGGACCCATGAAGACATAAAAAACTGTCTACAGTTTAAACAGAGAAAGTAATATGCATTGTTTTGCAAAGGATATAGACATATTTAAAATGTTCAAAAGCAATGTTATATTTAAAATGTTCAAAAGCAATGTTAATGGGTTTTCAGAAAATGTATGATAATGAATTCTTTTGCATAAAAAAGTATTGAGATCATTTGAATCTCTATAAAAACTCTATTAAAGGAAATTTACATCTTTTTACACAATGAATGCAAACTTACCTGAAAATTAAAACATTCCTGTAACTTAAGCCATTACCACACAATTCCGCATTTTTACGCAGAGAAGAAATATAGCAATGGAAAATATGGTGAGAAAAGAAGAAATTGCTTGTTACAAGCAATTTCTTCAATTCTCAAATGTTTTCCAAACCATATGGTCCTAATTTTCAAATTCAAACCAGCTTTATTTTGTTGTCTGCATTGTCTTTCAATTTGGACAAGTCTAAATGTTATTGTTTGGGAATGGGTTAAACCAAGAGTTAAGTCATCAAAATGTCTGGCAACTTTATATCAGTTGACAGATTGTGGCCATCAATCAACAAATTGATGCCAATCAAATTAGTTATTTAAACTGGAAGTGAACATTGAACTCCGACAATTGTTTTAAGCTTTTTTGTTGGTATGACTACTTATGCATCGTAACTACAGCTTATTCAAGCCATCATTATGGAGTTTTTATCACCAACCAATGGTTAATCTATCATTAGATATCAGAGACCACATGCTTAACTAAATAACATGGCTAATCCCCACACTTGAAGAACCATGTAGCGGGTTAGTGGGTATGTCCATTAATCCACCAATTTGTAATGTATATGATCTGTTAAAAAGATTTTCTTTTAAATAAGCTGATCTTAACCCATTACCATACAACAAAAGTTTAGACTGGTCCAAATTGAAAAAAAAAATAAAAAAAATTGTAGATGACAACTATTGTTGGAATTTCATAAATCTCTGTCTTTGGGGTGGAAACCATTGTGGATAATGAAGAAATTGCTTGTAACAAGCAATATAGTGTACTTAAATGATGTCATTATGCGTAATGTCTAAACATGTTTATTGAAAATGATATTTTGGCTGTTTGCAATGGAAAACAAAGACCGGTATCTGTGTGGGAAACCTCAATACTATAGGTGCATTCTTTTTGTCACGATTCTTAAGATTCTTCTTTAGATTTTAAAGAAAATGCATTCTTTAGATTAACATTTTTTAGCCGCTAAATAAGAATTTTAAATGTGGCATTTCAGAGTACACAGCATTTGCTTAGTCTTGGCAGCTTCCAATGTCTCCACTCAAAGTAAAAAAAATCATTCTTTAGCACGCCTCAAGAATCTTATTTAGCAAGTTTTTTCATCTCGATGAAAAGAATACTCCTCAGATGATAAAGTTCTAGATTTGCCTGAATTGAGAGAAGATGCACGTGAATCAATGAGCTTGAAAGTTAGGTATCTTGTTGGTAGAAATCATTATTGGGGAAAAAAGATATTTGTTAAAAGCAATTGTTTCTTTTTCCACAATGTCACTGGGATTTAATAGCAAGGTGGTATGAATCAGTAAACTTTACTCTGGTAATTTAGAAAACATGACAAAAGTGATACTTCTGATGACCATTTTCCTGCTTCTCCCAAATTGTACATTCTAAAGCTTTCGTATTGCATGTCAAACAGTGAAGGCTTTGTGGAAACTGATTTTGTGAAAGCATCATAAAACAGAAGCAATGCTTTTTTTAAAATTTTAATTAAAAGCAGCACAAAAATGCCTTGTTAAAAATTTTAAAAGCATATCTTATCAAAATAATGATTACCAACATTTGTTACACCAGTCTAAAACTGTAATCTCTTAACAAAAACTTCATTGTTGGTACTCATTTGAATTGTCTTTTCATGACAAATTAAATGAGTACACACAACAAAGGGTTTGAGTAAGTATTGTTGAAATAATCAAATCTAATATCCAAAATGACCCTCTCCATCTGTAGCTCTGGTTTTGTACATGTATTTACATTGAAACACTACTATACATGTTCAAAAGCACTTTTATGCATTAACACAATACAGTGAACACCATACAGGACCATTCTAACATAGTCGTTCTAGACAATGGTCTGTTAAAATTTCAAAACAAACTATTAACCAATTACAATACAGCAAAATTTAGACTGGTCCAGATTGAAAGGAGTTGCAGACAACATTTTAAAGCTTAAGAAATTTTAAATGTTTTTTTTACTTTCTGAAAAGAAAACATTATGGAAAATGAAGAAATTGCTTGTTGAAAGCACTCTCTTCATGTTACACAATGTTTTCGTGATTGTTTTTTTTTTTTTTGTTTTTGTTTTTTTTGAGGGGCATCAAAAAACTTCAATGTAAGGGAATGTTTTAATCAATTGAAACTATAGTCAATAAAAAATCAAATCACCTATCAAATCATTAATTCAGTTCAAGGAATGAAAAAATGAAAAATAACTAACTTGCACAAAATCCAAATCTTTACAACCCTCAAGATAAAAAGGGTGGTGAAAATATTCTAGAGAATAAAGAAATTGTTTATAACAAGCAATTTCTTCATGTTCCATGGTGAAAGACAAGATTTTGAATTTTCATCATCTTAAAACAAATGGTCATCTGAAATCTCTTACAGTTTGGCCCAGTCTAAAGTTTATAAATAAAACTGGAGGACAGCAAGCCCTTTTTGTTGTTAAACAAATCATAGTCTGTAGGTTCCACCTAGTATCTCTGTAAATAACTTGAACAGTTTCATGATCAAAACTATTACTGACCTATTTTCAACAAATTAATTCTCACTTTCTATGGAAATATAAAACACTTCTAAGTCCAGCTTATTTGAAGAATCATTGCTAAAACTTTGCAAGTCCTTTTCTTGCAGTCTACACCTGTAGCACATTTTGTATGCACCAATTTATCTCCCTTTGTTGTCATTTTCTCCCTTTATCACCATAACATCAAATTGTGTCCCTGAATTTGCACATAATATCAGCACTTGAATGCCACAATTAACAGTTTTCCAGAGCCTTAAAAACTCTTGAAACAAGATACTACCTTTGACAGTGCAAACTTTGTAAACTTTTCGACCTCTAGATACAAAAGCTTTTATACTCTTTGCTGTACAAAAATATGTTTCTGACAATGAGTTGGAGAAAACCTGGTGTTTTGATTAAAACTATTATTTTCTTTTCCACTTTCAACAAGTTTTCTTCATTTTCTCAAGATCTTCCAATTTTTTGTCTGCATCTTTAATCAGTCATCCGATTTGGACAATTAGTATCTGCTAGAAGTTTCAACTGAGCACACATTCTGCAAACGAAATTATATTAATTACTATTTGTTTTATATGTACACAGCATCACTAGGTAACTGATTACGTCCCTTGTTTGAATGTTGCCCAATAGGTGGCACTGGACTTGAAATACCTTCAGACCAATCAGATTGCGCTGAATGGGGTGATGAACTTGACCAGTGCCCTGGGGAGTCTGGAGATGGGGTGAGGATGTTCTCAGGTAATGTCATCCCCTGGGGTGGGGTAGAGTCCATATAACTATGTTGAGAAGGTGGAGTGGGATACTGTGGGATACTGGGCACTTGTAGTGGTGTCGATGATTTATGGTGATGGTTATTCGTGTCATATCTGATCGTGTATGGTGGCATACTGTTATGTGATGAAGAGTCAATATGATTTTGTTCATTTGTGAAAGGAAAACTGTCAATATGATAATGATGTGGGCTCTTCTGTGGGCGATTCCTCTGTGCATGTTGTTGCATAGCTAAGTAATGAGGCGGAGAAGTGGGCAATCCAGATTTGCCTTTCATGGGTGACATTTTACCCTCCAAGCCCAATGGACTGTTATGAGATGGGTTACTGGAGGGTGGGGTGGGTATCGATGATGTCACAGCCATAGGTGACTGTGATAATGGATGTTGTTGATGCGGGTGTTGCCCTGGTAACCACATTTGTTGATGATCTAACACTGTTTCAGTCTTATAATGATTCGACATAGCACAATGATCATCCATTAAATTTTGTAACTGAATGTTTTGTGCACTGACCCCTGAATCATCATAACCATTATGCTGTAAAGCTAGAATAGTCCCTTGACACACATTATCATAAGCTGGAGGGGTGATGTCATATCCTGTAGGGGACTCTATTGAATCCCCAGGGGACATGGTCCCTACTGACGACCCCTCACCATTGTGCCCTATCGTTTGAGGTTCAGCCCTCTTTTTCTTCCCTTTTGACTTTTTATGACCATCAGGTGAATGTCCTGAGTCTTTCATTTGCCCATTATGTTTATTTTTACGCACTTTATTTTTCGATTTTGGTGGATGCATGTAAGCATGAAGTCCATTGGCTGCTGTAGGCAGTCCATTATGCAAGGCTAGCCCAGAGGGCGTGGTCACTCTGTATTCCTCCAACAAATGATGAATATCATGATGCATCCTCTCAGCCGCCACATCTCTCGGCAACCGGTCCATGTGATCTGTTATTTCCCTGTTTGCATAGTGATCTAGAAGGATCTTGGCAGCCTCAAAACTACCTTCTCTAGCTGCCAAGAATAAAGGTGTTTCATCCTACAAATAAAGAAAGAATAATCTTTATTTAATCATCAAAATACTGTAAGAAAAGGAGAAGTGCCTCCTTTTATCACAAGGTTTTCTACCCCATATGATACTTGTTTTCTATTCACACATAACTTGAAAGACTGTCTGCAACATTTTTCAGTTTGGATGAGTCTAAAATTTTTTTGTCTGCAAATAGGTTATAAATGCTTTTCATTAGATTTTGGACAAGAGATCTTTCATTAATTACCATCTTGGTTCAATGTAATTTTGGGATTATTACTTTTATACTTCATATTCAGTTTAGCCTAAAATTTCATCGCGTGGGAATGTTAAAAGTGGTTACTCTAAACACAAGGACCGACGCCATACACAACAACCCACCTTTTGGTCCTGAGCATCTCTGTTAGCACCGTGTTGTAGCAATGTCAAGGTCGCTTCTGCGTTATTTACAGCTGCGGACCAGTGAAGTGCAGTTTTGCCGTACTCATCCATGGCATTGATATCGGCATCTGCATTAATTAGTTCCTCGACCATCCCTTCAATAGCTAGCCTGGCAGCCAATATCATTG
Organism: Fragum fragum; assembly: GCA_946902895.1. Taxonomy (NCBI): domain Eukaryota; kingdom Metazoa; phylum Mollusca; class Bivalvia; order Cardiida; family Cardiidae; genus Fragum; species Fragum fragum. Next base: position 27,573,408 of record OX336380.1, read on the forward strand.
GCGTTGTTCCGTCATGGGTCTTGGCATTCAGATTTGTTGATCTGTTTCTTAACAGGATCTGAAGATATACGTTATACCATTGGTCAGACCAAAACTTTACTAGAACATGCAATTTAATCCAATCTCACACAATGACACTTTATAGACACCCATCAAGAAAAAACAATTGTTAAAACATTGTGTAAAATGAAGAATTTACAATTCTTCATTATCTGCAATGTTTTTACCCAGAAAGTTGAAAAACATCTTAACTTTTATATACTGTACTTTGAAATGTGATCTGTAACTTCTCTAAATCAGGACTATTCTAAAATCTTGTGGTCTGCTTAATGCTCAGCCAATGGACCAGACAACAAAAGGTTAAATTTGTCCAAATTGAAAGAAGTTGCAGACAACAATTAAATAAAAAAAAACAAAGATAAAGGTGTATATTTGAAAATTATGATTAGAAAACAGGAAATTCATTGATACAAGCAATTTCCCCATTTCCTACAAATTTTTCAAAGCTAAATTTCTCCAGCTCACAAAAATATGGAATTATATGGTTAACCCTTTCCCATTTTTGCTAATTTTAGACTAGTCCAAATTGAAAGAGTTTGCAGACGACAATGAAAACTGGATGCCATTTGAAATGAAACCATCCTATGTGGTAGAAAATATTGTGGAAAAAGGAGAAACTGCTTGTTACAAGCAATTTCTTCTTTTTCCACAATGTTTTCTCTAGTATAAAATCAAGGAATAGTAAAATCCCATATTTGAACGGGAAAGGGTTAAGGGTTAACCAATTTCCACACAGTCCAACTTTTTAACTAGAAAGCACAAGCTTACCTGGAACACGCCCTGCGCGTCTGCAGCAACAGCTGTGTGTAAAGGTGTACGTCCACCTGTATCTGGGAAGTTAGGATCTGCACCAAGGTCTAATAAAGCTTTAGCAGCATCAGCTCTGGCATAGCGTGCAGCCAAATGTAATGAAGTTTCACCTGAAGAGAAGAAAATCAATCAACACTAATTGTCATACATTAACCTGACGGAAAAATAGCTTCATCATACTTGAATACGATAGCACAAAATAATAAAGCCATAATTATTTTAAGTGAACAAAGTGAATTTTATTTGGTCCGTTAGCAAAATTTTTAACTGTTCCAAATTCAGAGAAGTTGCTTACAATTATTAGTACATGCAATTTTCAAAATCCTCATATTTTAAGGTAGAAACCATTGTGGGTAATGAAGAAATGGCAAGTAACAAGCAATTTCTTTATTTTCAACTATGTTTTACAGAGCTGTTTTTTGGGGGAGAAGAATTACCTGTTTGTGAGGAAATGGGTTCAGAGAAAATTTGTGAGTCAAATCAGACAAGAATCATGAAATCTGGAAATTTATAAAAATCATTTTTCAATTAAAAACAACCTTTGTGTAGAGTATACACAATATTATAGTTTGTAGTAAGCTTGATGATCATATTTTCATACAGTCATGCCATTTAAGAACAAGCGAGAAACAGGAAATTACTTGCTATAGTTATTTCTATCTCTTCAAGGGTGTTAAATTCCCATGCCTGACTTGTCTGATGTGGACGAATACATATTATTTCAAGGCCAATTGTCTTGGGAATATTATATATCAAGGCAAAACTTGGAGTGGTACAAAAAAGACTCATTATAAATTGGAAAATTATCATGTTTATATTGAAAGGCAAAAATATTGTGGTAAATAAAGAAACTACTGGCTTCCATTATTTTCTTTAACATTTTCTCAAAATTAATCCCTTCTCATTTTGCATACATGCATGATTTAACCCATTCTCAAATTGTTGACGACACATGAAAAACAAAGGACATTCAATGAACATGACATCTCACCAGAACCGGAATTCAGGTAATCCTTACCTGTTCTATCGGTTTGGGCATCAATCGACGCTCCTTGGTTTAACAAACTCCGAATAATTTCTGGTGATCTTTCATCAGACTCTTCACTATCGCCTGATGTCCCTGAGCCAGTGCTAGTGATATCATTTCCTGAATCTAAGCCCATTCCTCTGATGGCCGCTAACATAAGAGGAGTAAAACCATCAGGGCCTCGGACATCTACATCCCGGGAGTTGAGGTCGTCTCCAGTTGGAGGGGTTAGAGCCATGATTGACGGGTTGGGAATATTGGCAGCTTCGAGATGTTGTGATGTCCATTGTCGAGTGTCATTTGGGTCAGTAGATGATTCCCCTGAATGTTCCAACTGAAAGGGATGCAAGATATGACGTTTGCTTTGGGAGTTATTTACAACAATAATACAGTTGATAAAAGATTTGATACACCATTCCAAAAAAAGTTTAGACTAGTCCAGTTTGAAAGTAGTTGCAGACTTCAATTTAAAGTTCATTATATTTTCTAATTTTTTGTCTTTTGGGGTTAAAAAAAATTGTGGGAAATGAAGAAATTGCTTGTAAGACCAAATTTCTTCATTTCCCACAATATTTTCATAACCTTTTGGAATGGGTAAATGTAATTCAGCTGATCATAAAAATTTCTTTCAGCAAAAAAAAATCTTTTCCTGTTGAAAAAAGAAGTTCCAGAATTCTTTCTGTGTTTGACCTTGAGCTGTGACCTAGAACTTGAAGCTAGCCCAAAAATTCTTTCAAATGGCACATCTACTCATGATGGAAAATAATTGTGCCAAATTATTTTGAAATCCATCCATAAATGTAGGAGTAATTGTCCGGACAAATTTAGGTCGACGGACAGGCAGACGGACTAACACACATACACCGACTTGTCATAGTGACAACAATGTCTCGCTCACCGCAAGCAGGCTTGACAATAAATAAACTAACATAAAAAGGGCAGAAATATTGTAGAAGAAACTGTGCATTAGGTGGGATAGTGGTTCATTTGAACTTGATTGGTTTATACAATATTGTGATTGACAGCGGAAATTTGCAAATGAAATTACCTTAATTCGTTTTGCTGGCTGATCCAAACCCCATCCATCATCTGTATTGTTGTCGTTACTGTCCACTTTGTCCATTGAACCTTTACCCACACTTCTGTTGAAATATAATATTGTTAATAAGTACAGTACAGAAAATCGTTAATTTGAAAATCATTTCAATCTTATTCCGGGCAATCACGTTCAATCAGTGTTCAATCCAGTAGCAATCACAGTTTTCCAATCTGGGATCAATCAATCCTTTAACAAAAGCTTTCAATCAACAACGTTAAGCCATTTCAATAATTAATGGTGATTAATTTTTCTAAAATCAAATTTGGTAATTCAATATTTTTTAAGAAAATAATATTTTCGTTTAAGATTATTTCTGATATCGTGGGCATTGAATGACATTTTGCAATTATTGAAAAATCAAACCTAAACAAGTAAGCGTTCAATCCACTCAGAATTAAAAGGCAATCAGCATTGATCATAATGATTCAATCACGATTGTGTAGCATTAAGAGTTCAATCTGGTTTCAACTGTAACACTTCTAGTATATTGCGGATAGCATGCACAAAGTTTTGAACTTGGTCTGATAGCACACATTTGGTATTGCCATTCTTAACCCTTGTCATGCTGAATAAAATCCTTTCTCAGCAATGCAATAAATTCAAAGGACTGAGAGTACTGAAAGCATTAATAGTGGGTCAATAATTTTTTGAAAAATCATTTCAGAAACAACTCTAGCTTGAACTGGACAAACAGGTGGTGAAGGCTAAGATAAGACTGCACACTTGTCCAGTCTGTTTTTAGTCTATATCACCTGCAAAATAGGAATATTCCGGGATCAGCATGACAAAGGTCACCTTGACCAGGCAGTTCAATATAGTATCCACAATATAGGACTTTAGGCAGATTGTATAATTATAGAAAAGAAATTGTACCATACTGTACAAAAAATTCATGTTCACCAAACCCAATTTTATCTTAACCCATCACCAGAAAACAAAATTCTAGACCAGTCTAAATTGAAGTAAGTTGAAGAGAACAACTATAAAATGGTGGTATTTTAAGAATCTTTCTTTAGTAGGGTGGAAAACAATATAAATTTATGAAGAAATTGCTTGAAACAAGCAATTCCATCATTTTCCACAGTGTTTCCATAAGTTTGTTTTGAGTGCATTAAAAAGAAAGATTGTATTGGAATGGATTAAGCTGACAGTCTTATTCTTAAACTTGATTTTTTTCGTTTCACCTTGAGATTTTTTTCATGACAATTCAATGAATTGAAATGATCAACTTTGATTTCATGCTTCTGATTTCTTTTGTTTCTCACTTACTTCAACTCTTCTCCACCGTCAGGTACATGGCGTTTTGAGGTTCGTGCAGACGGACCAGCATCACTGCCTCTCATGAAGAACCCCTCAGGGAACCATGTCAGTCCTGTTGCTGTCTTTCTACGGAAAATGACAACCAATACCACAACGGAGATGACAAGTACTAGAGCACATGTCAGAACAATATACACTACATTTGAGATACCATAGGTTGTAGGTGCTTTTGGGGACACGCCTCCTTCCGCTGAAATTATAAGTTCACAGTTTATGTTACAAATATATAATGTTAAACGAGTGACATACATTCCCTTATACCTAACTCATTCCCACACAAGAAAAAATGTCCCAAATATGAGCCAAATATCTTCAACAGTGTTTAAATAACAGCAAAATGTAAAGTTTTTGCATTAAGTTGACCTTACTAAGTGACCTTGATGACCTTACAACCAACTGATGCTTATAAAAGCAAGGAAAGTAATCTTGAAATGTGTTGAATAAATAGAAATGTTAAGTTTACTGCTCACAGACGGACAGACAGATGGACGTTGATAAAAGAATATGACCCCGATCTTATTGATGCCAGGCATTAAAACTTGCACTAATAGTGTAAAATTTACTTACATTCCACAGCAGCCAATGGATATTTTGCAGATGGCTGCCAGCCTCCCTGAATGGCAGCCAAAAGGAACTCTGCAGCTGTCTCAGAAGAATCAAAGCACTCATGGTATCCATCTTTCAAACATGGATGTATGTCAATAAATACATGAATTATTGTACTGCAAATAAAACAGAAAAAAATCCATAAAGAGCTGAAGATAACATTTTTTGTTTTTTCATTGAGGTATTAATCCATTCCCACTAATTGGCACTTTTTGACGCCCCTTCGTAAAACGATTGTGAAAACATTGTGTAAAATGAAGAAATTGCTTGTTTCAAGCAATTTTTTCATTATCCACAATGTTTTCTGCCCAAAAGGTTGAAAAACTATAATACTTCAAGTTGTCGTCTTCAACTCCTTTGAATTTGGACAAGTCTAAATCTTTGTCAACTGGTCATAGGTTAAACTAAAACCTCATCACACTTTACGTATGAAGCTTCAAAAAAGGGACTTTTATTTTGAAGAATTTGTTGTGTCAGAGGTACATTCAGAAAAAAAAGTTCATGTTGTCTATTCATAGAATAATTTGCTCTTGTTCCATCATCACATTTCAAGCTGTCGTCATAGCGCAGTCGGTAGTGCATAAGACTCCCAATCTTTAATCATGGGATTTCATGGGTTGGATTCCAGGGCGGGGCACATATCCTTTCTGCCATTTGTCTCTCACCAATGGATGGATAATTGTAAACCTAAGTGGGATAGCAGCTGGAGGCTAGGAATGGATGTAGAGGTGGTACTGGTGTGAGAAATACCAGAAATCCATTGTTAGGTGCTCCAGCTGCTGCAATATGACTGAAATACTGTTAAAAGTGGTGTTAAACCCCATTCAATCAATCAATCAACCATCAAGACATTCCAAGAAAAATCAAAATAAAGATTAACTTCTTTCAAGACCAAAAAATAAAAAGTAGCATTAATCTAATTTCATCTATGATTATAATCAAACCGGATCAACTTTTGGTAGATGAAATATTGAGATTCATTTTCCTTTACAGTAGAACACATTGTTACAAGCAACTTCTTCATTTTTTCCACAATGTTTTCCAAAGTATTTTTTTTCTTCAGGAGCTTAAAAAAGTGTAATTGTATTGGAATAGGTAGTTACTTACCCAACCACTTCTCTGTCAACAGACATTCCAGTATTGGATGGAGATCCCAGAGATCTCCTTAGTCGACCAGACTGGATTGGCTTATACCAGGGGTATATCATCTCATTTTGATTCTCATCAAGTTTTATAACCAAAACAACTCGTAGAAGGCTTCCAAGAATACGCAGAAATTCCTTTGTGTTATTCATGAACTCTTTAGGCTTCAAACCAACGTACAGAACCAAAGTTCCCGTTGACAACTGCTGTTCATTCCGACCACAATCTGTTCCATCCCAATTACACGCTGCCGTGTCACAACCAGCATTACAAATCCCGTTGTTGTAAACATGTTGACAAAATGTATCATAATGCGGATTGCATTTTCCCAGGGTTCTTGCGCAATCAAATCCATCAAACAAACATTCCTCCGACATACACTGCTGATCACATTTACTGTCATTGAAAACGTTCCAACAGAGAATGCCATCTCTAGGTTCATTACAATTTTTCCATGGTCTTGTTCGTTCGCTGCAATCTTGGGCATCATAATCACAGGCTGGGATGTTACATTCAGGCTGTAAAATATATATATAGACCAGTTAGTACGACTTAAAAGTTGTCCAGGGACAACAATGTCAAGCCTGCCAAAAATTTGACCTAGAGCTGTGACCTTGTCCTTGGGGCTTTCTGAAAATTTGTTGAACTCTTTTCGTTTTAATCTCTGGATTTTACGCCCCTGTGATTTTATAATAGAGAAAAAATTGTAGAAAAAGAGAAATTGCTTGTAACAAGTAATTTCTTTTTTTTTCCCATAATATTTTCTACCCTATCAAAATGTTATTTTTCAAATTAAATCCACTTTTAATTTTCGTCTGCAAACCTTTGAATTTGAAGGTCTAAAATTTTGGAAAACAGGAAAGGGTTAAAGCTGCTCATGATTGCATATAAGTGTTCCAAATAAATTTGAAATTCAACAACAAAAATGGAGATATGCTCTGGACAAGATCAATTTGAAAGTTTGACCTTAAACCCAGACCTTGATAACCCCTCCCCCTGCAAAAACAATGACATAGCACCTTAACCTCAATGCAAGGTTTGCAGATTTTGCTGAACTCAACTGAATTTAACTCATTTCCAGACAACAAAATTTTGGACTGGTCAAAATTCAAGAAGTTGCAGAGGATAATCTTTTGTTGATGAAATTTTAAAGATCTCTCTATTTGAAGTAGAAAACATTGCGGATAATGAAGAAGTTGCTTTTAACAAGTTATTTCTTCCACAATGTTTTCAAAAGCTGTTTTTCTTGGGGTCATCAAAAAGCATTATTTTTTCCCAGTTTTGAAGTGGTCTACATTGAAGGAGTTTGTAGACGACAGTGAAGACTGGATAGAATTTAAAATCAAACCATCCTATTTGGTAGAGTTTCTTCTTTTTCCACTGAAGTGGTTGAAATTGAAGGAGTTTGCAGACGACAGTGAAGACTGGATAGAATTTAAAATCAAACCATCCTATTTGGTAGAATTTCTTCTTTTTCCACAATGTTTTCTCAAGTATAAAATCACAGCAACATGAAATACAAGGTTTGTACAGGAAAGGGTAAATGCAAAGTTTGAATTCATAGCAGCTAAAACTTAGGACAAAGTTTGCAACTTACATCACATTCTCCGTTTTGAGCTTTTGATGGACAATCCCTGGCGATACATTCTGGAGCGACAGAGGGTATAACAGGAGTTGTCTGCGCTGGTTTACCGATGCCTGCTGTCACAGACATATCCCAGACTTCACATTGGATGCCCGTGTAGTATTTGGGACATAAACACTCATAGTATCCTAAAATATAAAGCAATATGATGCGTCAGTGTGAAACAGTTATAACTGCCTATAAACATATAGGCAGTTACAACTGTTTCGTGCTGACCAAACAAATATACCAAACAAATGTCTGACTGCATCTGGCCTATCTCTAGCCAATTTCTACCTTACAATATCTTAGTTTCTTCTGTTGAGATTCAAGCATTTTGATTAGTTGATTTTTTTTCATACCATTAATAAAATTTTGAGCACACAGCTATTTAGTATAGTTACTCACAAAGTAAATCCATAAAATTTTACTCTAAAATAGTAAAATATTTGATAAATATAAGTTTCACCTATATACAGGTGGGCAAAGTTCAACCATTTTTTTTTTTCAATTTGTCATTTTGATTATTAACCTATTGCTACACGGCAACATTTTAGACTGGTTAAAATTTAAAGAATTTTCAGTAAACACTTTTCAGTTTATAGGATTTAAAAATCTTTGTCTTTGAGACAGAAAACATTGTGGCTAATGAAGAAAAGGCTTGTAGAAAGTCTTCACTTTACACACATGTTTTCAAAGTTTTTTCTTGATGGGCAACAAAAAGTGAATGAAGATATATTTTCTTTTATTCAAAAAGAAAGAAAAGGCAAAAGAAATAAGAGTAAATTGTAAATAGCTCTCACCATTTCTGTCCAAACACTGTCCCTCATTTACGCAAGGAAGAGAAGCACACTCATCGATGTTAAACTCACACCTTGATCCCGACCAACCATACGGGCAGTTACATCTAAATCCTGTACCAATCACAAGACATTCACCGCCATTCAAACAATCGACCTCATCACAAATAGTTGCCAACCGCTCACATAGTGTACCAGCATAACCCTGTTAAGTTAACATGAAAATGTTGTTATGACAACCTCATTCCCAAAGCAATGAAATTTATAGTACCTAGCAGTACAGTAAAACTTGTATTAACCCTTTACTGTTTTTGGAAATTTTAGACTAGTTCAAATTGAAAGAGGCTGCAGACGACAATGAAATCTGGATGCTATTTGAAATGAAACCATCCTATGTGGTAGAAAATATTGTGGAAAAATGAGAAATTCTTCTTTTTCCTCAATGTTTTCTCTAGTATAAAATCAAAGGATCGTAAAATCCCGTATTTTAACGGGAAATGGTTAAGTGACCTTTTAGAGACATCCATAAAGTGTTCCAAATAAATTTGAAATTCAACAACAAAAACGGAGATATGCCATTCCAGGATAGTCTTGCTTTTGAACGCCCCTCAATTAAAACAGTTTAAAATTGTGTAAATTGAAGAAATTGCTAGTAACAAGCAATTTCTTCATTTTACACAATGTTTTCTAACCAAAAAGTTGAAAAAATCAGAAATTTCATAAACTTTAAATTGTCCTCCACAAAACCTTTCAATTTGGACCAGTCTAAGCTTTTGCCGTCTAGTAATGGGCTAAGCGAATATGGCTTATTACATTTTTCAATACAAATATGAAGGATCATTCTGATAACATTTAAAGTTATTGCAGAATTCTAAAGGCGACCCTAATGCATTCCAACAACATAGGATTTAGTTTAATTTTTTTTTAACAAATACATCCCATTCTTAAGAGATCTTGGTTTTGGAAAGGAAAATGTATGGTGACTTAACTACAGTGGTTGCTAAATAGAGGGGATTACTTGAGCAAGATTGACTCTTGATTGTATATATGTAGAACCGCCATCTTAGCGCAGTTGGTAGCACATCAGACTCCTAATCATCAATAACAGGATGATACGGTTCGATCCCTGGCAGCGGCACATATCCTTTCCGACATTTGTCTATGCCAAATGGGTGGATAATCATAAACCTAAGTGGGATAGCAGCTGGAGGCTGGGAAAGAATGTTGTGGTAGTACTGGTGTGAGAAATACCAGGAATCTGTTGTTAGGTGCTCCAGCCGCGGTGATATGGCTGAAATACTATTAAAACCGGATTTTAAACCCCAATCAATCAATCAACCTTATATATGTAACATTATACCTTGTCAAGCTGAAAATAGTCAGCATTGCATTGTAATCAAAGGGATGGAAGCACCGATCTTTCAACAAATTATTTGAAAATAAACTGAGATAGTCCTGGCTTAAAAAGGAAGATGTCATAGACTGATTATCTGATTTGAGGACTGATCTTTTTCTATATTTCCAACCTTAATCAGGAACAGTCTATGGTCAGCATGACAAGGGTTGACTTTTACCAGATATTAATCATTAAGACTAAGGTTTAAATTATGGCAATTTAAAAATTTCAATAGAACAGTTAGACCTTGACTCTTTCCTGCTTTTAGACATTATAGACATGTCCAGTTTGAAAGAGGTTGCAGACAAAAATGAAAACTGGAATCAATTTGAAATGAAACCATCCTATGTAGTAGAAAATATTGTGGAAAAAGAAGAAATTGCTTTTACCAAGCAATTTCTTCTTTTCTACTAAGTTTTCTCAAGTTTAAAATCACAGCAACGTAAAATCCCTGGTTTGTACAGGAAAGGGTTAAATGTTTTAACTGCCTGTATAGTGTTAAGATAAACTGTTCGGCAGGACTATAAAAACTCAATGTGGTTAAACCCATTCCCACTCAGTAATGCTTTTAGATGCCCTAAAGGAAAAAAAGCTTTTGAAAACATTGTGGAAAATGAAAAATTGCTTATTACAAGCAATTTCTTCATTATGCACGATGTTTTCTACCCAGAAAGTTGAAGAAATCCAAAATTTGATAAACTTTAAATTGTCGTCTGCAACTTCTTTCAGTTTGGGCAAGTCTAATAATTAGCCATCTGGTAATGGATTAAGAAAGTGAGCATGTGTGTCTGTATTTCAAAAGGTTTGTTGATGCTTGAAGTATAATGAAAGAATGCATTTAAATACCCTATTAGCTTAGTTGGTAACAAGATGTGCTCTCAAACCAGAAGCTTTGAGTTCGAAATCCCCGCTAAGACCCCTCTGACATTTGACAAATGTTATCGCATCCTTTATCCCTAACCAATGGACATAGTGTACAAAAGTTGGATGAGCAGCAAGTTGCTGGAATTGAATCTTGTGGTTGTACTGGTGTGAGAAACAACAGGAAGCAATGTTTAGGTGCACCAGCTGATATAACTTGAATCCTATTTAAAGTGACCTTAAACCCATACAATCAATCAAGCATGCACAAAAATATTTAAAAGACAAAATATCTCACCATGGGACAGCTACATGAGGGACCATCAACACTGTTCACACAAGCACCTCCATTTTTACAAGGATTGGTTACACAGTAGTTGATAGGCGTCATACAGTGTCGTCCAGTGAATCCCACTTTACAATGACATTTATAATCATTGAGTAGTTGTTCACAGCTCAAGGTTCCAGTAACACTACATGGATTGGACAAACATTCGTTGATATCACCCTCGCATCTTGGTCCAACATATCCAGCCGGGCAGATACAATCAAATTTCCCAACTCTGTCAACACAGGTTCCTCCATGATGGCATGCTCCTTCGTAACAGTCGTTATGATTAATATCGCAGAGATAACCTGAAGTTCCTGGTGGACATGAACAAACAAATGATCCGACCAAGTCATGACATGTTCCTCCATTTGCACATGGCTGATTGGCACAGTCATTGATATTGATTTCACATGTTGATCCCATAAATCCTTTAGAACAGCTACATTTGAATGTATTTCCTTGTTCGGAACAGTTGGCACCATTTTGACAAGGCATCGAGTCGCAATAGCGGATTTTATGCTCACAGTAGCTCCCATGATATCCCTCATAACACAGACATCGGTGGGAATCAGCGTCATTGACACAGTTACCATGGTTACACAGTTCTGACTCGGGAACATCTAAAATGAAATATTTCATTTATTGACCAATTTCAAGAAACATAGATAATAAATAATTCATACAAAAGACACAAGTTTTTTAAAACCAATTACCACAAAATCTTACTTTTTGACACCCCTGAAGGTTTATATTGAAAAAAACATAGTGAGAAAGGGAGAGATTTTGCTTGTTTCAAGTAATTTTTCTTTAATCTCACAATGTTTTCTACTTTATATGACAAGTGTTTTCAATTTAATTGCACAATGAAATATTGTCTGCTGGTTTTAATTTGAAGGAGTCTAAAATTTTGTCGTCTGATAATGGGTTCAGAGTTTGAGAAAGTCAAACCTTTGTTCCTTTATACAAATGATCCCAATGATTTAGATAAAATTGATGTCTTCCGATATAAAAGTTTTACAATTCAAAGGTTTAACTATTACTAGACCACAAGATTTTAGACTGATCCAAACTGAGAGACATTGCAGACTTCTTCATGTATGTCCATGTATACCAAGATTAAGTGATCAGAACTTTAACCACATTGACAATGATTGTACTATTAGGTAGGTTGAACTAATTACCAGATGACAAATTTAGACTGGTCCAATTTTTTTCTTACAGGCATCAGAAAGTGTTTTTGTGCGAGAATGGGTTAAAAACAACTTAGAGAAGACAAAAAAAGTATTAATACATACTTCTCCACTGCGCCGCAACTTGGCAGGTCACACGCCTCACATCACAGACCCGACCTGTGTAGTTTGGCGGACAGGTACATCTGAATTCATTGGCTATCTGGGAACAAGTGCCCCCATTTTCACACACACCCTGGCTACACCAGTCAACAAAGCTCTGGAATTACATGTGTTTTTATGATAGATAAGGAGATTAAAAATTCTAATACTTGTAGATTTTCCTTTCAAAAAGCATGAAATTTGCAATGACTTTATCATCTAGAATTCTCATAAAGCAGACCTAACCCATTCCCACACAGTGATGCTTTTAAACACCCTCAGTATGAAAGCTTTGGAAAACATTGTGGAAAATGAAGAAATTGCTTGTTACAAGCAATTTCTTCATTATCCACAATGTTTTCTACCCCAAAAGACAAAGATTTTAAAGATTTCATTGACTTAAGATTGTCATCTGCAGCTTCTTTGAATTTGGACTGGTCTAAGATTTTATCATGTGGGAATGGGGTTAAGCCCCCACAGGCATTTTGTCACTGAAGTAGCACACTTGACCTTGGTTTGCCCAAGACTTTACAGAACCTCCTTTGATCATGGATACCATTTGTATAAAGTTTCAGAGTCCTAGGTCAGATAGCTTATAAGCCAGATCATGAGAATGGCATTCAACCAAAGCTAGATTCTGACCTCGACCTTTGACCTACCAGACCAAAAAACTATAGAGCAATTCCTTGTATCAATGGCAGCAAATGTATGCAGTTCCATGATTTTAGATCAATTAGTTCCAGAGTTAAAGCACAAAAACGAAAATAAACTACGGACAGACGATGGATAGACAAATGGAATGACAGCCATGATGAAACCATTATACCTTCGACAGCTTCCTAGATGGGGGATATAGTTAAGATAACTATAGCATCATATTCAAATTAAACACTTCCACTTTTTCATGTAATTGTCAAAATATAACTTGCTTCCCTTTTTAGTTATAGGTGCTAGGTTTTAAACCGTCAAGAGAGAGCGTTCAGAAGAGGAATATAAAAAATGAATAAATTACTTATTTGAGGCAATTTCTTCATTTTCTACATTGTTTTCTACGGAGGAAATAAGTTATTTGAAATTCTATCAACCTGCAATTTATTTAAATTTAGACAACTATAAAATTTTGATGTCTGGTAACAGGTTAACCCCTTACCAAGCAGATAAGTAAAGGACTAGTCCAAATTGAAAGAAATTGCAGAAGACATTCTTAAGTTTTTGAAATTTTAGATTTTTTCAACTCTCAGGGTTGAAAACATTGTGGAAAATAAAGAGTTTGCATGGCCCAAGCACTTTCTTCATTTTTCACAAAGTTTTCTGTTTGTATTTCTTTAAGCACATTTCAAAAAGTAGCCTATCTTTATAATAAAAGATATAGCAGAAAACAGAAATAGCTTGTTACAAGCAAATTTCTCAGGGATGTAAAAATCAGGGATTGTGAGGGAAAGGTTCAGCAATAAAATCGTTCCTCACCTCACATTTTGGCCCTTCAAAACCAATTGGGCACTGACAGTAATGTCCTTCTGGTGTGTTTCTACATGTAGCCCCGTTCATACATTGGTTCACGTCACATGGATTAATGTGGTGTTCGCAGTTGGCCCCTGTATAATCGACAGCACAGTCACACCGGTATGTGTTGATTCCGTCAATACAGCGTCCTCCATTCAAACATGAACTGTAATGTAAATTTCAACATATCATTTCTCAGTTTAATACATTCCAACTCAACGACTTTTTTGACAACCCTCAAGAAAAGAAATTGGGAAGACATTGTAGAACAATGGTAAGAAACATTGGTAAGGAGCAATTACTGTGCACCAATCAAGCAAAAATTCTGATTCTCTTTATTTTCTGAACCCTCTACTGGACAACAAAACTGTGATGGGTTGAAAATGAAAGAAAATGCAGAGAACAATTCCTGCAGTTCAGATATGCATTGTCTTCCTGGAAGAAAACATTGTGGAAAATGAAGAAATTACTTATTTATTGGTTAACCCATTTCCACACTATCTTGCTTTTTGAAAAAACATTGTGAATATTGAAGAAATTGCTTGTTACAAGCAATTTCTTCATTATTCAAAATGCTTTCTATCCCAATAGACAAAGATTTTTGAAATTTCATTGATGTTGTTTGTCATCTGTAAATTGGTTCAACCTACCTATTAGTACAATCATTGTCATTATGGTTACAGTTCTGACCACTAAATCCAGGCATACATGAACATGTGTACGAATTAACGTAATCTCTACATGTGGCTCCGTTTCGACATGGATTCGGCAAACATTCATTGACGTCGATCTCACACAGGGTACCAGTAAATCCTGGTAAACAGCTGCAGTTGTACCCATTCAACTTATCGTAACATCGTCCACCATTCTTACATTCGTTAGGAAAGCAGTCATTGTGGTTGACCTCACAGTGTTTCCCCTCGTAACCTGGGTTACAGTTGCACTGGTATGACCCTGGAGTGTTTTGGCACAGTCCATTTTTACAGGGACAGGTCCCACCAAACACACATTCTGCGCATTCATTAACATCTTGTTCACAATGGCGGCCTGGATGAAATATAAATATATTTCAGTTTGATCTTAACTATGATTAATTATTTACTCAAGGAACATCATTAATGACAGAAACAATCTAATATTTGTTTGACATGCTTTTTATTCAAAAGATCTCACAAACTTTCTAATCCCATTACTAAAACAAGAGGACCATGATGGTCCTAAATCGCTCACCTGAGGCATCTGCAAATTACAGTACTTTTTTGTATAAAAAAGACACAACTTGAGCAAAATAAATAAAAAAAATATAAGATTTTGGGCTTTGTACAAAACAATCCAGTAATGCTTTACAATGAAAATGAATGCCTTTGGCTTCATAGTTTAATCGATTACCAAACTATCCCAGAATTTGTCACCCTCAGGGAAAAAGGTTTAAAAAAGCATTGTGAGAAAGCAAGCAATTTCTCCATTTCTATTTAAGAAGAATCCTTTCAATGCGATTAATGCAATTTTCAATCCCAGGAGCATAGACATTTTTTATCTTAAGAGCATATTTTCCTGTAAAATAGTACAAAATTATTGAGTCATGCTACATACCAAATATGAATGCCCTTCGTCTTATATTTCAGAAGGAGAAGACTTTTGAAGTTGCTCTAATTGGGTGTTTTCCAAAATTTTGGACCTCTGGGGGCAGTGCCATGTTTTATCCCAGGACTAAGATTTTAGCTAACATAGTAGAGAACCATCTGGTTATGCTATAAATCAAAAATGAATGCCTTAGACTTTGTAGATTGGGAGGAGAAGACTGTTGAACATGGTCTAATTGAGCATTTTTACGAACTTTGGACACCCAGGGAAGGGGTGTTTTTTAACCTACAGGCATAATTTAATCAAAATTGATAGATAACAGCCAGGCTATGCTACACTCAAAATATAAATGCCCTCCGCCTTAAAATGAAGAATTTTTTTCAACATACTCAAATTTTGCGTTTTTCCAAATTTTTGGACCCCTAGTCAGGGCGGTTTTTGACCCTTGGATGAAAACTTTTTGTGATATAGTACAAAACCATCTTGTTATGCTACGTACCAAATAAGAATATCCCAGACCTTATAGTTTCAGAGGAGAAGCCTTTTGAAATTGCTCTTATTAAAAAATTTTTTTCCAAACTTCGGACCACAGGGGTGGGGCCATTTTTGACCACAGAGATTAAATATTTAAAAAGGTGGTAGAGAACCATATGATTAAGCTCTTTACAAAATATAAAGGCCTTTGGCCTTGTAGTCTATGAAAAAAACAACATCAAAGATTTACTAATATTTCCAATTTTCATATGCCGCGGTTACAAGAGTTTTTCACGGAATAAAATTCTTTTAACAACTTTTGAAGAACTTCATCCAAGGAACATCCCTGCAAAGTTTCAGCTTTATTGGCCTACTGGTTTAGGAGGAGAAGATTTTGAAAGATATTTAAAGAATTACTAAAGATTCCCATTTTCAAATGCCACGGCAACCAGAGTTTTTGATGGAATTAAATTCTTTTAACACCTTTTGAAGAACTTCACCCAAGGAACAACCCCGGAAAGTTTCAGCTTGATTGACCCACTGGTTTAGGAGGAGAAGATTTTGAAAGATATTTAAAGAATTATTAAAGATTCCCATTTTCAAATGCTGCGGCAACCAGAGTTTTTGACGAAATTAAATTCTTTTAACAACTTTTGAAGAGCTTCACCCAATTAACATCCCTGCAAAGTTTCAGCTTGATTGGCCAACTGGTTCAGAAAGAGAAGATTTTTAAAGATATTTAAAGAATTACTAAAGATTCCCATTTTCATATGCCGCGGCAACCAGAGTTTTTGACAAAATTAAATTCTTTTAACAACTTTTGAAGAACTTCACCCAAGGAACATCCCTGCAAAGTTTCAGCTTGATTGGCCTACTGGTTTAGGAGGAGAAGATTTTTAAAGAAATTGTGGACGGACAGACGGACTGACGGACAACAACCGATCACAATAGCTCACCTCGCACTTTGTGTTCAGGTGAATTAAAAACATAATGTTTGACTGGTCCAAATTAAAAAGAGTTGCAGATCATAATTTTAGTTGATGAAATGTTTAGTCTTTATCTTGAGGGGCGTAAAAATGTAAGATTGTGTGGTAAATGTGTGTATTATGATTGAACAAAGGCACTAAGCTTGGCAGTAGGCACTTGATAAAGACAACATCTAACTCAGAAAAGGGTATTAAAGCATTTTAGATTAATCTCTTGTCAGTATCGATTTCTCTTGTGATATTGCTTTTCACATCCCTCAAGAAAAAGGCTTTGGAAAACATTATTCTTCCCAAGAAGACAAAAACCTTTTGAATTCAATTAACCACAGATTGACATTTGCAACTTTGCTCAATTTGGACCAGTCTAAAATTTTTATTCTTTTTGCAAATTACTTTCTATTCCATTGACTAAACAGTAAGCTTATATTTAAATACCTGTATATCCGTTACCAGAACAATTGCAATAATAATCCGTGTAATTGTTCTGCGGCACACACTGGGCATTATTTTCACATCTGTTCGGCGTACAGGGATCCATCTTTGTGTCACAATTATGCCCCGTGTACTGTGGGTCACAGATACACTTGTAGTCGTTCACAAGGTCACGACAAGAACCGTATAGACATGGATTACTTCTACACTCATTAATGTTACTTTCACAATTTGTTCCTGAAATCGCAGAAGACCCTGGTTTAGAATTTAACTCAAAGCTACACAACAAATTTATAGACTGGTCCAATTTGAAAGAAGTTTTAGATACAAATTTCAAGTTGGTAGAATTCAGAAAATCTTTCCCTTTTAGAGTAGAAAATAGTCATTGATTGTTACAAGCAATTTTTGTGATTATCATGATACATAAGAAAATATGCAGATAAATCAAAATATTCATATAGCCCATGAATTTCCTTATTATACCCTTAAATCGATAGCTAAGTGTAAAAATATCATGATTGTACATGCTTTGTATAGACACTTATGATTTTTTTGCACTTAAAAACTGATATATCAAATATTAAAAAAAATAGAGTTGTATAAGATAAAATCACTTGTTACATGCAAATAATCTTTTAATTTTTTAAACAATGTTTCATACTATATAATGTAAAAATTTTCAAATGCCAGCAAAACATTCAAGATTTTTAATGGGGAAGAATATAGTTTGAATACAGAAGAAAATGATTATTTTCTACAAATTTATGTCTAAGATTCATACAAAGATTAGGGCTGGTACCTATAGCTTTATGATTTTGAAATAGCATATATATATTCTTATTATCATAGAACATAGATGTGACTGTGAAACAATTATAATTATAATAGCAAATTCCCAAAGAGTAAACCTTGGTAGATGACCTTGGCCTTGTAAGTTGACCTTGGCAATTCCAGATGAGTAAGACCTTGAAAGATAACCTAGACCTCGTAAGATGATGTTAGTCTTATAAGATAGTCTATAACATGTATTATAACTTGACCTAGTAAGATACCCTCGTCATTAATAGATGCCTGTTTATGAAAGGTACCATCATCCCAAATATACTATTTTGTAGTTAAAGGACGTTTCTTTAATTTCCACAAGGGAAGACAAGTAGATTAACAGACAGATATTGATAAAACAGTAAGTCCCCAATCTAATTGATGATGGATACACATAATTTAGCTGACTATGTTAACCCTGATAACAAAATTTTAGACTAGTACATATGAAAAAAATTACAAAAGACATTTCAAAATTTATGAGTTTTTTTTTTTTTCATTTTTCTGGGTAGAAAACATAATGTAAAATGAAGAAATTGCTTGTTACAACCATTTTACATAATGACTTTCCCATTCCTTTTCTTTGAGGGACATCAAAAAGCGTCATTGCATGAAACTGAGTTAATACCTGTATATCCTGCTGAACAAAGACATGTATAGTGCCCTTGGTGGTTATGACATGCACCCCCATGTTGACACGGATTACTCTTGCAGTTGTCGATCAGCGAATCACAGTTGATCCCTTCATACCCGATTTCACAGATACAAGTGTACGAATCGACTCCATCCTTACAGCGCCCTTCTACACAAGGACTGCTGGCACATTCATCAATGTTGCTAAGACATAGGTCGTCATAGAAACCCTCAGGACAGTCGCAAGTGAAGGAGTTGATACCGTCTTTACAAGTACCTCTGGCACATGGACTGGATGCACATTCGTCAATGTTAACCTGACAGTTTTGACCAGTAAACCTGAATTGAAAAAAACTTTTTGATAAAATTTGAGTGACGTCTTCGTTTTTCTCTTCATGCATTAACCCATTACCATAGAACAATCCGATAAATTACCTATCATATTGTTTTCTACCTGGAAAACAGAGACGCTTAGAGTTCTATCACTGTCAAAATTTTATCTTCAACTTGTTTCAATATTGCAGTCTTCTAATGGGTTAACCCTTATCATGCTTTATTAAATCCCTTGCAGAATTGCATTAAAATCAAAGGGCTGAGAGCACTTATAGTACTCGCTTTTCAATAACAAAAAATTCTTTTGAAAATAATTACAAGCAGGAAGTGTAGAATGATGTTTGAGAAAACACTGTAAAATGAAGAAATTGTTTATCACAAGCAATTTCTTTATCTTTCACAATATTTTCTGCCAAGAAAGCCAAATATTTTATTTAAAACAATGTTCAATAAAACTCTTTTAATTAATTTTCAGCAAATGCCTTCTTCAGAATTGTCAGTATATTTTAACACTATGTAACATCCATTTTCATAGACATCAACATTAAAAAAAAAATACTGTCAATTCTGAGGAAGGCAATTCCCTACCGTTTGGAATACTTTGTATCATTGGTATTTTATTTAAATTCCTCCAACATAAAATTGTCGTCTGCATCTTCCTTCAATTAGGACCAGTCTACAATTTTCTTGTCACAATCAATTTCTAAAATGTTCACAAACTTTTGTACCCAGAAAGCCAAATATCTTTTTAAATTCCACTAATTGAGTTCGTTCTCAGGTACCTCCTTCAATTAGAACCAGTCTTCAGTCTAGTTGTCTAGCAATTGGTTAACACTTACCCAGGTTTGCATGAGCAGGAGTATGCATTAATATGGTCGATACAGTGGGCTCCATTCAGACACGGGTTACTGTTACAGTCGTTATGGTCATATTCGCAGTTGTAACCAGTCGTTCCTCGAGGACATGTACATTCGTAACCGTTCTTAAAATCGGTACAATTCCCTCCATGCTCACATGGGTTAGAAAGACATTCATCAATCTCTGACTCGCAATATTGGCCGGTGTATCCTCCATTACATCGACAGTAAAAGTGACCTAGCTGGTCAATACACTTTCCGTTGAGACATATTACTCCAGCGCAATCATTGATATTTGTTTCACAGTGAACGCCCGTCCAGCCTGGAAGAAGATGTAAATGGGAAATAAACAGCCTCCATTTAACTGATTCCCACACAAGCCATCCTTTTCACGCCCCTCAAGAAAAAGGCTTTGGAAAACATTGTGGAAAATGAAGAAATTGCTTGTATCAAGCAATTTCTTCATTATCCACAATGTTTTCTATTCAAAAAGAGCACCGGATTTAAAGTTGTGGTCTGCAGCATCTTTCAATAAGGACCAGTCTAGCTTCTTTCAGTTGAGACCAGTCTAGAAGTTTTCTTGTGTGGGAACAGGTTAACTCTTTCCCACACCACAAAATTTTACAATGTCCCAAATTCAAAGTAGTTGCTGTCACCCACAATTAGTATGAAATTCTCATCAAATTCTTTATATTAAAGTTGTTTCAATCAACTGTCTATTTTTCAGGACAGCTCTTCTCAGGAGAAAAAGGGTAATCCACATGAATATTATTTTGTTAGATTTTATAAACTGAGGTCTAGACTAGAGTGGGGCATAGCCACTTTATAATCACCAATTCTCAACAAAACCTTATGTTGTTGGTTCTCATTGTAATTGTTTAAACAAGGCCATTCCAATGAGAACCCTCATTAAAGTATTTAGTACTATTCAAATATTGAAATCTAAAATTCTAAATTGACCCCTCTATCTGTAGAAAGAATTATGGTAAATACCTGTAGCACATGAACAATTGTAACTCTCACGTAGATTGACACAAGTTGAGTTGTTTTCACAGGGATTATTCTCACACATGTTCTTCTCGATTTCACAGTTCGGACCGCTAAATCCTGTCTGGCACGTACACTTGTAGCCATTGATACGATCTTCACAATATCCTTCGTTCAGACAAGGGTCGGACTTACATTCATCTATTTCTGATTCACAGTTAATCCCAGTGTAACCTGCAGGGAGAAAATATCAGATTCTTATTTTGATTATAAATTTTTTGTTATTCAGAATTGCCTTCATAACTTTTAACATTTCATCACAAAATTATGTACTGATATTTATATTATTGGGTAACCCTTGTTTGGCAAAATGAACTCTATAATTAACCCATTCCCATACAGTTCTGTTTTTTTATGCCCCTCAGGAAACATTGTGGAAAACGAATAAAATTGTTTGTTGATATCTACAATGTTTTCAACTACAAAAGACAAAGATATTCAGAATATCAACAGCTTAAATTATCATCTGCAACTTCTATTAATTTGGACTAGTCTACAAATTGTGCTGTTTGGTAATGGGTTTAACCTAGTCCCGCAAAATAACACTTTTTGTGGCCCTCAAGAAAAAAAAAGCAGTCTCTATGATAAAAGGCTTTGGAAAAAGAAAGTGGAAAATGAAGAAATTGCTTGTTACTAGCAATTTCTTCATTATCCACTAAGTTTTCTATCCGACATATCTAAATAATTCAAAATTTCACACCAACAATTTATCATCTGCAACATGTTTGAATTTGGACTAATCTAAAACGCTGTTGCCTGGTAATGGGTAAAGGCTGTAGACCAATCTAGTTGCCTTAAAATGCAAAGCTAGATTTAATATGAAGTTTAAAATGGCGTTGTTAGGTAATATTTGCAAGTATGTATCATATTTTACCCATATTTGACATTTCCTTCTAAATTTGGTGATGGTATATTTTTTGCTATTATTTTATACTTCTTTTAAAGGTTTATGAGACAAATAATATGGTTGACTGGTTCTCAGGTCGTGGGAAACTCGCTACCCGAAACTTGTCAACCAACAAAAATGATGGGGTAGTTTATTTTATATATAATTATGTATTTGATGTCATTTCACACCTATGATACTTAAAGATCATTTTTCTGTACATTTAACCTTGTTTTAAGTGACCATTCAAGGGACAGTCAAATTGTGGTTGTTAAAGAGAGTGGTCCCTTAACACATTACCAGATGACAAAATTTTAGACTAGTCTAAATCAAAAGAAGTTGCAGACTCAATTTAAAGTTAAAGATATTTTAGATTTTCTCAATTTTCTTGGTGGAAAATGAGTGGGTAAAATGAAGAAATTGCTTGTTGCAATTAATGCTTTCATTTTAAACAATATTTTCCCATTTACTTTTTAATTTTCTAGAAAGGTGTCAAAAAATGTCACTGTGTAGGAGTGGGTTAAAACGCTCTTTTAAGTGACATAGATGAGGGATAATTCCACTGCATACATAAGTTATGGCAAGATTCTCACTTAATCCTATTTTGATGAAACCCCTTGTAATTGACACATTAACCCATTACCAGATGACAAAATTTAAGACTTTTTTTAGATTTTTTTTATCTTTCTGGGAAGAAAACAGTGTGCAGCAATTTATTCATTTTATACAATGTTTTCCAAATTGCTTTTCATGAGGTGTGTCCAAAAGCGTCATAGTGAGGAAATGGGTTAAGACAATTTTAATGAGATCCATCAACATTGGACATACTTTTGAATATTTCATTTGCAGGGGTGGCCGCTTAAACCATTACCAGACTGAAAAATTTTAGACTGGTCCAAATCGAAAGGAGTTGCAGAAAATAATTTGAAATTGATGATTTTTCAAAAATCTTTGAATTCTGGAATAGAAACATTGTGGATAATGAAGAAATCGCTTGTAACAAGCAATTTCTTCTTTTTCTAAGATATTTATCAAAGCTTATTTCCATGGAGTGTCTAATAGCGTGAATGCGAGGGAATGGGTTGAGCAAGATTGACTGTATTTTCTGAGTGATTGTACAAGCTGGATGTTAGCCTTCTTTTCATAGTACTCTATCATAAGAAGGAACTTTTTTGGTTTTACTTATAAATGAGGCAAAATTCAACTTTTGAAAATGTGCTGTTTTTATTTCACATTGACCTTATATTATGACCTTGACCTTAGTATCATTAGATACTCATAACCAATGTCACAATATTTAACAATTTCCTGACTTTACAAAAGCAACTGACAGCTAAATAGAGAAACCCTTTGATCTTAGAATGATTTCAGAGCTTCATGAAACAGGAATTAACAAAGAAAGAAATCAATGAAAAAATATAAAAATGGAAAATTCTTGAAAGCTTAAACATTCAGAATGTCTTGTCAAGTACAAATCAAATATCAATCAAAACTTCATTTCTCAAGTTAACTTCATTCTATTTCTAAACAGATTAAAACAAGCAAGATGGCAAAAATCATCACAAAAAGAAGAAACTGCCTGAAAAAGTAATATTTTCTTTCTACTCTATGTGACACATATTTTTCAATTTAATTGGACTTTGAAATATTGTTTGCACCTACCTTTAATTTGGACCAGTATAAATTTTTTCGTCTGGTAATTGTTAAATAACCATGACAGCGCAATTGTGAAAGTCGTATTCTTGGGTTATTAACAAGCCATAAACCATATTTACCACTGAATTTTGAATTTTAATGAAGGTATCAAAGAAAACAATATTTCCAGTAATTCATTCTTTACCAAGACTTTAAATCAAATTTGTTTATCTTCATTTTGACCTGGCAAAAGTTTTATGAGAAGAAGACATTGCTTGATACACTCTATTTCTCTTCTACCTCCATGACTTCTGCCCTAGAAAACCCTTCTGATCCATTTCTACCTTACATACCCTTATTGTCATCTGCATCCCCCATACATGTAAAAAGGGGAGCATATTGGATTTTCAATTCAGTAATTTCTAAAATATATTTACACACCCTGTGTTGTGGGTACTTATTGGAATTGTCTCATGGAGTACCCATAACGTAGGGTTTCTTAATATAAATATATACGATATAAGATTGACATAGCTTCCCTATTACACGAATCTCTTTCAAACAGCCTATTTTTATTTGTTAATGGGTTAACCCTTCTTCTACACAATAGCAAGAAAAGGGTTTTGGAAAACAATGTGGATAATGAAGAAATTGCTTGTGACAAGCGATTTATTCATTATCCACAATATTTTCTACCAAGAAATTACTTGAACTTGTCACTTGTCCTATCTAAAACTGTCATCCGTTAATGGTTTTAAAAGAAAATACTTACCTTCAAGACACATGCAGATGTATTTTGCATTATAGTCGAGACAGGAACCTGAATTCTGGCATGGGTTGGATGCGCACTCGTTAATGTTGTGTTCACATCTTGTGCCATTAAACCCGGGTCTACAGTCACATCTGAAGCTCCCCTTTAAGTTGACACATGTGCCTCCATGCTCACAAAGGGCTTGAGTCACTGTTAAATATATATAATTTAATTTTTAGTTTTGTTTATCAAAAACGAGCATTCTGATTGGTCAAAAATTTAAATCATACCTCAATGAACAAAATTTTGAGCACACAGCCATTTTGTATGCTTCCACATAAAATAGTTCCATACAAAAAGGTATCAAAATTTGTACAGCTTTTGGTTTTTTCGCTCAATGCTATTAAATCATAAGAAATGAAGAGAATATTCTTTGTTTTCATGGAGGTATGAACCGAAAAAACTAATCACACAATGTATGAATCCGCTTCACGTATTCATACAGTGTGATTAGTTTTTCCAGTTCATACCTCCATGAAAACAAAAAATATTCTCTTCATCTCTTAAATATTCAAAAACTGACTGATCAAATACTTATATGAAGAGAATATTTTTTGTTTTCATTGAGGTATGAAACGAAAAAACTTTTCACACTGTATCAATACGCTAAGCGGATTCATAAATAAGTGTGATTAGGTTTTTCGTTTTATTCTTCCATGAAAAAAAAGATAGTTATTCTCATCATTTCTAATGATTTGATGATATCAGTCTTAAAAAAGTAAATACTTCACAGATTTTGATACCTTTTTAACAGAACTATTTTGTGCACAAACCTACAAAATACAGTAAAACCTCGGTAGTTCGAAGCGCAAGGGACCGGGGAAATTTATACGAATTAAGCGTAGTACGAACAAAACGGAGGGCAAGAGGTCGGCTGTTTGAGATACACGGAATCTGACACGGTCTTGTTCTGTCTCCCATTTAGGAATTGATTCTAAATTGTTTATTTCTTCTACACAAGAACTGCTGATATCAATTGAGGAATACATAAAAATATATTAAAAAATACTCGTCTTCTATTTCCACGCTTTAATCTCCGTGTTAAATTTTGGCATTTTTTATGCACAGTGTCTGTATCAAGTGGTAGACTCCATCTGAGTGATTTCCCTTTACAATACATTGGATCAAATCACTCTGAGTATTCTATCATCAATCATAAAATGAAGGACCGACAATTGTGAAGAAAGTAACCGCAGAATAAAATAAAGTGCTAGAATCTCTAAGTGAGCAATAACATCGATACTAATGGGTGTGCATCAGTTTAAAGTAAATTTTCGGCGATAATTACGGGAATCTTTATTCGATTAATTACCTATCTTACAAACCAAACAGCCCCTTTTAACTAGAGGTACATGATAACACATAATTGTCATATAGATCAGCAGGTGTGAAAATCAAGGTAAGTGGTGATTGGAGACAATTAGTTTATCACGCCTACGAATTAAACATAGGAGTTTGTGCTATAATCATACTTTCGGGACCTTAAATAGCCTACGAACTACGAACCACTGACGTTCGAATTAGACAGAGTTTTCTAACAGAGATAAAGAAGGAAAAAGATCGGGACAGCGTAAATTATACGAACGAACACATACCTACGAACCAGTGACGTTCGAATAAACGAGGTTCTACTGTAGTTGCATGCTCAAAATTTTGTCTAAGGAGTTTTTCTTTTCCTTTTGGCCAATCTGAACGTTCGTTTTTGATAGATGAAACTAAAATAATTAAATTATACTTAAATAAACAAAGTAAAAAACATGGAACGTAGATGGTTTCCCTCCAAAATGTTTTAAGAATTTAATTATAATATCTATGGTTCACTTTTTAACATACAAATGCTGGTTTAAATTATTTATGATGTTTATAATTTTATCTTTACATCTGTAAATGGGTGTCTAAAATAAAAATACATTAAATACTTAATTCAAATCCTTAATAGTTGTACAGAAAAAATATATAGCCTATAATTTATATTCTATGACTAATAATTTGTCATTGAGCAAGCAGAATGTTTTAAATACATAGTTACATCATTTTGCTCATGCACGAACAATTTGATCATTTTCTTCATTAACCCATAACCACACGGCAAAATTTTAGACTGGTCCAAATTGAAAGGAGTTGCAGACGAGGATTTAAAGTTAATGAAATTTTAGATTTTTTTAACTTTCTCGGTAGAAAACATTGTGTTAAATGAAGAAATTGCTTGTTACAAGCAATTTCTTCATTTTACACAATGTTTTCCAAAGCGTTTTCTTGAGGGGCGTCCAAAAGCGTCACTGTGTGGGAATGGGTTAATTGATTGCAATTTTCAACCATACTGATGCGTTTCTATAAAAGGTTATGAATTTGAAAATATCTTGGTCTTTATCAAGTAAAAATACTTCCTTTGTTTGTACAAAAAGGAAGCAATTTCAGCATGGAAATTTAAAAAAATACCTATTGTAACCCATTCTCAAACATACCAACTCTCTTTGCCCCTCAAAAAAAAAGGTTGAGAAATTAATGCGACAAGCAGTTTCTTCAATTTTCACATTGTCTCTACCAAAAAAAATTAGATATTCAATCTTCCTAAAATTTTTGCCTAAATTTTTCAAAGCGATGATTCAAATGAAAATCCACAAGAAAGACTTTCATAGACAATGAATAAAATGAATTTTGAAAAACAGAAATTATTCCATTGTGCGATCAAATTCTCAACACAAGACTTAGCCATAAAATATACCTTGTTCACATTCATTCACATCTTCACGACAATTTGTCCCTGTCCAACCTTTCTGACATGTACAGATTGGATTCCCGTCCATCGGAGACGTCTCGCAAACAGACCCATTCCCGCAAGGATTGCTCAAGCATGAGTCTTCCAGATGACAGCGCATTCCTAGAGAACACAAGGCATTCAAAGAATATTCATGCAAGAATTCAGAAAGTGAAAGCGTAATAGTAGACTGAAGGAAGATTTCATTAAAAGGTCAGACTACTTACTCTTAAAATTATAATAGCTCGTCCTATGCTGCTTGAACTCATCAGAATTGTCTCATTGAGATGATGCTAATGATTTCAAACGACACAGGATTAATTGATATTTAAATTTAAGCAATACTTGTATAGATAATGTATAGACACTGAGAACAGTATCCCAATTAACCCATTACCAGATGGCTAAATTTTAGACTGGCTCAAATTGAAAGAAGTTGCAGACGACAATTTAAAGTTTATGAATTTTGGATTTTTTCAAATTTCTGGGTAGAAAACATTGTGGAAAATGTAGAAATTGCTTGTCACAAGCAATTTCTTCATTTTCGGAACTGTTTTCCAAAGCTTCTTTTCTTGGGGGCATCTAAAAGCGTCACTGAGTGGGAATGGGTTAACCCTCTTCAAGCCCTATTTAGTCAATGCCAACAATACAGACATGTGACATACAATATTGCAATGACTCTTTTTTTATCATGAACCATTGAATCCAGAAAGATATTTAGGCAAGAGATTTACTATATATGAACAGATTAAAAGGATCATGCATAGAATTGTATGTCGAAGAAAAATGAAATCTGTAATATTTAAAGAGTGAGTCACATTCTCATTCTGTTACCCTTTGTTTTTTTCTTCTTAAAGTCATCATCTAAGTCGTCATCAAATTCACGACTATCGTCGTCCAATGTGTTTGTCAACCCAAAGTCATTTTTCTGTTTATCGATTTCCTTTTCATCTTTAATCAAATTATGAAATTATTTCTGAATTAACTTATCAAAAATATACATATTTTCCCCCAATATTTTTAGTAACTGTACACCCTTTCAATGGTAAATAAAATCCTCTACAGAATTGCATTCACCCATTCCCACACAATCCCTTTTTTAAGACCCCTCAAGAAAAATGCTTGGAAAACATTGTGGAAAATGAAGAAATTGCTTGTTACAAGCAATTTCTTTATTATCCACAATGTTTTCTACCTAAAAGACAAAGATTTTTTTAGAATTTGAATAACTTTAAATTATTGTCTGCAACCTCTTTCAATTTTGACCAGTCTAAAATTGGTTAAATTCAAAGGGCTGAAAGCACTTGAAGCACTTATTTTGGGTTTATGTTAATTATGAGAATTTATCTAATAACAACCCATCACTCGCAAAAGGTTGCCTGTTTATATACCTTTAACCCATTACCAGAAGACAAATTTTTAGACTGGTCCAAATTCATAGGTGTTGCAGACAATGAATTCAAGTTTATGAAATTTAAGATATTTTCACACTTCAGGAAAATGAAGAAATTGCTTTTTGCAAGTAGTTTCTTCATTTTGAACAATGTATTCCCAAATTATTTTTCTTGAGGAGCGCCAAAAGGCGTCTTGTGAGGGAATGGGTTAATTGGATTAATTTCCCGATAAAAAAAAAGTTGTTTATTACCCTTTGAAAGTTACGAAAAACACATTTTTTTTAAATGGACTAATCTATTTTTTCCTTCATTTTCTAAACTGAATGATTAATATATATTATGGGGTAAATATTAATTCCATCTGATTATCATACCTGTTTTTCCAACTGGACATTCACATCTGAAGGTCGATACTCCATCGATACATGTACCATCGTTATAACATTTATTTGGCGTACAGTCGTCAATGTTGATTTCGCAGTGTTCACCCGTCCAGCCATTGACACATATGCACAGGTATCCACCATCCATGTTTTCACATGTTGCACCATTTTGGCATGTAGCTTTGTTTGCAGCACATTCATCTATGTCGATGTTGCAGTATTTTCCTAAACAAATACCCAGAAAGAAAAATTTAATGGTCAAAATGAAAGGTCCAAACTGAAAGAAGTTGCCAAAGACATTTTTAAATTTTCAAAATTAAAAAAAACTTTGACTTTAAGGGTCGAAAATATCAAGGAAAAAGAAGAAATTGCTTGTCAGAAGCAATTTCTTTATTTTCCACATTTCCACATGTCTGGATTTTTTATCTTTTTTTTTTTGTCAAGGGGGGACTGATGAAGAACGATTTAAGTGTCTTCCACCTTGAGTGGAGAATTGTTTGCTACCTCTTTGAATTTGGATCTTTCCAAAAGTTACAAAAAGGATGATGTCTTTGTCATGTCTAATGCAACATATTTGTTCCCTCTCAGTTTCAGGAGGGAAATGACAAGTTAACAAGACTTGTATGAACTACATTTGCATCTTCCAAAGGAATTTTAGAACCCTGTCATTTATTTAACTGGACACATTACTAACAAGGTTTTGACATTTCCGACAATGGTCCACCCGCAATGACCTCTGGTCAGGCAGCAGGAAGTCCCAGCTTGTGTCTTATTTATAGGGTTAAGTTCAAAACTAAGTCACATGGAAAAGTTACTGTTAAATCCAATACCAGATGACAACCTTTAACCCATTCCAACACAACAAAATTTTAGACTGGTCCAAATTGAAAGAAGCTGCAGACGACAATTTCAAGTTGATGGAATTTTGAATTTTTTCGTCTTTTTGGATAGAAAACATTGTGGATAATGAAGAAATTGCTTGATACAAGCAATTTCTTCATTTTCCACAATGTTTTCCAAAGTTTTTTTCTTGAGGGGCGTAAAAAGGAGGGATTGAGTTGGAATGGGTTAACCCATTCCAACACAGCAAAATTTTAGACTGGTCCAAACTGAAAGAAGCTGCAGACGACAATTTCAATTTGATGGAATTTTGAATTTTTCCGTCTTTTTGGATAGAAAACATTGTGGATAATGAAGAAATTGCTTGATACAAGCAATTTCTTCATTTTCCACAATGTTTTCCAAAGCTTTTTTCTCGAGGGGCATAAAAAGGAGGGATTGAGTTAGAATGGATTAAGACTGCTAAAAATTGAAAGAGGTTGATGAAATATTTGGGGTACAAAACATCTTGGATGACGATGAGATTTCTTGTTACAAGCAATTTCTTCAATTTGCAGGTTTTCCAAAGCCTTAAAATCCATTTATAGCATTTGACACTTTCCCCGTTTTTTTCTTAAAATTTAGACTGGTCCAAACTGAAAGATGTTGCAGGCGACAATAAAAATTGGATGTAATTTGAAATAAGACCATTCCATGTGGTAGAAAACATTGTGGGAAAAGGAGAAATTGCTCGTGACATAATATTATACATAATACATACATATATATAAAATGATAGGGACGTAAGATTCCAGGTTTGGACAGGAAAGGGTTAATGAATAAATCTAGGATTTGAAGAAAGTTAGAAAAGAAGAAAATGTTAATAACTAACATTTCCGCCTTTCCTACACTGTTCTCCCTCCACTATTTAACCCATTAACAGATGGCAAAATTTTAGACTTGCCCAAATTGAAAGAAGTTGCAAACGACAATTCAAAGATTATCAAATTTTGGATTTTTTCAACTTTCTGGGAAGAAAACATTGTGGTAAATGAAGAAATTGCTTGTGACAAGCAATTTCTTCAATTTCCACAATGTTTTCCAAAGCTCTTTTTTCGGGGGTGGGGGGGTGGGGGTTTGCGCGTCTAAAAGTGTCACTAAGTGGGAACGGGTTAACCCTTTCCTGTTTTATGAAATTTTAGACAGGTACAATTTGAAAGAGGTTGCAGACGAAAATGAAAAATGCATGCAAATTGAAATCTGACCATCCTGTGTGGTAGAAAATATTTTTGAAAACAAGAAATTGCTTGTGACAAGCAATTTCTCCTTTTTCCAAGCTGTTTTCTCAAGTATAAATAACAAAGACATAAAATCTAGGGTTTGTCCAGGAAAGGGTTAATCTAAAAAATTTTACTGATTTTGTTAAAAATCACATTTCGTCCACATTTCCTTAGCAATAAGTTTCAAGTTTGAAGAGTATAAAAGAATTGTCTAGTAATTGTCAAAGAAATCTGGTGTCCAAAGTCATGAGGTGGTGCACAGCCTTTAACCCATTACCAGATTATAAAATTTTAGACTAGTCAAAATTCAAAGAAATTGCAGACTTTGATTTTGAGTTGGTGGAATTTTAACGCCATTTGGGTAGAAAGGATTGTGGATAATGAAGAAATTGCTTGTAACTAGCAGTTTCTTCATTTTCCACAATGTTTCCGAAAGCTATTTTTCTGAGGGCTCATAGTGTGTGAACAATGATCCGTAAATTACCCAGGATGTAGGGACTTGTTCCTCAATTAGGAAATAAAGAGAATATTTTTTGTTTTAATGCAGGTATGAACCAAAAAAACTTATTGCACTGTATGAATACGCAAAGCGGATTCATACATAAGTGCAATTAGATTTTTTGGTTCATACTTCCATGAAAACAAAAAATATTCTCTTCATTTTGTATAGTTTAATCGCATCGAGCGAAAAAAGAAAACATTTTACAAATTTTGATACCTTTTTGTATGGGACTATTTTGTGCAGAAACATACAAAATCATCGCATACTCAAAATTTTGTTCATGGAGTTATGAAAAAACCATTACGACCAACCAGAACGCCTGTTTTTGATAGACGAAACTAATAATTAAATTATTGTAGATATAAGCACTTTGAAATATTTTCAGTCACAGTATTTGATTTGCCTGGCAATTCTTATTTTATTTTTGTCTAAGAGATAGAGGTTTTATACCTGTGTAGGTTGGGGGACATTGGCATTCGTAATCATTGACTTTGTCGATACACGTTGATCCATTCATACACTGATGGTCTGCACAATCATCAATGTTATGTTCACATCGCATTCCTCGGAAACCTGAAATATACAAATATTTTACTTTTAAAAGCACATTTCATTTCTGATGTATAAACTGTAATTTCAAACAAGCTTCAAAGCTTTAAAATTTGCCATAGAATAACTGCCTTTCTAAACCTTGAAACATGCAATTTATTCATGGCCCACAATGATTTCCAAAGAATTTTAGGGGGGGATGTCAATAAGTGGGATTTTTTGGAAGAGATCAACTACTCAATTCTGCAATTTGATATGCTGAAGAAATCTAGGATTGGAAAACATTGTGGGAAAAAGGATAAATTGCTTTAAATGTACTTTGAAATGTTGTTTTCAGCTTAGTTTTCAGTTAGGATCTGTTTAATTTTTTGTTGTCTTCTGATTGATGATATCCTATAACCAGACAAGAAATTTTTAGACAGGTTCAAATTCAAAGAAGATGCAAACAACAATTTATGGTAGATGGAATTTTAAAAGAATTGTCTTTTGTGTAGAAAAAATTAGAGTTACTGAAAAAATTGGTTGTAACAAGCAGTTTCTTCATCTTCCACAATGTTTTCTAAAGATTTTTTTCTCTAGGCAAAAAGAGTGGGATTGTTTGGAAATGGGTTGATGTAAATCTTATGATCAAAGACTTTCTTTTTTATCATAATACTCCACAGGTGCCACTAGATTCCGTCAGCTAAATCATTCAAGACATTTAACCTGAGAAAACCAGGCTAACTACAGTGCCCTCTAGTGTCAAGTTTCAAAATCTGTTCCTAATCATAAGAGGTTTTGACAAGAGACTCTAAGTCACCTAGATGCTTGACACTGATTACAGCTGCTTGCACTTGTTGGCTCCATGAATCTGGAACCATTTAAACCCATAAACTTTTGTCTTTGTAAACCACAGCCTCAGTAATCCCATTCTGCCTTACCCCATATTATATAGTTTCAAATTGAAAATAGTTGCAGGGGATCTTTTTGCCGCATCACAAAAATTTGTAAAGAAAATGAAATGCAAAGCTGCAGAAAACAAATTAAGAATAGTTAATTTAGAACTATTTCCCTTGATAGTTTTAGCTTGAGATTAATGAAAATATAACTTTTTTACTTAAGTTAACCAATTACCACACAATTCAGTATTTTTTTCCAAAGAAATATACCTATTTAAAACATTGTGAGAAAAGAAGAAGTTGCTTGTAACAGGCAATTCCTTCTTTTCTTACATTGTTTTCTTACTTCATTTGGACCTAACCTTTCATTTTAAAACCACTTTATTTTGTCATCTATAACTTCTTCAATTTGGACCAGTCTAAATTTTGTTGTTTGAGAATGGATTAAAATTTGGCACGCCAACAACTCCAGCTTGTATCTCCTACATCAAAGACCTTAACTTAGTAAACAATAACCAAACATTTTGTTCAAATACAGCTGAGGTAAAATCATTTTGGGAACAGAAGAAATGGATTCTTCATGTTCTTAATAGTATAGATTATCAGATATTAAAATTTCAGACTGGTACAATTTGAAAGTAGTTGCAGGCAACATTTCAAAGTTCATGATTTTTTTAAAAAACATCTTTCAGGTATGAAACCCAAATCTGAAATGAAGAGGAAAACTTCTCCATTTTCAAAATGTTTTCCACAACTTTGAGGTATATAAAAATAGCAAGAACCGGTAAATAAGAGATTAGTAAGAAAGAATTTGAGGTTAGTCAGGGAGCAGGGGCTAAGCAGTACATTATGGGAAACCTACTAATTTGTCAGAATGACATTTACCAATTTCCTGTCAAACGGATGTGGAAAGGAAGTTGCCGGTCAATGGTCATGAAATGCTTATAATAACTACTGTTTAATCCTTTAAGAGACGGCAGTACTTTGGACTGGTCCAAATTGATTGAAATTGCAGACTACAACTTAAAGTTTATGAAATTTTAGATTTTAACTTTCTGGATAGAAAGCATCGAGTAAAATGAAGAAATTGTAACAAAAAATGTCTTCATTTTACACAATGTTCTCCCAATTGTTTTTCTTCAGGGGCATCCAAAAGTGTCATTGTGTGGGAATGGGTATAACCCGTATTCATTTAGAATGGCTATTTTTCCTTCTTTTAAACCTATTATACAAAACAATAAGATTTCAGACTTATCCAAATTTATCCCTTTCCCGTTCAAATACGGGATTTTACATTCCTGTGATTTTTTACTCAAAAAAACATTGTGGAAAAAGAAGAAATTGCTTGTAACAAGCAATTTCTCCTTTTTCCACAATATTTTCTACCACGTAGGATGGTTTCATTTCAAGTATCATCCAGTTTTCATTGTCGTCTGCAACCTTTTTCAATTTGGACCAGTCTAAATTTTCCAAAAACGGGAAAGGGTTAACCCATCACAAGCGGGCTAAATTCTAGGCTAGTCAAATTGGAAGAAGTTGCACATGACCATTATTTGATGAAAACAGCAATTTGTTCAATTTACACAATGTTTTCCGAAGTCTTTATTCTTTGGGGTGTAAAAAAGTCTCATAATGTTGGAATGGGTAAATTAAAGTTGACGAATGTTCATAATTTTCTTCCCTGGGGTAAAGTTGATGAATGTTTATAATTTCCTTCCCTTTTTTGGGGGGTAGGGGTTGGATTAGGGTAAAAAATATTGTTTTGGAATGGGTTTAGTTGAATTCACAAATTAATATGATTAAGATTACTTTAAAAACAGTTTGTCATTTTTTTTCCAACATCAGGAAATGGGGTTATCTATGGTATTTCTTACTAGAAAACAAAGTTTAGACTGTTCAAAATTGAAAGAGATTGCAGGCAACATTTTAAGTACCAGTTCAAATTGAAAGGTGTTGCAGACGACAATTCAAGAGTTATGAAAGTTTGGATTTTTTTTAACTTTTTGGGTAGAAACATTGTGGATATCGAAGAAATTGCTTGTAACAAGCAATTTCTTCATTTTCCACAATGTTGTCCAAAGCTTTTTTCTTGGGGGCGTCTAAAAGCATCATTGAGTGGGAATGGGTTAAACCCACTTTGCAATACAATTAACTTTGAATTAGCGTTATAATTATTCATT
Source organism: Fragum fragum (assembly GCA_946902895.1). NCBI lineage: Eukaryota > Metazoa > Mollusca > Bivalvia > Cardiida > Cardiidae > Fragum > Fragum fragum. The sequence goes on from OX336380.1 coordinate 27,608,562, forward strand.
GAAATGTTTTTGGAGATGTAAATAAGATTGTAAGTACTGTGAAACATGATGATCACACTTTAAACATCATGATTTATTACTTTTTGAAATGCAACATTACACTTCGAGGTATCCCAGCATCACCCGCAATTTTAAAGGTCATGGGAACAGGGATATTTTGTATGGCACATTGGTTAACCCATTACCTCGCAACAAAATTTAACCTTTGTCATGCTGAACCTAGAATATTCCTGTTTTGGCAGGAGGTATAGATAAAGATCATTCTGCACATATGTGCAGCTGCTCTTAGTCTACACCACCTGCTGGTCCCTTTTAAGCTATGGTTGTTTAATCTATAAATTTTCGAAATGGCTATCAACCAACAGTAAGTGATTCCAGTGTTTTCCACCCTTTGATATCCAAATTCAATTCCGTTGTGGATTTCAGCATGACAAGGGTTAACCCACTCCCACATAGTGGCGCTTTTGGACGCCTCTGAAGAAAAACAATGGAGAAAACATAGTGCAAAATGAAGAAATTGCATGTAAAAAGTAATTTCTTCATTTTACACAATGTTTTCTCTCCAGAAAGTTGAAAAAATCTAAAATTTCAATTCAATTTAAATTGTCGTCTGCAACTCCTTTGAATTTGGACAAGTCCAAAATCTCACTGTGTTATGACAGGTCCAAGTTGAAAGGAAAATGCAGACAACAATGTTTTCCCAAACTGTTTTCTTTTGGGACATAAAAACATTATATGGGCATTATTACCCATTGCCACATAAACTCATGTCTTATCTCACTGAAGAAAAATAATTGAGGAAAACATTGTGGGAAAGGACATTATTGCTTTGCTACCTTGATCCTCTGGATTTTTGTGTTGTTGTTGTTGTTTCTATTCAATTACCCTGTTTAATGTCTGTAACCAAATATTTTCAGTCAAGAGTCTGAAATTTTGACATCTGGCAATGCTTGTAACAAGTAGTTTCTTCATTACCTATAATGTTTTCTATCCCTTAAGACAAAAAATTTAGAGTTTCATTAATTTACAATTGCAGTTTGCAACTTCTTTCTATTTGGATCAGTCTAAACTTTAGGACACCATATTATTACAATATCTTTGAAGGGCAACCAAATACAAAGATTTCCAAAACTTCATCCCTTAAAAATTGTCGTCTGCAACTTCTTCGAATTTGGACCAGTCTAATATTTTGTCGTCTGGTAATGGATTAAAGGGTATGAGACAACACAGCAGGACAGTTAGAATTACCGGTATGATCTGTAAGTACTTTACAATATATCCTAATGAGGGAGACCTTTTAATCGTATTAATAGATCAAAACTCAATTATTACTAGCTAATCAGGGATTTAGTTTAAAATTTTCCCATGATTTGGAAATTCGATAACAACACTTTCAATATTTGATTCATTTGACTGATTATGCCCTTATTGCAGAGAAGTTTGTGCCATTTCCACAATGTCCTGCCTTTTTAACCAGTTACCAACAATGACACTTTCTGACACCTTGAAAACTTTATGGAAAAAGGAGAAATACCTTGTAACAAGTTATTTCCCTTTCTCACAACGTATCTACACTATTTGGCAGTTATTTTCCAATTTTAGCATCCGGTAATTCGTTAAGTAGCTCAGGCAAAGGCTTGGGAGAACTTTTTTTGAATTGAGGAAAATTTTCAAGTGTTTTCCAAAGCTTTTTTCTTTAAGGCATAAAAAAGCAGAACTGTGTGGGAAAGGGTCCAAACATACCTTGATACATTTATTTTTTTCAATGGATGAAACCTACTACTTTAACATAGCCATGAGTCTTTGTTAACAAATTTGTGAATGTTTACAAAACATTTTTAAGTCATTTCAATGTCAACTGCTAAACTGCTAATTTGTTTTCAATAAACAATTTTACCACTATAATTAATAAACTGTTCACCCCTTTCAAATATTTGTTTAAAATTTTACAGAAAAGACCAGATTCTATGAGCAAATATATGACTTGAATAATTAAAAGATACATTCATACCTTATAAATAAATAATTTATTTCAATTTTTAAATTTAACCAACACTTGGAAAAACTTGGTCCAAAACCAGAATAAAACAAGACAAGATGTGTTTATGAAACACAATCCCCCCCCCCCCCGGACTAAAAGTTTGACCTTGGTATGTGCCTTTGACCTTATCACATGACCCTGACCTTGACATAAGGAGATGCGTATTACAGAGATGTATCATCATGCCAAATATGAGCATTTTAATTTGAATAGGCTGGTAGTAATTGGCAACGTAAAGTTTTTTGGTTAACACCTTTAAATAATGTACTCCATTTAGATATTTCGGCTAATGCCTTTTTCAAGAAATTCTATTCTTGTTGCTTTTTTGGTTAAGTTTTGCAGACAGACAGACCAACCAACAGACAGAAAAAAGGACAGACAGACAGACAATGGTAAAAAAATAAGCCACGATCTTTCAATGTGGGGGCATAAAAGTACTATGTGTCAATATTGGTTGATTGATTGATTGGTGGTTTTGTTGATTTTTATAGCTGATTGATTGATTGGTTAATGCTTGATATACACCATTTCTTCATTAATCAATTACCACACACTCTTGCAATTTGACGCCCTGAAGAAACGTGGTAATGGAAAACTTTGTGGGGAAAGGAGAAATTGCTTGTAACAAGCAATTTTCCTTTCCCCACAATGTTTTCTACCTTACTTGACCTTTTTCTCCAAATTAAGCACACTTAGTAAAGTCGTCTGTAGTTTCTTTCAATTTGGACAGGTCTAAATTTTTTTGTCATCTGGTAGTATGGGTTTAAATATTTCTTTTTTTTCTTTTTCTACCATTCTATTTAAACCATTACCACACAATGACGCTTTTAGATGCCCATCAAGAAAAAAAAATCAAATAACATTGTGCAAAATGAAAAAATTTCTTGGGACAAGCAATTCCTTCATTTTCCACAATGTTTTCTACCAAGAAAGTTGTCAAAATCTAAAATTTCATAAACTGTTGTCATCTACAACTTCTATTAAATTGACCAATCAATAATTTTGTTGTCTGGTAATTGGTTAATTCTGCAATTAAAATTATTACAATTTGACCTCTTTCCTTTATTTTCTTCTTTTTTGGGGGGAGGGGGGGGGGGTGGTTAAGGAAGATACTATCTCAATTATAACCTGACAGCAAAATTTCATACTGGTTCAAAGCTAAAGATTGTTACAAACAACAATTTATAATTGCTTAAATTTCAAAAATCAATCTTGTTTAGCATAGGAAACATTGTAGGAAATTTAACAAGCAAACTACTCCAAAGTTTTTTTCTTGAGGGGATGTGAAAAAAGCTGCGATTGTATGGGAATGCGTTGTCAAAGACTTGAAATTGTCCTATACAAATCCATGAAAAGTAATAATTACCTAAATTGGTATATATAAACATACCCCAAAATTGACAAAGACATTTTTATGATGTTTTTATGTGTCACTACCCCTCTATTCTTGTTGCTTTTATGTGAAATCCTACGTACATGATAGGGTACTGTGTTGCCAAAACTATTGTCAAATCTCAGAAGTAAAATTTTTTTAACTATTCCAAATTAATGGATCGCAGCTGTCCCCCTAAAATTGACTGTCCAATCAAATTAATCATTTAGACCAGGAGTGAACTTTGTACTCAAATATTAAGCCAAGCATTTTCTTTGGTTTGAACTCAGGATTATAAGTAGCTGAGATTTTTTACTTGAGAAAACATTATGGAAAAAGAAGAAATTGCTTGTAACAATCAAATAGGATGGTTTCACTTAAAATTGCATTGTAGAATGTCCGAAAACCACTACTCAGGAAATATGAGAAATATGAGGAAGGGTTTAATCCATTACCAAGAATAACTTTTATAGGCAGGTCAAAATTCAAAGAAGTGGCAGACGAAAATTTTCCATTGGCGAAATGTTAACATTCTTTGTTTTTTAGAGAAGAAAACAATGCGGATAATGTAGGAATTGCTTGTTGCAAGCATTTTCTTAATTCTCCACAATTTATTAAAACCTACTTTTCCTAAGGGGCATAAAAAAGGAATTGTGTGGGAATGGGTTAAGTATACCGTACCAGCCAAAGAGTCGATTCAACGAGTCAGGGTTACAATAGTGTAATTATTGGGTGACAAAATTACAATTACAGGTAACTCTGGGTGCAATAAAATTTTATCGAAATTTAACCTCTCTTAAGAAAGAGCCCTTCAACCCAAAACCTTGCTGTCTATATACACAAAGCCTTAACCCATAACCAGACATCAAAATTCTAATCTGAGCTAATTTCCAACCGGTTGCAGACGACATTTTTAAGTAGGTTGATTATGCAATTTCTTAATTACTCACAATGTTTTTTTCAAAGCCATTTTTTAACCCATTCCCACTCAGAGACGCTTTTGGATGCCCCCCAAGAAAAACAAATTGGGAAAACCTTGAGTAAAATGAAGAAATTGCTTGTTGGCTTTTAGCCAGCTGAGCAAAAAATAATAGGACTGAAAGCACTGGATGCACCAATTCTTTGTAAATATTTATTTTCAAACTAACCCATTACCAGACAACACAATTTTTGACTTGTCCAAATTGAAAAAAGTTTCAGCTGACAATCTCAAGTCGGTGGAATTCAGATAATGTTTACTATTTAGGGGTGGCAGGTGTCTAAATGCGAGATTGGGTAGGAATTGTTTCAAAAGTCTGGTTAAAATGGGACAAGCAGGATGTGTAGACTAAAATCAGGCTGCACATACCCTTTTCTATAGCTCTTGCATAATCACAAATATTTTTAGTTCAACATGACAATGGTTAATTTTCATATAGTATTTGACAAGTGCTGTTTATGAAGTAGAAACAGTCTAAAATTCCACCGTCTGGTGAACAGTAAAGCAATATAAAGTATTAGAATCAAATTTCCACATGAAGAAGCAAATGTAAACATTTTACAATATGCCACATGTCACAAAACAGTTTATAACTTACTGCTTTTTAATATATCACTAGTCAAGTTGCCATAGAAACAAAATTTAATGGCAACAGGCCCCGAGCTTATCAGCACAAACACAAAGAAGCAGTAGCCTAGTTTTTCATATCAATAAACACATTCCCAGATGGTTTTAGACTGGGCCATTGAAGACGAAGAAGTCACAAGCAATTTCCTCATTTTTCACAATGTTTTCCCAAACAATTTACTTTAGGGTATGAAAAAGTAAGATGTTTGGAATGGATTCAGACGGAAAAATGTTGTAATTATTTGTCTATTGAGGTATAACAAAAGTTGATAGTGATGAAATTGCTTCTGACAAGTAATTTCTTTCTTTCCACGGTGTTTTTTCTTTGTGTGGAAATCTGTATCAGTCTAAAGTTTTGACATCTAGCAATGGGTTAAAAAAAAAATCTTCAGAATTCTGATTCTAGTGTTAACCCTTGTCATGCTGAACCTGGGATATTCAGGTTTTGGCAGGTTGGTCTACAATTGTTTATGAAATCAATTACTTAAAGAAATATTGATTAATTGAACAACAAGATCCAACAGTGCTTTCAGCCCTTTGAATTTATGGCAATTCAGTCAGGTAATTTATAAAGCATGACAAGGGTTAAATACTATAGAAATTCATTACCCATTACCATTCAATGAAATTTTTGACTTGGCCAATTTGAAATAAGTTAAGGTGACTTGGAACAGAAAAAGAAGTCACAAAAAGTTTGAGAAAAGAAAAAAATTGTAAAATAGTACAAATTCTCTTCTCTGTGTGATTTTGTTTTTGAAACAAATGCTTTATGACCTTATTTGCTTTTGTGTCGTAACACCACAATCATTCAGGGCAAGGGTTAATTTTGTTTTACAGTTAAAACAACTCTTTCAAAATGTAGCAGGATACCATTGACAGATGGTGTGGTTTCACTTTCCAACAATAAAGCCGGCAGACATAGTTTGAGTGACATACCGACAGGTGTACATAGTAATTTCAACTTGTTGCTAGGACAGCCCTCATTGGTTACCATAGCAACTGTGACAAAAAAGAGGTAAAACTATTAGACATTGAAAAATTGAAATTGATAGATCAAAAGATAAAATTTTGTACTTAGAGAAATTTTCTTCAATTTAGTTAGTAATTATTATTTATTTTTCTCTTTTTTTTTCAAAATCTCTAAATCTTTGTGAAATACTCCTTCATGGCTTTCACAGGATTTCTATTGTCATTATCTCTTCATACACCGTATTTTGTGGAAGCAGGAAATTGTTTGTTGGGAGCAAATTCATCTCTCCACACAAGATGTTTTTTTGATGTTATCAAACTCATTTCATATCGCATTTGTCTTAAAATGTAATCCCAAAATTTTCTCAAACTGACCAATCTTAATCCATTTCCAGTGGTGTCCGTAGTCGAGAGATAGAGCGTTGGCTTCCCGATCAAGAGGTCGGGAGGGGCTATCGATCTTGGTTCTGTCATTGGCCAACACTTTGTGCGCGAGTACTGGTGCATTTCCAGGAAGCAGAATCGAGAGGGATTAATCTAAGTTGGAAGAACTTGTTTCCCAATCAATGTAAAATAAATAGGTTTAAACCAATCCATTTCCACAATTTTTAGACTGGTCTCAATTGAAAGGAGTTGCATACAGACAGCAATTTAAAGTTGATGAAATTTCAGATTTTTTTAATTTTCTGGGTAGAAAACATTGTGTAAAATGAAGAAATTGCTTGTTGACAGTAATTTCTTCATTTTACACAATATTTCCCTATCATTTTTCTTGAGGTGTATTAAAAAGTGTCATTGCTTGGGAATGGGTTAAGCAAGGGTTATCATTGTGTATAAACATGGTGGCAAAAAAGATAGAATTGAATAGCTAATCATAATATATTGAATAAAATCATTGGTCAGAGTTGCATTTAACCCATTACCAGATGGATGAATTTTAGACTGGTCCAAATTGAAAGGAGTTGCAGACGACAATTCAAAGTCTATGAAATTTTAGATTTCTTAGAATTTTCTGGGTAAAAAACATTGTGTAAAGTTAAGAAATAGCTTGCTACATGCAATTTCATCATTTTACAATGTTTTCCCTGTTGTTTTTTCTCGAGGGTCTTCTAAAAGCGTCATTGTCCAGGAATGGGCTAACCCATCACAACAATTAGAAGTTGATGGAATTTTATAAATCTTTGTCTAATAGGCAGATATAACCTCTTGCCAAAATATTTCTGGTTCAGCATGACATTGTTAACCCATTCCCGTTTTTTGAAATTTTAGACCCGTCCAAATTAAAAGAGGTTGCAGACAACAATTAAAATTGGATGCAATTTTAAATGAAACCTACCTATGTTGTAGAAAATATTGTGGAAAAGGAGAAATTGCTTGTCACAAGCAATTTCTTCTTTTTCCACAATGTTTTCTCAAGTAAAAAATCATGGCAACGTAAAATCCAGGGTTTAACCAGGAAAGGGTTAAGATCATTTGCAATGCTTAGTGCAGGGTTAAGTTACAATCATCAAAATACCTGGCCTATTTCGATCCTATTCTCAATTTGATGCAAAAGCAAATGATATGTGCTTAATATTTTATTGAAATACAGGCTTTCCCAAACAATTTTTCATACCACCATATACTGAAGAATCAGAAAAGGCTTTTGCTTCAGTAATATCTTGATTGAATCTTGGAGTAACCTTTTACCTTCTTAGAATTAATTTCAAGCAGGATTTACAAATGTATAAAGCACAGGTTGAGTCAACAAAATGTGATTGTATCTAAAATTTGACAAAGGGGAGGACCTAGTTTGTCGATACATGATCTCCAACCAATACGCATGATCAGCCAACCTTGTTGTAAATAATAACAATACATGAATTCTTGCAGAAGGCATAACTGTTTATTATTGTCCTAAAGAATGTCTTTGTACTGCAGTGTTTTAACAAGAGTCTCTTAAAACTGTTGATTGATTATTTGAACAATTAACTCTTTGCCTAGGCCATAAAAAAATATTACACTAAATTAAGTTGCATCTACCATCTACCTGAAATTTTCCTAACCCATTATCAACCAGCAAAAATTTTCGACTGGGCCAAATCGAAAGGAGTTGCAGACGGCAATTCAAAGTATATGAAATATAATTTTTTTCAACTTTCTTGGAAGAAAACATTGTTTAATATGAAGAAATTGCTTGTTACAAGCAATTTCTTCTTTTTTCACAATGATTACCCAATTATTTTTCTAGAGGGGTGTCAAAAGCTTCAATGTGTATGAATGGCTTAACCATTACAAATACAATAATGCATGGATTTATTTGATTGAATGGGGTTTAATGCCTCTTTTAACAGTATTTCAGTCATATCATGGCAGTTGGAGCACCTATGGATTCCTGGTTTTTCTCACATCAGTACCCTATTACATCCTTTCCTAGCCTCTTCCTGCTTGTTCCACTTAGGTTTGTGATTATCTACCCTTTTGTGGGGGACAAATGCTGGAAAGGGTATTTGCAGCGACCAGGTATCGAACCCAGGATCTCATGATTGAGATTCTGATGCGCTACCAACTACACTATGGCAGTGGCAGTGTACGGATTTGAACAAGAAATTCAATTGATTGAAATTCAGTCGGTAGTTTCTGAGGAGTAGATTTTTAAAGACAAAGTTTACAGATGGACTGACAAACAAATACATTCAAGAATTTCACATCAAAACAATAGCTTAACCCATTCCCACATGAAAAAATTTTAGACCAGTCCAAACTCATAGAAGTTGGTGACAACATTTGAAAGTTGATGAAATTCCTAAAATCTTTGACTGTTGGGGTAGAAAACATTGTGGATAATAAAAAAACTGCCTGCAACAAGCAATTTCTTCATTTTCCACAATGTTTTCCAAAGCTTTCATATTGAAGGGCGTTAAAGGTGTCATTGTGTGGGAATGGGTTAACACATTCCCCCACAATCCCAATTTTTCAGGCCTCTCAAGGAAAGAGCCTTTTGTGTGGCAATGGGTTAACCCTTTCTTTTAAACCCTGGATTTCATCTTGATATGATTTTATACTTGAAAAAAGAAGAAATTGCTTATAACAAGCAATTTCTTCTTTTACACAAAATGTTTACCCTAGTGAATGGTTAATTTTCAAATTAAATCCCATTTAATTTTTCCTCTGCAAAACCTTTGAATTTGAACAGGTCTAAAATTTTGCTAAACAGGAAAGGGTTAAGAAAACCTTCATGATTTTCTAATTGTTCCATAGTTTTATCATCTTGACTTGTGTGACTTTTGATGGTTCAAAAGGATTATTATAATTCCACTCAGCCTCAGAGAAAGCTTCTTTCATCACAAGAAAAACCCTCTCATAAAAGTATTTTATTGTCCAAATATGAACGTTCCCACAGCTTTTTATCTCTGGTCAGAGGAAATGACCAATTAGTGGACATGGACATCTTTTCAATGTCTTGAGTTAATGACTGACCACTGGTCATTTTACTTGACCACCGTCAAACAGAATTATTCTACCCTAAGATCAAGGTGGACATGTCCTGCAGGTCTTTATCTCATTACCAGATGACAATTTTTTAGAATGGTTCTAAATGAAAGCACTTGCAGACAACAATTCAAAGTTTATGAAATTTTAAATATTTTCAACTTTTTGGATAGAAAACATTGGGTAAAATGGAGAAATTGCTTATAACAAGCAATTTGGCCAAAGTAAGGGAAATTCAATAAGGATATACAGAATATTAATTAATATGCAGCAAAAGATGTTGTTGAAGAATACAAAATTCAATGTTTATTGAATAATTTGGTAAGATTACATTAACCCTTGTCATGCTGTATAAATAACCTTACTGAATTGCTGTCAAATCATTTTTCTTTAGAAATCAACTTCATAAACAACTCTGGCAGGAAAGTACAAGAAGGAGGTATAAACTTAGATCAGCCTGCACATAAGTGCAGTCTGATCTTAGTCTTCATCTCCTGCCAAAACCAGAATATTCCGGGTTCAGCATGACAAGGGTTAACTTGACTAGCTTGTTCTTAACAAGATTGGAATTAAAAAAAAGTGTGCACCAAAAGGGCTACGACATGGTGCAAAGGCCCAGGGCCATATAGGCAATATGGCCCCTTTTACATTGAACACTGATTCTTACAAATCAAATGTTTGTAGACCTTTGACCCATTACCAGATAACAAAATTTTAGACTGGTCCAATCCAAAGATGTTGCAGACAATGAATATTTGGTGGTGAAATTTTAATTTTCATTATCTTTTGACGTGAAAACATTGTGGATAATGAAGAAATTGCTTGTAACAAGCAATTTCTTCTTTTTACACAATGTTAATGATAGCTTTTTTTCTTGAAGAAGATGTCAAAAAGTGGGACTTTGTGGGAATGGGTTAAACCCCAAGCAACATAATATTACCAAAAGGGGTACTGTGGAAAACAATTAAAGCCATTAATTTCCTTATTTTCTTCTCTAAAGTTTCTTCCTTTAAATAGTTCCCTTACAATAAACCCCTTTTGGAAAAAATTAGGAAAACATTGTTGAAACGAAAAATTTGCTTGTTACAAGCTAGTTTTCTTCCACAATGTTTTCTGCCAGCAAAATCAAAGATTCTTAAAATTTCAACGACTTAAAATTTTTGTCTGCTATATCCTTGAATTTGACCAGTCATCTGTTAATGAGATTATAGAACAAAAGTCGATATATTGTTTGAAACTTAACCAATTCCAAAATATGGTCCAGGCTAGAAGATATTGCAGATCACAAAACGAAATCAAAGGACTGAAAGTCCTGAGAGCGGTTTTGCTGTCTTATCAGTAACCGCATTTAATAATGCAAACACGTATCATCAAGATGAGTAAATAAATCGTACACCTAAGAGGAATGAGCAGCTGGATGCTCGATAAGGATGTAGTGTTAATACTGGTGTGATAACTATCAGGAATCCATGGTTAGGAGCTCCAGCCACCCCGATATAACTGAAATACTATTAAAAGTTGCGTTAAAACCCCATTTACTGTTTACCGAAATCACTAATTTAATTTAATCACATCGTTTTCTTAAATATTATTTCATCAGTTCGTGAAATTTGTGGTTGTGTGGTAAAAGGTTAAATGATAAAAGGTAAAGCAATTAAAGCTAAAGTTCAATTCTTTTTACTTTGAGCATATTATTATTACGTACTACATGTTCGTTTCAAAGATATAGTCGAATTCGAGAGGTAAAAGGGTTTTTTTTTGTCGGGGTTAAATAGGCGCTTGAATCGCGACTATAACACGGTTGTAACTTGTAGCATATACTGCGTATACGGGGTGTAAATTTGCTCAGTCCTGCCAGATCAAAACTAACAGACAGGGTTAGGAGTTTGTTTACATGTATTCGCCTACTCCACTAACCACTGACCTAGATTCTATCTTGAAACGCGAGGAGATTATTTCTCTCATTTAGACAGTTCATTAGACAATTTACTATGGATATATAAAGTCGAATTTTAAAACCATTTCCTTAACTAAAAGGAGGCTGTTTGCATTCAGCAAGTAAGTTTTTTTTCTTCATCAGCGATGAAACAAGATGAAGGCGATCACATAGATTTTCACTTCAAGTTTATGAGCATGCGTGGAAATTGGTGGAAAATTCATAAAAACTTGTTTCCGGTTGATCGATGTGAAATACCGGTTTTGTCCTACAAAACCGCTAAAAAGAAATATTACTTGTTGCCAGCAATTTCTTTTTTTCTTATATTTTTTTCCAAACTCTATATTTCTTTTGCATCTAACAATGTAGGATTATTCAGAAATTGGTTAAACTAGTCTAAAATTTGTTTTCTAAGGACCCATCACCAGATGATTTTGACTAGTTTAATTTGAAAGAAGGTGCAGACAACAGTCTTAGATAAACACCTTTAAAAATTTCTTTTTCTCTGAGAGATACAATGAGGAGAATGAAGAAATTTCTTAATTCCAAACACTTGCCTGGAAGGCCATAAAAAGAATGAATGAGTGGAAATAGGGTTAGTAATTGCAATAATATAATCCTCTCTTTTGCAGACAGACCTACAAGTATAATAACACTATGATTTCCTTTACCATCAATCTATTTTGCCACAAAGGGCAAATGTGAGCTGAAACATCTCCCTGAGTATAGAAAGGATGAATATGATAGATGTTTTAAATTACAAAACAATTGTCCAATCAAAATGCTGTGTGAGAAAGAGGACAGCATTTGACTCTCACAACAAAATTGTATGACCAACTAACCTTTCTCATTGTTATAATTTGAAATCTGTTTATTTTTGAAATTCACTACAATATTTACAAACCTATGGTACCCAGAGGTATTCAATGTTTCGGCTGTATAAGTGGGACAAATTGTGAAGTCAAGAGCATGCAAAGTGACAAGTTGAACTTTGACCTGTTACAGCAAAAAAAATCATTTTTTCTTTCACAAAACATGTAAATGAAAGATCCCAAATGTCAATCAAAATATTGATTCACCAAACTCATCATTTGGTTTAAGGCATTCCAAAACACTTATTGACCCGCCTCTAGAAAAACAATTGGGAAAACATTGTGTAAAATGAAAAATTGCTTGTGACAAAAATTTTGGTTTTTTACCCAGAAGGTTGAAAAAAATCTAAAATTTCATCAACTTTAAATTGCTGTCTGCATCTCCTTTCAACTTAAGCCAGTCGAAAATTCAGTTGTCTGGTAATGGGTACATCAAGTATTTTTGTTTGTTTGAAACTTAAACACTCTAACTTTTTCAACTTGTAGTTACAACATTCAGGTTGCCAACCAATAAATTGTCTTTAATTTCCTTGAAGGCATATTTTACAAAATAAAGTAAGTCAGTTGGAGGGGGCAAATGATATATTAAATCTTAACCCTTGTCATGCTGAATAAAAATCGGTTTCCAAGATAACTCTTAAATCAAAGTATAAAAAGCACTGGAAGCCATTAAACAAGACTAGTAATTCTTTTCAAATTTAATTTCTCAAATAAATGCCTATTAAAATTTACAAGCAGGTGGTGTAGACTAAGATCAGACTGCACTTATGTGCAGGCTGATCTTTGTCTATACCTCTTGCATATACAGGAATATCACGGGATCTGAATGACCAGAGTTAATCAAGATATATATTTCTTTTTTTACTATTTTTTGCTAATAAGAAATTGACAATCAACCCTTGTAAAGCTGAATAAAAATGCTCTATTAAATGTTGTGGGTATAAGACTAGTTCTACATTTTTGAAAATTCAACCGATTTCACACAATAAATTAATCCATCCCACCCCCCCTTCCAAAAAAAGTTTTGAAAAATCTTCCATATTTCAGGCATTTATATCCAGGGGCTCTATTAGAGCTCTCAAGACATCAAAAAGACATGCGAGTGTGGAGGCTCAGTATTGAAATTAGAGAGAAAACATAAGTAGAAGTTGTGGTAAACAGCGGGAGTTCATGGGAAAAAACCTGCAGCTGTCCAAAACAAGCATACAAAGAAACTTATGTACTCTTGTAGAATGAGCCCCAAATGGTTTACCGATTTGCAAAAGGAGTCCCCAAGGGAGAAAGTTTTTTTTGGAAAACAATTTGGGAAAGCAGAAATGTTTTTCAATTTCTCCCTTCCCCTTTCTTAAATGAGAGGCGCTGTGAGGCTCTGTGACTAGAGCATGAGATAGTAATCCAAGCTTTTTAACCCATTCCAACACAATGACGCTTTTTGACGCCCCTGAAGAAAATCAATAGAGAAAACATTGTGTAAAATGAAGAAATTGCTTGTATCAAGCAATTTCTTTATTTTCCACAATGTTTTCTACCCAAAAACATGAAAAAAAAAATCACCAACTTTAAATTGTCGTCTGCAAATCCTTTCAATTTAATCTAGTCTAAGATTTTGCCGTCCGGTTATGGGTTAAGGATTTGGTGCAGAGAGGAATCTTGTTTGCATCATGGTGTATCCTTGAAAAAAGTTTTAACACTTGTCAGGCTGAATAAAATCCTGTTTAGAATTGCACTAAAATCAAAGCACCGATATTACGGAGGTGCTAGTTTTAAGGTCAATATTTCTTTCAAAAACTGTTTTTATAAACAATTCTAGCTTTAAAGGGACAAGTAGGTCGTGTAGACTAAGACCAATCTGTACATGAATGCAGTCTGCTCTATACCTGTAACTCCTGTCCAAACAGGAATATTCCAGGATCAGCATGTCAAGGGTTTATACTTTACTCAAGCATACAGAATTGTTAAAACAATCAATTGTCAAAAAAAATGCAGCCTTAAAGTGCTTTCAGTCCTTTGATTTAGATGTATTTCTCAATTAAGACTTTGTTCAGCATGACAAGGGTTAATGAGCTTTAGTCTGAAGTACTGCTCATCAACCAGTATAACAGAAAATTGAGTAAACTAAAGCTGAAAGCACTGAGGGATCTTATTGTTGGTCAGTATTTCTTTGGAAAATTATTTTTCTCATGCACAACTAATTGGCTTGAAGGGATAAATTGGTGGTATATACTAAGATCCGACGGCACATATGTGCAGACTAATCGTTGTCTATACCTGCTGCAAAAACAGGAATATCCCAGGTTCAGCATGGCTGCAGTCAAAATGACCAAAACACCAAGTCATCTTCTGTGAATGTTTTCAATACAAGAGACCAGGGCTCCGGAAATTTGGAAATCTAAATCGGTCCGGGACTTTGCCCCCCCCCCCTCCTGCCGGCAAAAACGACCCCCCCCCACGCCGCAAAAACGAATACCCCCGCTTTTTTTCACCTTCCCCGTACGTAAAAGGGTTCATCATTCATTCATTAGTTGCCTTCTTTTTCAAATGTTCCGAAGATGATTATTATTTTCAACGATGAAAACAACTGACCGATCCTACTTTCATTTTGTTTTTGAAAATTCGGACGAGTATAAATTGCAATTCCGGCAATGTACGGCAGTCCACGAAATTCTAATATGTTGTAAAATTAGATAGAAAAATAAATCACATTATTAAAATTTCCGGGTTTTACAGAGTACCGCCGATTTAATTATAATAAAGATATACTTTTTCATTTTCATAAGCTTCTATTAATTAAACACAGTCATGTCGATTTTCTCTCAACACGAGCGTCTGTTGATGGAAAAACACAGCTGACGTCACAAAAATGTCGGGTCAGTCCATTCTACCCCATGGGATCACAGAGTCGTGACGTACATCAAAAAGACCGACGAGACAAACTCCAGTGGGTCGCCCACGTGTTGCACAATTTTCCTAGAGTGGAGTTTGTTCACAAATCTCGGTCATTTATTTATTGTAGTTGATTTCCGATTTATTATTCGGACGTTTTCCACCCCTGAAGTAAAATTTAATTTTATTGACGGAACTGTCGTTTTCGTTTATATTTTAGTTATCTGTATTGTTTGAATTCTACCAGCTATGTTTCTTACCGTGAATGAAAAATTTTAAAACATATATTAACGACGTGATTTTTTTATATAAATTTCAAACCCGGTCTTGCGCGCTAATTTGTGATAAATAAATTTCATAAAAGCGTTGTGCTGAGCTATTCCGACTTTGAACGAACGGCTAGACTGGTACTACTGTCGACTTTAATAAGGTCTAACGAACGGCAACTGAAGCGTGTTCATGTCTCGATTTATATACGCATCCCATGTTAAAGTAAAAAAAATAGTTTCACGAGTAACGGCAATTTAAATCGACGCAGTTTTCTTCGAACGCGTGGTAAGTCAAACCTATTCTGTATTGCAAGTAGTTTACAAAACTCGATACCCGAAGTTCAGTCAAGCGTGAAACTGCAAATTAGGTCCACGTGCGGATGGGCATTTGACTGGCCGGCGGGTAAACCAATTATCGATTTTTGGCACTTGTTTATCTCATAATCTGCAGGTAACGTGTGAAACCCTTGAATTATTTTGGTTTCAAGTGGATTTTGAAAGATGGTGGGCGAGTTTATCAATATTTTAACGTGAATTTGATGAAAATTTCGGACCGATTTTTGTGTAATTTTTGGGGATTCCAATCGGTCTGGCAATTCAAAATTCGGTCCAGACCGGCAATTTATCGGATTTCCGGAGCCCTGCAAGAGACTATAATTCGGTCATATGGTGCAGGGTTAAGCTTAAATCTGCCACCAACACCACGCAATGGCATTTAACCACCAGTTTATTCAATCAGCAAAACATATTATGTTCCCTTTTCTGTCTGAAAGCAGTCAAAATTTGTTGACAAAATGGACAGAAATCAAAGCTCTGGGACAAAAGTCAAAGTCTTAAGTACTGTTATCACACTAGGTATTAGTGTATTCTTAATTTATAACTTCCTAGCATTCTAGCAACATTATTAACCCTTGTCCTGTTGTATAAATTACCTTAATGAATTGATGTGAAATCAAAGGGCTGAAAGCACTAATAGAACTTGCTGTTCAAAAATCAATATTTCGTATAGAAATCAATTTCATAAACAACTCTGGCAGGAAAAGTACAAGAAGGCAGTGTCCCTAGACCACGATCAGATTGCACTTATGTGCAGGCTTATCTTGGTCTTCACCTCCTGCCAGAACCAGAATAATACGGGTTCAGCATGACAAGGATTAATAACCATCTACAATATCCTAACAATGTATAAACCTGGTGTAGCCTGTAGGGGACAGAGTTAATTCAAACCATAATATACATATCTCCCAGACCCCTTTCTTGTTTTCTGGGAAAATTCCCACAAATTATTTTGTCTCTTGTTTAATTTACATTAAAAATGAGACCTCAGACATTTTCAATTTAAACCCATTTCCAGACAACAAAATTTAAGACAGGTCCAAATTGGAAAGAGTTGTCAACAATTTAAGGATTTGCTTATTTAAACTTTTAGGGTAGAAAACATTGTATAAAATGGAAAAATTGCTTGTAACACACAATTTTTCAATTTTACACAATGTTTTCCCTATTATTTTTCTTGAGGGGCATCAAAAAATGTCATCATGTGGGAATGAGTTATTCAGAAACTAAGCATCATATATTGACATGTTTTTCAGTCAGGCCTCTTGATCCTGTATGTATGACGGTCAACCCATAGCCAAACAATAAAATTTTAGACTGGTCCATATAAAAAGTGAGGGTATGAGATATTCCTTGTGTCAAACAATTTTTCCTTTTCCCACAAAGTTTTTGAAATGCATTTTCTTTAGAGTGTAAAAATGTGCAATTGTGTCAAAATCTGTAAGCCCATTTACAGACAACAAAATTTTAAACAGGACAGAATTCTAGCAAGTCGCAAGAGACAATTGTAAATATTCAAGAAATTTTTGTTACAAGCAAAGACTTTATTTTCCACAATGTTTCCAAAACGTTATTCTTGAGGGGCGTAAAAGAGCGGGATATCATGTAAAAAAGTATGCTTTTGTGGGAAAGGGTTTAACTTTTGGATTAACTAGCTGCAGCAAAAAGACCAATTGGCTTATCAGTATAAAGAGTTAGGTACCAGTCTTCCCACTATCATAACCATCTTATTTATTTCATCTAATATTTCAAAGTCAACAAAGCTCCACAACTCACAGCAATAGTTTGACAAAATGCCTGCTTCTTCTACAAATAAACTTCATAGAAACATAAATAAATGGAATGATAAAGAAAGCCTTTGACCTGGTGCTTCTTGAAGAGATGCTTTGCTTATCAGACAGTTCGAATAATAAGCCCTGCTGGAATATCACAACCTCATTAACCCATTACTATCCTTTTTTATGCCCCTCTAGAAAAAAAATCAGGAAAACAGTGTTGAAAATGAAGAAATTGCTTACTTAAAGCAATTTCTTCATTATCCACATAGTTTCCAACCTAGACAGGCAATCTTCAAGCAGAGTTATTGTTCCTTACTCTCATGATACATCTCTGCAATAGGCTAAATGACAAGATTCTTGTCAAACAAAGGAATGGAAGAAATATCATTTTACTGTTGATTTGCGAAAAATAAAGGACACAGTAAATATGATTCAAAATAAATAGTATGTGCATTAAAACTTAATATTTCACCTTTAAACCACCAAACTTCTTTTAAGGCACAATAAGGTGATATAGACCATTATAAGATCAGATAGTAAATATGCGCAGACTGATCATAGTCTATATTTTTAGCCAAAAACAGAAATAATCCAGGTTACCTGTGATGAGAGTTAGAATAGTTTTGAGGTTTGAATTCAGAATTTCTTACTCTATCTTGAGCGCCTTAAAGGTCATCTTTCTTTGACAACGGGACAATGTCCCCCCTAAATAAATTACAAAATAATGTATATTATCTCTAAAACTACACTGGGTGCGGATTATCCGAGATTACCCATCGCTTGCTACACGATGTCGAAAAGTTACCACAAATTTACTTATTATGGGAAAACAAAATGATTACCGGCGTAACTTGAACACTATCTCCTCATTATGCAGATGTATGGAAAATGAATCCATTAAAATACAGCCTTTAAAAGAAGATAGCTTTTTAAAGAGAATTCCTTCAAGTTCACATTAAATCCAATACAATTTTTAGATCTTAATCCTTGTCATACTGAATAAAACGACTCAGTTGCATTTACCCATTTCCAGACAGCAACATTTGACGGCAAGCAATAATTTGATACTCTAAAATTTGAAAATAAGTGCCAAATAAGGTAGAAAACAATTTTTGATTCTAAAACAATAAGAATTTATTCAGCATAGAAAGGGTTAACCCAACTTTTGAATTGTTCAAACTCAAACATTTTGCATAAAATAATCTTAAGTTTATCCTTTATTCATTTTAAAAATCTTTTCTTCTTTAAAGAAAACATTGTGGATTATGAACAAATTGCTTGTAACAAGCATTTTTTTTCATTTTCCACAGTGTTATTCAACACTTTTTTTCCTGGAGGTGTAAAAAAAGCGTGATTGTGTAGGAATGGGTTATAAACATAACATAAAAAAGTGTGATTATGTGGGAATGGGTTAAGCCATAGGGAAACTTAATATTTGTGTCAATAACATCCATTAGCCCTTTCCCGTTCAAATCCGAGATTTTACGTCGTTTTGATTTCATACTTGAGAAAATATTTTGGAAAAAGAAGAAATTGCTTGTAACAAAGCAATTTCTCCTTTTTCCATAATATTTTCTACCGCATAGGATTGTTTGATTTCAAATTGCATCCAATTTTCATTGTCGTCTGCAACCTCTTTCAATTTGGACCAGTCTAAATTTTCAAAAAACCGAAAAGGGTAAAATTCCAGGTATGTATGAAATAACATTATTTTACAGGTATGCTTGATAAGGGCATGACCCCAGACATCATTTTTCTGGTAGAATTAAAATCTGATAAAATCAAGCTAATATTACATCTTTTATCTTGTTTAGACAAGGAACAGATTTTGTGATGCTTCAAAAATGAAAAAATGACCCTTTGTTATGCTGTTCAGAAATGGGCTAAAAGCTCTGAAAGGTCCTAATTGTGGTTGTTAACGTTTCTTTTGTTCATTAACCCTTGGCATGCTGAACCTGGAATATTCCGGTTTTGGCAGGAGGTGTAGACTAAGATCAGACTGCACTTATGTGCAGGCTGATTTTAGTCTACACCTCCTGCTTGTACTTTTACTGTCAGAGTTGTTTATGAAATTGATTTCTGAAAGAGATATTGAGTTTTGAAAAAAAACTTCTATCAGGCAGCTTTCAGCCCTTTGATTTTACAGTAATTCAGGAAGGTGATTTATTCAGCATGACTAGGGTTAATATTGTATAAATCTTCATTATCCACAGCATTTTCTTCCCAAAAGACAATCGATTGATTGATTGATTGAATGGGGTTTAATGCCACTTTTAACAGTATTTCGGTCATATTGCTTGGGCTGGAGCACCTAACAATGGATTCCTGGTATTTCCACACCAGTACTACCACTACATCCTTTTCTAGCCTCCAGCTGCTATCAAACTTGGGTTTACGATTATGTGCCGCCGCCAGGGATGGAACAACAAAAGACCAAGATTTAAATAATTTCATCAACTTGAAAATGTTGTCTGCAACATCTTAGAATTTGGACCAGTCTATAATTTTGTCATCTGGTAATAGGTTAACTTGCTGGAGGTCAGGTGACGGGCCAGCAATCTATCAATTAATTAAACCTTTTCCCATTTTTTGAAATTTTAGACTGGTCCGAATCCAAAATGTTTTGCAGACAACTATTTCAAACTTACGTGAAATAAAATCATTCAGTTGATAAAGAATAAATTTTTCTTTCTGTACAATGTTTTACACACAGACGTAAAAAAACAGGTATTACACAGGAAAGGGTTTCATTACATGTCAATTCTCATGACAAAAGTTGTTGATTTTGTTTTATTTCAATCGTTTGTTTTTTAATGATCACACAATTTACACAAATGTAGGCCAAGATCAATCTCCATTCTTACCAAAATGTATCATGGATCTCATCCTCTCCGCAAAACGGTCTAATCTCATTACCAGACGACAAAAATTTCAGACTGGTCCAAATTCAAAGAAGTTGCAGACAATAGTTCTTAATTGATCTTTGTATTTTTCTTTTTTTTTTTTTTGAAAAAAAAAATTGATTGTGGATAATGAAGAAATTGCTTGTAACAAGTAATTCCTTCATTTTACACAATGCTTTCCAAAGCTTTTTTGAGAGCATCAAAAAATTTCAATGTGTGCAAAAGAGTTCATCCATTCTCACACAATGACGCTTTTAGTCGCCCCTAAAAAAGTTCTGAAAAACAATGTGCTACAAGCAATTTCAGCATTTCTAGCCACAATGACAGAGATGTTAAGAATTCTATCATCTCAAAATTGTCATCTGCAACTTGTCTGCTTTCAGACAAATCTAAAATTTTGTTATCTTGAAATAGATTAAGCAGAGTGATGAAACCGTCCTTATGCATGCAAATGATCATCTTACTGTAGGCAAGTTTCGGTCCCCACTTTGCCAACATTCAAAATTAACATCCAACAAAAATAAACTTCAAATGTCTAACAGTTAAGCTTCAAATGTTTCAAAATAATCAGATATTTCTGATACAAATTTTGAAACATGAACTTAGTATTACAGATATAGCACATACAAATGTGATTATGGAAATGATCAGGTTTCTCCTCCAATTTCTTTGCTTCTTCTCCTACCCAAGTTTTTTTGAGTCTCAGATTATACTAATTAAGATAAACAAATACAAATTAATCTTAGAAAAGCAAAATTCAGAGAATTAGTCACCCATTTCAACAGAACAGAAGATATGGTTGAGGAAAAAATCCAAAACATTTTTTTCAGACCATTCCACACTGACACTTGGTGTCTAAAGAGCCATGCTTGAGTGGTTGTATGATGAAATCTGGGATTACAGGCAATTAACCCATTACCAGATGGCAAAATTTCAGACTGGTCCAAATAAAAAGGAGTTGCAGATGACAATTTAAAGTTAATGAACATTTACATTTTTTTTTAATTTTCTACAATGTTTACTTATTGTTTTTCTTGGGGGGTGTTAAAAAGTGTGAGGGAATGTGTTAAGAGGGTACCTGCTAATATTAATTGGTAGCCAATCATAATGTGATGATTCCAGACACATTACCCTGTTGGAAAATTTAATGTAAGATGGCTAAAATATATTTTACTTATTACTGTAATTATGACTTTTTGGAACCAAATGAGGATAAAGTCCATACTGTCATAATAGCTTTCTGAATCAAATAATTGTCTATATTCTGTAGGTACTCACTTGAACACTTATCCCTTGTCATACTGAACCCGGAATATTCTGGTTTGGGCAGGAGATAAAGACAAAGATCAGCCTGCACATAAGTGCAGTCTAATCTTGACTACTCCTCCTGCTTGTACTTTTCCTACCAGAGAAGTTATGAAATTGATTTTCAAAAGAAAAAATTGATTATTGAACAAGTACTATCAGTGCTCTCAGCGCTTTGACTTTAATGCAATTCCGTAAGGGATTTTATACAGCATAACATGAATTTAATGCGATTCCGTAGGGGATTTCATACAGCATAACAAGGGTTAATTTGTTTCATAATTTGGTTTATACTTTATTTTCTTAAAAATATCTAGAATTGTCTTGGAGCTGTCATTTCTTGGTTAAAACAATATTTTTACTTCATATTGAAAAGTATTCTATCCCAGATTGTATAAATTGTGATAGATTCTTCGATCATATTTTCACAGCTTCCTAGTTGTTTAACACATCACACTGTCAACAAATGTAAACAAAGTCACTCTAAAGTTCAATCATAGAACAGAATATGGTGGGAACATACTTAAACTTGAATGGCATCAATTTACAATCGAGAGAAAAGTGTGAAATACATACTGAAAATAGTGTTAAGTCAAATATTGGCATATCATTTGCATGTCTTATCCATCAAATGGATGTAAGATTTTATCTTTTTCATCTACTTTATATGTTTTGCAAAATAGGGTATTACATAAAAAGTTTTGGTGACATAGGCCTCTTAACCCTAAATTGCCTTAATGAATTGTTGTAAAATCAAAGGGCCGAAAGCACTGATAAGACTTGTTCAAAAGTAAATATCTTTTTAGAAATCAATTTCATAAACAACTCTGGCAGGAAAAGTACAAGGAGAAGTAGACCAAGATCAGACTTCACTTATGTGCAGTCTGATATTGGTCTACACCTCCTGCCAAAACCGGAATATTGCTTGTAACAAGCAATTTCTTCATTTTTCACAATGTTTCCTTCACAGAAAGTTGAAAAAATGCAAAATTTCATAAACCTTAAATTGTCGTCTGCAACTTCTTTCAATTTGGGCAGGTCTTATTTTAGCTGTCTGGTAATGGGTTAGTATTACGATTCCAATTTGGATTTATAGAAATTTATTACTCTATGATAGACGTCAATTACCTATGTCTCATTCATAGCTATAGCTCTAAGACTGTATTTTGAATAAGCCTTGCTTTAGATACCAATACCATAAAAATTAGTGACCAATACAAAATTGCCATTTTCATGAAACTGAGAATGAAGGACAGGTTGCAATTCTGACAATCACCCTAGTCACATAATTCTCTCCTTTAATTAAAATCGACATCAGAGGCACAAGTTCAGAGTGATCTTGGTGTTGTCTCGTAATTTACGTTCACCCAGGCTGCGCCAAATTCAACGGCTGTTTGAAGACAATGTAAAGGGGCCCCTAGGTCCTTTCTTTCAAATTATCTTCAAACTTAATCAACGATATTGAATTAACACACCTAAAAAGTGATTAGTATCAAATATTCCCACGAACATCTTTTTTACAGCGACCACTCTTCAATTGGCTTCCAAAATTGCTTGCCCCAGTGGAAATAAAATTGAAATAAAAGCACTCATTCTTTAAACACCCAACCAATGCTCACTTAATTCTTAAGAAATAAAGTTAATTAATTAATTGTTATTTTGTTGTACCCATGAGTGAACTTAAAATCCCTCCAAAGTTTGGATGAATACATTGGTTTTTGTATCAAAATACACACTTATCAAAAAATTAATTTAGGAAGATCTTGGGCCACTTATGGTTGGACTTTATGCTTCAACTTTTACGAGTCCTGCATTACTGTGAATTTTGAAAACCCCTGCCCCTTCAAAGTTAATAAACATTACACAAAACATAAAACCATGCTAGAAATTCAGATTTAGAAAGGAATACATTTTTGAAAAGTGAAAACAATTCATTAAAAGAAGATTTGAACAGACAAGGGGTCAAAACAGGTCATTTCCAAAAGCCCTAATCACAGGGCCTTAAAAGCTAATAGTTTTATTTAAATATTTTATCAGTGACCGTCAAACAAACTTCAAAGGGATGACCCCTAAAGTACCTGTACCCTTCAAATATTTGAACCACCTTTGTTGCTTTTTGTGTTACCTGCATGAATGCTTAATTTCAGTAAAGAGTTGCCAATATCCTTCCAGAAATTAAATTAAAATGAAATTAAATGAAAACCTTTAAAATAAACAAACTTTTTGCAGTTGTATGTCAAATTAAAAGAAGTACAGATGACAATTTCAAGTTAGTAGACTTTTAAAATCTTGGTCTTTCTGGAAGGAAAACACTGTTGAAAACAAAAACATTAACTTCTCAAACTATTTGTTTGTAAAATAGGATTGTGTGGTAATGAGTTAAACAGGGGTGGATCCGTCATGCCCAGGTTCAAAATGAAACATCCCAAGGTGAAGACAAGATTTTCCATAAAGCCTTTGGCTTTTACATATCACCATCATGGTATGGATGTCTATGAAACTAAGCGCTACTTTCATTCCACTTTCCATATTTCCTTGACCGCATTTTTAGAACATGGAGTAAACAAACAAAAAACATGTGGTAAAGTGTGGGAAAACCATGCACCACTCAAGACTACGCTACTCTTTTTTGTCTCAAGAACATGTATCAACAACCTCTATTTTGAAAACCATGCAACAAAATTTTAGACTAAAAATGTTCATGTTGAAATAAATTTTAAGTATGGAGAAAAAAGAAAATCTTTGACTGTCTGAGTAGAATCTCTTATAACCCATTCTGACACAGTCCCACCTTTTTATGCCCCTTGAGGAAAAAAAAAAAAGATTAAGAAAAACGTTGTTGAAAATAAAGAATTTGTTGGTTAAAAGCAATTTCTTCAATATTAACCATACTTATTACCACAAAAGACACAAAGATTTACATTATTTCACTCTGTAAAAATTGTTGTCTGCAACTTCTTTTGAATTTAGACTGGTCTAAATCATTGTTGTCCGGTAATTGGTTAAAAAAAAAAGAAATTGCTTGTTACAGTATACAAAATACTAGCAAAATGAGACAGATCAAAGGAACAAATTAACCCATTTCCACACAAACCCGCTTTTTTATACCCCGCAAGAACAGGTCTTTTGAAAACATTGCGGTTGATCAAGAAATTGCTTGTAATAAGCAATCTCTTCATTATTCATAATGTTTTCTATCCCAAACTACAAAGATTTTTAAAATTTCATCAACTAAATATTGTTGTCTGCAGGTTCTTTTAACGCATTACCAGACAGCTAAATTTTAGACTAGTCCAAATTGAAAGAAGTTGCAGACAATTGTTTGAAGTTCATGAAATTTTGGATTTTATCAACTTTCTGGATAGAAAACATTGTGGAAAATGAAGAAATTGCTAGTAACAAGCAATTTCTTCATTTTCCACACTGTTTTCCAAATAATTTTCCTTATGGGCGTCTAAAAGCGTCATGAGTGGGAATGGATTAATTAGAATCAGTCTAAAATTCTGTTGTGTGGGAACAGGTTAATTCCTGTAATTCCTTTCCCTACAAATCTTCATGCATATAAAGCTGATGACAACAAAGATGATGATGCTTAGGTTTCTGAAATAGCTGACCTTTTTATTCCACAACTTTCTGATTTGTATGAGGCTGATATTTCCATCAGTGACAATGTCATGTACACTTAGTACAGACTCGGATTACGCTTTGGCATCCACACAGTCTGATCAGAGTCTTCACTTTGCACTCTGTATATGGACACTGACCCAAAATTTCTTTCAGTGATCATCGGATAATCTAATTAACCCCATTACCCCACAATACTTCTGTTTTACAAATATTAAGCTTTCGGAAAATAGCAATTTTTTTCATTATCCATGATAACTTCTAAACTCAAAAGAAAATTCCATCAAATTCAACCTGTCTTCTGCAACTGCTTTGAATTTGAATCAGTCTAAAAATTGGCCATCTGGCAATGGGTTAAACCCATTGTATATACATCCAGACTGCTATATATATTCATATTACCCATTGTGAATTGATGGAAATGACACTCATATAGTTTTTCTACTTTTCTCATGAACTGGCAAGTAAAATCATACTTTCTTTTTTCTGAGTCTCAAAGACATATAAAAGATACATTAAAGGGAAGTAATACTCACCAATCAGTGATATAACAAGATAAATCCTAAGCAGAGCCCCCAGGTTCACCAGGCTTGTACTCGCGGAAAGCTGTTTCATGTTTATTTTCTTTATTGAAAAGGTAACTTTCATGTATACATCATTAAGTCACAATATAATGTATATGTTTCCAATTTCTCTCTGAGAGATTAATCACAGAAATACACTCAAGTAATCAAGTTTTCACCACTTGCTTTCAACAATCTTTTCTCTGAAAAAATATTCAAGTTATTCCTTCCCACTTCAATCATCTAACGAAAATAAGAAAGTTGTTATAAATTCAAATTCAGCCATTGTTTTCTCTTTGAAATGGGCAGAGCACATTTAGTTCAAATTCTTAAGAAAAGCACTTGTTTCTTTTAATCCCATTTATATCTTGATAAATACTTTGTTCAACTACAGCAAATTTTCATATAATCCTATGTTGTTTTCTCCACATTAATGAAATGTCATCCCAAATGTTACAATCTCTTGTCCCTCTTCAGATGGTCACTATGTCCACGGTGTAACAACTAAACAAAGCAATAAATCTAAATGACACCCCATTATAGGGAGGCATAAATTATATAGATATCTGACTACCAACCAAAAGTGCAGATTGACAGAGCAAATAGGAAGATGAATATTGAATACACTTGAAAACCACTTGATGTCAATGGTGTTACAAACCTTGCACGGCAGGCGTGAACAATACAACTGTGTCACAAGTCCAAATTCCACTTTCATTTTGAGACAATATTCTTCATATTCAAAGTTTTCCAAAGCTTTTCTCTCAAGGAGCTTAAATTAGCGGGATAATGGGGGAAAGGGTCAATTTGTCAATCAGTTCTTTACTTAAATTTTCTACAATGCTTTCTTTATTAACCAATTCCCATACACCCCTCAGGAAAAATTTAGCTTTGAAAAACATTGTGGAATATGAAGGAATTGCTCGTTACTAGTCATTTCTGCATTGTAAACAATGTTTCCTACCCTAAAAGGCTATGGTTTTTGAAATTTTCTTAATCAGAAAGTGTTGTAAGCAGATCATTCAATTTGAACCAGTCCAATATTTTGTTGTGTGGTAAATAGTTTCATCTTAAGACCTTCTTTTTCTTCACTCTGATTGACGAATTGACAAATAATTTCATTTTATCCGAATTTTTAGTAGTATCTTTTATTTACCTAAGAACTTAAATATAATAGAACTTAAATCCACATCTTTTACAGTGATTTCAAAAACTGGATAGCTTGAAGTTTTGCATACATTCAATTTCAAACATATGTTAACCCATTACCAGATGACAAAATTTCAAATTGATCTGAATTCCAAGATATTGCAGATGACAATTTTTCTGGATAAATTTTTAGTTTTTTTTTTAATTTTAGGGTAGAAAACATTGTGTATAAAAAAGAAATTTCTTGTGACAAGCAAATTCTTCATTTTCCATAATGTTTTCTGAAGCTTTTTTCTAAAAGGGGCATCGATATATCAAAAAGCATCCTTCATAGGAATGGGTTAATTCATAACCATACTAATAGAAATATAAAACAGTTCTGCATTTTTTTTCCAAGACAAAGAAATGACTGGTTATATATAAGCTGTCTTTATTAGTCATGTTCTGAATATGTATGTTTGTTTCTTTATGAAAAGTTATTTTCTTGATCTGTGTAATAGATCCCAAATCTAATTACCAAAGTCGATAAATCCCTCTACAAAGTAAAAAAGATATTATCATAATCTTTTAATCCATTTACTAATACAGACAAAGATTTTTGCAATTTTAGCTCATTACTAGACAACAAAATTTCAGACTGGTCCAAATTCTAAGTTACAGACAACAATAATTAGTTGATGAATTTTTTTTTTAATATTATCTCATCATTTTTTTTTTTTTTGGGGGGGGGGGGTGCTAGAAAACATTGTTGATAATGAAGAAATTGCTTTTAAATGGCAATTTCTTCATTTTCCTCATTTTTTCCCAAATCCAATTTCTTTGGAAGGGGGAGAGTGTCCAAAAGCAGGATTGTAGGGAAATGAGTTAAAAATCCCAGAGTTCTTAGGAAGATGGTTTTCAGAAGCAGTTATACCCATTCTCTTTCCTTTCTTGACAGATATGTTTTTGGGACTCTGCCTTAGATACAATGGTGACTCTCATCCAAATTAAGACACTGTTGGAATTTTAGGACCTCCTCATAAAAAGGAAATGAATCATTAAAGAAAATCCACCTCTTTGTCTTTTTTCATATGTATAGAACACCCTGCACATTGATATACCATTGTTGGGCATGCAAAATATCATAACTACAGCTTATATAAAGATGTAGTTACAACATTTTGCATGCCCAAAGAGATTATTTCACTACATCATGAACTACAATAAGACTGTGCACTCATCCATTTACTTGAAAGGCAAATATAGAACATTAAAAGCTAGAAAACTATACAGAAATTATCAAAATTATCCAATTTACTGGTTAATGTACCTCGTTTATGTATGATTTGCTCTTTCTTTCAGATCCTAGATCAAATTGTGTGATAAAATTATGTAAAGTTTCATGTAACATGTAATCTTAGACAAGACAGATAAGTATTTTATAGAAGCATGCATTCACTTCATTTCAAAGATAATTAAGATAGAAACCTTGCATGATAAGTATCGTAAATTTTAAATTTTGATAATGTATTCTCAAAAATGAAAAAAAAAAAGAATTAATTCAAGAGAATCTTTCGGTTGGTAGGAGCTGCAAACACTCAATGAGGGGATACCTAATAAGGAAGTATCCATTTGTAACATTAACCCACACCATCACACTTTCTGCTGAATAAACACAATCATTGAAAACTTTGTGAGAAAAAGGAGAAATTGTAACAATCAATTTCTCCTTTTCTCACAATGTTTTATAACCTTATTTGGCACTTATTTTGCAATTTTAGCACAATTAGAAATATCTTCTGAAACTTCTTTCAATTTGGCCTAGTATAAAATTTTGTCGTCTGGTAATAGGTTAAAGATTGTTCAAAGCAGCATAAACAAGAGGATACAAATTAATTCCTTTATCTAGAATTTGTCACTGAAATAATTTTCGAACGATCTTGTAAGTCGAGAGGACAGCAGAAAATAGCAACAGAGCAATGAGACCAACAAAAAAACTCCCCAAGAACTAGCTTACACTTACTGCCACGTAACACATAGAAAGTGATACCAGTTCTTGTAACAAAATACACCTGCCAGAGGAAGAGTTTATTGTGAAAAGCAATTTCTCTTTTGCTCATAATATTTTCCAACGCTATTTCTATTCAGTGCACTAAAATGTGGCATTATTTGGGAACCTGTTAACACAAGTAAGCTAATTCTGGTTAGAATCTTTGTGAAAAATACATGTTACAAGGGCTTTTGACTTTGTCATTGCATTAAAATGAAAGTGCTGAAAGTACAGGAAGCACCGATTGTGGATTGATATTTCTTCTGAAAAATTATCTTATAAACAACTCTGGCTTGGCAGGACAAGCAGGTGGTTAAGACTAAGATCAGACTTCAAATGTGCAGGCTGATCTTTGTCTATACCTCCCATCAAAGTATGAATATTCCTAGTTCAGTATGACAAGGGTTAATGTTTCTCAAATCTAGTCATAACTCGATAAAAATTTATTTGATTTATAGATATATTTCTTGTGATGTATATAGTCATTGGGTAGAGCACCAGTCCTGCTTTATGATCAAGAGGTCCAGAGTTTAATTCCCTCGAACAGCTATTGATCCCGAGTCTTTCATTGCTTCTTTCACTAAATTTCTCGCTTTTTCACCATGTTTTCTAGCCCATGTGTAACTTCTTTCAATCTGGACCACTCAAAAACTGTCAGATTAAACCTATACATTTATCATATATTTACAATTATCCTTTATCCGGGTTTTGCTTCAATGTTAATTTTTCGAGTGGTCTCTGCCTCCATGTGTGGAGACCAGTCAAAAAGTAACATTGTTGCCAAACCCTAGAAAGAAGGGCTGAAACATTTAATTTGAATGGTATGTGACAAAGGGACCCGATGAAATCGTCACACATCACTTTATATAAAACTTGTTTATACAGAGTATACATATGAAACTGTGACTTGTAATTAAAAATCAACAATTTTTTTTAAATCACTGTGACGGATTTCACTTTGTTGAGAAGTTTTGTGAAAAGTTTTGTTAACACAATCCTCTGTTGTTGTGTATACACTCTTTCTACTTTTCAAAGTCCAGAATAAATGAATCAAAACATCAATAAAACGGTAAATAAATTTTATATTACTATTTTTACATCCTTGAAAAACACAGTCTGTATCACATGTTTCACCAAATAAAACTGAAACCCAGTCTATACAAAAACTCCGAGTCACTGAGAGGCATGTCTGAATAAACACAGATCACAATCTTTTGTAACTTGAACCACTAACCAACCTCATTCCCACGCTTTTAACTAATCCTCGTAATATCCAATATCTTTGCAGCTACATTTTTGTTTTTTGGTTATTAAAGTTAGGGCTCTGGGACCCCTTTTCGGTTCCTTTGAATATATACACTGCTTTAGCATATAAACAAGTTGAAGAGAACTTTCTAACTTTTGTAAAACTTTTTGAAATATAAAGCTCTTTCAATGGAGATTTACTGTCAACAACTCAACAGTTTGTTTATATTTACATCATATTTGCAGGTTTTTGATACCCCTTAGAACAAATTTTTCTGTAACAACACACAGTTGGTGAACCCAACCATAGTTTCCCGTTATTCTTCACAACAGTTAGTTAAACATAAGAGTCACCAACTAATCTACCCAGTTAGGAGACATACTTTTTCGCCAATTGAATAATTTTTGGTAAATGATACATAAAAAGCTTTATTGCCTATAATTGATTGATTGATTGATTGATTGAAAGGGGTTAAAACCACATTTAACACTATTTCATCATATCATGGCGGCTGGAGCACCTGACAATGGATTTCTGGTATTTCTCACACTAGTAATACTACAACACCCTTTCCGAGCCTCCAGCTACTCATCCTGCTTAGGCTTACAATTATCTAACTGTTGATGGGAGACAAATGTCGGAATAATATTTGCAGCGTCCAGGGATTAAAGCAAGGAATCAATGAATAGGAATCCTACAAGTTACCAATGCGCTTTAGCCGTGGCTAATGTCAGTGAGGGACCAAAAAGTCGTAACTATTTTCTTCTAGTAAACTATTTAGAGAATTATTAACTCATCACCCAATGATAAAATCTTAACACTGGTCCAAATTCATTGAAGTTAAAGAGGACAATATCAAGTTGATATCAAGTTTATAGAATTTTAAATATCCCTTTCTGCCTTGATAGAAACTATGTGAATAAAGAAGAAATTGCTTGTACAAAGCAATTTCATCATTATCCACATTGTTTTCCTGACATTGTGTGGGAATGGGTTAACAAATAAATTAGAAAATTAAACTCTGTACAAAGCAATTTCATCATTATCCACATTGTTTTCCTGACATTGTGTGGGAATGGGTTAACAAATAAATTAGAAAATTAAACTCTGTACAAAGCAATTTCATCATTATCCACATTGTTTTCCTGACGTTGTGTGGGAAAGGGTTAACAAATAAATTAGAAAATTAAACTCTGAGAGAATTATATTCCGAAAAGGTAAGTAAATTTGAACATATATCAAAGCAATTGATTGATTAAACAATATTCACTTATAAATTCATTCCATAACTGACACATGCTTGATTCTCCTGGAGATAACACTATGACAGAGTTTTACTGTCCCCTTATAACTTCCTGTGTCCAGTCCCTCTTTATCTGGCCCCAAATATTGACCAACTTTATCAAGTAATACCATATACCATAAATGACCCTTTCCTCTAGGTAATGCTCAGGTTTACCCATTACCAGAGGATTTTTTTGTTGTTGACATTTTAGAATGGTCCAAACTGTAAGAAGTTGCAGCTGAAAATTTTCAACCCATTACCAGACAGCAAAATTTTAGACTGGCCCAAATTGAAAGAAGTTGCAGATGACAATTTAAAGTTAATAAAACTTTTGATTTTTTCAACATTTAGGGAAGAAAACATTGTGTAAATGAAGTAATTGCTTGTAACAAGCAATTTCTTCATTTTCCACACTGTTTTAGAAAACATTTTTCCTTGGAGGCATCTAAAGACGTCACTGAGAGGGAATGGGTCAAGTTGATTGAATTCTAATATTCTTTGTTTCCTAGGATAGAAAACATTGAGGGTATTGAACAAATTGCTTGTTACAAGCAATATCTTTACTATCCACAATGTTTTCCAAAGGCCTATTTTTGATGGGATGTAAAAAAGCTGGATTGTGTAGGAATAGGTTAAGGCAGATTACTGTGGCACCCCTTGAGAACTGTTTCAGCCTCTGACATTGGTAAAGTTTGCCTGCACTTTACCTGTTACAGCAGTAAAATATGACTGCCAGAGGGTATTCTGATTACAGCTTCTGCATGAAAATTGGCGTAGCAACCTGTATGCAAAAAAATGCTTAAGACTGAACATCGTTAATGTGAGAGATTTTTCCTTTGCAGGATTACCCCCCTCCTGCACCCTCGCCCCCATGGGTGCTTTCTTCTACATCACTTTTGAGTAGTATGTAATTTTTGTCAAGCATCTCCTCTGATGAAAACTCTACAAATACCCGCCTTATACTATAGTTCTCAGGGAGTATGTATGTTTTGTTTACTTTTTATTGCAAACTTAAACAATGTGCCTAATCTATAGCCATAGAAAAGAAAAAGAAAATTTACAGTAAATTCTCCTAATTTTTGATTCGTCAGAAAATATTTGCTAGAGGACTTGGTAACACCTGTTACATTCAAATTTTAATTTATTCACTAATCTTTTGAAGAGTGTGTACAGTAAAATGAGATCCACTTTATTTTTTGTGATCCACACGACTGTGTGTGTTGTGACCTTCTTGATCTGCATAAAGTTCAACTTGATCGGTCAATTGTATTTAGACCATGTGCAATCTATAGGTCCCTAAATCCTTTCTTGCTCCATTACCTCGTTATTAGCCGCCGCAATATGACTGAAATACTGTTGAAAATAGCATTCAACCTCATTCATTCAATCAACTGATACTGATTGTAATTATTCCCCATATACATAGATTGATTGAATTGGGTTTAACACCCTTTTAGACAGTTATTTCAGTCCTATCCAGGGGCTGTAGCACCTAACCTTCTATTCCTGGTATTTCCCACACCTCAGTAAAATTACGACTCCTTTCTGGGCCTGTAGCTGCTAATCCCACTTAGATTTAAGATTACCCACCCATTGGTCGGAGAACCCGGGACCCAATAATTAGGAGTCCTATACGCTACCAACTGCGAGAATGGGTGCGGCCATTGCCAATCTACACATATTCTTCTGTGTAGTTGGTCACAATCCCAAATCAAACAATTCACTGTTTCATCGACTATGAGATCCCTTGGGCAGGTATGATAGAGCGACTGGACACTGGTCATTATTTCACCTGTAGAGTCCCCAAAATACCCTGGTCATTATCTGAGTGGACAGGTAGAAAAAACCCTTCATTCAAACATATTTTACCAGAGCCTGGCAATTTAAGTTAAATTCAAAATTTGATTAAGAATTTTCCCAAATATAAATAATCAAACCAAGTATAAGTACTCCTGATCAGCAGCCATTAACCCATTACCAGAAAAGAAAACTTTAGACTGGTCTAATTTCAAAGGTTATTGCCAACAACAATTATTTTTGTTGTTGCAAGCAATTTCTTCTTTTTCAAAAGCTTTTTTTCATGGGAGGCTTCAAAAAGAGTGACATTGGGGGAATGATTTTATTCATTACCACACAATTATGCATTTTCACACATCTACAGGTAATTATAGGTATGGAAAACATTAGGAGAAAAAGGAGAAATTGCTTGAAACAAGCAATTCATTCTTTTCCCACAATGTTTTCCACCTCATATTGCTATTGTTTTTCAATTTAAACCAACATTGTTTTATCATCTGCACCCAGTCTTTCAATTTGAGCCAGTCTAAAATTTTGTCAGTCGGGAATGAGTTAACCAGAATTTAAGACTGGTCCAAATTGAAAGAAGTTGCAGATGACAACTAATAGTAAATGTTATTTTAGATTTTTTCTACTTTCTTGTAAAAACATTGTGGAAAATGAAGAAATTGCTTGTTACAAGCAATTTCTGAACCCTTGTCATACTGAATAAAATCCTCTAAAGATTTCGATTATTAGATGGTTGTCCCAGGACAACTGCTGTCAAGCCCGCAAAGTTTTGACCATCAACTTGACCTTGACCATCTATTTTAAAGTTTGACCTTGAGCTTTGACCTTAAACTTGAAGCGATCCAAAAAATTCTTTCAAATGGCACATCTTCTCATGATAGAGAATATTTGTGCCAATTTATTTTGAAATCCATCCATAATCGTATGAGAAAAGATTGACAATCACTATTCTAGTGTTTGACCTTGAGCTGTGACCTTGAACTTGAAGCTATCCCAAAAATTCTTTCAAATTGCACATCTACTCATGATGGAGAATAATTGTGCCAAGTTTATTTTGAAATCCATCCATAAATGTAGGAGTAATTGTCCGGACAAATTCGGACAGACGGACTAACAGACTAACGCCCATACACCGACTTGTCATAGTGACAACTATGTCTCGCTCACTGCAAGCGGGCTCAACAAAAATCAAAGGACTATAAACAGTGGAAGTACTAGTTGCAGGTCAATATTTCTTTTGAAAATTAATTTCATAGTCAACATTAGTTTGAAAGTGACAAACAGGTGATGTAGACTAATATCAGACTGCATTTATGTGCAGGCTGATCGTTGTCTATACCTTCTGCCAAAATCGGAATATTCCAGGTTGAGCATGATGGGTTAATTTTACACTATGATGTAAAGCAAAATCTCCAACAAACCCCTACTCTACCAAATGACCAAGTTATACCTTTACAGCCAGGTCATCATTAATTAACAAATCACTCATCAAGTTTATGACCAATAGTCAGTAAGAATCAATATCAAGATTGTAAAATACCTTAAATTTGGTTATCTTGGTTCCAAATCAGTGAATAATCACAGATAATTGGTCACATGACCTTGATTAAATCAGATTGTCCAATTTACCTGTATTCATACAAGGTCTAAGGACAAATTTCAATCTTTTAACCCATTCCCAGAAGGCAAAATTTAAGACTTGTCCAAATTCAAAGAAGTTGAATATGACAATTTTAAGTTGATGCAACTTTACTTGTATAACAAGCAATTTCTTCATTTTTTACTATGTTATCCAAAGTTTTCTCCTTCATGGAGGTATATGCCTGGTTACTGCAAAAGCTATAAAAAGTATCACAAAGGCACTTCTGTTACTGTGGAAAAGAACTATTTGTCAACCCATTACCACACATTACCACATTGAAAAACATTGTGAGAGAAGGAGAAACTGCTTGGAATAAGACATTTCTCGTTTTGCTAAATGGCTTCAACCCCATGTATAATAAAAGACATTTAAGAAGACAATTATTTCTCCATAAGCCACACTATAGATAGATATACACATAACTATTTTTAAGTGATACAGCTATATCAATATAGACAGGTCAATGTCAAAATTGACAACCTGACTGTCATTCTTACAATCTATATCTCTCTTAATAGCAAACCACCTTGCAATTAAACATTGATCAAAGTTTATTCATTTCAAGGCAAATTCATTTGATAAATCAAATTAAAATTTATTTAAACAACATCTTAACTAGAAAAGTGTCACAAACATGGATGCCCTTGTTTCAGTCCTTGTCACTTCACCTTCAATTGTGACCTTGAACTTAGGATTATCCATCAGAACTCTATGCATGACACAAGTACTTATCAAGAGGAACAACTTTGCCAAGTTACTTTAACCCATTCCAACTCAGTCCCTCCTTTTTATGCCCTCCAAGAAAAAAACTTTGGAAAACATTGTGGAAAATGAAGAAATTGCTTGTATCAAGCAATTTCTTCATTATCCACAATGTTTTCTATCCAAAAAGACCAAAAAGTTCAAAATTCCATCAACTTGAAATTGTCGTCTGCAGCTTCTTTCAATTTGGACCAGTCTAAAATTTTGCTGTGTTGGAATGGGTTAAAATCCATCAATCAATGTAGAACAAAACAGGAATTGGACAAACACACACCCAGGCACCCATAGAGAGGTTACATATATTCTGTAAAATCATATTGCAGAGAATATCAATGTTACAAGCAATTTCATTTTTACCATGATGGTTTATTCCACTCCTTCTTTTACAAACTACATTTACTTGACAACGAGAATAATGCTTTTGGACTTAAAATCTAGAGTGTTAATAACATTACCCCCAAGAAATCTGCAAAATTTTACTTTGCTTCCTAAAAAATTCAGCAATACCCTCAATTTCTTGGTTCTGGGTACTAAATGCAAAATCTTACTGATAAGGTAACCAGGCAATAATTTGATTTGAAATAAGGTAATTTTGACAAAAATCATTGTTAGGGAGAAGCTTTGTGGTTCAGTAATGATACTTCTGAATGAGAAATATGATCAGTGAAAGTAGAAAAACGTTGCTATGACATTAAATGTTAACCAAAGACAAAGTTAAGTCAGCTACTTCTGTTGCAAATATTTCCGAATATCAGATGATCTTTTTCCTGTCAAACTACAAATAAAGCTGAAATTGTAACCTCTTTAAGGTTAGACAACCCAAGATCAAGTTTCTCTTTATTTCATCATCACAAAATGAACATTATTTCAGTTGTGAAGATTTCTCATGGGGATGGTGTGGTGATAGTTGTTTGATTAACACAAATTGTAAAATAATTCATGATCCTTATGAAAACAAGTTCTTAATCTGTGCTTAAACATTGGGATAGTGGCTTATCTGGGACATGATACCATTAACTATTGCTTTTATATAGACATAAGCAAGCAAAAAGGACATCAAAAAGGGAATTAATTTCAAATTAATTAAAAGTGCAGTTCAAATGATAAATCATATTAATTCAAGTATTTATCAGTCTTCAATAACCATAGTCATGCTGAACCTGAAATATTTGTATTTTTCGGGGAGGCATAGAAAAAGATCATTCTGCACATATGTCCGGTCTAATCTTAGTCTTCACCACCTGCTTGTCCCTGTAAAACCACTGTTATTGTAAGATAAATTTTAGATAAAAATAACTAATCCATATTCAATGCACACAGTGCTTTCAGCTCTTTGATTTTAATACAGTTTGGAAGTGGATTTTATGCAGCATAACTAGAGTAAAACTATTCTCACACAATCCCATTTTTCTAACCCAATTTTTTATACCCCTCAAGAAAATGCTTGGAAAGCACTGTGGAAAATGAATAAATTGCATATGATGTTTCCTGCCCAATAAGACATTCCATCAAAGTAAAAAATGTCACCTACAACTTCTTTCAATTTGGATATGTCTAAAAATTTGCTCTATGGTAATGGGTTCGTTCAATTTAGGTCTTAACATTTCTGTCTAATATAAGACCATATATTCTTACTCCATCTTTAACCCATTACCAGAGAAAAAATCTTTCATCCAAACTCTAACAAGTAGCAGATAACAATATTTAGTTTATGAAACTCTAAAAATCCTTTTATTTTAGAATAGAAAACATTATAGTAAATAAAGAAATTACTTGTAATGAGCAATCTCTTCATTTTCCACAATGGTTTCCATTTTTTCCTTTGGTTGGGGGAGGGGGTAAAAGGCATGTTTGTGTGGGAATAGGTTAACTCTTGCAAAAGTATCATAGCATTTCTCTCTTTACATGTAAAATCCAAGTATCTCATTTCAAAATTAAACAAATTTAAATTTCAAACCCATGGGAAACTAAAATAACAGTTTCTTATTTTATATGAGAGAGATAGTTTCACTAGACTATACAAATTCCATTGTACTGCATAATTTCAATGACATAATATTCAAAATATTATATTTTTCTTTGGTTCAGACTTTGAATATATTTTAGGGCAAATGAATAGAAGTATTTGCATAATTATCTACCTATATACTTTTAATTGAATAGGAATAAAATGATACATATCAAGCTCAAGTTTCATTGGTTCAGCTTAAATGTTGCAAACAAGATATATTAGTTGATGAAATTTTGAATTTATGGGGTAGAAAACATTGTGGATAATGAAGAAATTGCTTGTAACAAGCAAATTCTTTATTCACCAGTTTCTTTTCTTGAAGGAATCAAAAAGCATCATTGTGTGAGAAAAGGATTATGCTCCCCAAATACAGCCCTGTCACAAAAAGTATAAAATAAACGGGGAAAAGGGATTCGGACTGACATATGGTAAAACAATGCAGCAACTATATGCTTGCCCCTCACAAGACATGCTTAATTCTAACTATCTACCTTGAACTGTAATCCTGATCATGGAGCTATCCAAAAATTTGTTTCAAATGGCATATTTACTCATGATAGAAAACAATTGTGCCAAGTTATATTGAAATTCATCAATAATTGAAGAAGCTTTGCACTGGATATACTTAATTTCAACATTCAACCTTGAGCTGTGACCTAGACCTTGACCTTGGAGCTATCTGACAACTTGTTTTCAAATGATACACCAACTCATGATAGAGAACAATTATGTAGTTATTTTGAAATCCATCCATAAATTTAGGAGCTATGCTCTGGATATACTTAATCTAAATGTTTGACCTAGAGCTGTGACCCGGACCTAGGAGCAATGAGAATATTTCTTTCAGGTGATACATCTACCCATGATATAGAACAATTGTGCAAAGTTATATTGAAATCCAAATAATTGAAGGAGCCATGATTTGGTAAGATTATGTACAGTTATTTTGAAATCCATCAATGAATTTAGGAACTATGCTCTGGATATACTTAATCTTAATGTGTGACCTTGACCTAGCAACTTTACAAATATTGCTTTCAAATGATACATCTACTCAGGATAGAGAACAATTGGGCAGTTATTTTGAAATCTATCCATAATTTTTGTAGCTATTCAGTACTCTGGATATGGTTAATTTTAATGTTTGACCTTGAGCTGTGACCTAGACCTTGACCTTGGAGCTACCTGATGACTTGTTTTCAAATGATACATCAACTCATGATAGAGAACAATTGTGCAGTTATTTTGGAATCTATCCATAAATTTAGGAGCTATACTCTTGATATGCTTAATCTTAATGTTTGACCTTGAGCTGTGACCCTGACCTAGCAACTATGCAAATATTCCTTTCAAATGATACATCTACTCATGATATAAAAAAATTGTGCACAATTATTTTGAAATCTATCAATAATTTTAGGAGCTATACAGTGCTCCGGATATGCTTCATTTTAATGTTTGACCTAGAGCTATGACCTGGACCTAGGAGCTATGAGAATATTTCTTTCAAGTGATATATCTACTCATGATATAGAACAATTGTGCAAAGTTATATTGAAATCCATTTTTGAAATCCATAATTGAAGGAGCCATGATCTGGACAAGCTTAATGTTAATGTATGACCTTTATCTGTGATCTTGACCTTGGAGCAATCCAAAAACCAGGAAAAATCGTAAGTTGACTACCATAAGGAATTCATATGTGAAATTTAATCAAATTTGGCTCGAGGCTTGTGGAGAAATTGATGCAGAAAGACGGTCAGATAGACAAAGCGGCAGCTTTATGCTTTCCCTTCAGGGAGCATAAAAAGTCACTTTAACTAACTCAACAATGCTTTTTGTAGCCCTAAAAAAGGCTTTGAAATAAATGTTGCAGAAAATGAGGAATTTGCTAATGCTTTTCCATAATGTTTTTTACCCCTTTTTCAAAATTTCTTCAATTAACTCATTCCAACACAGCAAAAGTTTAGGCTAGTCCAAATTGAAAGAAGCTGCAGACGACAATTTCAAGTTGATGGAATTTCAATTCTGTTCATCTTTTTGGGTAGAAAAACATTGTGGATAATGAAGAAATTGCTTGACACAAGCAATTTCTTCATTTACTACAATGTTTTCCAAAGCTTTTTTCTAGAGGGGCGTAAAAAGGAATGATTGTGTGGGAATGGGTTAATTAGTGGTCATATGTAACTTGTCCTCTAGGGACAACATGTCTAGTTCACAAAATATTTGACATTGAGTTGTGACCTTGACATTGGAGCTATGCAAAAATTTTAATCAAATAATGAATCTACTCATGATGGAGATTAATTGTGCTAAGTTATTTTGAAATCAATTCATTAATTTAGGAGTCAATATGCTCTGAACAAAATGAAAAAGACTGACGTACTAATACACGTACATCATCCTATTGAATGTGACAACTATGTCTGGCTTACTGCAAGTAGGTTTAGATCTCAAAAGCCTTTCCTCATTACCTTTGGACAGTAAGTTGAAAGACTAACAAAAGGAAGGTTTTGATAGTATGAACAGTCTTTGATTCTCAGAATTATGGCCCGTTAAAAATCTTGTCCTATCATTTTCTCTTTGATTGCTAAATGGATTTGATACATATTTCACATGTGAACTCAGTGTAGCCAAAGATGTGCATATTCTAGTAATAGGCAATTTACTCTTCTTATGGCTCTTTGATGAAAAAAGCACCTTATGCCAGAGACAAAATGTTTTTAGGTAGTAAAGCATCAGCTTTCACAGCTTTAGTTAACAGACAGAATTTTGAGGTCTTCTCAGAGTTCAATGAGTGCAAACTGCCACTCGAGGCTTACCTACTAAATCCAATGAATGCCTACGCCATAAAAAGGAGTTCTTATGTTTTTCAAGAATACCGCAAAATCTGCCTGCAAGTTCAGCTCCTAGGTATTTTTACCTTGAGCATATCGTGTTCAAACTGAGTCTAATCAGAGTCTTCACTATGCACACTGTTTTGTATGGCCAGATTGATTAACTTTTTTCAAATTATACTAAATCCTTCAAAAGTGTGCTATTTTACCCATCCAACTTAATCCTGATTTTATGCATCTCAAGAAACAAGTTCTGGAAACATTGTGGACAATGTCCACAATTTTTCTACCCTTTAAGGCAAATATTTCGTAAATTCCACCAACTTGAAATTGTTGACTGCCAATTCTTTCAATTTGAACCAGTCTAAGATTTCATCATGTTGTTATGGGTTAACTCCTGGTTTACTTTAACCTTGTTTTTTGTTTTATCACGATAAAAGAAGATTATGTAACAAAACCATGCTTTGCTAGCTTACAGTACTTTCAGTACTTTGATCTGGGACATTGAGCTGTGGAAAGGGGGGGAGGGGTATTAATCACATTCAGTCAAAAGTCTGGTTTTGCATAGCTCCTGGAATCTTTTATAAGGT
Organism: Fragum fragum; assembly: GCA_946902895.1. Classification (NCBI taxonomy): domain Eukaryota; kingdom Metazoa; phylum Mollusca; class Bivalvia; order Cardiida; family Cardiidae; genus Fragum; species Fragum fragum. Next base: position 27,649,847 of record OX336380.1, read on the forward strand.
TGAATACGGTATTCAAAATGTTTGTAGATCAAAGAACTTGTAAAAGCACCACTTGCCTTTTATCTTTTTCTCTTTCCATATTTCTCAGACAATTGGTTTTGTGACATACATAAGTAGTTGCATAAAACTTGTATTCAGAATACGATGCAGGCATTATTATATTCTTGTTATAAGCATCCATGATATAATACATTAACCCATTACCACACAGTGACGCTTTTAAACGCCCCCTCAATATAAAAAGTTGGAAAACATTGTGGAGAATGAAGAAATTGCTTGTAACAAGCAATTTCTTCATTCTTCAGAATGTTTTCCATCCAAAAGGACCAAAGTTATAAAGATTTCATCAACTTAAAATTGTTGTCTGTAACTTCTTTGAATTTGGACTGGTATTAAATTCTATTGTGTGGGAATGGGTTAAGTAATTCATGGATTTAATTTCATTGTAAGCTATGTTATTTCTCCATTATTTTTTCATTCATTGATTATGAAAGAGTTCAGAACTAATTAACATTTTCATGCATTCCATGCATTTTGAAAAAGCAGCAATTATGTTATTATGTTGTAAAAGTTATGGAAGCTTGAAGTTCTCCCTCAAGATGACAGCTTTTTAATGCAGCAACTTCTGTCTTGGATGTTTAACCCATTCCAACACAATCCCTCCTTTTTATGCCCCTCAAGAAAATAGTGAAAAAATGTGGAAAATGAAGAAATTGCTTGTTACAAGCAATTTTTGCATTTTTCACATTGCTTTCTACCCAGAGAAACAAAGATTTTTAGGATTTCCATCAATTTGAAATTGTTGTCTGCAACTTCTTTGAATTTGGACTGATCTAAATTTGACAGTGTGGGAAAGGGTTAAGAAATTGATCTTTTGTCCCAATTGGATAACACCCTTGAAATGTTACCAATCAAATTTTCCTCGTTCTTAAAATAGCATTTTTTTTTCATTCATTATTTTTCACAAATGAAGCAACTAATATAGCCAACATAAAAGGGTAGACAATTTTCACAAATAATTTCTTCATCTTTCACAAAGTTTTCTATGCAAAACGATAGATATATCTAAAATTCTATCAACTTGAAATTGATGTCTGCAACTTTTGGACAAGTCTAAAATTTTGGTGTCTATTAAGAAGTAAAAGAGTGAATGACTTGTTTCATATATGTTTCATTTTCATATACTTGAATAAGCTGTAGTTACAATGTTTAAGGCACAAAACCAACTCAAATGCTTCACATATATGTCGAATGTCAGAGTTCAAAGTTCACTTCCCATCTGAATGAATTATTTGTCAATATATTAGTTGATTTGTCAATTAATTCATTGATTGACTACCGCAATCAGTCAATTGTTCAACTAAATTCAAAAATTTTACACTAGTCCAAATTGAAAGATGTTGCAGATGACTAATTAATGTTCATGAAATTTTAGATTTTTTCAACTTTCTTTCAATAAAAAATTGTAGATAATGAAGAAACTGCTTGCAATCAGCAATTTCTTCATTTTTCGAAATGTTTTCCCGAGCCTTTTTCCTTAGAGGCGTCAAAGAAAGGGACCATGAGAATGGGTAAACCCATTTCCAAAAAATACAGCTTTTTGACAGCCTGTAAGATGAGGGCTTTAGAAAACAACCTGGAAATCAAATGAATTGCTTGTCACAAGCAATTTCTTCTTTATCCATATTATTTTCTATCCAAAAAGACCATGATTTTTAAAATACACAGTGTACAATCAACTAAAAATTGTCGTCTGTAACTTCTTTCAATTATGGCCAGTCTAAAATTTGGTGGGTTGGTAATGAATGATCTTAGGGTGATTTGACAGACCAAAAGGATTAACTGAATGCGATTTACTGTAAAGTTTTATAAAGGTTTTGAAAAACTCAATCTTAAACATATGGGAACGTATGCAGCTTCAAAATATCTTTACGCTTCAGTTGTCCCTGAGAAAAAGTTGGATGGAGCAAAGATAATTTCTTTACGATCCTTCTGACAGTCTATACTTTTTACTTAAACATTACCAGATCACAAATTTTGGACAAAATCAAAGGAGATACATACAACGATGCAAAATGTATTGGCATTGAAAAAAAGTGCCTAATATGATAGAAAATATTGTGAGGAAAGGGAGCCCTTTGGCAGGCGCTGACCTAATTGTAATAGGTATCATTTAAACTATTCCTAAACAACAAAATTTTAGACTGGTCCATATTGAAAGATGTTGCAGGCAACTATTTTCAATTAATAGAATTTTGAAAAATCTGTCTTTTGGGATAGAAAAAAATGGTGCAGAATAAAGAAATTGCTTGTTACAAGCAATTTCTTCATTCTTGACAAAGTTTTTAAAATCTTTTTCTTGAGGGGTGTTAAAAGGCGTGACTGTATGGGAATGGGTTAACATGGTAGAGGATGAAACATAGATAAGGGCAGTGGGGGAGTGAATTGAATATATTTGACGCAGTAATATAAGAAAACATTAAACCATTGCCTGACAACAAAATGTTAATATGGTCCAAATTGAAAATAGTTGCAGACAATTATATTTAAAGCTGAAGAATTTTTTTTCTTCATATTTAGAGGTGCAAAACATTGTTGGAAATGAAAAAAATGCTTGTCACAAGCAATTTTCTCATATTCAACAATATTTTCAAAACTCTCTTTACTTGAAAGGCAGCAAAAAGCAGGATTGTGAGTAAATGGGTTAACAGACACATTGTTTGTAGAGAAGTTCAATACAAACATTTCCTTTTTTTCAAATTATTCCACACGTTATCTTCCTAAAGATAAATAAAATTTACTAAGAATTGACAAAAATATCAAAATGTCTACAAAAAAGGGAGACCAGTGTAGAGACAAAAAAAAAAGATTACATTTAACCCTTTCCTGTTCAATCCCAGGTTTTTATGTCCCTGAGATTTTATATGTGTGAAAAAGATTGTGGGAAAAGAAGAAATTGCTTGTAACAAGCAATTTCTTCTTTTCCCACAACATTTTCTACTCTGTTTGTTGTTTACTTTTCAAATTGCACTCACTTTTAATTGTCATCTGCAACTACTTTCACATTGGACAAGTCTAAAATTTTGCAAAACAGGAAAGGGTTAAAGCACACAGACCCGACATGTGATAATTCAATTTTCTCTCAAAAGTGCAAAAACAAAGTGAGCTAGTAGCAGTCGCAGCAGGGTACCAGTCATGATTTTTGATGAAAAGAAACAAGTGTGCAAATTGAATAGAAAATATAATTTTTCTAATCCCTCATTGAAAACTTTTCTTTAAACTTCTCTTTAGTGGGATTTGGCTAGTATTAGTTTTGATATCTGGCCTATTTTTGCCACTAAATGTAACCCTTTACCACACATTGACGCTCTCTAACTCCCGGAAAAAATACAAACATGGAAAGCTTTGTGGGAAAAGGAGAAATTGCTTATGATAAGCAATTTCTCCATTTCTCACAATGTTTTCTACCCTATTTGGCACTTATTTCCCTATCTTAGTTCAACTTTTGCTCTTTAGCCTCCTAAAACTTTTACTATTATTAATTCATTACCACCAGACGACAAAATTTTAGACTGGTCCAATTTCAAAGAAATTGCAGAATAAAATTTACAGTTGATGACATTTCAACCCTTTCCTGTACAATCACTGGTTTTTTCGTCCCTGTGATTTTATACTTGAGAAAACATTGTGGGAAAAGAAGAAATTGCTTGTCACAAGCAATTTCTTCTTTTCTCACAATATTTTCCACCCTACTGATAGGTTATTTTTCAAATAAAATAGACTTTAAATTGACGTCTGCAAAACCTTTGAATTTGGACAGGTCTAAAATTTTGTAAAACAGGAAAGGGAAAAAATCTTTGTCTTTTAGGGTAGAAAATATTGTGAATAGTGAAGAATAGCTTGTAGTAACCAATTTTTTTCATATTTCACTAAGTTTTCCATTGTAACCCATCCTAACATGATCCTGCTTCTTAGACCAATCAAGACAAAAAGCGTTGGAAAACATTATGGAAAATGAAGAAACTGCTTGTAATAAGCAATTTCTTCATCATCCACTTGTTTTAAGAAATTTCTTCATTATCCACAATGTTAACTACCATAAAAGACAAAGATTTTTAACATCTGATCAATTAAAAATTTTCATATGTAACTTCTTTAATTATGACAAGACTAAAAATTTGTCATCTGGTAATGGGTTAAGTGCTTTTTGTCTCGTAATAATTAAAGTTAATCCTTTATCAACGCAAGATGTAACACCACGATTATTCTGATAGCTCTCAATGATGTTGATGATGATAAGATACAATATTGTGAAAGACTCGAGACTTGCTAATGGGGTGTTACGAAAATCTGATGAACTCGATCCTTAATCTGATGATTACAGATTTCACAAACATCCTTTATTTGGTAAAAAAGAGTCAAACTAGAACACTTAATCAGTTTTTCGTATCTTTTACAAAATCTTACCATGATCCAAACTAAATTCATAGACTAGTCCAAGTTCAAAGGATAATAGACAACCTTTTCAAAATGATAGAATTTTTACTACCTCTGTCTTCTAAGGTAACAAGCAGTTTCTTCATTTTTCATCCTGAACTCTTTCCTTTAAGATTGCAAAATGCAGAAATTTGAGGGAATGGGTTAACTATATTAACCTATCACCATATGCAAAATATCACAGAAATCACAAAATTTAACAATATTTTAACCAAGGTCATGCTGTACCAAGAATAGTCGGTTTTAGCAGGAGGTAAAGACAAAGATCAGACTGCACATAAGTGCAGTCTGATCTTAGTCTACACCTCCTTCCTGTCCTTTTAAAACCAGAGTTATTTATGAAATCTAAATTTTCAAAAGCAGTATTGACAACTGAACAAGTACTACCAGTACTTTCAGCCCTTTTATTTTTATACAATTCTGAAAAGGATTTTATTCAGCATGACATGGTTGAATTTGCCAAAACCTGTAAAATTTGTCTAAGGCAAATTATAAAACACAGTGAAAAAAGAAAATTATGATTACCAGCATCCTCCTTTTTACCCCCCAAGATATTTCTTTTGCTAAAAGTCTCTAGTTGGCCAAGCTCGATTGCTTATAGGTGTTCAAAGTTGCTTTCAAAATTTGACAGGAAGAATTTGATTATGAAATATAGGAATATATCTTTTACAAAATCTTTTAAATCACCTTTTTTTTATCATGTTCTTTCAAAGGTTGGTTAATAGAAAGGAATTGATTACTAGTGTCACAAGGCAACATGACAAATCCTTACGACAGAACATCCAATCATAACTTCCTGTATCGGGCCTTTGGTCAACGTCAATAAAATACAAAAGTTTCGTCAATATGCTGACAAAGACAAGTCAATATCGGGACATAATATCAAAATCTTTTCTTTTTGAAAATTTATTGACTGATATTTTTTATCTTTCATGAGCACACTCTGAGATCAAGAAAATTCAATTAACCTTAAACAACTCTTTTACAACTGATAAAGAGTCTCTTCTCTCCTTAACCCTTGATTTAACCCATTACCAGAAGGCTTTGAATTTTAGACTGTTCCAAATTGAAAAGATTTGCAGACAACAGTTTAAAGTTGATGAAAATTTAATTTTTTTCAAGTGTCCGATTAGAAAACATTGTGAAAAATGAAAAAAATGCTTGTTACAAGCAATTTCTTCCTTTTTCACAATGTTTTACATTTAGTTTTTTTTTATGGGATTCAAAAAGTGTCACTGTGTGGGAATGGGTTAAACTTTTAGAAAGATATGGTATTTTCTGAAATGCACTGTGCCAATTAAATAAACTCTGTTGGGAGTCAATATTTCTTTAATTCATTTATTGCATAAACATCTCTGGCTTAAAACATGAAACAGGTGGTCTAGACTAAGATTAGGCTGCACATGTATGCAACCTAATCTTAGTCTATACCTCCTACCAAAAAAATATTTCAGGTTCAGCATGGCAAGGATTATTCCCTTAAATGAAAAGATTACTACATATTCACAAACTAACCCCCAAGGAAAAATGCTTTGGAAAACATTGTGAAAAATCAAGAAATTGCTTGTTACAAGCAATTTCTTCATTTTCCACAATGTTTTCTGCCAAGAAAGTTGAAAAAATCCAAAATTTCATTAATTTTCAATTGTCATCTGCAACTTCTTTGAATTTGGGCCAGTCTAAAATTATGCCGTCTGGTAATGGGTTAAAGGACCCTTTCCTATGTTTTACAGTGAAATCTTACCATTTTCAATAGGTTTATGACCTAACAATCATTCTAATCACGTTTCATCTAGTTTGTATCAAATTGTGACCACTAGAGTTTAAATAAAGTAAATGTTCTTAATGTCCCTTTTCCTGTGGTACCTTTCAATTTTCATAACGGTGTAGTTTTATCGTAAAAAAATCATTTCCAACAAATTTCATCAAGATTGACTAAAAACTGTGACCCCTAGAGTGTAAACAAAGAAATTGTTGATGTACAGCAGATATTCAAGGATCATAAAAACTCACAATGAACATAATGTACTCAGGTGAGCTCAAAATCCCTATTAGTTTTTAAAAATCTTGTATTTAAACTTTTTGGTATTTTTTACAAAGAGTATTCCTTTACTCCTTTTAAGTCAGGCTTCAGTTAGTACAGCACAAAACTTACCACATTAAACAAACAAATCTGGATCAAACAGATCAAACATTAGTAACAAAGGAAATAGGTAATCCTTCAGAAAAATATATACTTGAAGTAGGTAACTGCTAACCAGAACACTTTCCATTGTCAAGAGAACATTTTGATTTTGTTTGATACAGAACTTTGCCTCAGAAAATGAAGGAGAAAAACAAAACATTATGCTACAACTATTCACCTTACAATATATATATTTAACCAAATTCCAGATGACAACACTTTTGAGAAGCCGAAAAACAAATAAGGTATAGAAACAGTTCTTAAGTGTTGATATTTTAGAAATCTTTGTATTTTGAGTTGGAAAACATTGTGGATAACGAAGAAATTGTTTGTAGCATATCTTAATTTTCCACAATTTTTCCAAAGCATTTTCTTCATGGGCATCCAAAAATGTCATTGTGTCGGAATTGGATAACTGTTTATAAGCAAGACATTTAACCCATTCCAATATGATCATGTTTTTTCAAGCTCTTTGCGAAAAAGCTTTGGATAACATTGTGGAAAATAAAGAAATTGCTTGTAAAAAGCAGTATCTTCATTTTTTCAAAATGCTTCTACCCCAAATGACAAAGATTCTCAAAATTTCAACAACCTGAAATTGTAGTCTGCAACTTCTTTGAATTTGGATCAGGCTAACCCATTCCTACTCAATCATGCTTATTGACATCTCCAAGAAAAAATATCTTCGGAAAACATTGTGGAAAATGAAGAAATTGCTTTTCACAAGCAATTTCTTCATTGTCCACAATATTTTCTATCCAAAAGGTTTAGAAAAAAAATAATTCATTAACTAAATATTGTCATCTTTGAGTTTGGACCAGTATAAATGTATTCTGGGCTATTCATAACACAACGGTATGGAAAAAGATTGAAAATCTTGAAATCCAGAAAAAGATTGAGCATGAGGTACAGAACATTTTTATTTATACATGAAAGTAGTGTACATAAGTAGGTGAAAAGTGGATCAATTTGCACAGACAAACACACAAATATTGGCAGTAGCTCTTTTATCTTCAACAATCCTCTTCAACACCCCCTTCTAGGTAAGCATGGTAGTTATTTGTATAAATATTAGTGTTGGGATTTAATCTTTTCAATGGGATCTAGACCAATAAAGACCCCATATCCTAACTTCTCTTAACCCATTCCAACACAGTGGAAATTTAGACCGGTCCAAATTGAAAGGAGCTGCAGACGACAATTTCAAGTTGATTGAATTTTAAATTTTTTTGTCTCTTTGGATAGAAAACATTGTGGATAATGAAGAAATTGCTTGATCCAAGCAATTTCTTCATTTTCCACAATGTTTTCCAAAGCCTATTCGTTGAGGGGCGTAAAATGGAGGGATTGAATGGGAATGGGTTAACCTATTCCCACATAGTAATAGCTTTTTTACTGTCCTCCAGAAAAAACAATTAGGAAAACATAGTGTAAAATGAACAAATTGCTTGTTGCAAGCAGTTTCTTCATTTTACCAATTTTTTCTACCCAAAAGTTGAAAAATAAATCTAAAAATCTCAGCGACTTTAAATTGCTGTCCATACCTCCTTTCAATTTGGACCACTTTAAATTCTACCATCTGCATGGCTTAGAAAATATAGGAAAAAAAATGCTTGTATTACAAGCTCTTTCTTCATTTTCCATGATGTTTCCTCATCTTTCTTATAGGCTCATATAAAATATGAGAAAGTGCGGGAATGGGTTAAAATGCCAGTTGATCAAGCCTAGCATTTGTAAAATCCCTTGAGGTCAACCATCTCTACATCAACGGTCAAACAACAAGATATAGAACTGACCAGAAACTATGGCTGCAGGGCAATATCAGACATCAGAGCAAATACGGCTCTCTATGGAATTTCCACGTCTTTAATGTGAATAATCTGATTGGACTTTATTGCCTTCTAATCACAGCCTTTTCCTTTATTTATGCAGTGAATACTAAAAAGGCTTGGTGCAAAATGCTATCAAAAAACCAAAATCTTCCCATTTGATTTTCCCATGTTTACGCACCTCAAGAAAACACTTGAGGAAAACAATTTCTTCATTTCCAACCTTGCTTTCTAGTCAAAAAGACTTAGATTTCTCTCAAATTGAAATTGTCGTGTTACATGCAATTTCTTCATTATCCACACTGTTTTCTAGACAGATATTTTTGAAATTTCATCAACAAAAGAAGAATTTCGTGTTAACAAGTAATTTCCCTGTTTTCCAAAATCTTTTTCCCTGAAAATTACTTAAGTTTTTTTAAATTTCTGCATCTCGTTTTTTTTTTTTTTTTTGGTCACCTAGAATGGGTTAAAGTCATGCTTAAATATCTTGCTTCAATTTTGGAACAGTCCATAATGTTGTTGTCCAGTTTTGGTATGAAATTATTACTGGTCAAGATAGGGAAGGGGGGGGGAGTAATTATAGCCCACTTAAAAAGCCATATGGGGCACTTATGATTTGATTAACAAGATTAAACATGGAAGGTGTTGAACCACTATTAAATATTTACTTTTAAGATGGAGTCTAATACTAGTGTATTAACCCTTGTCATGCTGAATAAAATCCTTTGCAGAATCATTATAAGCAAACGGCTGAAAGCACTGGAAGAGCTTTTTTTATGATAAATAACTTTACAAAATTAACTATATACACAACACTGGCTTGAAAGGTACAAACAGGTGGTGTAGACTTAGATCAGACTGCACATATGTGCAGGTTGGTCTTTGTGTATATCTTTTGCCAAAACAGGTTCATTCTGGGTTCAGCATGACAAGGGTTAATAACCCTTTTTTTGAAAATCAGAACTGTTTGTAAAAACTGCAGCTCACATCCTTTTCATGCAAGGAAAAAAAATTAAAACATTAAGGCCAGAAAGAGCAGCATTATAGAAATATAGCATTGTACAAAATATTTGCAATCATTCGAAATATTGACCGTCCAATTTCAAAGGTGTCCTAGACAACAGTTTAAAGTTTATGAGATTTGAATATTTCAACTTTCTGGGTAGAAAGCATTGTGTAAAATGAAGAAATTGCTTGTTACAATTGCTTCTTAACACTATGTTTTCCCATTTGTTTTTCTTTAGGGCATCAAAAAGCGTCATTGTGTGGCAATGGTTTACAGAGTTAGTTATAAACTATATCATACAAAAACTCCAGAGCAATCTAATTTTCTGGTCATTAGTTTTGAAGTAGGTCTTGTGCATCTGGCTTCAACATCTTGTCTTGCATTTGGATTTTAAACTTTCATTTTAGGAACGCTGAAACTGATCCCTCCCCCCCCCCAGAACTACCACATGGCCTCTTCCACTTACAATGACAAAGAGTCCCTGTCTGATACCTGTTACAGTGATAAAATGTGTCTGCCAGAAGGCAGTCTTAGTAACAGCTTCTGCATAAAACTCTATAATGAAAGAGCAAGGGTATCTTTCAAAAACAGCTAACACTTACTTCTCATGGAGCATAATCATTTGACTTATCATTCATTTCACTAACCCATTACCAGATGGCAAAAATTTTAGACAGGTCCAAATTCAATGTAGTTGCAGATGACAGTCCAAAGTTTATGAAATTTCAGATTTATTCAACTTTCTGGATAAAAAACATTGTGGAAAATGAAGAAATTGCTTGTTACAAACAATTTCTTCATTTTTACACAATATTTTCCCAATTGCTTTCCTAATGGGCATCAAAAACTTTCTGAATAAAAATCATTGTGCAAAAATGAAGAAAATGCTTGTTACAAGCAATTTCTTCATTTTTATACAATGATTTCCCAATTGCTTTCCTAATGGGCATCAAAAACTTTCTGAATAAAAAACATTATGGAAAATGAAGAAAATGCTTGTTACAAGCAATTTCTTCATTTTTATACAATGATTTCCCAATTGCTTTCCTAATGGGCATCAAAAACTTTCTGAATAAAAAACATTGTGGAAAATGAAGAAAATGCTTGTTACAAGCAATTTCTTCATTTTTACACAATGTTTTCCCAATTGCCTTCCTAATGGGCATCAAAAATTTTCTGGATAAAAAACATTGTGGAAAATGAAGAAATTGCTTGTTAGAAGCAATTTCTTCATTTTTACACAATGTTTTCCCAATTGCTTTCCTAATGGGCATCAAAAAGAGGTTACTGTGTGGGAATGGGTTGAGTAAACCATAAGCTCCTATGCTTCTATACAAAGAAACAGCTGAATTCTTGTATTTTTCTACAGATTTCCACATTTGTGCAGGCTGGTCTTTGTCTATACCTCTTTTCAATACAGGAATATTCTGGGTTCAACAAAACAAGGGTTAAAAGTTCTTTAACCCATTCCCACACATTGACGCTTTTAAACACCCCTCAAAGTGAAAGCTTTGGAAAACATTGTGGAGAATGAAGAAATTACTTGTTACAAGCAATTTCTTCATTTTCTACATTTTTTTCTACCCAAAAAGACAAAGATTTTATAGGTTTCATCAACTCTAAATTTTCGTCTGCAACTTCTATGAATTTGGACTGGCCTATAATTTCATCATGTGGGAATGGGTTAAATTCTGACCACTCCAAAATTACGGGCAGCCACTCAATTCTGCATCAAAAGGGAGAGAAAAATAAGGGACAAAATAAGGGAGCTGTCAAGGTTTCATGTGTTTTCTTTTTAATAAACAAAATCTATTTTTAGAAAGCAGGTCCTGGAAGCCTGGGAAAAACCAGCTTGGTTTCTGCTGCTCCAAGGTTCATTTTTCATCTCACTCTTTTGTCAAAAAATTAATGAATATTTAATTTCAACCAGTTGGTTTTTCTGTAAGGGATGTTGAATCAACACTTTCTTTTTTCATTTCATTGTATTGTGATCTTACTGTGGGCACTTTTGTGTGTTCTTCAACCCATAACCAAACAGCCTCACAACTTGACTTGCTAAATGAAATGATTGAGGGAAAAGGAGAAATTGCTTGTTACAAGTAATTTCTCCTTTTTATACAATGTATTTGGTTAATCAATTGGGTTACAACAGATCCAAGATATGAGTATCCCCCCTTATTCAAGACACTATACTTACAATCTAGAACATGACTGTATCCAATATTAAACCTTTCCCACACAATTTTACTTTGGGACACAAATTTGGACATATTTTATTTTATACCTTAGCAGCCCAATGGCAAAGAAAGTTTTTTAACCCATTTCCAGACAACGAAACTGTCAACTGGTCCAAATTTTAAGGATTTGCAGACAACAATTTCAAGAAAGAACCAATTACCAGATGGCAAAATTTTAGACTGGTCCAAAATTGAAAGGAGTTGCAGGCGACAATTCAAAGTTTATGGAATTTAAGATTGCTTGTCACAAAAAAAATTCTTTATTTTACAAATGTTTTCAAGGTTGTTTTTCTTTCAGAGTGTCCAAAAGCAACATTGTCTTTTGGGGTAGAAAAATCAAAATCATTAACCCTTGTTATGCTGAATTAGAATCCTTTACAGAATTGCTTTAAAATCAAAGAACTGACAGCACTGGAAATTCTTGTTGAAACTTTGAAAATTGATTATTAAAACATTTCTGGCTTAAGAGGACAAACAGGAAGTGTAGACCAAGATCAGACTGCACTTATGCACAGGCTGATCTTTTTCTACACCTCCTGCCAAGACATGAATATTCCAGATTCAGTATGACATGGGTAAACATTGTGGATTATGAAGAATCAGCCATTTATTCATTTCGGAAATGTTTTCAAAGCTTTTTTCAGGGAGTGTAAAAAGAGGGATTGTATGGGAATGAGTTAAGGTATCAATTGAATGAAAAACAAATACATCAGTTCGTCACTTGAAACTTTGACTAATTTCAAACGATTCAAATTCAGTGAAAAGGAAAATCCAAAACAAAGTCCTTTCAAAACTGACTAGTTGAATAGGGGCCACTGTAGGTCAACCAGAAATGGGATCCAGTTATTCATGAAGAATTAATCAGGCTTGACATGGAAAAGCAAACCAACTGAGAGGTCCCAAAACTTTGTAGCTACACAGCTTACTTAGCTGTAGTTACAAAGTTTTAGCATCTGCCATTAACCTGTAGATGGAAGGTAAAGGAACATCCCTCAACCTATAACCAAATTTTAGACAAGTGGAAATCCAACAAATATGAAGAGAAATAATTTTCGAAACAAGACTGTTTAAAAAATGTAGGGAAAAAGAAACAATCTCTTCTTAGACACAGATCAGCCTGATCTTTGTGAAGTCTGATCTTTGTCAACGCCACCTGTTTTAACTTTTAATGACAAAGTTGTTTATCCAATTTACCAATCACCAGACACAAAAATTTTAGACTAGTCCAAATTCAAATATGATGCAGACAACAAATTTCAGTTGATGAAATTTTAGATTTTCTTTTTCTTTTTCAAACTTTTAGGGTAGAAAATATTGTGGATAATGAAGAAATAATCATTTTTTCATTTTCAAAAAGGTTTTCCAAAGCTTTTATTTTTCTTTAGGACATCAAAAACTGGTCATTGTGTGGGAAGGGGTTTAAATGATTCTGAACAATTTTTTTTCCAGCATGACTAGAGTTAAAATATTGGCCTTTTTTTCTTTGAAGTAGCGTGCTTTTAATGTTTTCTGAAAGTAAAAAATGGTTCCTTTCACCCTTTAACCCTTTCCTGTTTTTTGAAATTTCAGACTGGCTCAAATTCAAAGAAGTTGCAGACGATAATAAAGATGGGATTCAATTTGAAATGATACCATCCTATGTGGTAGAAAATATTGTGGCAAAAGGAGAAATTGCTTGTTACAAGCAATTTCTTCTTTTTCAACAATTTTTTCTCAAGTATAAAATCACAGTGTTGTAAAATCCCGGGTTTGACCAGGAAAGGGTTAACAGATGAATGATACAATTTTAAAACATTTTACCCTAACCCATCTCCACACCATCCCGCTTATGTATGCCGTAAAAAAGAAAAGCTTTGAAAATATTGTGGAAAATGAAGAAATTGCTTGTTATAAGTAATTTCTTCATTATCTAGTGTTGATTTTTTTCTATCCCAACAGTCAAAGATTTTTAAATTTCAGCCACAAAAATTGCCATCTCCAACTTCTTTGATATCGGATTAGTCTAAAATTATGCTGTCTGGTAATGATGTTTTAAGATGCTTTGGCAAAGGGTTAATGCCAAAATAAGCCATCTGTTTTCTTACTTTAGCTTTTCTTTCCAGAATAACTTGACACACTACAAAACAGGGTCAACGAGGATATAGGTTTGTACGTGTTTGCCCACAGCGTTTCCCACAAGTCACAAACCACCTGACCATTCTGTTTCTAATTATAGATATAATCAAACATGCGGACACTTAGAGTCACTTCCTATATCTGCCATTTTGGGAAAAAGTTACATCGACACTTTACAGGGTACTCTGTGAAAAAGTAACCACATTTATCTGAATATTCGAGATTTCATTTATAATAATAAGTAAATCTTGACATGCTGAATAAAATTCTTTCTTTAGGAACTGCAACAACTCATTCCTACACAATCCCGCTTTTTGACAATCAAGAAAAAAGCTTTGTAAAAATCATTCTGGATAGTGAAGAAATTGCTTGTAACAAGCAATTTCTTCATTCTCCACAATGTTTTCCAAAGCTTTTGTATTGAGGGGCTTTTAAAAGCCGAGGGTGAAAAACGTGAATAATGAAGAAATTGCTTATAACAAGCAATTACTTCATTTTCCAAAATGTTTTCCAAAGCCCCTTTTATTGGGGGCATCCAAGTGACATTATTTGGGAATAGGTAAACAATGGTTAAACTTTATCCCTGGTTATGCTGAACCCAGAATATTCCTGTTTTAGCAGTAGACATAGACAAAGATCAGCGTACACATATGTGCAGTCTAATCTTATTCTACATAAACTGTTAATCTTTTTCAAGTCGAAGTTGTCAATCAAAATAATTTTCAAAAGAAATTTGGCACACAACTGGTGATTCAAGTGCTACCAGCCCTTTGACTTCAACTCAATTTTTAGAAGGATTTTATTCGCCATGAAAAGGATTGATTCAAGATTTCGTCTTTGTCATCAGCTGACCATTGAATACTATTTGGTAACATTATATACAGGGCGTTAAATTATTTCATATCCACTTCAAGTCCTTAAAAATATTCATAGATCATTTCCTTTAACATGATATCAAGATTACCATTACCTCCCAAACCGTGAGAAATGTTACTTCAACTATGATTCAAAATATATCTTTTTGTGGATGCATCAAAAACTGACATATCAACCCATTCCGACATAGTGACGTTTTTGGACGCCCCGCAATATAAAACAATTGAGAAAACATTGTTTAGAATGAAAAGATTGCTTGTAACAAGCAATTTTTTACATTTCACACAATGTTTTATAACAAGAGAGTTGAAAAAAATCTAAAAGTTTATAAACTTTAAATTGTCGTCTGCAACTTCTTTCAATTTGGACTGGTCTAAAATTATGCTGTCTGGTAATGGGTCAACAAAATTTGGTTTTGTACATCAAGTCATTGCACATCAAGTGATACATGTGTCACTAATATTAGCTTGAAGTTTCAGAGGGATAAACCTATTTCCACACAATGATGCTTTTTGATGCCCCTTTGTAGCTTTGTAAAGTATTGTGGAAAATGAAGAAATTGCTTGTTACAAGCAATTTCCTTATTATCCATAATGTTTCTATCCCAAAAGATTTTAACTATTCAATCTTGATTGTGATCTGCAACATCTTTCAATTTGGGCAAGTATAAAATTTTGTTGTTTGGTAATGGGTTAACCAATTTTTCACAGCATTTTAAGCTATAGGGAATCAATTAAGCCTTTACCACACAACAAAGATTTAGACTGGTCCAAACTGAAAGGAGTTGCAGAGTTACAATTTAAAGTTTATGATTTTTTCAACTTTCTGGGAAGCAAACGTCTGTAGTTATAGCATTTTCTTCATTTTACAGAATGTTTTCCTGTCAATTTCTTGAGGGGTGTCAAAAAGCGTTATTGAGTAGCAATGGTTTAAAAGAAAATGCAGGCAACATTTCAAATGCATGTTTGTTTAAAACTTAAGAACTACACACGACAGAAACCATCCACAGAAAAGGCGAAATTGCTTATTGCATAAGGGGCTGTATTCACCATATGGGCTGAAACTCTGGAAAAACAACAAGCAACAAACCATACAGGGTAGAAATCTTTCTGAGAAAAGGAGAAATTGCATGTAGCAAGCAATTGCATCTTTTCTCAAAAAGGTTTTCCTTGATACCTGTATGCTTTAAATCATGCAAGCTCCATCCAAATCCGAGGGAAAAATGACTGTACTCACCCGTGGGGCAGATACACTGGAAAAATGTCGCTGACGTAGTTAAACAAGTTCCGCCATTTTGACAGGGGTCAGGAAAACAGGGAACATAGGGCTGCTCACATAGTGGCCCCCTGTATTCCAAGGGACAATTACAGCTGAAAACATCATAATTTCATCGTTATCAATAAATGAATGACAATTTTACAACAGAATCTCAAGTTTTCATAACTGAACCCATTACCTGATGACAAAATTTTAGATTGATACAAATTGAAAGAAGTTGCAGGCAACTTTTTGAGGTGAAAATACATTATGGATAATGAAGAAATTGTTTATAACAAGAAATTTCTTCATTTGCCACATTTTTTTTCCAAGGCTTTTTTCTTGATGGGCA
This sequence comes from Fragum fragum, assembly GCA_946902895.1. NCBI lineage: Eukaryota > Metazoa > Mollusca > Bivalvia > Cardiida > Cardiidae > Fragum > Fragum fragum. The sequence goes on from OX336380.1 coordinate 27,666,201, forward strand.
AAAATAAGCTGGATTACGTGGGAATGGGTTGATGACAGCTGAAGAACAAAATGCTATCATGAATCACTTATCCCTTCCAACAGATATTATTTTTTGAAATTTGACCTTGACATTGACCATGTCATTAGCAGACAAGTACTAGATAAAAGGTATGGCACTTTATGCCAATACACATTGCAAGCATTTAACCCATTAACATAGATTTTTTTAGACAATAGCATGTTCATGTACTTCATTAGCTATAATATTTTTGCAACCCCACAGTATGAAAATTATATTACTTTTTTAAAATATTTTATTTCGTACCCTTCCAACATTTGCCTCTGTATTTACTTGTCCCTGGACATGTGGCCTTGAAAAATCTACTTGTCCACAAGTAGAAGAGTCCAAGTCAAAAAAGTTGGGCATGGGAATTCCACACCTCTGCAGGTAAATGGGATATCAAGCAATCTTAGTTTTCAAAGTTTATTGTCTAGAATAAGTTTAGTTATGGCGTTCAAATTATTTAACCAACAAAAATGATTACCATATACGGCAGAGGTCAACATTCACTTCCAGTCTAAATGAATGATTTGATTTGTCTATTGATTGACAGAAGTGATAAATCTTTTCTTTTTTAATGTCCATGTAATCATTTTGATCTAATCTAGTTAGAGACAATTTGTTTTATTTATGTTTACCAGGAAAGTATTTTTCATGGAAAAGCAATTCTAACAACAAACCTGATGTCCAAACCTTCTCTGTTTCCCAAGCCTGACTATGGCCGCTAATTAATTTTCATTCAATAATTACACGGCATGCATGACACGTGAAACCAAACTTCTCTGATTAAAACAGGGACCCACAATATTGAAGAATATCTTCAATGGTGAGACGGTGGGAAAGAAATTTGTATCACACATTCATTAGAGATGTCTAGATAAAACAAATAAACTACATACAATTTTGGCTTATTTTTTTTTCAAACATCAACTGAGAGATGACAATCTACACTTGCCTCTTGTATTGTGCTTTCAGTGCTTCATTATGGTTTCATTATTCAGAGAGAAAGTTAACCCTTATCATGCTGAACCTGGAATATTCCGGTTTTGGCAGGAGGTGTAGACTGAGATCAGACTGCTCTTATGTGCAGGCTGATCTTAGTCTATACCTCCTGCTTGTACTTTTCCTGCCAGATTTGTTTATGAAGTTGATTTCTATAAGAAATAATTATTTTTGAACAACAAGTTCTATCAGTGCTTTCTGCCCTTTGATTTGACAGCAATTCAGTAAGGTAATTTGTACAGCATGACAAGGGTTAATTTTTGTAATGCTGAACCAGGAATATTTGTGTTTAGACAGGAGGTACAGACAAAGATCAACCTGCACATGAGAACACTGATCTTAGTCTACATCTCCCACTTTCCTCTGTTTGTGAAATAAATTTTTAAAATAGATATGAACACACCTTTCAGCCCTTTGATTTTAATGCAATTTCTTGAAGATTTATTCAGCATGACAAGATAAGAAGGGGTATCACTGGTCTGAAATTGTCATTTATCAATGTAACACTGTTGTTGGTACTCGTTTGAACTGTCTTGACAAGATCATTTTAATGAATACAGTCAAATCCTCTGAACCACAACCCTGATACTAGCATATTCACTGGTAAATTGCAACTCACTTGAAATTTCGTTAAATTCAAACCAGTAGTTTCTGAGAAGAAATTTTATAGAGGAAAATTTTATGGACACTCAGACGCACGCACACATGCATGACGGACACAACACCATGACATTAGCCTGCTGGCCTTTGGCCATTGGAGCTAAAAACAAATGGCTCCTTTAGACGCCCCCAAGAAAAAAGTTTTAGAAGCAATTTCTTCATTATCCACAATGTTTTCTACCCCAAAGGTAAAAAAATCCAAAATTTCATAAGTTTTTAATTGTCGTCTGCAACTCCTTCCAATTTGGACCAGCCTAAATTTTGCCATCTGGCAATGGGTTAATACAAATAAAATGAGCCTGTGCATGGTTTTTTCAACCGCATGACAAATTAAATCCGTCACAAATATGCTTCAAATCCATGCAGTTTTATCAAAGTCTCGACTCTTTCCTGTTTAATCCCTGGTTTTACGTCCCTGTAAATTTATAACTGAGATAACATTGTGGAAAAAGAAGAAATTGCTTGTAACAAGCAATTTCTTCTTTTTCCACAATATTTTATACCCTTCTGAATGGTTATTTTTCAAATTAAATCAACTTTCAATTTTTGTCTGCAATATCTTTGAATTGGGACAGGACTAAAACTTTGCAAAACAGGAAAGGGTTAAGATAGATATATTCTCAAAGCTTCTTCAGATGATCAGCAAATATTCTAAACGCCTGAATGGCTGTCGAGGGTGCTCAGTGTAAGCAGTTCACATACAAATGGAATGGTTTGAAAGGTCATGCAAGGGCTCAATTCTGTATTTTAAGTTCAAGCCATCTCCTATAGCAGCATGTTTTAGCAAGGAGTCATGTCCAGCAAAAATAACATGTGGGGTGTTCACATTAATATATTATGGCAAATTCTTATTTCGTACATTTATGGCAAAAAGAGTGTATAATCTTAAACCATTTTATGAACAGTCCCTGGTTTTTATGGCTGTGTGATTTTATACTTATGAAAATATTGTGGAAAAGAAGAAATTACTTGTAACAAGCAATTTCTTCTTTTCTCATACTATTTTCTATCACATAGGATGGTTTTGTTTTGAATCGCACTCTCATTTCATTTTTGTATGCCATGTCTTTAAAATCAGACCAGTCTGAAATTTCGAAAAACAGGAAAGGGTTAATCACTGTGATTATCAAACCAGGAGATGTTCAAAAATTGGAAAGTAAAGTAAGGGAGATAAATCAAGTATCATACCAATTGTCTTACAAAGAGTTATCTTTACTGCATATGATTCTATCAGGAAAAAACAGCAAAGTGATTTATTTGGCAAACAGAAGAACCCTTTTAACAGTATTTCAGTTATATTGCAGCAGCTTGAGCAACTAACAATGGATTCCTGGTATTGCTCACACCAGTACTACCACTACATCCTTTCCTAGCCTCCAGCTGCTATCCCATATAGGTTTACGATTATCCACCTATTGGTGAGAGACAAATGTCGGAAAGGATATGTGCCGCCCCCAGGGATCAAATCCATGACATCCCATGGTTGAAGATTGGGAGTCTGATGTGCTACCGACTGCGCTATGACAGCAGCTACCTCATGCAAAGAAAGTTTTTATAAACAATTCAAGAAATTTCAATATCTGTTTCTACCCTTTCCTTATTCCCACAGATCTGTTTTCAAAAAATACTTTCTATCTTTGCTTAAAACATTTCCACTCAATAGAATTTTGATCTTGTCCAAATTGTAAGAAAATGCAGACAACATTATCAAGTTAATGAAATTTTAAAAAATCTTTGTCTTTTGGGGAGGAAAAAATTGTGGTAAAGGAAGAAATTGCTTGTTGTAAGCAATTTCTTCATTTCCACTATGTTTTCCCTAACTTTTGTAAAAAAGCGGCATTGTGTAGGAATGGGTCAAATGTCACAGTACTTTCTACATTTTCATAAAAAAATTCCTAGGCTTGAGTCATTTTATATTTTTGTCTAAGTCTCAATTTGAACCCAATACTTACAAAAATGACCCGTAGTTATTTTTGCAGATGCCACTATTCTGACAGAGGTTTGGGTTTGATGCGCATTCATCGATATCCTCTTTACATTCGGCACCCGTAAATCCAAACATGCAGTTACACGTAAATCCTTGGTCATGTGACTCACAAGTACCCCCATTACTGCAGACACCTGATGTACAATAATCCACTTTCTCACAATTTGTTCCTGAAATATTGAAAAGAAATTGAGATATAATACAAAGTCTGAAATAATGGAGAAAAGCACTAATTCAACCAATTACCAGAAAACAAAATTTTACACTTGTCTTAATTGAAAAATTGCAGATGGCAATTTTAAGGTGGTGGAATTTCAAAAATCTTCAATAGTCTTTTGAGGAAGGAAACAATATGGATAATGAAGAAATAGCTTACTGTGTTTCAACTAAATTCATTCTTAACCAATTACCAGATGGAAGAATTTTAGACTGGTCCACCTTGAAAGGCATAACAGTTAATATAAAGTTTATGAATTCTTAGATTTTTCAACTTCCTGGGTAAAAAAATAAGTGGGGAAAATGAAATAATTGCTTGTTACAAGCAATTTCTTCACTTCACCCAATGTTTTCCCAATCATTTTTTTTAGGGGGGGGCATCTAACATGTCACTGTGTGGGAATGGGTTAGCATAACAATGCATTGATGATAATGCAATATCAGTTATCATTATTATTTCAAATTTAATTAATCTCATAAAACACTCTTTTGGTGCCTTAATCATCAGACAACACAATCCTGCTTTTGGACACCCCAAAGAAAAAGCTTTAGAAAATATTGTACAAAATGAAAAAAATGTTTTTGACAATTTTTTATTCTTCAATATTCACAATATTTTCTTCTAAAAAAGACAGATCATTCTCAATATTTTCTTCCCCAAAAGACAGACATTCTTAGTTTCACCACCTTTCTGCAGCTTCTTTAAAATTGGACAAGTCTAAAATTTTGTCTGGTAATGGGTAAACAAGAGGGCCAGAATGGCCCTAAAATCGCTCACCTGACTAATGTAAGATGATTCAAAATTGAAATTGGCCCAATGGTTACTGAGGAGAAGATGTTTAAAGATTTCAAAGTCAAAAACTGCCCTACCCTTCCAAGCCCTTATTTGGTCATCAATCAAAATTCTAGAACAACTTTTGAAAAGGGTCACTCAAGGAACATTCATACCAAATTTGGTTGAAATTGGCCCAATAGTTACTGAGGAGAAGATGTTTAAAGATTTCAAAGTCAAAAAAGTGCCTGACCCTGCCACGCCCATATTTGGGCATAAATCAAAATTCCAGGAACAACTTTTGAAAAGGGTCACCAAAGGAACATTCATGCAAAGTTTGGTTGAAATTGACCCAACTGTTACTGAGGATAAGATGTTTAAAGATTTCAAAGTTAAAAAAACTGCCACGCCCATATTTGGGCATAAATCAAAATTCTGCGAACAACTTTTGAAAAGGGTCACCCAAGGAACATTCATACCAAATTTGGTTAAAATTGACCCAATGGTTCCTGAGGTGTAGATGTTTAAAGATTTCAAAGTCAAAAACTGCCACGCTCAGCCACGCCCATATTTGGGCATAAATCAAAATTCTGCGAACAACTTTTAAAAAGGGTCATCCAAGGAACATTCATGCCAAGTTTGGATGAAATTGGCCCTATGGTTACTGAGGAGAAGATGTTTAAAGATTTCTAAGTCAAAAACTGCCACGCCCTGCCACGCCCATATTTGGGCATAAATCAAAATTCCATGAACAACTTTTGAAAAGGGTCACCCAAGGAACATTCATGCCAAGTTTGGTTGAAATTGGCCCAATGGTTACTGAGGAGAAGATGTTTAAAGATTTCTAAGTCAAAAACTGCCACGCCCTGCCACGCCCATATTTGGGCGTAAATCAAAATTCCACAAACAACTTTTGAAAAGGGTCACCAAAGGAACATTCATGCCAAATTTGGTTGAAATTGGCCCAATGGTTACTGAGGAGAAGATGTTTAAAGATTCCTAAGTCAAAAACTACCACGCCCTGCCACGCCCATATTTGGGCATAAATCAAAATTCTGCGAACAACTTTTGAAAAGGGTGACCCAAGGAACATTCATACCAAATTTGGTTAAAATTGACCCAATGGTTCCTGAGGTGTAGATGTTTAAAGATTTCAAAGTCAAAAACTGCCACGCTCAGCCACGCCCATATTTGGGCATAAATCAAAATTCTGCGAACAACTTTTAAAAAGGGTCATCCAAGGAACATTCATGCCAAGTTTGGATGAAATTGGCCCTATGGTTACTGAGGAGAAGATGTTTAAAGATTTCTAAGTCAAAAACTGCCACGCCCTGCCACGCCCATATTTGGGCATAAATCAAAATTCCATGAACAACTTTTGAAAAGGGTCACCCAAGGAACATTCATGCCAAGTTTGGTTGAAATTGGCCCAATGGTTACTGAGGAGAAGATGTTTAAAGATTTCTAAGTCAAAAACTGCCACGCCCTGCCACGCCCATATTTGGGCGTAAATCAAAATTCCACAAACAACTTTTGAAAAGGGTCACCAAAGGAACATTCATGCCAAATTTGGTTGAAATTGGCCCAATGGTTACTGAGGAGAAGATGTTTAAAGATTCCTAAGTCAAAAACTACCACGCCCTGCCACGCCCATATTTGGGCATAAATCAAAATTCTGCGAACAACTTTTGAAAAGGGTGACCCAAGGAACATTCATACCAAATTTGGTTGAAATTGGCCCAATGGTTACTGAGGAGAAGATGTTTAAATATTTCTAAGTTAAAAACTGCCACGCCCTGCCACGCCCATATTTGGGGGTCAATCAAAAGTCCGCGAACAACTTTTGAGAAGGGTCACCCAAGGAACATTCCTACCAAGTTTGGTTGAATTCCGCCTAGTGGTTACTGAGGAGAAGATGTTTAAAGAATTGTTGACGACTTCCGACGCACAAAGCACGACGGACAAAAGGTGATACCAAAAGCTCACCTTGAGCACGTTGTGCTCAGGTGAGCTAAAAAGAGCAATCAAAGTATCTTCGGAATCAAGCTTATCTGTAATTGGTTAAAATTCGGATAGGTCAAAATTGAAAGAAGTTCCAGACAACAATTTCAAGCCAAAGTTGTATTGAAACTATTTTTCTCGGGGGGGGGGGGTTAAGTGTCAATGGAGTTAACCCTTTCCATTTTTTTCAATTTTAGACTGGTCCAAATTGAAAGAATTTGCAGTGCCTAGTCTTAAGGTCAAGGTCACACCCAAAGGTTCAACATCAATTTCTGATTTTGCCTATATCTCTTGATTCTATAGTCTGAGTCTTACAACAAAGTCTCAAATGATGACTCAGATGACAACAAGGCTATATAGCAATACCTGGGGGGTTTTCTCCAAAGATAACTGAGCTTCTTTTGTTAACCCATTCCCATATGATAAAATTTTAGACCAGTCCAAATTCAAAGAAGCCACAGACGACAATTTTAAGTTAATGAAATCTTTAAAATCTTTGTCTTTTGGGGTAGAAAACTTTGTGGATAATGAAGAAATTGCTTGTAACAATCAATTTTCTACAAGATTTTCCAAAAGTTTTCATACTGAGAGGTGTTTAAAAGCATCACTGTGTGGGAACCGAGCTCAAAAAGGAGAAAATGCTTGTGTTATACAATTGCTCTTATTCACAGCATTTTTACTATTTACAAATTGTCATCTGAAACTTCTTTCAAACTGAAAAATCTAATTTTTTGTCACCTAGAAACTAGTTAACCCATTACTACACAACTATATTTTAGACTGGTTGAAATTGATAGGTTGCAGGCGACAATTAAAAATTTATGAAATTCTAGAATTGTTCAGTTTTCTGGGTAGAAAAGATTGTGAAAAATGAAGAAAAGCAATTTCTTCATTTTTCACAAAGTTTTCCAATTTGTTATTGATGGGCGTCAAAAAGCGTCGTCGTGTGGGAACGGGTTAAGGAAGAGATGATGGATTGATGAAACAGCAACTTACCCATAAATCCAGGCAGACATTCACAAGTGTAAAGACTGAGATCAGAAAAGTCTGTATTAACACATCTACCATTGTTCAGACAAGGACTAGAGTTACATATACTGGAAGGGTCCATATACTCACACTGGGTACCTTCATAACCTGTAAATAATGGATAAAAAGTCTTAAAAACAAATACTGGAAGGGTCCATGTACTCACACTGGGTACCTTCATAATCTGTAAATAATGAATCAAAAGTCTTAAAAAACATATACTGGAAGGGTCCATATACTCACACTGGGTACCTTCATAACCTGTAAATAATGAATCAAAAGTCTTAAAAACATTACCAGTTGACAAAATTTCAGACTGGTCTACATTGAAAGAAGCTACAGACTACATTTTCTAGTAGATGAAATCTAAAATTCTTTATCTTTTGGGGATAGAAAACATTGTGGATTTTGAAGAAATTACTTGAAATAGGCAATTTCTTCATTTTCAACAATGTTTTCCAAAGCCATTTTACTTTAAGGATGTCAAAAAGCATCATTGTGTAGTAATGGGTTTAACCCTTCCAAACAATCCTGCTTTTTTATGCTGCTCAAGGCAAACACCTTGGAAAACATTGTAGAAAATGTAATAATTACTTATAAGAAGAAATTTTTGTCATTATCAACAGTGGTTTCTACCCAAAATATATTTGAAGACTTCATCAACTTCAGATTGTTGTCATCAACTTCTTTGAATATGGACTAGTCTAAAAAAAATGTCTAGTAAACAGTTCATGTACATTGAGCAACTGATACAATGATAGAAATAGACTATTTTCAAGGGACACAACTTGAATATATATTATATTTTCCCTGAAGACTTACTTCCCTTGGATTTACAAAGCTGTCTATGGAATCCTGTCAGTAGCAACACCAATTTGTTAACAATTCTATTGCAAACAAACAAAGTTGCAATTAAAAGGAATAATTTGTTACATAAAACACTAATGTTTTAGCATTAGAGTTTGTGCAAGTTGCAATTAAGAAATGAATTGCTATTATCAGGGTTGTAGATAAGAGGATCCCAATGTATATCTATGAAAAAATCAGGTTTGTTTAATCCTTGCCATGCTGTATAAATTACTTAACAGAATTGCTGTCAAATCAAAGGGCTGAAAGCACTGTTAGAACTTGTTGTTCATAAAAATCAATATTTTTTTTAGAAATCAACTTCATAAACAACTCTGGCAGGAAAAGTACAAGCAGGAGGAATAGACTAAGATCAGCCTGCACAAAAGTGCAGTCTGATCTTAGTCTAAACCTCCTGCCAATACTGGATTATTCCAGGATCAGTATGACAAGGGTTAATTTCTATTTAAATATTTTTGATTTGAAAAATATTACTTGATTGGTAAATCCAGACAAACACAAGATACCAAAGTGACTAGATTAACCAATTCCCACACAAACAAGCATTTTGACCCTTTCTACACAGAGATACAAAGATTTTTCAAATTCTATCAACTAAAACCACTTATCTGAAACTTCTTTCAAATTTGGATTGGTCTAAAACTTTGTTGTCTGATAATGGTTAACCCATTACCATACAGCAAAATTGGAGTTAAAGCAACACATCTATGCTACACTAGTATTTATAATACTGACTAATGTGGGGTGCATAATTGAACTCATTACCACACAGCAAAATTTTAGACTGGTCTAAAGAGAAAGAAGTTGCAGAGGACAGTTTATAGTCAAGGAAATTTTAGATATTATCGACTTTCTTGGTAGAAAACATTGTGTAAAATGAAGAAATTGCTTGTTACAAGCAATTTCTTCATTATACACTATGTTTTCCCAATTGATTTTATCTCACTTGAGCACAACATGCTCAAGGTGAGCTATTGTGATCGGTAATTGTTTGGCGTCCGTCCTTCTGAAAACAATTATTAACAAGAGGGCCGTTGGCCCTGGGGTGCTCACCTGAGATAAAGGCTCTTTTTCTTTCAACAGTCTATTTCATGTTAAGGTTAGGATTATGAAACAAGTGGACCACAATTACTGGGGATCCAAAAGTCTAAATTACAAATTCCAAGGCCTTAGTGCTGATTTGAAAGAAGGAAAAAACTTTTACCTCCATCTGGATCCATAGGTTATAATTTCAGAAATAAGAAAGAAGTCTGTGAGCTGATGCTTCATGCCTATACCCCCCCCCCCCGGCTCCGCCCCAGGAGACCCTATTTTGAAAGAGGTCAATATACTGATGCTTCATGCAAAATATAAAGACCTACGCCTTCTGGGTCAGGAGGTGAAGATTTTCAAAGATTATTTTAAAATTTCAACTTTGTTGCCATGGCAACCAGAGTTTTTAATGGATTTCAATTCTTTTAGTTATTTTTGAAGGGGACCAACATTTCTGCCAAATTTGGTTCAAATCGGCCCAGTGGTTTGGGAGGAGATGTCATTTAAAAAATCATTCTTTATTTCTATATAACCACCCTCCCCTGGGGCCAAACTGGCCAAGTTGTTCTGGAGGAGATGACGTTTAAAGAAATTGTCGACGCATGACGTACAACGCACGGACGTCGAACGAAAGGTGATCACAATAGCTCACTTGAGCACTTCGTGCTCAGGTGAGCTATAAATCATCTCCTCCTATATCATACGGCCTAGAGCTTTGATATTTGGTACATATCATCACCTATTGACCCTCTACCAAAATACTTCAAAGAATTATCATACTCTAAAAATTAGCCTTTTTCTTTGCAATCCCTGATTTTACAAAGGAATAAAGAAGGAAATCTTTGAAAATCTTCTTCATACAAACAATAAAGCCCAGAGCTTTGATATTTTGTATGTATCATCATCTATTGACCCTCTACCAAAATACTTCAAAGAATTACTGAATTCTAAAAATTAGCCCTTTTCTATGCAATCCCTGATTTTACAAAGGAATAAAGAAGGAAATCTTTGAAAATCTTCTTCTTACAAATAATAAGGCCTAGAGCTTTGGTATTTTGTATGTATCATCACCTATTGACCCTCTACCAAAATACTTCAAAGAATTACTGAATTCTGAAAATTAACCCTTTTCTGGGTGATCCCTGATTTTACAAAGAAAATATTTGAAAATCTCCTCCTAAACATTGAGGCCTAGAGCTTGATATTTGGTACATATCATCACCTATTGACCCTCTACCAAAATACTTCAAAGAATTATCATACTCTGAAAATTAGCGCTATATGGTGGGATCATCAATTTACCTAGGATTAAAAGAGAAAATCCTTCTCCAAAAATCTTCTAAAAAAAATAATTAGACAGAGGGCTTTGCTATTTTGTATATATCATAAAGCCATGAACCATCATACTCAGGGTTCAAGCAATCTCTGCATTTTACAGAATGTTTTAATGTTAGTTAATCAGATGACATCGTGCGGATGGGTACTTGACTAGCCAGCTGGTAAACTAATTATAGATTTTTGGCATTATTGATATTTTGTTAATCCCTTAATCTGCAGATAAGGTGTGAAACCCTTGAATTGATTCGGTTTTAAGGTTGATTTTGAAAGATAATGAGCGAGTTTACAAATATTTAAATGAAAATTTCAGACCGATTTTGGTGCTATTTTTTTGGATTCCAATGGGTCTGGCAATTCAAATTCGGTCCAGACTGGCAATTTATAGGATTTCCGGAGCCCTGGTTCATACAGACAGACACTTCATGTTAGTTAATCAGATGACATGATCTGATGTAAAGCATCTTATAACAAGGACTTACCTGGAGTGCAAGTACACACTGCTTGTTTTTGTGATGTAGATACAGTACAAATAGAATTGTTCATACAGATAGGCAGTACAGATAGAATTGTTCATGCAGACAGACACTTCAGGTTAGTTAATCAGATGACATAGTCTGATGTAAACCATCATATACAGTGTACTTACCTGGAGTGCAAGTACACACTGCTTGATTTTGTGATGTAGTTACAGAACAAATAGAATTGTTCATACAGACAAACAGTACAAATAGAACTGTTCATTCAGACAGATAGAACAGATAGAATTGATCATACAGACAGACACTTCATGTTAGTTAATCAGATGACATGATCTGATGTAAAGCATCATATACAGTGTACTTACCTGGAGTGCAAGTACACACTGCTTGATTTTGTGATGTAGATACAGTACAAATAGAATTGTTCATACAGACAAACAGTACAGATAGAATTGTTCATGCAGACAGACACTTCATGTTAGTTTATCAGATGACATAGTCTGGTGTTAACCATCATATATTGAGGACTTACCTGGAGTGCAAGTAAACTCTGCTAGATTTTGTGATGTAGATACAGTACAAGTTGCATTGTTCATACAGATAGACACTTCATGTTAATTAATCAGATAACATGATCTGATGTAAACCATCATATAACCAGGACTTACCTGGAGTGCAGGTACACTCTGCTTGATTTTGTGATGTAGATACAGTACAAGTTGCATTGTTCATACAGACAGACACCTGGCATGGATTAATAAGATGACAATATTCTCCCACATAGTCTGAGGTACACCTGCAATTAGACATGAAGTAAAACTATTTAATACAAAGCTTAATTTGTTTCATAGCCAGCAATGTAAGAAGCTGTGATGACTTTTCTTATTACAAACAATTTGCATGGGTTATCAATTTCCAATTATAACCCGGGATTTTACTTTGCTGTTATTTCATACTTGGGAAAACATTGTGGAAAAAGAAGAAATTGCTTGTGACAAGCAATTTCTCCTTTTCCCACAATATTTTCTACCACATAGGATGGTTTCATTTCAAATTGCACAAACTTTCAATGTTGTCTGCAACATCTTTCAATTTGGCCCAGTCCAAATTTAAAAAAAAAAAAAAAACATGAAAAGGTTAACACATTACCAGACGTCAAAAATTAAGACTAGTCTATATCAACAGGAGCTGCCGATAACAATTTAGAGTTTATGAAATTTAAGATTTCATTACCTTTCTGGATAGAATGTATTATGTATAATGAAGAAATTGCTTTTCACAAGCAATTTCTTCATTTTACACAATGTTTTCCCAATTTTTTTTCTTCAAGGGCGTCCAAAATCGTCTGTGTGGAATGTTTTGAATTGTACATGTTACACTATATACCATATGGCTGGTAATTTTGCAGGCTATGTATCATTTAACTGATTTTGCAGGTATAAAAAGGTTTAAAATTTCACAGCCTTGAATGTTACATTGTTCTATTGGTATCATATAAACCTTGCAGACTATCTTAATTGACTTTCCTTCAACAGGAAGTTCCACTTAAACTTCAACAGCAAAAACATAAAATGCTTGATTGGCAATCTAAATCTCATAACTACAGCATGAATAAGCTGTAGTTACATGCTGTCACATGTTTAACCCATTACCAGATGGCAAAATTTTAGACTGGTCCAAATTGAAAGGAGTTACAGAGGGCAATTTAAAGTTTATGAAGTAGAGGATTTTTTCAATTTTCTTAATATAAAAAATTGTGTAAAGTGAAGAAATTGCTTATTATAAGCTATTTCTTCATTTTATAAAATGTTTTCCAAATTGTTTTTTCTTGAGGAGGGGGAAGGGGCGTCAAAAAGCATCAATGTGTGGAATGGGTTAAGTCACCAAACCAATAAAGATGCTTATCATATTTGTCTTAATATCAGAGTTCAAAGTTCACTTCTGGGATACATATTTGACTTGATTTTTTATTAACAGGTGCATTCCATCAATTGAAAGAAGATACAGTTGATAAAATATCAATGTACACATATTTTCACAATGAAAATGTTAAAATGGTAGAATAGATTGTGGTAAAGAGAAATTCCTTTTGACAAGCAATTTTTCCTTTTGTCACAACATGTTCCATCCTGTTTGGTTCTTATTCTACAGCATTAGCATACTTTGAGATGTTTCAGCAGCTTCTTTCATTTTGGTCAGTCTTAATTTTGCCACCTGGTTATGGGTTAAGATTATTTACTTTTTATTATGGCCATATATAATAGCTGTAGAGCTATAGATCAGACGGCTTGGTTAGATTCTAATTATTTCTCTTCAAAACCTCTCTTCAAAACCCTACACTGTGGGTACACTTAGTGTTAAAATCCATTCGAACGAACAAAACAAGCAGAAATTTTGGATCTCCCATAGCCCTGAAGCTATGTGAAAGCTATCTCTAAAATTCTATCATCTGGGTCAAATAATCCAAGTCATATAAAGGGACAATACTCTTCAAGTCAAAATGAAACTACAGTATCATTTACCTCCCTTGGACAGGGAGATAAGATTTTGATATTCATTCCCACCTGGTGATGCAGTAAATGAAGTGCTTGAGTGTCATAAATGCAAAAAGACAAAAAAATAAGGGATGTGTAATTTGTCTGAATTGTTTCCTGTTCTCCTTAGTTTTGTTAGGATGATGCTAGTTTGGGTATTTTTGTCATAAATCATACAATTATTCTTTCAAACCAAGTCAGCAATTCAGCATTCTAATGTCAAGAGTTGAAACTGCTTGTACAGAAATGGGTGAAAACAATCTCATTAATCCATCACCAGACAGCAAAATTTTACAGTTGTCCAAATTGAAAGAAGTCGCAGACGACATTTCAAAGTGCACTACATTTGAAAATAAGTGCCTAATAATGTAGGAAACATTATGAGAAAAGAAGAAATTACTTGTTACAATAAATTCCTCCTTATGTCACAAAGTGTTACATGGCTAAATTTCCTAAACCCATTGTGTGGTAATGGGTGAAAACTTTTTTCCCAAAATAGAAATCCTTTTTATAGAGCAACATAACAGCTTTAGTAACGAAATTTTGGTCACCCTATAACAATATGCCATTGTCCTGAGATAGTATAATCAAAAACTTATTCAGAAGAGGAAAAAAGGTAATCATTAGACATTTCTCATTTAACCCATTACCACACAATGATACTTTCTGACACCTCTTAATGAAATAGTTAGGAAAACATTGTGTAAAATGAATAAATTGCATGTTACAAGCAATTTCTTCATTTCCATCAAGTTTTCTACCCAAAAAGACAAAAGAAAACTTACGATTTCATCCACTTGAAATTGTCGTCTGCAACTTCTTTCAATTTGGACCAGTCTAAAATTTCATTGTCTGGTAATGGGTTAACAAGTGTGCCCAAATTTACATTTTACCTTCACTTTTATTATCTGAAGCATTTGATTAAACTGAATCCTTTTAAAACTGACAGTTGCTGTTCAATTAACACTTTCCTGTTTTGCAACATTTTAGACCTGTCCAAATTCGAATGTTTTGCAGACAAAAATTTCAAGTTGATTGAATTTGAACAATAACCATTTAGCAGGGTAGAAAATATTTTGGAAAAGCAGCAATTGCTTGTTACATGCAATCTCTTCTTTTTCTACAATATTTTCTCAATTATAAAATCCCAGAGACGTAAAAACCAGAGATTGAACAGGAAGGGGTTTAACTTTAGCACATGGCAATAAAATGAGTGCAAATTTTGCCTTTTCTTAACCTTTACTGTTTTTCAAAATTTTTGACTTTCAAAGGGATAGCAGACAATAGTATAAAGTAAGAACAAATCAATTAGTAACCATCATATATGGCAATTTCTTCTTTTTCCACAATATTTTCTAGATAATAATATCACAAGGATATAGAAATAGGACATAGAATGGGAAAGGGTTAAAATCATCTTTGTTTCACAGCCCTTTTTTATTTGAGCATGGAATACTTTAACAACATAATCTCTTTACTTAAATATGATCAACTATGTAAGTTTCTTCTCAATTTGCTCCCATTTCAAATTACTTTTCTCAATTTACTCTCATTTCATAATGTTGTCAGCAACAATCTTCAGCCATTACCACCCAACAAAATTTCTAAGATGAAAGAAATTGCAAACAAAACACAAGAGGGCCAGAATGGCCTTAAATCACTCATTTCTCAATCACTGATTTCTCTAAGTCTGATAAGCCTAGACATGCCATACCCACATATTTATATGATTACTAAAAGTTTTTTGGCCTTAAGCTGCCATGCCCAATTTCTTCCTCCCCCCCCCCTTTTATTTTTTGTCACAGTGTTTTCTAAATCAATTTTCTTGACAAGTCAAAAGTGGCTCTGGAAAAGATTGCGGAAAATGCGGTTGTTTTCTTTCTAAAAGACAAAGAAAAAAATGTTGAATAATTTTGCAAATTCTCTGAATAAGGACATTTCTAATTTTTGTCATCTGTTAATTGAGCACAAGAAAAGTATGCAGGTTAACCCTTTCCTGTTTTACAAAATTTTAGACCTGTCCAATTTCAAAGAATATGCAGACAAAAATTTAAAGTGGTTTCAATTTGGAAAATAACCATTCAGTTGGGTAGAAAATATTGTAGAAAAAGAAGAAATTGCTTGTCACAAGCAATTTCTTCTATTTCTACAATATTTTCTCAATTATAAATTCACAGGGCTCTAAAAAGCAGGTATTAAACAGGAAAGGCTTAATAAACTCCCTGTCTAAAAATGTTTCCAAAAATTACCAGACAATATTTGTGTATAAGTAGTGTCAGTTGGTTAAAGATCAAATACATGGTAACTGTTTCTTCAGGTCACACAGTTATTCAAGTTCAGTGATTTTAAAAGCTTTTCTCTATCAATACTCGCCTTCATGAAAATGAAAAGAACCGACAACAAATCAACATTGACTCCAAAACAGCCCTGAGGTCAAAATTAAGTGTTCAGTTACACTTTTCTTCCATCGGAACCCCTTATTCAATCCCTTTTATGGCTGCTGAAATCAACAGGGGTCCCAAGTACCTGTATATTTCCAAACACCTAATTATGTCTGTGAAGCGTAAAAAGTTAAATACTTTTCATTGACAATTTCACCCTCTGTAAATGTGCTTTTAATTAGACCCTTTAACCTCAATATGAGGAAATACTTAAGGGGTATACAACCAATGTATCGGCCATTTAAGTTTCTCATATCATATATACATACATAATATACATTGCAAGATGAAAAAAAAGAATCTGGATTTAACTGCAAAAAATCATTTTCTTCAGGGGCGTCAGAAAGCGTCATTTTGTGGAAATGGATTAACCCATTGCAAGACTGAAAAATTATAGACTGGTTTGTTTGAGTGCAAATTCTAAGATGGTAGAAAACATTAGGAGAAAACAAGCAAATTTCTCCTTTATTTGCTTGTTACAAGCAATTTCATGCAATTTCCTATAAAGTTGTCCATAGACTATTTTCCAAGTTATTAACCCATTCCCACACAGGGACGCTTTCTGATGCCCCTCAAAAAAAGCAATTGAGAAAACTTTGTGTAAAATGAAGAAATTGCTTGTAACAAGCAATTTCTTCATTTTACACACTGTTTTCTATCTAGAAAGTTGAAAAAATCTCAAATTTCATAAATTTTGAATTATTGTCTGCAACTCCTTACAATTTGGACCAGTCTAAAATTTTGCTGTGTGGTAAGGGGAGGCAGTATTGCCTGGTAATTGGTTACATAATTAGCTGCATTTATCTATATGCTACTACATCACACATATAAATTATATTTTGTGCATATAAAAATCTCAGTTTAATCTTGGATAATTTTTCTTTTTTTATTTCATAAAACATAAAAGATAGATTGTTAAGGATTTTTACGTTTAGTGAGGGTAATTAAATAACAATAGATTTTACGCAGTATTGAACACATTCACAAGGCCTCGCATTCCGATAACGTAAAATGTCGCTACCTGGGCTGCATTCACCCATCTTTCATAGTCATCAAAATCGTTTAATCGTAACCTTTGACACCTAAAGCCACAGATGGCACTACGGGAGATACAGCAATCCAAATTTGGTGATGAAATTGTGGCTGAAGTTTTTATTCTACTGTACCATAAATTTTGACAATTTCTTTGTTCTTGTGATTATTTTCAAGTCTTTAAATAGCAAAAATACCGCATTTCTAGCCTTGAGGAAATTTTGTTATGGAAAACAGTTTTAAAGGAAAAAAATGCTGGTACAAAGCAATCTACCATCTTCTCACAATTGTTCTTTTAGTCTTCACTTTAAGGCTTTCCCCACTTCTTTCAATTTGGGATAATTTGTCTCTCACCAATGGGTTGATAATCGTAGACCTATGTGGGATAGCAGCTGGAGGTTAGGAAAGGATGTAATGGTAGTACTGGTGTGAGAAATACCAGGAATCCGTTGTTAGGTGCTCCAGCCGCCGCGATATGACTGAAAGATTGTTAAAAGCGGCGTAAAACCCCTTCAAACAAACAAACAAATCAATTTGGGATAATCTAGAAATTTGTTGTCTTGTACAGGGTGAAAGAGTGAATTGACTTTAGTCCGTTCCCGTTCAATCACATGTTTTAGAAAAAAGCCTAGGGAATGGAGAAATTGCTTGCAAGTTATTTTCTTCATTATCCACCAGATGTTTCCTTTCAGCAAAAACAAAGAATAAAATTCTACCAACTTAAAATTTTCACTACATGCCATAATAGACATACAAAGGCAATGTTATTTTATGAAAGAATTCTGACAAAGAACATTTAAAGGATCATTTCTTTGAAAGTTGGCTTAAATCCATTGACTGTTTATTTTTAGAACAGATTTACAAAGTTTCCAGTATATACCATATATGGAAATAAGCACTGTCCATAAAAGCCAAGTTTTTCATGGAACAGACTTTTTCACGAAATCTGATAAAGTGTTACCAACTGATCAGGGTCACCGAGTGTCATTCCTGCAAAAATTTGGGTGAAAATCATTCTCTGGTTTCTGGGAAGAAGATTTTTGAAGTTTTCACCTTATATGGTAAATAGCCCCACCCATCTAAAGCCACATTTTACATCCAATCAAAATTCTTTGAAGGAATCTGATAAAGTGTCTCCCAAGGATCATTACTGTGAAATTCAGTTGAATTCTGTTCAGTAAGATTTACGAAATAAAAGTTTTCAGACCCATGTACGGACAGATAGACACACAACGGACACAACACCATGATAATAGCTCACTAGCTTTCAGCAATTGCTAGAAGACAAACATTGAGACTGGTTCATATGACAATTTTATGTTGAAAATTAAGTGCCATCTAACCCATTAGAAAATTTTAGACTGTTCCAAATTGAAAGGAGTTGTAGACGGCAATTTAAAATTAACAAAAATTTAGATTTTCCAACTTTCTGGGTAGAAAACTTTGAGTAAATTGAAGAAATTGCTGGTGACAGGCAATTCCTTCATTTTGCACAATTTTTTTCCCAGTTGTTTTCTTGAGGGCCGTCAGAAAGCGTCATTGTTTGGAAATATGTTAACTCATTCCCACACATCAAAATTTTAGACTGGTCCAAAGTGAAAGAAGCTGCAGATGACAATTTCAGGCTGGTGGAAATCTTATTTTCTTGGGTCTTTTAGGATAGAATTGATTGATTGATTGAATGGGGTTTAACGCCGCTTTTAACAGTATTTCAGTCATATCGCGGCGGCTGGAGCACCTAACAGTGGATTCCTGGTATTTCTCACACCAGTACTACCACTACATCCTTTCCTAGCCTCCAGCTGCTATCCAACTTAGGTTTACCATTATCCACCCATTGGTGAGAGACAATTGTCGGAAAGAATATTTGCCGCCGCCGGGAATCGAACCCATGACACCCATGCTTTTAGGATAGAAAATATCATGGATAATGCAGAAATTGCTTGATACAAGCAATTCTTTCTTTTTCAACAATGGTTTCAGAGGCTTTTTCTTGAGGGGTGTTAAAAGGAAGGATTGAACGGGAAAGGGTTAAGGTGGTAAAACAGCGAGGAACAAAGGGAGGGCTTTTGCTTACATTTTATAGCCGTTAAATATGGGATTGTGTAGTAATGGTTTAACCAATTAGCACACAATAAAATTTTAAACTGGTCCAAATTGAAAGATTGACTGATTGAATGAGGTTTAACACCACTTTTAACAGTATTTCAGTCATAACGTGGCAGCTGGAGCACCTAACAATGGATTCCTGGTATTTCTCACACCAGTACTACCACTACATCCTTTCCAAGCCTCCAGCTGCTATCCCACTTAGGTTTACAATTATCAACCCATTTGTGAGAGACAAATGTAGGAAAGAATACGTGCCGCCGCCAGGGATCGAACCCATGACATCTTGTGATTGAAGATTAGGAGTCTGACGCTCTACCAACTGGGCTATGACAGCGACTCCCAAATTGAAAGAAGCTGCAGACAACAATTAAAAGCTGATTGTTTTAAAGTATTTTGTCTTTTTTAAAAGAAAACATAGTGGATGATGAAATTGCTTGATAAATTGTATCTATGTTTAATTATTGTATTATTGTCATTAAACTTTGCAGCTGCCATTGAACTTTGCTCTTTTTTGGTTATTCAAGCTAGTTCACCTGTATCTATTGTCTTCTCAAATACCTTGTACCATCCATTGGCTCTACTCTATCTTTTTACAGGTGTTTTTGTCTTCTTTTAAACCCATTACCAGATGGCAAAATTTTAGACTGGTCCATATTGAAAGTAGCTTCTGACGACAGTTTAATTTCTAAGAAATTTCAGATTTTTTCAACTTCCTGTGTAGAAAACATGACGGAAAATGAAGCAATTTCTTAATACACAATGTTGATTGGGGTGGTGGTTGGGGGGAGGGTCGTAAAGCATTATTGTGTGGGAATGGGTTAAAAATAAGCAAAACTGATCATTTTCATTAAATCTGTAAGTATATTGTATAGTTGTTTAAATCCAGTGAAACAGCACAGATCATACGATCATTGCAGCGGAAAAAGTATCATCTGGAAGATTGAGTGTAGGAATCATAGCATGTGATTTGCAGGGGATGGGGTTGGGAGTGGGGTGAGGGAGGGGGGTGCATGGGGCTGTTTCAACACTGAAAATGACCTTATTTATTGATATTTGTTTGTTGGTGAGCAAAATGTTTTAACTTCAGCCTAAGCAAAGCTGTAGTTACAACATTAACCCATTCCCACACAATAAAATTCAAGACAAGTCCAAATTAAAAGAAGCTGCAGACAACAATTTCAAGTTGATGGAATTTTAAATATTTTGGTCTTCTGAGATAGAAAATATTGTGGACAATGAAGAAAGTCCTTGATACAAGCAATTTCTTCATTTTCCACAATGTTTTCCAAAGGTTTTATCTTGAGAGATTGTGTGGGAATGGGTTAAGGTTGCACATTGATAACATGATAATAGGATTTCCAGATTTTCCCAATCTTATAACCATATTTTTGTAGGGGGTGGTTAGGATTCTAGACCCCTGGTCAACCCCTCTGGATTCGCCCATGCCCCAAATACCCATTGCCTAACAGCAGTTCAGCATTATCTGAACCACAACATCCTTTCCGAGCCTCCAGCTGCTCATCCCACTAAGGTTAATGACTTTTGAGACAAATGTTGAAAAGGATATTTGCCGTTGCCGTGGATAAAACTAGGAACCCCATGATTAGGAATCTTGTGTGCTACCAACTGCACTATGGCTGCAGCTTTCTTTAACAAGAAATACACCAAGTTATCTAAGAAGCTGAGGGCATTAACACTTGTCATACAGAAGCTGGAATATTCCTGTCTTGGTTGGAGGTATACAAAATTGTCATCCTGCACAAATGTACAGTCTGATCTTAGTCTACATTGCTCATTTGTGCCCCTTCTGCCAAAATTTTCAAAGAACTAAATTTCAAAAGAAATGATTATTCATTGACAATTTCTACTTTCAGACCTTTCAGTCTTTTGATTTAACAGTTATTCTGAAAAAGGATTTTATTCAGCATGACAAGGGTGAAGATACTTTGTAAAGCTTTGATTCATATTTTGTCTTTCATTTAAACCATTCCCACATGAAAAATTTTTAGACTGGCCCAAATGGAATGAAGTTGCAGAGTATATTTTTGAATTGGTGGATTTTTAGAACTTTTAGGCTTTTAGATTAGAAAAATTGTGAAAATGAAGAAACTGCTTGTGACAAGCAATTTCTTGAATTCCACATTTTTTTATAAGCTTTTCTCTTGAGGTGCGTAAAAAAGCGTGATTGTTTGGGAATGGGTTAAGACTTTTTTAAAACGGTTTTTAAATTG
Organism: Fragum fragum; assembly: GCA_946902895.1. Taxonomy (NCBI): domain Eukaryota; kingdom Metazoa; phylum Mollusca; class Bivalvia; order Cardiida; family Cardiidae; genus Fragum; species Fragum fragum. Next base: position 27,687,976 of record OX336380.1, read on the forward strand.
TCATTATATGGACCGTTGAAGACAAATACAAACAATTTGCATGTAATCAGTGACAAAGGATTTTTTGTTTTTTGGCAGCCTTGGTTGTGTTAAGGCAGAAAATCTTGTCTGATTTCCTATTGTTTTGTAAATGAATCCTAGATCAGTGGATAATTCTTTGATGAATTACTACCTTTGTCTTTAACCCATTCCAACATAAGCCCTCCTTTTTACGCCCCTCAAGAAAAAAGCTTTGGAAAACATGGTGGAAAATGAAGAAATTGCTTGTATCAAGCAATTTCTTCATTTTTCACCATGTTTTCTATCCAAAAGGACGAAAAAAATTGAAAATTCCATCAACTTGAAATTGTCATCTGCAGCTTGTTCAATTTGGACTGGTCTAAAATCCGACTGTGTTGCAATGGGTTAACCTATTACCAAATGGCAAATTTTTAAACCAAATTAGTCTAAATTGAAAGGAGTTGCAGTCGACAATTAAAGTGTATGAAATTTTAGATTTTTTTAAAACTTTCTGGGTAGAAAACATTGTTGAAAATGAAGAAATCGCTTGTTACTAGCAATTTCTTCATTTTACACAAAATTTTTCAATTGTGGGAATGGGTTAACCCATTACCATACAATCAAAATTTCAGACAGGTCCAAATTCAAAGGTGTGCAAATTTACAGGTGTAGCAGATGACAATTTAAAATTTGACAAAATATTAAAAATCCTTTGATATTCAGGGTAGAAAACATTGTGGACAATGAAGAAATTGCTTTCAACAAGAAATTTCTTCATTTTGCACAATGTTTTCTGAAGTATCCTTCTAAAGGGGCATCAAAAAGCTTCATGGGTTAAAGACAATCTGAAAAGCTAATGTTTCACTATTTTGGTTGCAAATTGGAAATTATTTGTGCTTTTACAGAAAATCATGCTCTATTGCTATAACATGGCAATTAATGGCCATAACATAGTTTTGGGGACTTGAAATGATCACACAAGGATTATAATTAATCATTTTTAGCGATCAAAATTATTGAAGAATCTAATACCTTCTTCCAATCTTTTCAGGTCGATGAATTCCTGTAATCATTACCTACCAGGTTATTGTTCCTCATTGGACGTAGATTGAATTGAGATGAATTGGCAAAATGATTAACCCATTCCAACTCAAGCCTTCCTTTTTACGCCCCACAAGAAAAAAGCTTTGGAAAACATTGTGGACAATGAAGAAATTGCTTGGATCAAGCAATTTCTTCATTATCCACAATGTTTTCTATCCAGAAAGATGAAAAAATTTAAAATTATATCAACTTTAAATTGTCGTCTGCAGCTCCTTTCAATTTGGACCAGTCTAAAATTCTACTGTGTTGGAATGGGTTAAAATCTTTATGTAATATCATGAATACAAATTTTCATATCACACTATCTTTAAACCCATTACCATAAAACAAAAAAATAGCCTGGTGCAAATCAAAAGGAGAATGGAGACAACAGTTTCAAGTTGATATTATTTCAAATATCTCTGTCAGAGTAAAATCAATGTGGAAAAAGCAGAAATTTCTTGTGACAAGCAATTTCTACATTTTCTACATCCTCTTCCTGAACTTTTTTCTTGATTGGCCACAAAAGGCAGGAATGTATCGTAACAAATGAACCATTACAAGACATCAGCATTTTAGACTGGTTCAAATTGTTAGAAGTTGCAGACTAAAGTTTTATGTTGATGATTAACCCATTACCACATGATAAAATTTTAGACCAGTCTAAATTCAAAAAAGTTGCAGACAGCAATTTTAGTTGATGAAGTCTTTAAAATGTTTATTTTTGAGGGAAGAAAACCTTGTAGATAATGAACAACTTCTGTCAAGCAATTTCTTCATAATCAATAGTGTTTTATCAAAGCTTTTTTAATAAGGGGTGTAAAAATGATAGTGTGGAAATGTGTTAAACAAGACTTGTTTATAGAATTGATTTATTAAAGAAAGATAGACCTAAAATAAGGTCTTCAAATGCTTTCAGTACTTTGAATTCGATACAATTTTGAAAAGGGGTTTACTTAACCCCTTATTTGAAGATCCATTTCTAGACTGATCCAAATTGAAAGGTGTTGCAGACGACAAATCAAAAATTATGAAATTTTGGATTTCTTTTTGGGTAGAATACACTGTGGATAATGAGGAAATTGCTTGTAACAAGCAATTGATTTATTTTCAATGGTGTTTACGGGATCTTTTTGTCTTTGAGTCATCTAAAAGTATCACTTAGAAATGGATTAATATGACTAGGGTTGAAATATTCATGGTGAAAGATTTTAGAAACTGAAACTATGAGTACATCATCTCGAAATTGCAATAATTATGGTGGTGAAAATAACTGTTAAATTACACATGACAAAAGTCATTTATTTCTCTCCTTTCTGGTTATTTGAACCTGTCAAAATTTATGAACCCTTCTGAGGTGAAAAAAAGAGTTAATTACCTCAGCGACAGACTTTTAAACTAACACAAAGAGACTGAAGAAATTTGAATTTTGGATCTCATTGTGGCATTATTTTCTGCACAAATAATGGTTTACATCACAATATCTAGTCTGAGCCACCAGTTTCTCTTCCTACTTGAAGAAACCAACTGTGGCTACATACAAGTCTAGATAGGAGGGGTACAACCAGGCTAAAATGGTTATTTCTCAGTGCAGCCCTATGTTGTGGGAACTCATTAAAAATTGTCTTATCAAATGATTTGAATGAGTATCATCAACTTAGGTTTGGTGAAAATACTGTTGAAAGAGTTGAATCCCAGACACCCCATCCATCTGTATTTCTGCATTAATGCCATATAATTTACCAAGAAGCAGAATCAAGAGGGATTATTCTAAATTGTAAGAATTTGTTTCCAAAACATAAACATAAGTTAAACCCATCCCCACACAACAAAACTTAAGCTGGTCTAAACAATATGATATTAGTATTTTTTGTGTCTTTTTCTTGTGAAAAATGAAGAAATTGCTAGATAAATCAGATTTCTTCTTTTTCCACATTGTTTTCCAAAGCTTTTTACTTGAGGAGTGTAAAAAAGGAGGGATTATGTGAGAATGGGTAAATATATAGGGTTTTTGAGGCATTGCAAGCAAAGAATATTGTTTACACAGTTATGAATTTCAACAGGTTGAGTATTAAGACTCAGTGAAACCTAATTTACATACAGGTGGGAAATCAGCACATGGCGTAAATACCTGAACATTGAACAAGCCAATGTAAAAGAACGAAGCGTGACTAATCATAAGCTTGTGAAAGGGTGATCATTCATAAAGCATCTTTAAACAATTAAAAAGCTGAAAATATACATCATAGTCATACCATAATAAAAACTCTTTAACTCATTCCCATCCAAAAATGCTTCGAGCGCCCCTCAATATCAAAGCTTTTGAAAACATTGTGGATTTGAAGAAATTGCTTGTCACAAGCAATTTCTTCATCATACTGAATGTTTTCTAACCAAAAATACAAAATTTCTTTTCACTATACTTGAAAACTTTGACATATTAGATTGATCTTGTGATCAAAAATTTCTCTCACAACAACAACAATAAGCAGGTAATGTAGGCTAAGATCGAACTGCATGTCTGTGAAGGATCTTAGTCTTTACATCTGCCAAAGCCATTTTCAAAGCAGGAATATTCTGGGATCAACATGACAAGGGTTAATCCTTTACCAGACCTCAAAATTTTAGACTGGTCCAAATTGGAAGGAGTTGCAGACGACAATTTAGACCTTATGTAACTTGATTTTTGTTTATTTTATTGGTAGAAAAGCTTGTGGAGAATTTCTTGTGACAAGCATTTCCTTAATTTTCCACAACTTTTTCCAAAAGATTTTTTTTGTTGTGGGCTTCTAAAAGAGTCATTGAGTGAGAATGGGTTAAACCCACTGATACAAAATTTTATGCTACCTACTGTTTTGGTAGGAGGTATTGACAAAGATCAGCCTACACAAAGGTGCAGTCTGATTTTATACCATATCATTTGTTTGTCTTAACCCTTTCCCGTTTTTCAAAATTTTAGACCAGTCCAATTTGAAAGAAGTTACAGACAACAATCAAAAGTGGGTGCAATTTGAAAACAAACGGACCTACAGGTTAGAAAAAAATGTGTGAAAAGAAGAAATTGCTTGTAACAAGCAATTTCTTCTTTTCCCACAATGTTTTCTCAAGTATAAATTCACAGGGACGTGAAAACAAGGGATTGTACAGGAAAGGGTTAATCAAGTCAGAATTTGTCCCTGTCCTTTTAAACTAGAGAAAAAATTGTTGTAAAGAGAAGAAAGTGCATGTAGCAAGCAATTTATTCTTTTTCCACAATATTTTCTACCCTACTGAATAATTATTTCAAAATAAATTCTACTTTAAATTGTCATCTATACACGCCCGGTAATCTCGGGCTCCATCTCTTTTTGGAGAACAGTGCAAAATGGAGACAATGATACTTCCGATATGGAGCCAAGGACCGGAACTGAACAGAAAAGGTAAATAATACAGTGCACCTCGCGTACAATTTGATCTCCTATTAACCTATTATACATTTTCCCAAAACGTCCAGAGTTTCATACCACATAGAAATGATTATATTACCCGTTGACGGTCATAGATTTCAAAAATGATTCCGTTTGTGAATAGAAACTTGAATCAAAGTTTGGACATCGGACCCGATCAAACACGAAAATGCGTGTTGTAATCGTTCAAATCCATGTAATCAACAGTTTTGAAAGATTTAAGTAGCAATGACTTTAAATGAATGTTAACGTGTTGATATAAAATAGTGTTACCACAAAAAACTGCGTTTTCCTATCCCTTTTGCGGATTTTCTCAAATGAGAAGGAGACCAGGATGCGGTGCGGGAGACAAGATTCAGAGGGAGAGGCGATGCATATATAAATGTACTGTAAACTTTCTAATAGGACCCCATACTCTTATGTAACCCCAGCCCCTCTTCGGAAATCAAAGCCGACCCTTTTGTATGATTTTCGGAAAACTTATAACCTGTAATAAACCCCAATCCCCTACAAATCAATGCCACAATGAATTCAATAAAGGGTGAATGTAACTGTTCTCAACCAAATGTCCCCTTTTGTGATGGTTAAATGCTTAGATAATTGGTTTGCTTAAAGTTTTTTTTTCTTTATATATAGAAGGCGCTTTATCCTAGATTATGTCAAAAGGTAAAAAACTTCACTGTTTAAGTTAATAACACCGTGAAATTGACAATTTTTGGATGATTTGGGAATGATTTCAGAATGAAATTGAATGAGTGGGAGGCGCGAGTTTTGAATGAAATGAAAAGTATGTAATCCAAGATTGCTAATTTCGTCCAATTTGCAATATTTTGTCTCCTTCTACAAAAATATACGTGATTTTGTGTTCGTGTGTCTTCACGGACCAATCAGACGCTTTTAAAACCCACAGCTGCCAGTAAAAATTGCGAAAAATTGTTATCGATTTGAATGAAATGCTGCTCATTTTGGACAGTTTTAAATGTTTTTGAGCTATTTTGAGCGTTTTTTAATGGTTTGAGTGAGTGATTGGAATGAATGATTGGAGCGCTGTGTGAGTGATTTTGAATGGTTTTGATCGAAATAAATGTGAATTTCACGATGTTACTAACTGTATACTATGTATACTGTAAATTCATTCTAGTCATGAACCACCTGCTCTTTGCAGTCGAAGTAAATCTTCGCCCCCCCCCCTTTCCGTCTTAACATCTGTAGCCTGTAATTAACACCCACCCCTTTTTAAAGAAGTGTGAAAATTCTAATAAACCACCGGTGTTATTTTAGAGCTTTTACAACGTAAAAGGGGCTGGGGTTACATAAGAGTATGGGGTCCTATTAGAAAGTTTACAGTACATTTATATATGCATCGCCTCTCCCTCTGAATCTTGTCTCCCGCACCGCATCCTGGTCTCCTTCTCATCTAAGATAACCCGCATAGGGGTGGGAAAACGCAGTTTTTTGTGGTAACATTATTTTATATCAACACGTTATCATTCATTTTACAGTCATTGCCGCTTAAATCTTTCAGAACTGTTGATTACATGGATTTGAACGATTTCAACACGCATTTTCGTGTTTGATCGGGTCCGATGTCCAAACTTTGATTCAAGTTTCTATTCACAAACGGAATTATTTTTGAAATCTAGCACTGCCAACGGATAATATAATCATTTCTATGTGGTATGAAACTCTGGACGTTTTGGGAAAATGTATAATAGGTTAATAGGAGATCAAATTGTACGCGAGGTGCACTGTATTATTTACCTTTTCTGTTCAGTTCCGGTCCTTGGCTCCATATCGGAAGTATCATTGTCTCCATTTTGCACTGTTCTCCAAAAAGAGATGGAGCCCGAGATTACCGGGCGTGCTATAAGACATTTTAATTTGGACCAGTCTAAAATTAACCCTTGCCATGCTGTATAAATTACCTTACAGATTTGCTGTAAAATCAAAGAGCTAAAAGTACTTACAGAACTTGCTATTCAAAAATCAATATTTCTTATAGAAATCAATTTCATAAACAACTCTGGCAGGAAATGTACAAGCAGGAGGTGAAGACCAAGATCAGACTGCACTTATGTGCAGGCTGATCTCGGTCTACACCTCCTGCCAAAACCAGAATATTACGGGTTCAGCATGACAAGGGTTAGAAAAAACAGGAAAGGGTTAAGTTAGTCCTATCAGACCTTTGATTTTATTCAGTATGACAAGAGTTAACCCTTTCCTGTTTAATCCCTGTTTTTTACGTCCATGTGTTTTCATACTTGATAAAACATTGTTGAAAAAGAAGAAATTGCTTGTAACAAGCAATTTCTTCTTTTTCCACAATATTTTCTACCCTACTGAATGATTTTTTTTTTTTCAAATAAGTTCAAGTTAAAATTGTTGTCTGCAAAACCTTTGAATTTGGACAAGTCTAAAATTAAGAAAAAAAACAAACGGGAAAGGGTTAAAATATTTGACTCAACCTAATATTGTCCAACAGCCGACCAGATTTATCTGCTCTAAAAACAATGGCTAGAGATACCAAGAGTCTATTTAAACAAGGTCGTACTTTTGATAGCAAGTTTTTGTTCAATATTCTGATATCGAGAGATAAACGTTGCCCTAAAATCTTCTGCCGGTTAAATTGTATGGTAGATTATAATTTGAACGAGAAAAAAGTAGTCCCGGCAAAATCTCACATACATTAAATTTGTTAATGTATAATAAATGCTTTTTATCTTGCTATCATATATGGGTGAATATTAAAGTAAAATGATCAATTTGACAAAGAGGGAATACAATGGGCTGTCGATATATATTCTGATATGAAAACGCTGTGTTGCCATTGCAATAGAGTTAAACCATCCCCACACAACAAAATTTGAGACTGGTCCAAATTGAAAAAAGATGTGGACAACAATTTTAAGTTGATGGAATTTTAAATATTTTGCCTTTTTGGATAGAAGAATGAGTTTTCCAAAGCTTTTTTCTTAAGGGGCGTAAAAATGAGGGGTTGTGTGGGTATGGGTTAAGATACATTTTTCTTTATTGGCAATGCTACACCTACCAATGTCTTCCTTGTATACTAACCCTTTACCTGAATACTCTTAGTCTTACTGCCACACTGACCTAGAGAGAACTGGAGGTCACAGGTTTGAGCCAAAACGTCACCCTGTGTATTAATGGGTAAGACATGTAAGCCATTCCCACAGAATCCTCTTCAGCTTCTTTCAATTTGGACAAGTCTCAAATTTTGTTGTCTAGTAATTGATTAATAGCCAGTCCCTTAGCCTATCCTATCTTAAAATGGGAAGCAGTGGGTTTCAGGCACTATCCTCTCTCCAGAATATGAAGAAATCTTGACTGCGCATTTGAAGGCCACAATATAAGCTTAACCCTTTTCATGCTGATCCCAGAATATTCCTACTTGGCTGATCTTTGTCTTTACGTACTGCAAAACCAGGATTATTCCAGGTCTGGCATGACAGGGGATAATTATCCTATTCCAACACAGTGACGCTTTTGGACGCTCCTCAAGAAACGCATTTGAGAAAGCATTGTGTAAAATGAAGAAATTGCATGTAACAAGCAATTTCTTCATTTTACACAAATTTTTCTATCCAAATAGTTGAAAAAATCCAAAATTTCATTAACTTAAAAATGTTTTCTGTAACTCCTTTCAATTTGGACCAGTCTAAAATTTTGACGTCTGATAATGGGTTAACAAGATATTTTTTCACGCACGATAGAATTTTAGACCAGTCCAAATTCAAAGAAGTTGCAGAAGACAATTTGAAGTTTATGAAATTTTCAAAATCTTTGTCTTTTAGGGTAGTAAACATTGTGTTACAAGCAATTTCTTCATTCTCCACAATGTTTTCTAAAGCTTTCATATTGAGGGGCGTTTAAAAGCATCATTGTGTTAGAATGAGTTAAAGCTTTCTCCCATTCTCCAAACGAAAAGGTGAATACACATGAAAAGATTTTCCCAAGACAAGACATTTTTGTAACAGGTGCCAACAAAGCATTACATCAAGATTTATAATTTTTTAATATTGCAGAACCATATTTCACTCATACCTGAATTATATGGGGATATCTCCATTGGTTTACAGGGAAAAAAGCTATAGATTGCGAAAGAGCTGTCAAAACCTCATAACTACTGCTTGAAATAAGCTGTAGTTATTAGCTTTAGTCATACAACGATATGGTTCTTTGTTTTGGAGAGCTGGTTGGTTGTTTAGACTTGTATGGGTCTTAACCCATTCCCACACAATGATGCTTTTGACAATCCTTCTAAGCTATTACATAAAATTAGCGACCGCCTGGGAGACAGGATATATGCAGCATAATGCTCCTATTCATGCTGTCAACATCAATATACCATATATTTCACAAAATAATCCAATTTATAACCCGTCAAACTATCTTATAAGCGGTAAGTAGCTGTGGTCAGCGTTCTGTCAATTGCGCAGCAATGTTTTGATGGGCGACAGAAAGTCATAACTACAGCTTGACATCCAAAAGTTACAAGATGACAAAAATTTAAACTGATCCAAACTTAATTTGCAGACAGAATTTTAGAATGGGCTAAAATTGGAAAATGAATACCAAATAGGGTAGACAACTAAGCGAGAAAAGGAGAATTTGCTTGTTACAAGCGATTGCATCTTTTCCTACAAGGTGTTCAATAAATTATACTTCAGAGCGTCAGAAAGGGACATTGTGTGAGTAAAGTAATTCACAAACAAATAATTGCAGGGGTTCAGTATTGCACTTCTTGTCTAAATGAATCAGTTGATTGGTCAATCTTTTTTATGTCAATTTCAATACCCACATCTAGAAAGATTCTTAGCCAGTATCTGTAACAGAGCTTATAGTTATAACTATGATCAGACTGGTTGGATGGACTGGAATCTCTGCATTGGGTAAATGTATGATTCACAGGCTTGAACATGAGTTTGTTTGTTTGAATGGGGTTTAACGCCGCTTTTAACAATCTTTCAGTTATATCGCAGCGGCTGGAGCACCTAACAATGGATTCCTGTTATTTCTCGCACCAGTACTACCACTACACCCTTTCCTAGCCTCCAGCTGCTATCCCACATAGGCTTACGATTATCTGCCCATTGGTGGTAGACAAATGTCGGAAAGAGTATTGCCGCCGTCGGGGATCGAACCCGGGACCCTTTGAATGAAAGTCCGACGCGCTACCAACTGCGCTATGACGGTGGCTTTGAACATGAGTGAAATTAGTTTAAATCTTTAACTCATTACTAGAAAATAAAATTTTAGACTGGTCAAAATACGATGGAGTTGAAGACAATAAATTCAGTTCTGAAATTTTACATTTTTTTCAACTTTCTGGATAGACAACATTGTGGAAAATGAAGAAATAGCTAGTTACAAGCAATTTCTCCTTTTTCCACAATGATTTCCATATTGTTTCTCATGCTGAGCGTCTAAGAGCGTCATTGTGTATGAACAGATTAATTCATCCTGATGAAATACTATCATGGAAATTTTGTGGGACAAGAAGAAAATTGCTTGACTAGCAAACAAAATATTTTTACACTGCAGCTCCACTATAACACTGTTGGTGGGGTCCAAGAAATGAAACAGCGGAAGAAGTGGAGTTATTATGCTATAACGCTGTCTCCCCCCCGTCGTAACTGAAATGTTCAACCGTGGGAATCGGAACTAAACACCCGATAATTCGTGATAAAATTCCTGTAACAAGTTTAATTCTATACAAGTTACTAGACGGGAAATGAAAAACAACTACTGTAGTTACGAGATTTTAGCAGAAACCAACGAAATTCAGCGTGCGGAGAATTAAATTCTTACCTTACCTTCCCGGTCTATTAGGACTGAATAATCCGTAAATTTCTACAGGTCTAAAAATTGTGGCTCTGTTTCTCCAAATATTAAGAAGCTAGAACTTTTACCCGAGACACATTTTATTATTATGATAGTTGTCGGCATTAATCTAATTGAATTTAGTTTTACACGGACATGAATATTTCCATCCTTAGACAAAAGGGATAAAATCAAAGTATCTCGCATAGCGACGTCTCCTTGGAGACCGACGAGTTGTTGAACACCTGAGGTTACTGAAGCGTTGAGAAAATGTCGCGATCAACCTTCGAATCTCTTTCGTGGTAATGGACTTAGTCTAATTTCTTTACCATTGTTAAAGATACGGTAACAATAAATCGACAAAGAACTCTATCTGAACCTAGTCATTTACGAATCGGGAATTTAAACCGACCAGTTGCACGATTACAAAACTGGATTAAATTTTGTAGCGGCTAACTTTTAATCGTAAAAATAAAGGTCATAATAATCGAAAAATATTTGAGACGGTGGAATGTCTGGTTTCATAACGACACGAGTAGAAATTTGGTCAGCAAGAATTCTCACAGGGTACGCGTCTGGCACGTGTCAACTCCGGAAATTCTCCCATAAATAGCTGAACATCTGGCGGCGCCGCCTTTGATCACCTTTCCTCCCTCAGAATAAGATAAACTGTACCCGAAAAACCTTTACTTTAAATTTGTCAACGAGCTTTTTGCCGTGTGTTTGATCATACAGAATGGCATTAAATTTTCGGATTATTGAAAGAAATGCGGAAAAATAACAGTATGTTATTTTAATCTACTCATATTATCTATCCCGTTTCGGATGAGAATCTTTCGATATTTTGACATTTACAATTAAAATTCACGTATTTTCTGTATTTAGCGAAAAGGTCGCAACTACGACTGATTGTTTTCAAAGCACATTGTTGCATTTATATCTTGAAGCCACTATCCTCTACGAGCTCCGGATACCAGCAAACTATTAAGTGAAATGAAAAGTAGGCTCAAGTCAATTTGTCTAATTTCACGGTGGCGCATTGCTTTAAAAGCACGTCCTACCGGGGACTGAAGAAAATTACGCACGCCGAGAGTGTAACTATGCTATTTAAATCGCACCACCTTCAAGGTTTGTAATTGAAGGATACCGAGGTGCGTACCTATTCTCTATTGATTTAAAAAATATGAATGACCTAAGACAATGGTCATCTCAATGTCAAACAGTAAGACCAAACAATCAAACCGATTTTGTAAATTGAAACACTACGCGTGTCATCAATCAAACAAAGCAATTACCTCTGAAATAATGCATTAATGGCCAGGACCGTCCATGTAAGGTGTTAAAAACTTACCTGGCTTCGGGTTATTATCGATTTTCATGTGCAACCCTTTCTCTTCGAGCGGGCCGAAGACGGGATGAAAAAATCGCGGCCAAATCAGCATTAAAGTCATATCTCAGCATCTGCAACCAAAAATGCCCCCCTCCCAAATTTTGGGAGCCAAGCGGATCCCGCGTTATAATGGGAGTCAGCGCTGTGCCAGGTAGCGTTATAGAGGAGTTGCAGTGTACTTTTCCAACAATTTTTTCTACTATGTTTAGCATAAATATGTGAAATTATTGCTAAACAACAACATTCTAGACTGGTCCAAATTCAAAGTAGTTGCAGACGACAACTTCAAGTTGAGATTTTGAGTATGTCCTTCTTGGGTACACAAGGTTAAAAATGAAGAAATTGCTTGTGACAAGCAATTTCTTCATCTTGATCCTTGTTTTAATAAAGTTTTTCTCAAGGGGCCTAAAAAGCGGGGTTTGTATGGGAATTGGATAACATAAAACCTCCATTGGCTATTTTGGCCTACAAATGTGTAATATTTTGAAGCATTGTATTGGAATTATAACTTAACCATTACGGTAAAGAGTTACCGACAGCTGCATTTCAGGCCATCAAATCAGATGAGTAGACTGGTATTATCCATTATCTACAAAATGATCATTTTTGTCAGGTTGATTTTAGGGTGCTTTTTAACAGCTTTACAGCTAAATTTAACCCTTTTTTCTCTCTTTCCCACCTGTGGTTGGTTAACTACTTAGTATTCTTATTCCCTCTATTTTGTATTATTCAAGAAGCAATTTAACCCTTTCCTGTTTCTTGAAATTTTAGACTGGCCCAATCTGAAACATTTTGCAGATGACAATGAAAATTGAGTGCAATTTGAAACAAAATCATTCTATGAGGTAGAAAATAGTGTGATAAATGAAGAAATTGCTTGTATCAAGCAATTTCTTCTTTTGTCACAATATTTTCTTAAGTGTAAAATTGCATAGACGTATAAAATCAGTGATTATACAGGAAAGGGTTAAAACATAAGACAGGGAGCTAATAATTTATCTTTTATCAAAGGGATATTTCTGTTTTTGGTTTAGACTGATTTGAGGAAAATTTAATTCTAGTGCAATTAGCATCCCCCCCCCTTTCCACACAATCACACTTTTTCACATCAGTTTCTTCATTATCCACAATATTTTCTACCATAAAAGACAAAGATTTTTAAATTTCTACCTACTTAACCAATTCCCACACAATCCCTCCTTTTTACCCCTTTCAAGAAACAAGCTTTGGAAAACATTGTGGGATGTGAAGAAATTGTTTGTATTAAATAATTTCTTCATTTTCCACAGTATTTTCTATCCAAAAAGATGAAAGTATTTCCTGAGTCCATCGACTTGAAACTGTTGTCTGCAGTTCCTTTCAATTTTGACCAGTCCAGAATTTTGTCTTGTTGGAATGGGTTAAGCTGTTGCTTCAACTTCATTGAATTTGGACCAGCTAAAATTTTCCTGTCTAGGGATGGGTTAATAGCCTAACAAAAGAAATCTGATAAAGGGTCACCAAATGATCATCTGGTGAAATTAAGTTGAAAACCATCCAGTTGGTTCCTGAGAAAAATGTTTTCAAAGTTTTCACTTTGTACTTTAATTATATGAAAATAAAAGCCATGTTTTTCATCCGATCAATTTCTTTTTAAGGAATCTGATAAAGAGTTACCAACAGATCTTTCCTTTTGGTAGAAAGCCATCAACCAGTTTCTTACAAAAAAGATTTTCAAAGTTTTTTCCAAATCTGGGAAATAGTCCAACCAAATAAAGCCATGTTTTTCATCCAATCAAAATTCTCTGAAGGAATCTGAAGGGTCGCCCAAGGATCATTACTGTGAAATTAGGTTGAATTCTATGCTGCACTTTCTGAGGAGGTTTTTAACCCAATACCACTCAATGACGCTTTAGACGCCCCTAAGAAAAAAAGCTTTTGAAAACATTGTGGAAAATGAAGAAATTGCTTGTTACAAGCAATTTCTTCATTATCCTCAATGTTTTCTACCCTACAGGTAAAGAAATTTCAAAATTTCATAAGCTTTAAATTGTCGTCTGCAACTCCTTTCAATTTGGACCAGTCTAGAATTTTGTTTTATTGGATTTGGTTAAAGTAAAGGTTTATGGGCACACTGATGTTTATGGACTCTTCAGCCAGTGGAGCTATTATTGTTATCTACAACTTCTTACAATTTAAGTAGCTACCAAAAAAATAAAGAATACCAAAAAGCATTCATAAGCATAAATCTTTTTTATTGTTGCATAAAACAGACTTCATTTCAATTACTTTTCAAGGATTTGAAAAACCGCTATCCATCAAAAGTATTCTACCTTTGTATTTCTCTACTAATTGATATTGTCTTGGCAGCATTTTCCTGATATAAAAAATATCTGTTTTTCAAAGTGGATTTTTTTCTCCCAAATTCCGAGATTTAACATTTTTGCACCTGAACCTATCATATTTGCTTATTTAACATTATGCACATTTCTGTCTTAACCCATTTTCACACAATCCCATGTTTTTACAATCCTCAAGAAATGAAGCTTTAGAAAACATTGTGTAAATGAAGAATGTGCAAGTAATTTCTTGATTGTCAACAATGTGTTTTACCTTAACCCTTTCCCACTCAGTGACGCTTTTAGACGCCCCCAAGAAAAAGAGCTTTTGAAATCATTGTGGAAAATGAAGAAATTGCTTGTCACAAGCAATTTCTTCATTTACCACAATGTTTTCTTCCCAGAAAGTTTAAAAAATCCAAAATTTGATAAACTTCAAATTGTCGTCTGCAACTTCTTTCAATTTGGGCCAGTCTAAAACTTTGCCATCTGGTAATGGGTTAAAAGATGATGTCTGTAACTTCTTTTATTTTAGACTTGTCTAAAATGTATCATCCGTTGATGAGTTGAACCATTTCTACACAACAAAAATTTTAGACAGGTTAAATTTGAGAGAAGTTAACTGTTTTAAGTTGATGAAAAGTTGACATTTTTTTCTTCTTTATTGGTAGAAAAAAATGGTGGAAATTAAGCAATTTTATTTCTTGTTACTAGCAATTTCTTAATTTTCCATATTTCCGAAAACATTTTCCTGAGGGGCACAAAAAAAGTGGGATTGTTACGGAAAGGTTTAAGGTATCACGGTCCAAAACACAATTTCCTGTATATCAACACTAAAAATTATTTTAATCTTGTTCAACAGTTGGACCAAGTATAAATGAAGTATTGGAGTCAAATATCAAAACTGTGTTTCAAATATCAAAATATGAAAACAGAAAACCCATTTCCACATAATTTCACTTTTCATGCCTCTCTGGCAAAAAAGTTTTGGAAAACATTGTGGAAAATGAAGAAGTATGCAATTGCCTAATTTTTCACAATATTTCCTACCCACAAAGACAAAGATTTTTAAATTTTTGTCAACTTGAAATTGTCATCTGCTAACATCTCCCAATTTTGACCAGACTAAATTTTTGTTACTGGTAATTAGTGAACCTATTAACCCATTTTCTTCTTTTCCTAGATTTTCAACTCTATCTGATGTAAAATTCAAGGATTTGGCCTCATTTAAAAAGTTGTCTGCAGTTCCTTTCAATTTGGACCAGTCTAAAATCTTGTTGTCTGGTGATGGGTTAACACAAAAATTATTAGAATAGTCTAAATTGAAAGAAGTTGCAGACAATAATTTCAAGTTAACGAAATTTTAAAAATCTGTCTCTTTTGAGGCAGAAAGCATTTTGGACATTGAAGAAATTGCTTGTTACAAGCAATTGCTTCATTCCCTACAAAGTTTTCCAAAGCTTTTTTCGTGAGATGCATCAAAATACGCCATTGTGTGGTTGACCATTCTTACACATTTTGTTGTAGCGGAATATGTCCAGAAAGGTTATGGTCAAGATTTACATGACACATGTCACGCAAGGACAGATGGTCAGTGTGCAGCTGTCTGCTTGACCAGTCATTCCTTTAGTTGACCATCCGTCCATTCATTCCAATACAAAACAATCCATGGCCACAAGTGGCTTCAAGTTTTGACACACTGTCAACATTTTAGTTATCAAAATTATTGACATAAACCAAAAATTATGAATGAAATGTATTGTGTTTTAATAGCCTACTTCCTTTAAAGGGGCCCTTGAATAGAATTTCATGAAAATTTGATATAGCAAAAGTATCTGCTTTTCAGATAGTTCTTAAAGTCGTGTTCACAATAAATGTTATTTCTTCAGTGTTGAGTCCACTAAATTCACATTAAATTTTAACTTAACCCTTGTCATGCGGAACCCGGAATATTCCTTTTTTGGCATGAGGTATATACAAAGAGCAGCCTGCACACGAGTGCAGTCTGATCTCAGTCTACACCTCCTGCTTGTCCCTTTTCAACCAGAGTTGTTTATAAAATCAATTTTCAAAATAATTATTGACCCTAATTAAGACAATCCAGTCCTGTCAGTCCTTTGATTTAAAAGTAATTCTGTCTAGGATTTTAACCCTTTCCTGTTTTTCAATATTTTTGACCTGTCCAAATTCAAAGATTTTGCAGACAAAAATTTAAAGTAGATTTTATTTGAAAAATAGCCATTCAGTAGGGAGAGAAAATATTGCAGAAAAAGAAGAGATTGCTTGTTACAAGCAGTTTTTTCTTTTTCTACAATGTTTTCTCAATTACAAGATCACATGGACGTAAAATCCAGGGTATTAAAGATTTATTTATTTGATCTTACACAAAAGAGGAATGATTATTCTTTTTCTTTAACCCTATACTGTACAATCCCTTGTTTTAACGTCTCTGCAATTTTATACTTTAAAAAACATTGTGGGAAAAGAATAAATTGCAATTTCTTCTTTTCCCACAATATTTCTTACCCTATCGATTGGTTACTTTTCGAATTGCACTCACTTTTGATTGTCGTCCGCAACTTCTTTGAATTTGGACCAGTTGAAGATTTTGGAAAACAGGAAAGTGTTGATACAAAAAGAGACAAAATATGACCTTCTTTAGAGAAAATAAATGGCAACCTAAAGATGTCAGTCTAGATGACATTCAGTGGCGCGAAATAATTGAAGGGATAAATCTATCAAAACTTGAGTTTTTCATTTCGATAATTTCAAAGTTTTTTGTTGAAATTAATACCGAGAACTCACTTAAAAGCATTTACCCATTCCCACACAATCATGCTTTTTGATGTTCACAAGGAAAAAAGGGTTAGAAGACTTTCTGAAAAATGAAGAAATTGCTTGTTAAAAGCTTTTTTTTCATTTCCACATTGTTTTCTACCCCATTGTTTTCTTTGTTGTCTGACAATGGGTTAAATGATTTCTTTTAATTCAATTCTGAAGACTGAAAATTAAAATTCTCCCATTTCAGCATGACAGCCAATTTATGAATGAATGAAACATTTTATTATCAGATAGAAGAAACTTTGATATGAAGAAACTAGGTGATATCCGAAATAAACAATTTATAAACGGAAACTATCGCCATATGAAAGATGTTCTTCGTACTTGACTGTACATGAAATGCTTTTCAGAGATAAAGGTGGAAATCTTTCGACTTTCAATATCGTAAAAAATGTCAAAATGCTCATCACATTGTTACTTTACCTTGGTACAAAAGTTTCCGTGTATTATCCCATTACCTGAAGAGAAATTTTAGACGGGTCCAAATTTAAAAAATTGCAGACAAGATAATTAACGTTTATGAGATTTTAAAAGTTGTCTGTCTATGTCGAAAACCTTGTAAGATGATTAAACTCTTGCAGGGGTTGAAAAATCCACTAGCCCGCTCGCATTGGCGAGAAGAAAATGCAGTAGGGCGAGTAGATATGGGGACGAACTAGTCCGACGGGGCGAGTGCAAATTTAGGACTTGAATCACGCTGATTGAGGATAAAAAAATAAAGGATCGAAAAAGAAAGTATTTATTTCAAACAACTTCATATGGGAAACAATAATATTCGCCGTAAAATTAGACCGTTCTCTGTTTATGTTGATCAATCTTCATAGACGCTTGATTTGTAGACTGGAGACCATGTCGAAATACACGATAATGTATAGACAGGATCTCCAGTTTAGCCTGCATAGTATTCCGTATCTTTAAACGCTTGATTATTCACTGTAATGTGTATTGCAAAGCGAAAATACGTCGATCTAGATAAAATTCGTCTGTTTTAAAACTCATGGCCGGAACATCGAACATCCGATAGTTTTTTGGGTAGTAATTTTCTTCATCTTTAAGGGCGAGTTGGGTTGCCTTAAGGGCGAGTAGAAATTCAGAGTTACTAGTCCTACAGGACTAGTAGGTTTGAAGAAATTTTTCAACCCCTGTCTTGAATATCTAATATTAGAAGTATGATATATCGATTTGACCTATGACAACACTGAAACATTTTAGACTTGTCCAAATTGAAAGAAGTTGCAGACAAACATTTCAAAAAGCTAAATTGAAAAATTAGTACCTATAATAAGGAGAAAACTTTGTAACAAAATGAGGAATTAATTGGTACATGCAATTTTGCTCCTTCCCAAAAGGTTTTCCATAATTAATCATATATCTTCAGAGTGTTGTAATCAGGGTATTGTATAACAAAAGGTTAACCCATTCCCACAAACAATCCTACACTAACACCCCTCAAGAATAACAAGTAGGAAAACATTGTACAAAATGAAGAAATAGCTTGCAATAAGCAATTTCTTCATTTTACACAATGTTTTCTACTCAGACAGTTGAAAAGATCTAAAATTTCATTAACTTTAAACAGTTGTATGCAACTCCTTTGAATTTGAAGCAGTCCTAACCCTTGTCATGCTGAGCCCGGAACATTCCTGCTTGGCAGGAGGTATAGACCATAACGTAACATAATTATGTGCAGTCTGATCTTAGTCTACACAACCTGCTTATCCCTTTCAATCCAGAGTTGTTTAACCCATTACCACACCAGAAAATTTTAGACTGGTCCTAATTCAAAGATGTTCCAGACATCAATTTTAAGTTGATGAAATTTTGGTAATATTTCACTTTCGGGATAGAAAACATTGTGAATTATGTAGAAACTGCTTGTAACAAGCAATTTCTTCATTATCCTCAATGTTTTCTAAAGCTTTTTTCTAGGGGGCATCAATAAGGGTTATTGTGTGGGGATAGGTTATACAAGTTGCCAACAAAGGTTTACAAACACATAAAATAAATATAAATTTCGTTACAACATACACATCAAACATTTACTCTAAGACAAGCAGTTTCCTCACTGGTCAAACTTTATTGTGAATTTGACAAAAGAAAAATCTAACTTGGTAAACAAGAGAGAGGGTAACCTCATCACTTCATTACTTATGTATGACACTTTTATAATGGACATAACTCCAAAATACAATTAACCCATTACCAGAGAGCAAAGTTTTATACTTGTCCTAATCCACAGAAGTTGCAGATGACAATGATCTTTAGTTGGTAAGATTTAAAAAATCTTTGTCTTTTGGGGTTGAAACATTGTGGATAATGAAGTGGTTTTTTTTCCATCCTTTCCAAAGCTTTTTCTAATGGGATGCATCAAAAACCTGGATTGTGTGAGAATGAGTTAAACCTCATAAATTTAGATGATAATAGCAAGTTCACAGCAAGCTTATTGACAAATAGAACAAAATGATTTTGAAAATGCTCATATTCCTTCAGCGAATTTGGTGGTATATTGAATAAATCATGACAAGATGCAGGGTGAAATATAGGACATTTAATAGATCCCGTCCAGCCTCTGCAAGAAATCTCAACTGAGTTATAGTACAGCGTATAATTTCATAAAGTTTATGGAATAAGAAAGCTGTAGTTATGATATTTCATCCATTCCCTTATAATCCCACCTTTATGCCACTAAAGAAAAAATCTTTTGAAAACATTGTGGAATGTTTTCTCTCCAAGAAGATGAAAAAATTAAAAATTCTATCAACTTGAAATGTTGTCTGCAGCCTCTTTCATTTTGGACAAGTCTAAAATTCTATTGAGTGGGAATGAGTTTAGTCACCTAACCAACTGAAAGGCTTCAAAAGCAATGCCTTAAAGTTTTCTTGACTGTTTTTAAACTTTTCCTTTGGGAAAGAAGAGGGGATCTTAATAATGTCGAATTGAGTGGGAATGTGTTAATCAAGAATTTCAGCTAAAAGGTCCATTTAATTCATCAAACACTGAACATCTATTTACTTAAACACAATAAATCTGTTTAAATACTTCTGGTCAGTCAAGATGACTGCTGTCCACCAAAATGAGACTGCTTTACTAAATTGAGTGTCCTTTAATTTACCATTTATAGCCTAATTACCCCACCCACTGATTTATTATGGGTCATTAAATCCTGTACATTTCCTATCAGATATTAGTACTTGTACTTTTACCACGTTGTAATTCCATTTCATGTACATTTACCTCTTGTTTTCCTGAACCCATTCCCACACAGTGAAGCTTTTAAACACCTGCAAGAAAAAACAAGAGGGCCAGAATGGCCCTAAAATCGCTCACCTGACTAATGTAAGATGATTCAAAATTGAAATTGGCCCAATGGTTACTGAGGAGAAGATGTTTAAAGATTTCAAAGTCAAAAACTGCCCTACCCTTCCAAGCCCTTATTTGGTCATCAATCAAAATTCTAGAACAACTTTTGAAAAGGGTCACTCAAGGAACATTCATACCAAATTTGGTTGAAATTGGCCCAATAGTTACTGAGGAGAAGATGTTTAAAGATTTCAAAGTCAAAAAAGTGCCTGACCCTGCCACGCCCATATTTGGGCATAAATCAAAATTCCAGGAACAACTTTTGAAAAGGGTCACTAAAGGAACATTCATGCAAAGTTTGGTTGAAATTGACCCAACTGTTACTGAGGATAAGATGTTTAAAGATTTCAAAGTTAAAAAAACTGCCACGCCCATATTTGGGCATAAATCAAAATTCTGCGAACAACTTTTGAAAAGGGTTACCCAAGGAACATTCATACCAAATTTGGTTGTAATTGGCCCAATAGTTACTGAGGAGAAGATGTTTAAAGATTTCAAAGTCAAAAACTGCCACGCCCATATTTGGGCGTGAAACAAAATTCTGCCGAACAACTTTTGAAAAGGGTCACCCAAGGAACATTCATACCAAGTTTGGTTGAAATTGGCCCAATGGTTCCTGAGGTGTAGATGTTTAAAGATTTCAAAGTCAAAAACTGCCACGCCCGCCACGCCCATATTTGGGCATAAATCAAAATTCCATGAACAACTTTTAAAAAGGGTCATCCAAGGAACATTCATGCCAAGTTTGGATGAAATTGGCCCAATGGTTACTGAGGAGAAGATGTTTAAAGATTTCTAAGTCAAAAACTGCCACGCCCTGCCACACCTATATTTGGGCATAAATCAAAATTCCATGAACAACTTTTGAAAAGGGTCATCCAAGGAACATTCATGCCAAGTTTGGTTGAAATTGGCCCAATGGTTACTGAGGAGAAGATGTTTAAAGATTTCTAAGTAAAAAACTGCCACGCCCTGCCACGCCCATATTTGGGCATAAATCCAAATTCCAGGAACAACTTTTGAAAAGGGTCACCAAAGGAACATTCATGCCAAATTTGGTTGAAATTGGCCCAATGGTTACTGAGGAGAAGATGTTTAAAGATTCCTAAGTCAAAAACTACCACGCCCTGCCACGCCCATATTTGGGCATAAATCAAAATTCCACGAACAACTTTTGAAAAGAGTCACCCAAGGAACATTCATACCAAGTTTGGTTGAAATTGGCCCAATGGTTCCTGAGGTGTAGATGTTTAAAGATTTCAAAGTCAAAAACTGCCACGCCCGCCACGCCCATATTTGGGCATAAATCAAAATTCCATGAACAACTTTTAAAAAGGGTCATCCAAGGAACATTCATGCCAAGTTTGGATGAAATTGGCCCAATGGTTACTGAGGAGAAGATGTTTAAAGATTTCTAAGTCAAAAACTGCCACGCCCTGCCACACCTATATTTGGGCATAAATCAAAATTCCATGAACAACTTTTGAAAAGGGTCATCCAAGGAACATTCATGCCAAGTTTGGTTGAAATTGGCCCAATGGTTACTGAGGAGAAGATGTTTAAAGATTTCTAAGTAAAAAACTGCCACGCCCTGCCACGCCCATATTTGGGCATAAATCCAAATTCCAGGAACAACTTTTGAAAAGGGTCACCAAAGGAACATTCATGCCAAATTTGGTTGAAATTGGCCCAATGGTTACTGAGGAGAAGATGTTTAAAGATTCCTAAGTCAAAAACTACCACGCCCTGCCACGCCCATATTTGGGCATAAATCAAAATTCCACGAACAACTTTTGAAAAGAGTCACCCAAGGAACATTCATACCAAATTTGGTTGAAATTGGCCCAATGGTTACTGAGGAGAAGATGTTTAAAGATTTCTAAGTTAAAAACTGCCACGCCCTGCCACGCCCATATTTGGGGGTCAATCAAAAATCCGCGAACAACTTTTGAGAAGGGTCACCCAAGGAACATTCCTATCAAGTCTGGTTGATTCCGCCCAGTGGTTACTGAGGAGAAGATGTTTAAAGAATTGTTGACGACTTACGACGCACGACGGACAAAAGGTGATACCAAAAGCTCACCTTGAGCACGTTGTGCTCAGGTGAGCTAAAAATTGGAAAACATTGTGTAAAATGAAGAAATTGCTTGTAACAAGCAATTTCTGCATTTTCCACACATTTTCTACCCAGATAGTTGAAAAGGAAATGAAGAAATTGCCTAAAATAAACAATTTCTTCATTTCCCTCACTGCTTTCTACCCTCAAAGTCAAGCATTTTGAAAAATTTCATTAACTTGAAATTGTTGTGTGCAACATCTTTCAAATTAGACCAGTCTAAAATCATGTTGTCTGGTAATGGGTTAATGGTAAATGATACCAGGATCCTGTGTGATGGGTTAATACTATCTACTTACTTTTTGATTCAGCAGGACAAGGGTCAATTTGAAGGCTCAGAATACACCATGATGAAACATAAATTGAGGCTTTTTTATTCTTGTATAGCAAACTTTGAAAAGTTACCAATCTGAAACACATTCCATGAACAAATCTCTAGTTTTAATACTGTGAGCTCATGCATATTTAATGAGTTAATTTTTTGGCAATCTGATTAACAGACTGATTTCCGAGTGATTAAACCTCTTGAAGTCACTCAATGTTCAGAAAAACATCAGAGTGTAACTCTATTCTTTATTCCATTATATTACAATTTTTTTTTTAGAGTAGTCCAGACTGGAAGAAGTTGCAAGCTAAAATTTCAAGTTTATGAAATCTAACATTTTTTCAACTTTCTGGGTAGAAAACATTGTGGAAAATGAAGATATTGCTTGTTACAAGCAATTTCTTCATTTTACGTCATGTTTCTCCAATTGTGATTCTAAAGTGGCGTCAAAAAGCATCATTGTGTGGGAACAAGTTAAAGCAAATGAATGATCAAGAAAATCAATATTTCTTCGTTCAGATAATAGCAAAGTCCTGAATTCTCAATTACAATCATGGTTCTCATATTTTCTCAATTTGCATTCATGGTCCTGTATCTCAATTCATTATTTTTAAAGCTACGGTAATAATTATGTGACTTATATCTCATTTTGCATTGATGGTACTTTTACTCCATTTAAATTTGTAGTTTTTATCATTTTCTGACTTTCTGACAATATATGATCTTTCTGATCAATTCATATTAGTGCATCGAGTGCTTTCGGGCCTTTGATTATAATGCAGAGGTTTAATACAGCAAGGCAAGGGTTGATAATTTACAACTGTATTCAAGTTAACCCTTTTATCATACAATCACAATTTTTTATGCAACTCAGAAATACTCTTATACATAAAGAAATTGCTTGTGACAAGTCATTTTTTTATTATCCAAACGGTTTTCTATCTCAAAAGACAAAGATCTTCAAAAATTTATCACCTAGAAGTTGTCGCCTGCAAATCCTTTCCATTTGGGATAGTCTAAATTTTTCTCATGAAGGAATCATGACTAAGATACCTTTGAAAAGATTCAGGCAGTCCAAAGCCTCAAAAAAGCTTAACCCATTTTAATGCATATAAAAAATGAACGATGTGGATAACTGTGTGTGTGTGTGTGTTATGTCCTATATTTGTTAATAGAAATTTCATATTTATGGCCACAGTAACAATATCGTCTGCAAAGTGTTTCAGTCCAAAAATGTGTAGTCTGATGATAGGTTAATTGCATAATGAGTCACCCTACTCATCAAGGCAGGCAGAATTAACTCTTTCCTGTTCAATCCCTGTTTTTTACGTCCCTGTAATTATATAATTGAGAAAACGTAGAAAAAGAAGCAATTTCTTCTTTTTCCACAATATTTTCTACCCTACTGAATAGTTATTCTTTAAATTGAATCCATTTTAAATTTTCGTCTGTAAAACCTTTGAATTTGGACATGTCTAAAATCTTGCAAAACAGGAAAGGGTTAACTATAATTGTTTATCATGACACTGGGTGGGGTTAGCACAAAAAATATCAAAACTGCCTCTGGGGAGTTGAATGTCTCAAACCACAACTATGCAGCCATGGAATCGTGTTCTGTTTTAGTCATCACCAACATGCCACTTTTAGGAGGAGGCCTACATCTCAATACATAATAGTCAGTTCAAGTGTTATGGTTCATGGTTTCTGTAGCGCTTGAAGTTATGAAGGTTATCCCTTGTCATGCTGAATAAAAGCTTCTCAAAAATTATGATAAAATCAAAGGACTGAATGAACAGAAAACACTCACTCTTTGTAGGTAATTATTTAGAAAATTAATTGATTAAACAAAGCTAACTTTACAGGGACAAGCAGGTTAGACAAAGATCAGACTGCACAAATGTGCTGCCTGATCTTTGTCTAGACCTCCTGCCAAACCAAGAATAATCTGGGTTCAGCATGACAAGAGTTAAACAAATCTTGCCTACCTATGAAGCCACTAAATAATTTCCTAGAGCCTCACACTAGTACCCCCCCCCCAAAGAAAACAATTTTGAAAATGAAAAATGCTTGTTTCAAGCAATTTTCAACATTGTTTTCTACCCAAACAGATTTTATAAAACAGAAATTTCTGTCCATGACCCATTTAAAATCTTGTTGTCTTGTAATAAAACTTGTATAGTTTATAATGAAAGAACATTGAGAATCGTTTTTCACCGAGTATGGAAAGCTGTCAGATTGTTAGAATGCTAAGTAAAGTATCTTTGAGTGTATCACATTATATTTCATATTTTCATATGATTGTAAGAAATGTTCAGCCTTAATTTATAAAATATTATTCAATTTTGACACATGGACAAGTACCTGAATCAGTTAATTGATTGTGAGTGAATAATTTAAGACCAATTAGGAATACTAAATGTGATTACCTGTGGTACTAGTTGGGCTATAAGTGACTGTTATCAAATTTCATATCTTATTAACTTATACTTCTTGCACTGTCTTGCCTTTTCACCTAGATTATGAAAGAGATGCAAGTTTGAAACCAGACCTATCTTAGTCGACACCACCTGCTTGTCCCATTGAAGTCAGAAAATTTGTTTATCAAGTCAATATTAACCCTTGTCATGCTGAATAAAATCCTTTCCCAAATTATGTCAAAATAAAAGAACTGAAAGCACAGATAACACTCATTTTGGGTAGGTAATTATGTAGAAAATTAATGGTATAAACAATTCTAGCTTTAAAGGGACAAGCGGGAGTCCTAGACAAAGATCAGACTGCACATATGTGCAGCCTGATCTTTGTCTAGACCTCCTGCCAAAACAAGAATAATCTGGGTTCAGCATGTCAAGGCTTAAAAAGAGAAAATAATCTACAACTTGTGCTTCCAGTGCTGTCATTCTAAATTTATCTTTATTAATGTTCATTTTATTCATTATAAACCATGAAGATTGTCACATTTGTTTAACCAATTACCACTCAGCAAAATTTAGACTGGTCCAAATTCAAAGAAGGTGCAGACAACAATTCAAAGTTAATGAAATTTTGGATTTTTTCAACTTTCTGGGTAGAAAAACATTGTGGAAAATGAAAAAATTGCTTGTTACAAGTATTTTTCTTCATTTTCCACATAGTTTTCCAAAGTATTTTCCTTGGGGGCGTCTTAAAGTGTCACTGTGTGGAAATGGGTTAAAGTGATGGTATTCTGTGGCCCATGATCTTCTTAAGGAAATAAAGGGAATGTTTAAAGGAATCATGCCAGTATAATCTGAAGTAATTCAAGACTTGTTGCAAAGCTATCCTTTTAATTAAGGAATAAACCAATTTAACATTCAATTAAGGGAATTGTTTCTACAAGTTTTTACTAAACTTTTCAAGTTTTCCCACGGTTTTTCACTCTTGTTTTAAATATGTATGGGTAAAAGTCCTTGACTTTGCAGCAGTTGGCATAATCTTGTATTTCAAATCGAGGAATCGCTAGCCGTACACACGGAGTCAAACATGAAGTTTGCCAAACCAACAAAAATGCTTCACATTAATCTTGACCAATTTCAGAGTTCAAAGTTCATATCCGGTCTCATGAATGTATGGTTTTATTGGTCTTTAGCTTTTTTTTGATCTGTCAGTTTAGTGCACAGGTCCAAAATCAGATTCACTTGAATCTGATGGGAGTTGGCTTTCATCAAGTCGTCACCTGACAACAAAGTTGTAGACTTAGTCGGAATTGGAGAAGGTAGCAGACAAACTTTGAGGGAAAAGGGTAAAGGAGAAAGTATTTTACCTGTATTTTCGGTTTTTTTTTTCAAATGCAAATATAGCTTCAATTGTTATAATTTCAGTCTCATCAAATTAAGCATGCTTTTGGTATTGCAAGTTCTTGTGATTCAAAGGAGAAAATTTATGTAACAAATTCTTAGAGAACAGAATTAATATTCTGTGTAACTAAAACATGCTGCCAGCCTATAGTCAATGGATGAATTACAATGCATGTAATTGGCAGGTAGTTGCATACACGTGCATTTCATTGACATTGAGACGTAAAATATCACAGAATCAATGCAAAGAATACGCATGAAGTTGGCACAGTCTGCAACCACTTGATTAGGCTGCCATTATACCTTGATATCTTCAAGGTAATCATTTTTGTGCCAATATGTCATGCTGAACTTGTAATTTGTCTTTTCTTGGTATCGTATTTTGTATCATACATATAGATTCTAAGGTGTTGAATTTTCTCAGCTCAATCACAGATTATTCCTGCTTTGATGGGTACTAACCCGTAACCACACAACAACCTTTTTGACTTGTCCAAATATGAAAAAGAAGACGATGACAATTCAACGCATTTGAAATTGAAAACCTAGTGCCAAATCGGGTAGAAAACATTGTAATAAAAGGAGCAATTGGTTGATTAAACCATTCCCCCACAATAGAATTTTGACTGGTCCAAATTGAAGAAGCTGCAGACAACAATCTCAGGTTGATGGAATTTTATTTTTTTGTGTGTCTTTTTGGATACAAAACATTGTGGATAATGTAGGAAAATTTTAAGCTTGAAACAAGCAATTCTTTCATTTTCCACAATGTTTTCCAAAGCTTTTTTCCTTAGGGGCATAAAAAGGAGGGATAGTGAGGAATGGAATAAAGCTATTTCTCAGTGTTTTCTTTGATATGATTCTTCACAGGCGTATGTAAGTGAGACTCTGTGGGAAATAGTTATAAGACTTAAATTTTCAGCTGCACAGACTATAAGGTGGATTATGTATCCTTCATTGTCAGCATTAGCTTTGATAGCTTAAGATAACAGGTAAAATTCTGAGGTCTTCTCAAATTTTGTAGAGTGCAAACTGCCACTGGAGATTTAACCACTGAATCCAATGAATGCATTAGCCATAAAAAGTAGTTCTTATGTATTTCAGGCATATGGCAAACTCTATTCAAATTGTAGAGAACTCTTTCAAAAGCATTCTATTTAACCCATTACCACTCAATCCCATTTTTAAGCATCCCTTGAAAAAAGTTTTGGAAACATTGTGGACAATGAAGAAATTGCTTGTAACAAGCAATTTCTTCATTATCCAAAATGTTTCCTATCCTACAAGGGAAATATTTTCTAAATTCCACCAACTTTAAACTGTCCTCTGCAACTTTTTGGGATAGTAAACATTGTGGATAATGAAGAAATTGTTTGTAACAAGAAAATTACTTTTCGTAAAATATGGGATAGAGGGAATGAGTTTAAAGAGGCATATAGAATGATTCTGTACATGAAAAATATGAATGCTATATGAGCCCTTATTGTTTGTTTCGATAATGAAGAAATTGTTTGTAACAAGGAATTACTTTTCTTGCCTGGGGCTTAAAATATGGGATTGAGAGGGAATGAGTTAATAGAGGCATTCAGAATGATTCTGTACGTACAAAATATGAATGCTATATGAGCCCTTTTTGTTTGTTTTGGAATTGTTTTAACAATTTCTTTCATTAAAATTCAGTAACCATGGCAAACATTTGGGGCTTTTTAAATGGAAAGAAGTGGCAGACTACCATTTTAGTTGATATTTGAAAAAATCTTAGTCCCTTGGGGTAGAAAAAATTGTGGATAATGAGGAAATTTCGACAATGTTTTCAATAAAAAATTTAAAGGTTGTCGAAAGGCAGTATTGTGTTGGAATGGGTTAACCCAATAGTTACAACATATACAGAATAGACACGGCAGATGGTTAATCGAAGGGCTATAAAGATTGTACTTAGAGATATATCAGTTTTAAATCATAGAAAAGGCTATCTTTCATTCGGGGTTAGAGAAAGAAAAAGTCTTGAGATCTTCATGAAAGAGAGAATAGATACTGACTGAATAACCCATAAAGCCTTTTGTACTTCCTTTGTATTTTGCGGATATAATTGATTCAAAGTGAATACAATTGGTCAGCTAATTTCTTTTTCGCGAGTACAGAGTGAAAATTGAAATATTCACTTTTGCCATTTTCTTGTGCAATGAACGGGAAAATATGGCAGTTATTCATGGAGATTATGATCTTAATTTAGTTGGGTTGTCTCTCAATTTTGTTATCAGAAATCAGGGATAAAATGTCATTTATTCATTGTCATTCTGTCGCCATGTGCACCAGAGTCAAGTATTACAGTACATAACAAAAGGTTTTAAACTTCTAACATTGCCATCAATTTTAGTAACTTTCTAAATTATGATCAGGCTTGTAACCTTAACTTTCTCTAATACAGAATGCAGGACTCTTTTAACCCTTGTCATGCTGAACCCGGAATTTTCCGTTTTGGCAGGAGGTGTAGACTAAGATCAGACTGCACTTATGTGCAGGCTGATCTTAGTATATACCTCCTGCTTGTACTTTTCCTGCCAGAGTTGTTCATGAAGTTGATTTCTAAAAAGAAATATTGATTTTTGAACAATCAATTCTAGCAGTGATTTCAGCCCTTTGATTTCACAACAATTAAGTAGGTAATTTATACAGCATGACAAGGGTTAATTTCATGACTTAAAATATCTTAACCCTTTAGTGTACAAACCCAGGATTTTATATTGCTGTGATTTTATAGGAAATATTGTGGGAAAAGAAGTCATTGCTTGTAAATTGATTGGGCTGAACTAACAGACTAAGTAAGTGGGGCCAGCAATTGGTCAATTTGGCCTATTCATAAATCAAACACATTCAATAAAAAGTGCTATCTATTCATTTTGCACCAGAAACTATAAATAACAGAAACTATGACATGTTTTTAACCAATTGATGGATTGCAATTGTCAACAAGAGCACCGCCCATGGGTGCCAACGCTCGGCTGCAGGTGCTGGATAAGTAAAAAAGGGGCACAAAAATGCTTTTAGAGTTATCCCCCTTGATAGTCTAGATATCTCCTGTGATGGTCAATACACATGCCAAGTTTCATATAGATATCTTCAATAACAACAAAGATATGACCAAGGTTAAAGTTTGTCACACCAACGCCAAAGCCGACACACATGACACCAAGGTGATGGTGCTAATAAAATAAGATGTGTTTGTGAAACACTATGCCCCCGAAACAGGAATTCTTTAGACACAGGTAACGAGTTAAAATTTTGACCTTGACATTGATGAAATGACCTTCCCCGGTTGCGCCTTGTTGAGACCTATCTACATACCAAATATAAGCATTGTAACTTAACCCATTCCCACACCAGCCCTCCCTTTTACGCCCCTCAAAAAACAATTTAGAAAACATTGTGGAAAATGAAGAAATTGCTTGTATCAAGCAATTTCTTCATTATCTACATTGTTCAGGGTGCCCATTCACGTACTGCAGTACTTATTTCACGTACAACTACGTCGGTTCTCGTACAAATCTTACACCAAGACATGCATGAACATACAGAAAAATAAATGAACGTAGAAACAAAATTGCCATTACGTGTGTGTTCATTTGAAATGATTAGCATATAAAACGAGAAACCCTACGTGCGTATTTTCCCAAAAAAAAACCAAAACTGCAGGCAAAGTAGAACAAAACGCATCGGGAGCGAGTGATTTCCCTTTCATGTGACAGGAGCCAGCTGGTTTGTTTTCATTTTGAATGGGGAAACCAGCAGTTGGAAAAGTTCGTATAATGCGGATCCTGATGGCCTCACCCGTTTGTTTTGAAATAGGCCCAAAGTTTTGCTATTTTTCAAAACTAAACGCAAGATATTCACGTGTTTTTGGGCAAGATTGGCAATAACTCATGATATAGAATCTGATTTTGAAATCAGTTTCTCTCGTAAGTTCCGTTGTACATGTAAGTCAGGCGGGACAAAATTGAGCCGTTTGTTTAACGTTGTAGTTTTGTTTTGGCTACGTAAGTTGCTGTCTGCAAAATGTCGTAACAAAACCTATTCAATTTCTCCACAAATGGTGACTTTTAGACATTTTTTAGACCATTTGATATTTTCTGTACCAGAATCATTTTAATACCACAGTTTGATCTAAAAATGAGCTGTCATGCCTGGTATGGCCTGATCCAAGATGACATTCCCAACCTTGTAATTAACTTGCCATCGCTCTCATATTCCATTCAACACGTCAAAATCCATTAATTAAGAAAAAGTGAATTGTCAAAAACCAGGTTTTCGAAGAAAGTTTATTATCTTTCCCTCTAAATTTATCTGAAACTTGCACATGACGTGTGGTACTTCTTTATTGAGTAATACCAAACTATATAACTAAAACATTGTCTGTCATTTGGTAAAGGGTTCAGATTCGTATTGTGTACCCTTACATCTGAAAGTAAAGGGTACACTGTACCCCCAGATTTTTCTTTGTACCCCCACTTCAAAACCTAGGGGGTACATGTACCCCCAAAATAAAAACCCAGTGGGCATGCTGTTGTTTTCTATCACAAAAGACAAAACATTTCAA
The DNA here is from genome assembly GCA_946902895.1 of Fragum fragum. Lineage (NCBI taxonomy): Eukaryota > Metazoa > Mollusca > Bivalvia > Cardiida > Cardiidae > Fragum > Fragum fragum. The sequence goes on from OX336380.1 coordinate 27,719,105, forward strand.
AATTCAATCAGCTTGAAATTGTCGTCTGCGGCTACTTTCAATTTGGACCAGTCTAAAATTTTGCTGTGTTGGAATGGGTTAATCAGGGTTGAAGTTATAGGAAAATATGTAGTTGGCTGGTTAAGTTTTGCAGACAGACAGACAGACGGACAGGGTAAAACAATTTGCCCCTGATCTTATCGATGCAGGGGCATAAAAATCAATCTATGAACCAACTGTTCATTTAGGCTAGAAGTGAACTTTGAACTCCAACACTGGTCCACATTTATCTTAAGCATTTTTGTTGGTTTGGCGACTCAAATGTGGTAACTACAGCATGGTTTAGCTGTAGTTGTGATATTTAGGTCACAAGCAATTTCTTCATTATTTACAATGTTTTCTTCCCCAAAAGAGAAAATTGTTTAAAAATTTCATCAACGATGGAATTGCTATCTGCAGCTTGTTTCAATTTGGACCAGTCTAAAAATTGTTGTCCAGTAATTGGTTAAATGAAAGTGAACTTAATTGATGTAACATTGTAAGAGGTAATAACCAAGTTCAACGTGTCATGAATAACATGAGAGATTTGACCCCAAAGTCTTGTTGGAATTTTGCGTTGTAGAAAATTTGTACTTCAGTCTTTAAAAATATTTGTTTCTCAAATCTAATATAATTTTGAAGGATTTGGCACTCTCATTTGTACACTGTGGTCATACTGTTTATGAAATTCCTGCTATAAATTTTGCCTTCCTTTTTGATGTGTGAGATATCTATCTTTGTATATATAAATATTTGTGTGAATATTAAACAAGCAAAGCTTATAATAACTACAGAGGCATAACTATGCTGGAATTTTATTTGTAACACATAAATTAACCCATTCCCACACAGTGACACCTCTGGACACCTCTTCACAATAACAATTGGGAAAATATTGTGTTAAATGAAGAAATTGCTTGAAACAGGCAATTCCTTCATTTTTCACAATGTTTCTACCCAGAAAGTTGATAAAATCTGAAATGTCATAAACTTTAAATTATGGTCTGCAACTCCTTTTAATTCGGACCAGTCTAACATTTTGTTGTGTGGGAATGGGTTAATATATTTGGACTAAGAAAAGCTCACCAGCTGCAATTTGAATCTGAAAATTAACCCATTACCCGTTGAAAAAATTTATACTGGTCCAAATTCAAAGAGGCCGTAGTCATAGCGCAGTTGGTAGTGCATAAGGGATCCTATTCATGGGGTCCCATGTTCGATCCATGTCCAGGGCAAATATCCTTTCTGACATTGTTCTCCCACCAATGGGCCAATAATTGTAAACCTAAGTGGGATGAGCAGCTGGGGGCTCGGAAAGGATGTTGTGGTATAAGTGTTAAATGTGACATTATACCCCATTCAATCAATCAACCAAATTAAAGATGTTGCAAAACATTACTGACAATGAAGAAATCGCTAGTAAAAATTTGAGTTGGCTTAGAAGCAATTTCATTTTCAGCAATGTTTTTGAGGGCACATCAAAAAGCGTCATTGCATGGGAGTCAATTAAATACATAATAACATTTTGTTAGACGACAAGTTTAATTCAGATATGAACACATCACTAGACTAGAACAAATTTAGAATGGTCAAAATTCATGATCAAGTTGTACCTAAAAATTTCAAATCTTTAGGATTATAAATAGCTGTCCTTATCGGTAGGTAACAACATGGAAGCAATTTATGCCATAGTTTTGCCAAATTCTTTCTTAGGGGTCATTAAAAAGCCTGATTGTCTGGAAATGAGTTAACATTTAGAGCTCAGCATATTTTTCTCATAGTAAAGGCAAGCTAATTAGTATCATTATTAACATAAAATCTGGAATGCATAATTCACAGATGTGCTTTAAAATTCATCACAAGAACCTTACAAAAAAGGTCCAATATCTACAGGATTTATGTTTTAATAACACAATGGAAAACATTGTGTAAAATGAAGAAATTGATTGCAACAAGCCAATTCTTCATTTTCCACAATGTTTTCTACACAGAAAGTTGAAAAATCTAAAATCTCATGAACCAGAAAATTGTCATCTGCAACTCCTTTCAATGTGGACAAGTCTAAAATTCTGTCCTCCGTTAATGGGTTAAAATACAAAATTAATTGTTAAATGTGTCTAAATGTTGCCAGGAAATATCTGTCCTGTTATGGAGAAGAATTGAACATTTGTTAATCTATAATTGTGACTTTTGACCAGTAGACTAAGAGTCAGAAGTAGACTAAGAATCAAAGCGCTGAAAGCCTGAGATATGTATACAGGAGATATATAATCTGGGCAGAAAAGTTTGATGGTCGGATTATCGGAGGTGCCACTTTCTACCCAAATCTACTGTCGATTATGTTCAGATCTGCTAATTTGTGCGCTAGGCGACACAACCTGCCCACAATAATTTTCATCCTGTTGAGGTATTGTAACGATATATTTACATGTATATATCGTTACATATTTTTCACCTGATCAAAATGCTTTGAAGGGATCTGATAAAGGCCACCCAAGGATCCTTCCTGTGAATTTTGATTGAGTTTGGTTGAACTATGTTCAGTACTTTCTGATAAGAAGATTTTCAAAGTAAAAGTTGACGGACGGACGGACACTACATCATGACAAAAACTCGTTGGCTTTCAGTCAGTGGAGCTAGCGAGAGAGAGAGAGAGTGATAAGGGAATGGAGCGTTTAGCCAGGTTCGAACTAGGAGGCTCTTGCGTGCGATGTGAGTATTCTACCACACACACCAATTTCGTTATGTAAATATGCGCTTTATAATCTCCAGATAAAGAGAGCGAGAGAGGGTGGGCGGTCATTTACCAGGTTAACATGATTATGTACACCTCTCAAAAGCGGTATGTAGACGTTGCATCCTTTTGGTAGAATTCGGAGGTTAAAATATATAGACACAAAGTCCAAGCACAACCAAACTGTTTTCAGACAGTGCAAATATGATCCTATGAATGACCAATTAATTTGTTAAACAAAACATTCCAATCGTACGTAAAAATGACAGCTTCGCTTATCAGCTTTATACAGCAACTTCGTCTAACCGGGCCGTTTTAAAATTGTTACTCTAGAATAAGTAATATTATTTTGGTATTATACAAACACCTTATTTTTTCTTAACAATATGATATGATTATATATGTTTAATAATTTCCAATATATTATATATCTCCTTTCTTTCTTTCCATTCACTAGTCAAGTTTTGATAATTTTAAAAATTCAGAACACTCACACTAAAGTACTGTACATCAAGCCAACAGCTTTCAATGAGCCATATCTCGCCTTCGTCCTTCTCGCCTAAATCGGGCATATTAATTTATGGTCAGATCCGATCTACTTTTCAAGCAACAGAAGATCACATTGATTGCGGTAGATGTTTTTACATTATGTTTTCACATTAAACTCTGCATGGGTTTGAATTTTTAGCATGGTAACTTTACCAATCTTACGCAATCTCAGGCTAAAAACATAATTATGTAAAGATGATTCACCCATTACCAGACAACAAAATTTTGGACAGATGATAGTTTGAAGTTGATGAAATCTAATTGGGTTTTTTTGGGGGGTCGAAAATGCGTTTTGGAAAATGAAGAAATTGCTTGTAACAAGCAATTCTTCATTTTCCTTGTTTTCCAAAGTTTGATTTTCTTGAAGGGTGTCATATAGTGTGGTTGTGTGGGATTCAGTTAACCCTTTCCAATGGGTGGTATTCAAAATTCAATCAGCTTGAAATTGTCAACTTCAACTTGCATATCAGCCTAAAATTTTGTGGTAACTTGTAATCAAGTTAATTTCTTCATTTTCCACGATGTTTTCTAAAGCTTTTTTACTTAAGGGCGGTCAAAAAGCATCATTGTGTGGAAATGAGTTAATTGATTCTAATGGTATACTTTTAAACCCCTTATCTTGGAGCAAAAGACCTTGTGATTTACAGTTAAAACAAATGGGATATCCCTAGTCAGGAACCCATCTGTTCTTTAATCCAAGATGTCCTCAGGGACAGATGGAAACTTTCATCTAATTTTGTCTTTTAATTAGAAAATCATGATAGCCTAAACACATTCTTCTGATTCTCCCTTTCAAGCAATTGGCTCTGATCCTTTTTTCCTTAAATATATCTTAACTCCTTTTCATGCTGAATAAAGTCTTTCAGAGATTTGCATAAAAATCAAAGCCTTGAAAGTACTGGAAGCACAAGTTGTTGTATGAAAATGTTTCTTTGAAATAAATGTATATACATCAATTTGGAAAGCAACTATGACTTGGACGTAACTAATTGGTGTGTAGACAACAATCAGACTGTATGCATGTCCAGGCTGATCTGGGTAGAAAACCTTGTGTAAAATGAAGAAATTGCTTGTTACAAGCAATTTCTAAAAAATTTTCAGTTTTACCCATGTTTTCCCAATTGTTTTTCTTTTAAGGGCGTCCAAAAGAGTAATTCTATGGGAATGGGTTATATTATGAATATGTGACTTTGGCACCTTCAATATCGTAAGTATCACATAAGTATTATTATTTCCAAATTGACCTTTCAATGTGACCTTGAACTATTCTTCACTAATCTGGTTAGCAAATTCACCAATTCCCATTCAATCATGCTTTTTAACTACCCTCAAGTAAGATACTTGGAGACACACCATGAATAAAGAAGAAATTTGTCTAAAATTGTGCTGTATGGTTATAGTTCAAATGCTACCCCACATTTTCAAGTTGGATGCATCATTCACCATTATAATGCAACAATCGAAAGTAAATTATGGCAAAAACAAACTGGGAACTTATTGTTACCATGTGAACCATTTCTATTAATATACATCCGGGAAATTTCAGAAATCATAGCAGAATTGTTCCATCATGATATCATACCCTATAATTGGAACAAACAAATTCTGCTAGGAGCCGAAATATTGTGTTGATAACATCAAATTGTAGCATTGTGTATTAAGTTGTGTTCTTGAAGTGCATTCCCATGATTTTAGCAATAAAACAAGATACCAGAAAATAATAGACAATAACAGTCATTTTTGAACAAGATTGAGAGAGTGAATGGGGTATATCACCACTTTTAACAGTATTTCAATTATGTTGTGGCTTACCTAATAATAGCTTTCTGTCATTTCTTATACTAGTACATTGAGTATGATAAATTGAATCTAAAAGTCATAACATCTACAAATTTGGAGAACATGTAGAATTTGTGCCTGAACAAGGAAACATATATTTCTAGAAAAAAGGTTGGTAAGCCACAGTTAAAAAAAACTTATTTCTCAACAAACTCTATGTTGTGGGTATTCATTGAAATTGTCCCAACAAGACGCAATGAATGCCAACTGACATCACACAGTTTGTATGTGATTTGTTTAATTAATTGAATCTTAACCCTTGTCATGCTGAATAAAATCCTTTCTCAGAACTGCATTCAAAGAACTGATAGCACTGAAAGTCTTTCTTGAAGGTCAATATTTTGTTTGAAAAATCCATTTTATAATCAAACATGGTTGAAAAAAGACAATCACATTGTGTAGACTAAGTTCAGACTGCACTTATGTGCAGGCTGATCTTTGTCTATGTCTCCTTCTTAACCCTTGTCATGCTGTATAAATTACCTTACTGAATTGCTGTCAAATCAAAGGACTGAAAGCACTGCTAGAACTTGTTGTTCAAAAATCAATATCTTTTTAGAAATCAACTTCATAAGCAACTCTGGCAGAAAAAGTACAGGCAGGAGGTATAGACTAAGATCAGCCTGCACATAAGTGCAGTCTGATCTTAGTCTACACCTCCTGCCAAAACCGGATTATTCCGGGTTCAGCATGACAAGGGTTAAACAGGAATGTTCCGGGTTCAGCATGACAAGAGTTAAATCCGTAATACCCCTATGCTTTCCTCCAGCTCTGAAGAAAATGAACATGTTTTATTAGTTGACTCTAGAAATGGAATAAAATCTGTTATTTCTCTTCCGAAACCCTATGTAGTGGTTATTCATTAGATTAGTCAAATCAAGATCATGGAGTTATCAAGAAGATAGGGTTTAAATGGACAGTACATGGAATTGAAAACAAAATCTTGAACTTTGTACAGTTTGTGATCAACTGTTAACCCTGGTCATGTTGAACCTGGAACATTCAGGCTTGGGCAGGAGGTATCAGCCTGCACTCAAGTGCAGTTAAATTTTCAAATAAATATTAACCACAAGTAGCACTTTCTGTGTTTTCAGCCCTTTGATTTTCATTTTGTTTTGAAAAGGATTTTATTTAGCATGAAAAGGGTTAATTGAGTATTTGCAGCATTGTTACAATTTTTCCCTACCTAGACCAAATCCTGAAGTCAAAAAGCTTCACCAAAATAAAACCAGAGAGGCATCAAAAGGTTAATCAATTAATAAAACATATTTTCTGACAAAAAACAGATGAGCCTGTTAGGCTTTTTAACCTTTTGGTTTAAAATGTAGCAGTTATCATGTTGAAGTGTTATATTTCAACAAGCGTGGCACTGATTAACTTCTGCTTTAACCTTGCTCTTAATGTGTTCCATGGCATTTTTGAAACTATGTCATGCAAAAAAGTATAAACAGAACACAAAAGAATAATATATCAAAATTGCTCTGTCTACCCAATCCATTTTATCTTCTTACAAGACATTAAAAACACTATTTTGTAAAACTATCAACAATATCGAGTACAAAAAATTGGCAAAAAGATAAAAAAAGCTTGAACATTTATGTTTTTTCACATTATGTTTTCTTGAATATAATATCTGATAGTCTTAACCCTTTCCTGTTTTTCAAAATTTTTGACTTGTCCAATTTAAAAGAAGTTGCAGACGACAATTAAAAGTGTGTGCAATTTGAAAAGTAACCAACCTGTAGGGTAGAAAATATTCTGGGATAAGAAGAAATTGCTTGTTACAAGCAAATTCTTCTTAACCCACAATATTTTCTCAATTATAAAAACTTCAGGACTTAAAATCAAGGGATTAACCAGGAAAGGGTTAAGCAATGGCAGAATTAGGTGAAAATAGGTTAACCCTTTACCAGACAGTAAAATTTTAAACTGGTCCAAATGGCAGATGACAATTTTCATTTGATGAAATTTAGGATTCTTTTTATTGGAGGCGTACGAAACATCGCAGATAATGAAGAAACTGCTTGACATAACTAGCCATTTCTTCATTTTCAACATGTTTCCTAAACTTTTTCTCTTGGGGGAATCTAATAAGTCATTGTGTTGGAATGGGTTAAAAGAAATGTTCTCAATGGGAATTCCAAAATAATCATTTTAACCTGTGTCATGCTGAACCCAGAAAGTTGTTGAAGGAGGAATAGACTAACATCAGCCCACATTTTGTGCAGTCTGATCTTGGACCTATAAAGTCAGAGATATTTATGAAAATATCTTTTAAAAGCAAATATTAACCATCTTTATTCTTCTCGCTCCTTTGATTTTAATGCCATTCTAGGAAAGAATGACAATGGGTTTTACTGGTTGAGATGATACTTATAGCTTCTTAAGCCATTACCAGATGAGATAGACCAAATAAGCTCACATTGAGCAAAATTTGGTCTTTTTGTATTAAATGTTTTAATCAATGGAATACACATTTTAACCCATTAACATACAATACTCCTTTACCAAAACACTAAAAATTATTAAAAAAGAAAACATGAGAAAAGGAAAAATTGCTTGTAACAAGAAATTTCTACTTTTCTAAGTTTTCTGGCCCTTATTTAATTTAAATTTCAGATACAACTGGAATTATAATGTGAAACCTCTTTCAAATTTGACAAAGCAATTTTTTTTTTATTGGTAATGGGTTAAGACAATTAAAACAAATAGTTTTGAATATTAAAATACTGCACACAGCCATTCTGACAAATTAGGCCGTAGATTTACTGGTAGATTTCCAAATCATTGTATTGTGCTAACTTTACAGCTTAAACAGCTCTACTTGTGGCCCAGTTTGAATGAAAAGATGCATCATAAATATCAAAATATCAAGGACTTTGAGCAAAAACATAGTATGAAAGAGGGATTAATCTAAGTTGCAAGAACTCATTTCTCAATCGATGTAATAAATAGTTTTAAACCAAACCAAAAGCACAGTGCAGTATTCATTGTTTGAACCCATACCCATACTTTGTAAATGCTCTTAATCCATTCCCACACAGAAAAGCTATTTGAAGCTCCTCAAGTAAAGCAAATGGAAAACCATTGTGGAAAATGAGGAAATTGCTTGTGAGCAATTTCTTCATCTTCCACAATGTTTTCTAAGCAGAAAATTGAAAAAATCTAAAATTTCATAAACCTTTAAGTTTTGACCAGTCTAACATTTTGCTGTGTGAGAATGGGTTACAGCCTTTATGTGACTAGAAACAGGAAAAGGGACCTCATTGGAAGTGAGAAAAGTATGGATCCTAGTCAAACTGCATGGACTGTGCATCCTGAACAGGGTTGAAACTTTTACTCTTTTACGACTTTCTGAATCTAGGATTGACCATCCTGTAAATCTATTTTTATAATTCTACCTATGACTTCTGCTGAATCTCTTTTTCAAGCCATTGATTTTTCTTAGCAGTCATTCAAAAATTCAACCAATCTTTGATTAACTCTCGTCATGCTCAAATCTTTTCAGAATTACATTAAAATCCAAGCGCTGAAAGCACTGGAAGAACTTGGTTTGATCATCAATACTTCTTGTGAAACAATGAACAATTCTGGTTTGAAATGGATAGACAGGAGGAGTAGACTAAGATCAGGATGCACTTATGTGCAGTCTGATCTTTGTCTATACCTCCTGCCAAAACCAAAATATTCCGGGATCGGCATGACAAGGGTTAAGCCTGGACATGTACTTTGAACTCTGACATTAGCCAAAATTTATGTGAAGCAATTTTTGTTTGGTGTCTTAAATGTAGCGACTACAGCTTATTAAAGCTGTAGTTACAACATTCAGGTTGCCAACTAATCATTTTACTTTTTTGTTACAAATTACAGAGCGTAAATTCTACAAAATAATACAATTTCAAATCAAAGCTTCCTATTGGAGCTCAGAGAACACATCTAGCAATCTGTTGTTTTACAGATCTCCCATGATACATTTTTACACAATGTTTTCAAAATATTTTTCTTGAGGGGCGTCAAAAAGTGTCATTGAGCGTTAATAGTTTAACCCTTTCCTGGACAAACCCGGGATTTTACGTCACTGTGATTTCATACTTGAGAAAACATTGTGGAAAAAGGAGAAATTGCTTGTAAGAAGCAATTTCTCCTTTTCCAACAATATTTTCTACCACATATGATGGTCAGATTTCAAATTGCATGCATATTTCATTGTCGTCTGCAACCCCTTTCAAATTGGACCAGTCTACAATTTCATGAAACAGGAAAGGGTTAATAGAAGCTTACCGCTTCTTTCCATTTGAAACAGTTTTAAATGTTGTCACATGATGACGGATAATTTTATCCAAATAAGGGAAAAAGCTATCCTAAATACTGGATCTAAATGACATAATTATAGTCTCAATAACCTCCCCTCTATTATCTGTCTGCTGGCCTATATTATATTGAGGCTGCATCTGATTTCATCTCTCTTTTTTCTTAACCTAATATCACACAACAGAATTTTAGACTGGCCCAACCATTTCAGGCAGAATTATAAATTATTTTGTCTTTCTTTGAATTAAACATTATGGGTAGGGAAGAAATAGCTTAACACAAGAAATTTCTCCATTTTCTTCATTTTCATTTTTTTCCCAATCTTTTTCTTTAAGAGCGTAAAAAAGCAAGAAAAAAGACTTTGGAAAACATTGTGGAAAATGAAGAAATTGCTTGTAGCAAGCAATCTCTTCATTATCCACAATGTTTTTTACCCCAAAAGTGAAAAAATAAAAAATTTCATAAGCTTTGAAATGTCGTCTGCAACTGTTTTCAATTTGGACCAGTCTAAAATTGTGCTGTCTGGTAATCAGTTAAAAGGTAGAACACATTTGGGGAAATAAAGAACTTGCCTGTTCCTTCATTTTCCACAATGTTATTACTTAAGTCTTATATTTGATGGTCACAGAAAAGAGGGATTGTGTGGGAATGGGATAGACATTTTCCAGATAAGTATATTTATACAACAGAAAAAACATATTTCTTGCCCTCAGGAGATGCCTGTCTGCTAGGCTGCAAGTGTGCGTTGGAAAGTAACTAAGGTATATCACTCATATATTACATATCATTCCCTAAGAATTACCTTCCTTACATCTCACTAAAAATGATAACAGAGGGAATAGAAGCTTTTCAACTAAAATCAAACATAACTAGCAAATACAATATCAATGAGACCTGGAGCCAGTCTACCTCATTAGAAATACATAGCAATACAAAATCTCCTTGAAGACAGAAACAATGCTGCATTTTTCTCTCTGACCCCTCAGACACCCAGACACTATAATATTGTAATCATTTTGTTTCTTCTTTTGGCCAAGCATCAAATATAAGAATAATTTTCCAACAGCTGTGCACAAACCAAGACAACATATATCCTGCAATCTGCGAAGAACTGCTGAATAACATTTTGTTTTCTTAGTCTTGGTACTATGTTTTTTCTTACCTTCATACAAACTTATTTTTCATTATAGTGCCATCCCTAGTTAAAGGGACAGTCAGTTTTGACTTAAGAGACACATAATGCATGGTACCATCTAAACTCTTCTTGGAAATAGGCATTTGGCACAGATGGGCCTATGGTAACCATTTGTCTAACAAACATCCCAATTGAACAGGTCCAACAAATCAGTTGGAGGGGTTTACTAGTTATAATCAAACAAGATGTGATGAGTCTATACATAGGTTAAGCTTGAAATAACAGTGTACTTACCGGCATACATTTTCATTTGACGACGTTTCGCAGAATCCGTTATTCTGGCAGGGATTAGGGTCACATGATGGTATTGCTGAAATGATATAAGACAAGGTTTTAGTGAAAAACTATTGTAAGTATCAATTTTATTCTAATGCAAGTGGGTGGCATTAACCCACTACCAGACGACAACATTTTAGACTGGTCGAAATTCAATTGAGGTGCAGATGACAGTTTAAGGTTTATGAAATTTTAGATTTTTTCAACTTTCTGGGTGGAAAACATTGTTTAACCTATTCTCACACAATAACTTGTTTAGACCCCATTCAGAAAAAGACTTTGGAAAACATTGTGGAAAATGAAGAAATTGCTTGTTACAACCAAAAATGAAAAATCTTAAAATTTCATAAAGTTTAGATTGTTCTGAATTCAATTTCATCCACATATGTAGGGGGAGATGTGTTAACAAGAAATTTTGCATTAAACCCCCTTTTCTGTGACACTGTCTAAAATGGCAAAACCTCGACAATCTGTGCAAGGTCAGGTGACTAGAAATATTCTTTGAAAATTTCATTCAAATTTGTCCATAAAACATAGGAGGGATGTCTTAACTAGTAATTTCCTATGATGTAGCCTAAAATAGCAATATCCCGACAAAATGCCCAAGGTCAGATGATCAGGAACATTCTATGAAAATTTCATTGAAATTTGTCTATAAATGTAGGAGGATATGTGTTACCAAGATTTTGACATACATATGGATCAACGGGAGAAACTCATAGACGGGGAAGATGATACCAATATACATCCACCTATGGCAGCATATAAAAATCACAGGGCAAGTTTAATGCCTCAGCCAAGTGAGCCTCATAGGTACCAAATATGCTTCAGCAAGATATCTTCAATATATATAACCTCATTCTTCAGTTTTCCACTCTATGCATTTCCCCATACTTCACAATTGTAAGTTTGTAATTAAATTAACATTCCCAGACCAGGTCTCTACACAGGGTGTGTTGTTTTGGGTTTTCCTTTGGTATAAAACCTATCTGTTATATTCATTACACAGCATTGAAACAATAGATTTGAAGGGAAATTAGTTCAGACTCAGCTTAACCCATTCCTACTCAGTGACGTTTTTGGACGCCCCTCAAGAAAAACAATTAGAAAAACATTGTGGAAAATGAAGAAATTGCCTGTTTCAAGCAATTTCTTCATTTTTACAATGTTTTCTACCCAGAAAGTTGAAAAAAAAATGTAAAGGTTCATCAATTTTAGATTTTAGTCTGCAACTTCTTTGAATTTGGACCAGTCTGAAATTTTGTTGTCTGGTAATGGGTTAAAAATATTTCAATTGTTTGATAAACTAGAAATGTGTCACAGACACAGACGCCCCGACATAATTGCTTCTCACAAGACCTTCAGTTGTGACCTTAGACAAAATCCATGGCACTTTGAAATACATCAATTAATGTACAAACCATCCTCAAAACACAAATTTGACACACACACTAACACACATACATACCCCACCCCCACCCCCGCCAACCCCCCACCCCACCCCCTCACACACACACATAGTTAGAGAAAACTTTTCAAGCCTGTCACCATTACATGGCTAGGGCTTAAAAACCTTCAAACAGAGATTTCAAGCTCAAAAAAAGTGATAGCTTACATAAAATTCAAATAAAAGAGGTAAATTATCAAAAGGTATTAAAGCCTATTTCCAACAATTTTTCAAGCAATTTCTTCAATTACCACAACATTCTTTTTTCAAGTCTTTTGAAATTTAGTCATTAATGAATTGTTGTTTGCAACCTCTTTGACCTTGGACCAGTCTAGAATTATGTTGTCTGGTAAAAGGTTAACCAATTCCAACTCAATCCCTCCTTTTTACGCCCTTTGAGAAAAAAGCTTTGGAAAACATTGTGGAAAATGAAGAAACTGCTTGTATCAAGCAATTTCTTCATTATCCACAATGTTTCTATCCAAAAAGGTGAGAAAGTTTAAAATTACATCAACTTGAAATTGTCATCTGCATCTTCTTTCAATTTGGACCAGTCTAAAATTTTGTTATGTGGGAGTGGGTTAAAACAGTACGGAAAATCTCTACAAAATAAAATGGCTTCAGCATGAGTCAGCCCAGTGTGAGCACACATCATGATTACCTAATCAACCATCAAAGCAATAATTTAACCATAAAATATGGAAACATTTCTCTGGAGTTCAGATAGTTTGGGTTTCAATGGTGCTATTGTTATAAATACTGTTGATTTCTCTTTTAATTCATTTTCATTGCTAGTCAGAGTTTGATTTACTCTCAGAAACAAACTTCACTGTTGTAATGAAATGGCTTTACAAGATTGATTGTTTAAAATCTTACATCAAAGTTACCAGCAAAATGGGGTATCTTCTAATACTTGTCATAATGAATTTTTTTAAGTAAGGTGAAAAAAATGAAAATATCAGGGAGGTTAAACCTTTCGAAATATAGGTCAAAGGTAAAGGTCACATGGTCAGGCACTTGATGTCAAGTGAAAGGCTATCACATAATGAGTGAATATATGAAGTAATATAATCCAAGGTATAAGCATTCAGTATAAGCAAGGTCACAGTCTTTGGTTGTTCCTAGCTAAAAGCTCGAGGACACTGGGTCAAGGAACTTGATATTAAGAGAAAGCCTATCACCAGTCTAGTGTGATTTAATTAGGTCTAATCATTCAGAAGTTAATAAGCTTGATAAAAGGGTTTTTTTCTTCTTTTTTTTCAAATCAAACAGAGGTCAAGGACAATGTACTCTTTGTCAAGTGAAAGCCTATCACCTCAAGATTATTTAAGAGATGAAGAGAATATTTTTTGTTTTCATGGAGGTATGAACCGAAAAAACTAATCACACTGTATGAATGCGCAAAACGGATTCATACATTGTGTGATTAGGTTTTTCGGTTCATACCTCCATGAAAACAAAAAATACTCTCTTCATTTCTTATAATTTAATAGTATCGAGCGTAAAAAGCGAAAACCCTACCTCTTTTGATACCTTTTTGTATGGGACTACTTTGTGCGGAAGCATACAAAATCACTGTGTGCTCAAAATTGTGTTCATGGAGGTATGAATTAAATTTTTCGACCAATCAGAACGCTCATTTTTGATAGACGAAACTAAAAATTAAATATGTAGGTAAAAACATGCCTATATTATATTCAAGGTTCCAGTTTTTGGTGGTAGAACTGCAGTCATGGCAAAGATCACAGGTCAAAGTATTCTAGTGAATGAATAAAACTTATCCCCATTGGGATGCTGATGCCAATACCAATAGCTCTGCCAAGACATTAATCTTCAGCCAAAAAAGAAGTTTTACATATTTGAATTCATTTTTCAAGCTAAATTTTTTTTTAAAATATTTACTTTTTCAGTTTTATTGATGAAAATAAAATTTCTCTTAACATTTTTAGCCTGAAAACAAAATAAAACAGTTCTAACTGTAAGATACATTCCTCCTGAAATACCTTTGAAACCTTTGAAGTATATTTCCATAAATCTACTTTCTTTGAACTTTGGCTATAAAATCACAAAGAAAGTAGTGAGCTGAAAAGTTCCTGGAAGAGCACAGGCCATGGGAAATTTTACAGAATCTTTGTGTAACATTTCAGTGTCTTAACCCATTCCAACACAGCAAAATTTAAGACTGGTCCAAATTGAAAGAAAATGCAGACAACAATTTCAAGTTGATGGAATTTTGACTTTTTTCGTCTTTTTGGATAGAAAACATTGTGGACAATGAAGAAATTGCTTGAAACAAGCAATTTCTCCATTTTCCAAAATGTTTTCCAAAGTTTTTTTTCTTGAGGGGCGTAAAAAGGAGGGATTGAGTTGGAATGGGTTAAGCCATCAAAGGTATAATAAATGGCATCAAGAGGTCTAATGCATACCTTAAAGACTTTAAGCACCTGTAAAATTAACAACACTTACTTTTAATCTTGCTTTTAGCTGACAGGTGTCATAAGGAGATACTGTTCACAATAACAGGTCTAGCCTTAACCCATTACCAAACTGCAAAATTTTAGACCGGTCCAAATTGAAAGGAGCTGCATACGACAATATAGAATATATGAAATTTTAGATTTGTTCACATTTTTAGAAAGATAACATCGTGTAAAATGAAGAAATTGCTTCTTGGTACACAATGTTTAACAATTGTTTATCTTGAGGGGCGTTCAAAAGAGTCACTGTGATGGAATGGGTTAAGAGATATTGTTCATAATTATTAAAAGATCCTGCCGTAGGAGCAGGGGTATGGAAATACAGATTTTTTCGACTTGTCCTACGGACAAGTAAGAGATGATTTTCTACTGATCCAGACTCAGAATGAATGTGTCCGTACAAAAACACACCCGGTAATCTCGGGCTCCATCTCTTTTTGGAGAACAGTACAAAAAGGAGACAATGATACTTCCGATATGGAGCCAAGGACCGGAACTGGACAGAAAAGGTAGGTAAAACAGTTCACCTCCCGTACAATTTGATCTGCCATTGACCTATTATGCATTTTCCCAAGACATCCAGAGTTTCATACCACATGGAAATGATTATATTATCCGTTGGCGGTGATAGATTTCAAAAATAATTCCGTTTGTGAATAGAAACTTGAATCAAAGTTTGGACATCGGACCCGATCAAACGCGAAAATGCGTGTTGAAATCGTTAAATCCATGTTATCAACAGTTCTGAAAGATTTAAGTTGCGATGACAGTGGAATGAATGATAACGTGTTGATATAAAACAATGTTACCACAAAGAACTGCGTTTCCCAACCCCTTTTACGGAATTTCTTAGATGAGAAGGAGACCAGGATGCGGTGCGGGAGACAAGATTCAGAGGGAGAGGCGATGCATATGAAAGAGTACAGTGAATAATTTTGTAACTTTATGAATATTACAGGACACTTTTTCTTTCCCTTTACACAGTAAATGTGTCTGTCAGACTCTCTAGAACAGCCATATTTATATCAAAGTCGCAAGAATCGAGTTACATAACTCACCAATAAATTAATACAGAACCCACGCTTAGAGCTCATTACTTTCAGTCACAACTCTGCTACACACTGGTTTATTTTCTGCTGACTTGTGTTAACTTTGAGATCACACATGAAGTGAAATGACGATTCAAAATCACTCACACAGCGCTCCAATCATTCATTCCATACACTCACCAAAACCATTAAAAACGCTCAAATTATTTCAAAAACATTTAAAAACCTTCCAAAATGAGCAGCATTTCATTCAAATCGATAACGATTTTCCACAATTTTTATTGGCTGCTGTGGATTTTAAAGCGTCTGATTGGTCCATGAAGACAAACAAACAAAAAAGCATGTATATTTTAATAAAAGGAGGTGATAAATTTCCATCTATCTATAAATACTGCCTAACTCCCCTTTCAGGTATGACTGGAAGGTGCGCGTCTGTGCTGGAATATACACTGTTAGTGTTAGAGGTTATTGGTTAGGGGGCCAAAGTATTGTGAATGTTAGATTAAGAGATCTGATAAACATATTCTGGTCATTCAGGACGGCTCACTATCTGAAAAGAATCGAGATTCTTTTTGAAAGCTGCAGTGTGAGGTTGCTGTTTCTGATGGGCTGTTCCAAAATATCACTGTGTAGGGAAAGAAAGAATATTTAAGGACGAAAGCATTCGCATGGATCTGTCTGAAAGATGCTGTGTGCATATGTCGGTTGGTCCTAACTGGTCTTTCAAGATAAGCTGGTACGGGCACTGCAACAAAAACTATTAACGATTTTATAAAACATGATGACTCTGGAAACGTCTCGTCTATATTGAAGAGTTTGCGAGCCAAGCTCCATCTGCATGAAAATTATTTTGAACCCATCTTGCTGCTCTACGTTGTATTTTTCCCCTTTATTGATACAGGTTTTTGTGTAAGGGCTCCAAACGGTTGATGCGTATTCTACCTGGGGTCGGACTTATGTTTTGTACGATGTCTCTCTGATCTTCTTATTTTTGTCTGGATGTTTCTGCGAAGCAAACCTTAGGTTTTATTTGCCTTTGATGTTATATGGTCAATGTACGTGTTCCATGAAAGATCTCCAGATATTGTAACTCTTAGGTATGGAGCATTGTCCACAGTCTCTAGCACTTATCCATGTAGCCTGTATTCAAATGAAATCTTTTTCTTCTATTTAGTAATATTTATCATTTTCTGGGATTAAACTCCATTTCCCACTTTTTCTCCCATTGCATTAACTTGTCTAGATCTTCTTGCATAGTGATACAGTCTTGCTTGTTGTTTATAACTAAGTAAACGGCAGTGTCATCTGCAAACAAACAAACTTGGGAGGTGATGGTATTAGGAAAGTCGTTAATATACAAGAAAAACAGAAAAGGACCAAGCACCGATCCCTGAGGTACTCCAGACGTGATTGGAACTTCGGATGAGCATCCATCTTGTAAGACTACTTTTTGTGTTCTGCCTATAAGAAAAGATTTAATCCACAAAAGGGTAGTATTGTTTACTTCATGTTCCTGCAATTTATACAAAAGTTTTAAGTGGCTAACTTTATCAAAAGTCTTGTTGAAGTCTAACAAAACTAGATTAGTTTGTTTTCCTTCAGCAAGGTTTCTGGAAAGATGGTCGGTCAGTTGCAGTCGCTTGGTTTCACATGAACAACTTACTCTGAAACCAAGCTGTAAGTCATAAAGATTTTTTTTTTTTTTTTGTCAAAATTTTTAGTTCGATTTGATGCTACAATATGTTCAAGAGCTTTACACAGTATACATGTTAAGAATATAGGTATGGAATTTGCAGGATCTATTTTGTTTCCTTTCTTGGACAGTGGAGTCATGTTTGCCTTTGTCCATACCTGGGGGTGGGTGCCTGTGTCAAGGGATTTCTGAAAGAGAATTTGGACGACATTAGCGATTTTGGATTACATTCCTTTAATTTCATTCAAAAGTCATTTTGAAATCATCTCCAAATCACCCAAAAATTGTCAATTTCAAGGTGTTATTAAATTGATTTTTGGGGGATTTGGGGTTTATTACAGGCTATAAGTTTTCAGAAAATCATAGAAAAGGGGTCGGTTTTGATGTTCGAAGATTGACTGGGGTTACATAAGAGTATGGTGTTCTAAAAGAAGTTTTACAGTACATTTTTATATGCATCGCCTCTCCCTCTGAATCTTGTCTTCTGCACTGCGTCCTTGTCTCGATCTCATCTAAGAAAATCTGTAAAAGGGGTAGGATAAACACAGTTCTTTATGGCAAAATTATTTTATATCAACACGTTATCATTCATTTCACAGTCATCGCCACTTAAATCTTTCAATTTTGTTGATAACATGGATTTTAACGATTTCAACTAGCATTTTCGTGTTTGATCGGGGGTCCGATGTCAAAACTTTGATTCAAGTTTCTATTCACAAACGGAATTATTTTTAAAATCTATCACCGCCAACGGGTAAAATAATCATTTCTATGTGGTATGAAACTCTGGACGTTTTGGGAAAATGTATAATAGGTTAATGGGAGATCAAATTGTGCGCGAGGTGCGCGAGGTGCACTGTTTTTCTTACCTTTTCTGTTCAGTTCCAGTCCTTGGCTCCATATCGGAAGTATCATTGTCTCCTTTTTGTACTGTTCTCCAAAAAGAGATGGAGCCCGAGATTACCGGGCGTGACAAGTAGACAGATAATTATTAGAAAATATTGTTGTTAATGAAGAAAATGCTGGAACCCACCATTTTCCTCATTCATAACAATATTTTCTACCTTTCAATAAAATATTAGGATAATAAATCCTTGAGATCTATTTTGTACCTTTCCAAGATTTGGGGCTGGACCAGTTAACTTGAAAATGTTCACAGTATTATGTTATATGTTTTAGGTCATTGTAGTTCACAATAATGGCAAATCTATATGTAGAAGGTGTAATTAGTATTTTAGACTTAAATATTTCACCAAAACTACAATAAACTCTATGTTGTAGGTACTCATTTGAATAGTCTCAACAAGACAAGTCAAATGAGTACACACAACACAGAGTTTCGTTGAGAAATAAGGATTTAAGAATACTCTTACCCCAACTTTAGGTATAGTTCACAATAATAGGTATTAGCTTTAAGAGATATAGTTCACAATTATAGGTATTATATTTAGTAAAAACAGTTCAAAATTATAGTGATATGTTTTAGGAAATATAGTTCACAATTTTAGGAGATAATGTGCACAGATATGGGTCGTAGCTTTCAGAGACACAGTTTAGTAATAGGCATAACAGGTCCCTTACAAGCACAGTCTCAAATTTAAGCATGATGGTATGGCTACAAGCTTGAGATTCAAAGGTTCAAGTATGAGGTAAAAGTTATTCCTTTAATTTGAGTACTATTTGAGAACCATAGTTTTGTGTTACTTCTTTTGCTATCATTTCTATCCCAGACTACCTTGGTAAAAGTGAAAGGAGCACTTAAGCCATTCCCACACAATCCCTCCTTTTTACGCCCCTCAAGAAAAAAGTATTGGAAAACGTTGTGAAAAATGAAGAAATTGCTTGTAACAAGCATTTTCTTCATTTTACACAATGTTTTCTACCCAGAAAGTTGAAAAAATTTAAAATTTCATAAACTTTAATTTGTCGTCTGTAAATCCTTTCAATTTGGAGCAGTCTAAAATTTTACTTAATGGGTTAAATGAAGTCACTTTTTCATTCTGCTTCATGCTGTTTTCAACATATTTGTTGTATTTGTTGTTGATTTCAACAGCAGTTATTTCAAAGAAATTTAGTAAGTTACTCATAAATGAAAGTACTGTAGTCGAATATATGCCTTAACATTACACCCCCTTTTTCTGTGATACAGCCTAAAGCGGTAAACACCTGTTAATATGCACAAGGCTAGGTGACTAGGAACATTCTGCAGAAATTTCATGCAAATCTGTCCAAAGGTGGATGAGGATTGTGTTTAAAAGAAATTTTGACTAAAATGCCAAAATCCCGACAAAATGCACAAGGTCAGGTGACTAGGAACATTCTGAGAAAATTTCATTTAGATTTATCCATAAATGTAGGGGGAGAATGTTCACAAGATGTGGATGTATAGACAAGCGGACAGAAAGACAGAAGATAATGTCAATATACATCCACTTTTGATGGCTTATAAAAGACAAATATGACATAATTAGCTTCACTTTAAGTTTTATTATGAGTCAAGGAAGATAACTCTGCATTAGTTTTCATACACAATTTACGCACACTTTCCACCTTTTCATTCACTATCCGCCAAACAACATCTTAACCCATTCCCACACGATAAAATTTTAGACCGGTCCAATTTGAAAGAAGCTGCAGACGACAATTTGAAGTTGATGGAATTTTAATTTTTTTCATCTTTTGGGATAGAAAACATTGTGGATAATGAAGAAATTGCTTGTAACAAGCAATTTCTTCTTTTTCCACAATGTTTTCTAAAAATGTTTTATTAAGGGGCGTAAAAAGGAGGGATTGAGTTGGAATGGGTTAACATGGAAAATCCTTAACCCATTCCCACACAATGATGCTTTTTGATGCCATGCCCCTATCAAAAAATTGGCCTGGAAAATGTGTCTGAAATTTTGTCATCTGGTAATGGGTAAAGTGTTGCTTTTGTTCTGATTAGAAACAGTTAAGATAATTCCATGTAATCTTCTGATCAACAATCACCTCAGCAGGGGTAAAAAATTGTTCAGAAACTTTTTGGCAACATAAATAAGGCCTGCATGACCTCTAACATTGTTGCATACTTTCTGCGCAAGAAATAGACAGTTATTACAAATCCAGCTTGGGAGACCCTGTACAAAAGAAAAATGTGAATAGCCCAATACCACATAAAGCTGCATTCTGATCTGCTGATAAATATAGATTTTGGAAATATGGAAGTAATTGTGGGAAGAGGAGAAATGGCTTGTAATAATCTAAAATACCTTTCCCCACATTCACTCTAACTCATTACCAGAAGATAAAGTTTAACCCATTACCACACAAGAAAATTTTAGACTGTCCAAATTGCAAGAAGTTGCAGACGACAATTTAAACTTTATGCAATTTCAGATTTTTTCATCTTTTTAGAAGGAAAACATTGTGGAAAATGAAGAAATTGCTTGTCACAAGCAATTTCTTCATTTTCCACAATGTTTTCCAACGCTTTTTTTCTTGGGGGCGTCTAAAAGCGTCACTGAGTGGGAATGGGTTAAGACCAATCAAAGTTCAAAGAAGTTGCAGACAACAATTTTTAGATGAAGGAATTTTAAACATATTTGCCTTTGAGGTAGAAAACATTGTAATTAATGAAGAAATTGCTTGTAAAAAGAAATTTCTTAATTTTTCCAGTGTTTGTCAAAGCTTTTTTCTAGAGGGCAACAAAATTGGAAAGTATTGAAATGGGCTAACTCTTTCACACACAATGACCTTTTTTTGATGCCCCAAGAAAAAAAGCTCTGGAAAACATTGTTGAATATGAAGAAATTGCTTGTTACAAGCAGTTCCTTCATTATCCATAATGTTTTCTACCCAAAAGGCAAAAAAAAAAAAATCCAAAATTTGATAAACTTTAAATTGACGTCTGCAACTCATGTCAATTTGGACCAGTTCTAAATTTTGCCATATGGTAATGGGTTAAGCATACTTTTAAATGGTACCTGCATGTGATATCTTACAATTCGAAAAACCTTTGCTACCTTTATTCTCTTTTCTAAAACCTGACATTAACCCATTCCCACACAAGAAAAATTTATACTGGTCCAAATTGAAAGGCGTTGCAGACAACATTTTAAAGTTTATGATATTTTAGATTTTTCAACTTACTGGGAAGAAAACATCATGTAAAATGAAGGAATTGCTTGTGACAAGCAATTTCTTCATTTTACACAATGTTTTCTCACTTCTTTTTCTTGAGGGGCGTTAAATCGCATCACTGTGTGGGTTAACCTGAAATTAAGTTTCAGTGAGAAAATATTTACATCCTATTTGGTCCCTATGTATACTGTTACCCATTCCCACTTTTTAACATGACAAGCAATTCCTCCTTATCCACATTGTTTTCTACTTATTTGAAAATTTCATAAACAGTTGGAATGGTTTTACACACATTTGTTCATGCCCCAAACTCTCTGTTGTTATATTTAGACAAAACAGGGTGAAAAAAGATAAGTTGATAATCAGTACTATTCAGGAATTTGTTGCCATTATTGCCATTATTGTCATGATGAATTTTGGAAATTATATTAAGTATTGGAAGTATTAGTATTGGATTAATAGTTCTTTTGGGCATGGATTTCAATAACAATTCTTCTATCTTAACCGATTCCCACACGGCTGGCCAAAATTGAAAGAAGTTGCAGAAGACAATTTAAAGTTGATGAACTTTTAGATTTTATCAACTTTATTGATAGAAAACATGGTGTAAAATGAAGAAATTGCTTGTTGCAAGCAATTTCTTCATTTTTCATCATGTTTTCACAAGTGTTTTTCTTGAGGGGCATCCAAAAGCGTCACTGTGTGGGAATGGGTTAAAAGGATGAGCAGGGTTTGTCCAAGACTCCTGCCAAAAGTGGAATATTCTGTTTCCATAAAACACTCCTTTTACGGATAACAAAATAGCAGACTGATCCAAATGGGAAGAAGTTGCATACCATAATTTCAAGTTAATATAATTTCAAGTATCTCTGTCATATTTGAAAAAAAAATATAGAAAATGCAGAAATTGTTTTCTTGAACTATTTTCTTTAGGGGCACAAAAAGTTGGGATTGTGTGGGATTAGATTAAAGGCAACTGACAAGAACATTATTATAAAGCCAGACATACATCCAGACACAACAAATCAAGTGCACCACAGATATAACAGAGTAATTTTTTTCCTCTCTAATTTAAGATTTTTTCTAACCTCTTCTGGAATTCAGGTCTTGCAGGTAAGAAAACAACAATTAGAAAAAAATGCTGACTTTGGATTTCCAACAATGAAAGTTGTGCCATTCAAGGTCTTATGGCTCAGATATTTGGTAAACAAAACCATCAGCAAGTTTGTTCTCACTTTGGAAAAATGTTCATCAACAAACTAGGGTCATCAAAAGAATTTGTTATTAACCCTTATGCCAAAAAAATCCTTTTTCAGAATTGCATTGAACTCAAATTTCATAACCCATTCCCACTTTTTCTTTATAATCTATATCCCTCAAGTATAGGAAAAAAAAGAAGACAAAGAAATTGCTTGTCACAAGCAATGTCTTCATTATAAAGAATATTTTCTACAAACAGACAAAGATTTTTGAAATTCTATCAAATTTTAATTTTTGTCTGCAATTTCTTTGAATTTCAACCGGTCTATAACATTTTGTATGGTAATGTATAAACCCCTTTCATGCTGATTAAACCCTTTTAACTTACAGTAAAACTTATATTAAGCGACCATTCAAGGGATGGCCAAAATTGGGTCATATAAGAGAATGGTCTCCCGAAACACTTTTTTGGTGATATATTTGACTGCATACATAAATCATTGCAGGATTCTTAGTTAATCCTATGTTGATGAAACTCATAAGAATCGTCTCATTGAGACTATTCTAATAAGATCCACCAAAATAGGATTGGTTTTGAAAATTTTATCCGCATCTAGTTATGCAGACCCTTTCTTTTTGGGAATTTTGATGGTGGTTGATTTATAGGGGTAGTCTCTTGGGCAAGATTGACTGTATTGTATTAAAATCAAAGTACTCAAAGCATTATGGGTCATTACTCTTTAGCTAATTTCTTTTACAAACACTGGGATACAAGGTGATGTAGATTAACCCATTCCCAAAAAGCGGCCTTCAAAAAGCAGTCGGCAGCGCGTTTGACTTCTAATTGTCAATAGGGTGTCATGAATCCGATCCCTGGCGGCAGCATATATTCTTTCCAACATTTGTCTCTCACCAATGGGTGGATAATCGTGAACCTAAGTGGGATAGCAGCTGGAGGCTAGGAAAGAATGCAGTGGTAGTACTGGTGTAGAAATACCAGGAATCCATTGTTAGGTGCCCCAGCCGCTGCAACATGACTGAATTACTGCTAAAAGCGGCGTTAAACCCCATTCAATCAATCAATCAATTCCAAAAAATGACGATTGTAAACACCCCTCAAGAAAAAAAACTTAAGAAAAAATTGTGGAAAATGAAGAAATTGATTGTCAAAAGCAATTTCTTCATTATATGTAATATTTTCTGACCAGAAAGTTGAAAAATCTAAAATTTCATGAACTTTACATTGTTGTCTGCAACTCCTTTCAATTTGGACCAAACTAAAATGTTGCCGTCTGGTAATGGGTTAAGATAAAAGCTGATCTCTGTCTATTTCCTTCTGCCAAGACAAAAATATTCCAGGCTCAACATGACAAGAATAAATACCGACTGTAATCACCACAAATTTTCCAGGAAGTCATCTTTACAGATGACTAACCTTACCATCAACAATTTGTTATGGAATGAAAGAACCAGCATGTTAGCTTATTTAATATTACACTATTACATTAATTTCTTTTTCTCATTATCTTTTATATACCTTTCAACCCACAATAACCCTTTCTGAAGCCCCCATGAAAAAGAGTTTTGAAAAACATTGTAGAAAATTAAAAAAAATGATTGTCACAAATAATTTCTTTCCACAATGTTAATTACCTCAAAAGACACAAAAAAAATATAATTCCATAAACCAACTAGAGGCGCTAAAATACTCCACAGGCCTGAATGAAACTGGTGTTTTCAGGAATTAAATATAAACTGAATTATCTTTGCCATATCTGGCAAATAAATTTAGTCACTGAAATCTTGAAATAGTTCTAGAGAAGCATTTCAAACTTTTCACTGTTTTCACTGATCATTCAATTGAAATACGGTTGAAATCCATCAACAGGATTCTGAGAAGATTTTCGAAGTTCCAAGAATATATTCTATATAATGGAAGTGACACACACACCCTCACCCAAAAGTCATGACTCTTATCCAATCAAATTCAGTAATCTGACAAAGGGTCTCCAAAGGATAATTCCTGTTAAATTTGGTTGAAGTAACTCTACTGGTTTCTGAATAAAAAGATTTCCTAAGTTTTCAATATGTACCATGTATGGAAATAAGCCACGTTTTTCATCTCGTAAAATTTCTTTTAAATAATCTGATTAAAATCGCCAAAAGATCATTCCTGTAAAATTTGGTTGAAATCCATCAATTAGTTTCGGAGAAAAAGATTTTTAGAACTTTCACCATATATGGAAACAAGCCCCACCCATTAAAGCTATGTTTCTCATTAGATCAAATATGTTTGAAAGAATCTGATAAAGGGTCACCCAAGGATCAGTTCTGTTAAATTTTATTGAATTCTGTTCGATACATTCTGAGGAAAAGTTTTTTAAAGTTTAAGTTAACGGACAGACACACGCAAGCATGACAGACACCACACCGTGTCCATAGCTCCATGGCTTTCAGTCAGTGGAGCTAATGAAGAAATTGCTTCAATAGGCACAAAGTTTTTTACCTAGAAAGTTAAAATGATCAACAATTTCATAACTTGTGAATTGTCATCAGCAACTCCTTTCAATTCAGAGCAGTCTAAAATTTTGCCATCTGGTGATGGGATAAAAGAGTTCAAGCCAGCATTGGGGCGGTAGATTGAGTCATATGACTCAGACCAAGAATGTGGGTGGGGTGAAAAAAAAACAGACTGTAGAATACAAGAAACGATAAACATGATGTAATAAGCAATAGAGAAGACAGTAACTATGCTAAATTCAGGTTTTAGCTGTAACCATGCTACAAATTTGGTTGTTTGGGTTTTCTTTCATTCCCACACAATCCTGCATTTAACGCGCTAAAGAAAATTACCTATGGAAAACATAGTGAGAAGAGAAAATTGCACATAGCAAGCAATTTTTCATCCTCTCACAATGTTTTCTACTCAGTTTGGTAATTTTTAATTTCAAAACAATTTGACTTCTAAAAAAATTCATTTGAAAATGGGTTAAAATTCAATGTTGTAGGCAGGGTTTAAAAGGAAGCAGGTTTTGTGAGTCTACAGCTCTCAAATGGGTAGAATTTAGGACCCTTAAAACTATCAGATACCAGCCAAATGAACCCTCTGATCTTCAATCAAAGGAAATAACTAAGCATTTCTCATTTCTTCCCCTTTTTTATGCCCCTAAAGAAAAAACTTAAAATTATCATCTAAAACTTCTTTCAATCTAGACCACTCTAGAAAACTTGAATATTACAAGTATTTTCCTCATTATCCACTCTGTTTTCTACCCTAACAGAAAAAGATTTTTGAAATTATCATCTGCACACCCTTAAATTGGACTAGTCCAAATTTTGTCATGAGGTAATTGTTTAACTCCAACAACTATAATTTATAACTTTTCATGGGTAAATTATCTGTGATATTGAAAAACACTAATTAACTCATTACAAGACGGCAAAATTTAGACTGGTCAAAATTGAAAGGGGTTGCAGATGACAATTTAAATTTAATGAATTTTTTTCTTCAACTTTCTGGCTAGAAATCATTGTGTAAATGAAGAAATTGCTTGTCACAAGCAATTTCTTCATTTACACAATGTTATCCCTATTGTTTTTCTTGAAGGGCGTCCAAAAGCGTCATTTTACGGGAATTGGAAAAAAGAGTAAAAAGCTTAGTCAAAATTTAACACAATATTTAACTCATTCCCACACAAATCAATTTTTGATGCCACTTAGAAAAAGGCTTTTGAAAGCATCCTGGAAAATGAAGCATTACAAGCAATTTCTTCATCATTCGCAAAGTTTTCTACATTAAGAGACAACAAAATTGAATACATTCAACTGAATTTGTTGTCTGCAACTCCTTTATTCTCAGCAAGGATGTGGTCTGAATTTTGGACATTTTGGACTTTATACCATAGTATTACGGATGTGACCGTTGTAAACTAACATTGGAATTATTAAAATACATACAAGTTCATATGCCTGTAATAGTGTTAATTTTGCCTAATATAAAAGCATCGACTTTACTAGTGTCGTTTCAAGATTAAGTAAAGAAACTCATGTTTTACTGAAAGTACCTCTTATTTAGATTACTCAGTGATGAGGAAATACAAATTTTTTCCACTTGTCCCCAGACAAGTAAGACCTGGTTTTCTCCTTATCTAGCATTTTAATGATCTTGTCTGCAAAAAAGTGAAGAGATTAATTTTGAGACAACATTATTGTTAATGAAGAAAATGCTAGAACCCAGCATTTTCCTCATTATTCACAATATTTTCATACCCTTCATTATAACATTGTGTTAATTTTCTGATATATAATGAGCAGGGTTCCGGAAATTTGGAAATTTAAATCAGTCCTGGACAATCATCCCCCACCCCAGCCGGCAAAAAACAAATAGCCTCCCCCCCCTTTTCACCAGCAAAAAAAAAATATCCTGCACTTTTCACCTTTCCCGTACGTAAAAAGGCTCATCATTCATTCAGTAGTTGTCTTCTTTTTCAAATTTTCCGAAGATCATTATAATCTTCAACTAGTGGAAGATAGATGAAACAACTGACAACTCCTACCTTCATTTTGTTTTTGAAAATTCGGCTGTGTATAAATTGTGATTCCGTCAATGTACCACAGTCCACAAAATTCCAATATATAATGCAAAATTAAATAAACAAATAAATTACATTATTAAAATTTCCCGGTTTTACAGAAATTCCCCCCCTGCGAGTACTGCCGCTTTCATTATAGTAATGATATACTTTTTCATAAGCTAGTTATCCAAAGTTCTTTTAATTTAACACAGTCGAACCGATTTTCTCTCAACACGAGCCTCTGTTGATAGAAAAACACAGCTGACATCACAAAATGTCGGGTCAGTCCATTCTACCCCATGGGATCGCAGAGTCATGACGTACATCAAAAAGACCGACGAGACAAAATGGAGTGGGTCGCCCACGTGTTGCACTTTTTTTCCGGAGTAAAATTTGTGCACAAATTTTGGTCATTTATTAATTGTAGTTGATATGCGATTTATTATCCGGACGTTTTCCACCCCTGAAGAAAGATTTCATGATTTGTTGTTTCTTTAATTTGACGGAACTAGCGATATTATCAAGCAGTCGTTTTCGTTTATATTCAAATTATGTACATTCTGCGGATTGTTTGAATTCTATCAGCTACGTTTCTTACAATAAAACATATATTAACAGCTTGACATTTTTTATACAAATTTCAAATCTGACTCACGGGGTTAATTGTGATAGATTTAGTTGTTCTGAGCTATTCTGACTTTATACAAACAGCAACTGAAACCTCACAGTTCAGATTTATATACGCATCCCATATTATAGTAAGAGAAATTTGTTTCACGAGTAACAGCAAATTAAATTGACGCAGTTTCAGATGTCCATTTTGATAAGACTTCTAACGTGTGCAAGTCAAACCGATTCTCTATTGCAAAAAGTTTACAAATCTCGATACCTGAAGTCTGTCAAGCGTGAAACTGGCTAACTGCAAATTAGGTCCACATGCGAATGGGCACTCGACTGGCCGGCGGCTCAACTAATTATTGATTTTGGCACTTTTGTTAATCCCTTAACCTACATGTAATGTGTGAAATCCTTGAATTATTTCAGTTTTTAAAGTGGATTTTAATATTTATCAATATTCCGCCATGAAATTTAATGAAAATTTCGGACCAATGTTATTTTTGAAATTCCAATCGGTCTGGTAATTCAAACTTCGGTCCAGACCGGCAATTTATTGGATTTCCAGAGCCCTGATAATGAGTGATCTTCGAGATTTTTTGCACCATTCTAAGATTTGCCCTGGTGTTTATTTGTCCCCAGACAGGTGCCCTTAAAAACGTACCTGTCTCAGATAAAAGTACAAAACCAGTGCTCACAATAAGTGGACATCGACATATATCAGGAAAGACCAGCACAAAATCAGACCTGGGCGTATATTAAATTCCCAGATGGAGAGAAACTTCGAGACTTAATCACCCTGACACTATATGAAGTCACAAGATAAAGAGTTTGTTAAGAAAAGGATGCATACTCTCACAAAAGTCTATAAAATACCATGTGGTAAAATAGAATCCACAAACAGTATAATCGAAATGGGTACCAAAATGTCTCCATGCTGACTGTTGTGGATGAGGGTGTACTCAATAAAAGCCAGTTCACTGACTGAGCCAAGGCTGGATCTTAGCTGATTTCTTTGGAAGTCGCTAAATTGATAACGTCAAAAATCGACGTCCAGTCAAATTTTTTAAACTATGATCGGGCCGGTGTTCATTCGCCCGAAATGTGAAGCCACATCTTAGCAATGGGTACAGAACAAAGCATCAAGTATTCAAATTGTTTTGCATTTTAAATATGTTTATGACATGAGGAATTATATTTCATAACTTGACATTTCTTCCTTTATAGAACACTGAAGTTACCTAATTGATCTCGATAGTTTCTGAAAGTTCTCCCCTTTCCAATGACATCACATTTATTAACTGTTAACATCAACTAGTAGAAATGAAACAAGGAATTCTAACAAGACACAACTCTGCTTTAAGTTTGTTTACTTTCTGTGCTGTAACTTTAATTCATGTAAGTGATAGTCATGACACATTTTGACCAGAGTCAGTTGAAATGAATCATTTACTCCCATTCTACAAATCAGAAATTTGGCCAAATCCTGAGAGGATTGCAAACAATAATTACCAAATGTGTCCACCCAATGTTGGAAAATGAAAGTGATTAAGGAAAGGGAATGTTGTGGGAAAAGGAGAAATTAATACAAAAAATGATCTTTGTTTTCTCTAGTTCCACTCAAAGAGACATCAATTTGAGGGACTAAATGAATGTACTGTAGACTTTATCTACTTTCATTTCAATTAAACTTAACCCTTTCCATGCTGAACGCGGTTTTGGCAGGAGGTGTAGACTAAGATCAGACTGCACTTATGTGCAGGCTGATTTTAGTCTATACCTTCTGCTTTTACTTTTCCTGCCATATTTGCTTATGAAGTTGATTTCTAAAAAAAATATTGATTTTTTAACAAGTTCTATCAGTGCTTTCAGCCCTTTGATTTGACAGAAATTCAGTAAGGTAATTAATACAGCATGACCAGGGTTAAGAGGGGGTATTGTCTAGGGTATGAAAAAATAAAAACTTCCTGAAATTGAAACTTGGATTTTTGAAAACTCCTGAGAATGGTCCTTATTGAGAGCACTGCAAAAGCCAATGTTGGACAAATGAATTCAATACCCCTGGATTATTGTAAGTAAAATTAACTAAAATTCTAAAAATCTAAATTGATTAACAACCCTTTTTTTGAGTACAAGGTGATCTGAATTCCTATGAAAAAAGCAGTTCTCTTTTATCTTGTTTTTTTCTGATATCAGTGATAAAAAGTGACATAAAGACCCCATTCTTCATTTTATCTTTACAGCAATTAACCCATTCCAACTCAAGCCCTCCTTTTTACGCCCCTCAAGAAAAAAGCTTTGGAGAACATTGTGGAAAATGAAGAAATTGCTTTATCAAGCAATTTCTTCATTATCCACAATGTTTTCTACCCCAAAACACTGGCAAATTTAAAATTCCATCAACTTGAAAATGTCGTCTGCAGCTTCTTTCAATTTGGACCAGTCTAAAATTTTCTTGTGTTGGAATGGGTTAAGCACCCTAATGACAAGGCAAGATTCCACAAAGAAAATGGACTTAATTGTTTTTATCTACCATTTTAATCAACTCAAGGTCTGCATTTCATGTCAATTACTTGGGCCCTTTTTAAACATTGCGCCTCTCAAGTTAAACCATGGATATTTTTTAGACTGGTCCTAACTGAAAAAAAATGCAGTTGATGATGATAATTTAAAGTTTATATGATTTTAATAATCTATGTCTCTTCAATATGATAGCATTGAGGGAAATGAAAAACTTGCTTTGCATAAGCAACTTCTCCCTTTCTCACTATCTTTTGAATCAAATATTGCACTTTATTTTACCAAGAAACACTTTAAATTTGTTGCCTGAAAGACTGCAACACCTTTAGTCTTGAACCAATGTAATTTTTTGTCCTCTGAAATCAGGCTATAAGTACAGGTGATAGAAGTCACACGACACAACATTTTCCAAAGCCTTTTCCCTCGGGGGCTTCTAAAACTGTCACTGAGTGGGAAAGGGTTAAATCTAGGATTTAAAAAAATAGGCGGGGGGGATATCAAAGCAAAATCTACACAATCGGAATCATTTGGCATTTCATACTCTTTGTTTATGGGGGATCTTCAAAAAAACGCGGAATCCCCCAATTCCCCTGCCTAGAATAAACACTGAAGGGTGGAAAACATTGTGAGAAAAAGGAAAAGCAATATCTTTTTCCCCACAAAGTTTTCCATGATCTTAATCCTTCGAGCATCAAACAGTGGTTCTGTATAGTATTGAGTAAACCAAATTGATAGTTCCTTAAAATGTAAAAAAGCTGGCCCACTGTGCACATTAGCATTAAAAAGACCTGGCAGTCTGGCATACATTCAAAGTGTTAATAAATTAGCTATACATGTATGATAGATGTAATTATGAGATTAAATTCTAACAAGGCATTCAAGATCCACAAAGGATTCATTGCTTGTCTTAACAACAAAGACTTTGCCACATAAATAATGTTCAAAGTTATTAATTATTTAATCAAATCCGAGCGCTTTAGATTTGATGTAGTTAATTGCCTTCTTTCATCAACCTTTACCATTTAATCCTTTAAGTTTAGCCAATGCAATCAGAAGATAATCATTTGTTTTCATGTACATTTTCTTGTTCTTGAAATGTAGGATTTATCAACAAATGATTATTCTACTTCTTTAATGAAAAAAAAAAAAAAAAAAAAAAACAAGAGGACCATGATGGTCCTATATAGCTCCCCTGAGTATGATTGCTCAAGGCTTTATGATATAATATTCAAAATATCAAAGCCCTACACCTAATCATTTTGGAGAAGAAGATTTTTTAACAATATTCTCCTTAAATCCTAGGTATAGTGAAAAGGGCTAATTTTCAGAATGGGATAAATCTTTGAAGTATTTTCCTACAGGGTTAATAGATGATGATTTATACCAAATATCAAAGCTCTAGGCCTCATGGTTTAGGAGCAGAAGATTTATAAATTTGTCCTTCTTTATTTCTATGTAAAATCAGGGATCGCACAGGAAAGGGCTAATTTTCAGAATACAGTAAGTCTTTGAAGTATTTTGGTAGAAGGTCAATAGATGATGTTGATACCAAATATCAAAGCTCTAGGCTTTACAGCTTGGGAGGAGAAGATTTTTTAAGTTTTCTTTCTTTATTTCTATGTAAAATCAGGGATCGCACAGAAAAGGGCTACTTTTCAGAATATGGTAATTCTTTGAAGTATTTTGGTAGAGGGTCAATACATGATGATTTGGACCAAATAAAAGCTCTAGACCTTACGGCTTGGGAGGAGAATATTTTTTAAAAGTTTTTTCACTATGTTGCCATGGCAACCAGAGTTCTTCATGGAAATCAATCTTTTGAAGTATTTTGAAAGAGCATGACCTTAGGATCATTCCTGTGAAGTTTGGTTGAAATTCCATGGTGAGTTTAGCAGAAGATTTTTTTCTTATTGTGATCGGACGGTCGTTGGACGATGATCGGTCACAATAGCTCCCCCAGAGCACTTCATGCTCAGGTGAGCTAAAAAACAAGAGACAAATTGTGAATATTTTGTCCAAAATTTTTACAGCATGTTATGCACATGAATAAACCCATTACCAGAAGACACAGTTTTAGACTGGTCCAAATTCAAAGTGTTCAAGGACAACCATTTTTAGCTGATGAAATTTTAAAAACATTTGTCTTATGGGATATAAAACAATGACAATTATGAAGAAATCAGTGCGCTCAATAAGTGGACGTCAATGTTTATTACACCCAGAAAATCGGGCAAAATGTATGGATAGAAATAAACATCGAAGATTAGAGAAAAATGTCAAGGTTACAGGGTTTTCATTAGTCCCCAAAAGTCAAGAGTCATTGACCCTTGGGCCAAAATTTCCAAGAGTCAAAATTAAAATCCAAAGAGTCAAAATGTGATATGTCCCCCCCCTTCCCGAAGCAATTTGGAAAAAAAAGTTTATAACTTTTTTAGCAATGGTGCTTTAAAAGAGTTTATAGTTATTTAGCAATGTTGCTTTAAAAGTGTTTATATTTTTATAGCAATCATGCTTTAGAATAAACTCTGTCTCAGATTAAAACATTTCTCCAATCTGACAATATTCTATTTTCAATATAAGATCAATTTTAGGGAATCTCCAGTATTTATATATATATATTATTAGTTTGAATCAATTTTAGAAAATCTCAAGAGTACTAAGAGGATCAAATTATTTCTTTTTTCATAAAAAGAAGTGCCGATTTTATGCACGAAAACCAATGACATTTCTTGGACAACATTTTCTTTGGTTTCATTTTTCTTCTAAAGTTGTCTATGAAGTTGTTTTTCTATATCAAAGAAATAATGATTCTTAAACAACAAGTTCTATCAGTGCTTTCATCCCTTTGACTTTACACCAATTCAGTAAGGTAATTAATGCAGCATGGCAAGGATAAATTTGCACTGTTGAAATCCACAGAAAATGTGATTTCTATCTGAAAAGGCCCTATCTGTGAAAAGTTGAAAACCAGTCATAACATTTCCATGCCTGTGTTATTGATATATAAATTATCCTTTTTCTATAATGATCATGGTAAAATTGTTAATTTATTTGAAAGAAATATGAGAGGTTCCACTTTCAACTCCAAAGGTCCAACCAGAGTTATGTTCCCTTGCTTTGAATGGTAAATCGCTTGCAACAAGTAATTTATCCTTTACCAACAAGGTTCTCTGCAATTGGTTGCGTAAATGTCTGTTTCTCACTCATGTTTCAAATATGTCATATGAGAGCCATGTAAATAATGTACAAAGGGAAAAGGGTAGGGTCACTTAGTACAAGTGACTTCATCCTTTCCCACCAAGTTCTTGACAATCAGGTGTATGTACACACAACAATATGTATATCTTCTCTCCATATGCATGGTATATTGTAAATATCTAGTTCAAATCATTAATTGAAATATTGTTTCATTTATACTTGTTGATTGAAAAATGTTATTGTACAAATTGACCAATCACTGCATGCTACACCCACTTTCTACTCTGGCAATGCCCACTGACTCCAACAGGAAGTTTGGCTTCGATTTTAAAAAGCCTTTAATTGTAAAATTCATGGCAATAAAAAGGAGAGTAGTTGGTTTGCGACCCAAACAGTGTAACTACAGCTTTCATAAATTGTGCGTCAGACTTTTAATTCACCACACGAACAAAATAGGTTCAGAGAAATGGCGGCCTATGTCGGAGTTCGAAACTCATTTATGGTCTAAACTGCATGGTGAGCTCATTGATAGACTAGTTATCTGCTTGACAGCTGTGATTGGTCAATTGGTAAAAATAAACAAACAAACAAAAATCCGTTAATTAAGACTGAAAGAGTAAGCTATGTAAATTAAGCAAATTATTTAGGAAAACTAACTATTGTAGTTGAAGATTCCGAGACTGATCATAATATTAAGACATTGCATATAAGAAGTCTTAGGTGATGAAACCTGTCTTTATTTTAACTTGTGGACGAGAGATCATTTTGGGCGAAGACACTGTTTTTGAATAATCGTCGTCTTCATAAAAAGACAGAATCGAAATTATTCTTCTTGAGTTAACTACTCGGAAAAGTTTGTAATAGCTATAATGTTTCTTCTAGCGAATCAAATATAGTAATCCACTTACGGAATTTTATTCATGGAAAACACAATTAGATCAGCTCCACTTTCACGTGAATATTCAACTCCTCTCTGATTGGACAACTCACAAATTTATGCTAGACGATACCGCTAGGCGATGCGGATGATTACCTAATCATTAGTACCGTGCGCAAATCTACGTAACCCCTTACCCTTCTCTATTCAAATCCAAGTTTTATGTTCCTATGTTTCTATAATTGTCTACACATTGTGGGAGAGAAAGAGATTGCTTATAATAAGCACACCTTCTTTTTCCACAACACAGTATTACGTACTTGGTGATTATTATTTCTCAAATTAAATTTACTTTTTTTGTCTGCATAACCTTTGGGATGGGACAGGTCTAAAATTTCGCTAATCAAGGTAAGAAAAGGGTTAACGCACGCTCGAAAACATTAGTTCCCCCATATCCCATCTTTGTTTTCGTTTCGGATAAGGGGGGTAAAAGGGGGTAATTTCCTCTTTGTAGAAACTCGGGTAAACCAATCATGCCTAGAAGCCTGTAACTACAGCTTATCTCAAGCTGTGGTTGCTGGCTCCTGGAGGCAAAAAGGCAATACTAAATATTACATAAAAAGTAAATAAATAAATGAATAATAGATAGATTAAAAAAAAAAAAAAAAAAAACAACTTCTATCCCTCGTTAATAATAATAATGATAATAATGATAATAAAATATTTATGATAATAATAAAATTATATAAGATTTTGTCATCGCCTTCCACTATTAAATATATATTAGTCCTTTCATCCGGAAGTGTTTACATTGTTTATTATATGCATTTGTATTACATTTGTCCATATTGTACAATAATGTACCTGGATGTAAATAAAAGATATGTTCTGTTCTGTTCTGTTCTTGATTATATTTTGTGAGCTTTTTATAAAAGAAAAAGCAAATAAGTAAATTTGAGTAGGATTAGAAAATGGGTTTCATTATTAAATCACAGGTGTTAAGTACCTGTCAATTACGATCGCAGATGCATGTCCATCACTGGAGAGTGTTAATTACCAATCAAGCTTGGTGTTATCCTTGATAGGGTGTATATTTTCATAATCAATTAACCATTTTCCATTAATTTTGGCACACTCATGATGACCCTTGACGCATGGCTGCTAATTTTCGAGAGTCAAAATGACGCACAGTGACAAATTTTCAAGCGTCAAAATAGCTTCTTTTTGAATTTCTGTGCGTCAAAACCCGAGGTCTCGGGTCAAACGAAAACCCTGGGTTAGAGAAAAAGTTGTGAATTAATCACTCAGACGTTTAAGAAGTCTTAAGCTAAAGATTTTTATAAACAAATTTGGGAAATAAAGTGCTTAAAGAGAGGAGCTCATCTTCTTTTACCACAATGTTTACTCTAGTTCCTCTAAAATGGACATGAAATTGAGGGACAATCAGTAAAGGACGAAAAAGAATGTATGGAAGGCTTAATTTTCATTTCATCTATTTTTTGGGTGGCTGGGGAGGGGTTATGGTCATGGTAAGAAAAAATTCCTTGATTTTGTCCAAACTTCCTGAAATTGAAATTTGGATTTTTAAAAATTCCTAAAACAAGCAATTTCTTCTTTTTCCAAAATGTTTTCCAAAACTATATTCTTCAGGGGCATAAAGAAGAGGAAGAAGTTAACCCATTCCAACTCAATCCCTCCTTTTTACGCCCCTCAAGAAAATAGCTTTTGAAAACATTGTGGAAAATGAAGAAATTGCTTGTATCAAGCAATTTCTTCATTATCCACAATGTTTTCTATCCAAAACGACGAAAAAGTTCAAAATTTCATCAACTTGAAATTGTTGTCTGCAGCTTCTTTGAATTTGGACTAGTCTAAAATTTTGCTGTGTTGGAATGGGTTAATACATGGCAACATGATGACATCATCAGTGTCTTTCGCCCTCCAAACCCTTTCCCAAACAACAATATTTAAGACTGGTCCAAATTGAAAAGTTGATTGATTGAATGAGGTTTAACGCCTCTTTTAACAGTATTTCAGTCATACCTCAGCGGCTGGAGCATCTAACAATGGATTCCTGGTATTTCTCACACCAATACTACCACTACATCCTTTCCTAGCCTCCAGCTGCTATCCCACTTAGGTTTAGGATTATCCACCCATTGGTGAGTGACAAATGTTGGAAAGGATAGGTGCCACTGCCGGGGATCTAGCCCATAATTGAAGGTTAGGAGAGCGGTGGGATACAAATTTCAAGTTGATGGAATTTTAAGTTTAAATTGTTGTCTGCAACTCTTTTCAAATTGGACAAGTCTAAAATTTTCTTGTGTTGAAATGGGTTTAAGAATAACTTTTTTGGCAAAGAAAAACAGCTACAATGCACTAATTTCCTACTTTTTTCCAGGCATTTTCTGCAATTTACATAACACTTCATTGCAGAAAAGATATCATAAATTTTGGTATCTTGAAAATCAATTTGTTTGAAATGTCCGAAAAGAGAAATTATTTTTCACGCTTTCTTCTTCTCTTAAAATGTTTTCTGGTGGTTTTTCTCTTAGAGATTAAAATGACGTTTTACAATTTGAATAAAAGGCTTAACCCTTTCCTGTTCAATCCCTCCTGATTTTTTATGTCCCTGTAATTTCATACTAGAGAAAACATTACAGAACAAGATGAGTTTGTGAAACACTATACCCCCAAAACGGGAATTCTTTAGAAACGGGTAAAGGGTTAAAATTTTGACCTTGACCTTGATGAAATGACCTTCCCCAGTTGTGCCTTGTTGAGACCTATCTACATACCAAAAATTAGCATTGTAACTTAATCAGGTTGAAGTTATAGGAAAATGTTTAGTTGGAGGTTAAGTTTTGCAGACAGACAGACAGACACCGGTAAAACAATATGCCCCCGATCTTATCGATGCGGGGGCATAAAAATAAATTGCTTGTTACCAGCAATTTCATTCTTTTTCCCACAATATTTTCTACCTTTTTTTCCACAATATTTTTAAATTCAATCCACTTCAAATTTTCTTCTGCAAAACCTTTGAATTTGGAAAGCTCTAAAATTTTGAAAAGCAGGAAAAGGTTCAAAATAATGTCCTATAATATTTTCTCCCGTCGTTGGTCATTCCTGGTCAATGTTTATATAGAAGGCCATCTTGAATAAAAATTACCACAATAACACGTTTTGTCATACTGAACAATTATTGTTGTAGAACAAATTGCATTAAAAGGAGAAATTGCCCAATTTCCCCTTTACTTCCAAATGACTTTCTATCATATTTTGCAGTTGGGTTCAAAATAACTTCTTTCAATTGAAATGTATTATGTTGTTTGCTAAAGGCTTAACCTATTGTACCACACAATGCTGCTTTTTGGGGCTCTGAAGATATATGACCACTGAAACTTATAGGGAAAAGGAGAAATTGCATCTAACAAGCAATTTCTCTTATAATAAGAGTGTTTACCTTTTTTTGTAATTTCCAAATTTCAGTACAATTTAAAATGTCGTCTGCAACTTATTAATTTTGGACCAGTCTAAAATGGGCAAATGATTTCTAAGGTAAGCACAGTCACAAGCATTTTCTTCTTTTTCGATGACCCTTTTAATGCGTTTTCCTAAACCACCTATCTTGTCTGCAATTTCATGCCTTAAATGGGGTCAGTGATTGTCACATATTCGTCTGCAACTGGGATCATTTGATTGGAATTTCAAACTGTAGCGTAATAAAATAATAAATTGTCGTCTGCTAGATCAGTAAGTCAAGTTCTTGCACAAAGAATAGTTTTCTAGAACAAGAAACGTATTGTACTTTTGTTATTTTAAGTCAAAATGCATAGCTTACCTTGCGATGCTAAAGATAGAATTAATTGAGATAAACTGTAAATCCAAAATCGCCGCTTCATCGCGATGATCTGCGTGCTCACTGTCGATATATTAACACTTGACACATACTTATTCCAAACTTTTTAGAATTAACGAATCGAATTTGAACGCATAATTCCAAAAAAGAGCCCCGACCCTCGCGATCTTTTCACTCCGAACACTCAGGTTTCACGAATTTACACAATCTGCCAAAAAAGTTTATAGGCTACTCGTGCCAGTGTAGTAAAATTTGTGCATCAGTATTACTCCGCGTAACAAATTTCGGCAATGTTTATCTTAGATTAATTCCAATTTACTCCTATAATTTTCAATTAATTTGTTAGCGATAGTATACAGTTTTAACTCTTCGAAAACATGGAAAGGATTACCCTTTTCGGTTAAACCGATTGGTTATTTTCAACACGTAATATCATGAAGTTTTGCGGTACTACTTTTCTGTGAGATACTGGATAGATAACACTGCTGAGTTATTCGGTTTTGATAAATCACCGCACTTGACTTAAGAAAGAACGCGCGCGTGAGCCACAACTGTGTTTTCGCTTGAGTTGAAAATGTATCTTTTACCTTTGTTTTATCTAGATATGTAAATTAACACGCGCCAAAGAGCATCTCCCATGATGTATGTTATATATAATATTTCCCGTATATTACGGCGATTAATAGAAGTCTTTGCGAATACAGTATGGTTGTTAAGAGTAAATTTTACATTAAAGTGTGTGTTTTGAATTGACAATTTTAATCTAATATTTGCTCTTACACTCAATATGATTGCTTTACACTCAAACTTAAGGAATGAAAATTATTTGAAATTTTGAAATTTGAATATCCCCGTGCTATTTGAACCTTAATTGGGGTATTGCGGGCGGGGGGGGGGGGGGGCGTGTGCTGCTGTATTCATTCTGTGAGCGTACTAGCCTATCATGCATTATGACATGTTGCCGGACTCGAACAGGAGCGGCACCGATGGTGTTAAATGCCCGGAAGCCTAGTATGGATCGGTATATGATAATATTTTAACATTTTACCAGAAAAAAAAAAAAAAAAAAACGTTCAAAGATGTTACAGACGGCATCTAACGGATGGTGAAATATAAAAAAAAACATATTTAAAAAATCAGATATAGTCTCTAAGAATAGAAATCATAATCATGTGCATGATTAAGAAATTTCTTGTTAAATGTAATTTCTTTGTTGTAAGTCGTTATTTCATAGGCTCGGAAAAGCGATGGGATCATTGGTTGGGGATGAGTTAAAATAAGACTGTGCCACGCATGAAAGTATTGAATTTTAACCACATAATATGTCTCTGATTTAACCCATTCCAACACAAGCCCTCCTTTTTATGTCCCTCAAGAAAAAAGCTTTTGAAAACATTGTGGAAAATGAAGAAACTGCTTGTTACAAGCAACTTCTTCATTATCCACAAAGTTTTCCATCCAAAATGACGAAAAAATAAAATTCCAACAACTTGAAATTGCCGTCTGCATCTATTTTCAATTTGGACCAGTGTCTGATTGAGTTGAGTGGGAATGGGTTAAAGAAAAGTCTTTCAACAGTATACTGGCGAGCGATTTGCCCAGTGAAATTTGATCGGTATCCATGACTCTCATGATTTTCGAGCTGTTGGGTGCACAAATACTAGCTAAGCCCCGGCGTTGCCGAAGCCAAAAATTGAGAACCGATGCTAAATGTAGTAGACGCGTAAAGACTTTAAATGTTCGCATTAAGGCATATAAGAAATTTCAACATTCCTGGCTAAATTTTAACCTTACACAGTGACGAACAGTGGTACCACACCCCCTTCCCGAGGTATTCCAATGTCGGGGAGTATGTATCACACATTTTTTTCCGTTCGTTTAAGATTATGATAATGTGTTGTCACCCTAATGGCCCATAATTGATATTAAATTGCTAAAATTACCGATATTTTATTGTTTAATAATTTCATTTAGTTTCAATTCGAACATTGAGAATATCGACTTTATCATCGAATCAAACGAACAGATCTTCACGTGCGAATAGCCCGATTCGATTTTGTGATCGATAAGCAAATAATCGCAGTAATTTTGAACGAATTGTAACAAATAAGCATCCATTATGTCTAAAGAATATGATCATAAATTTTCACCGAGTTTATGCGAAACTAAATAATGGTCGCTCTCCGGTATCAAAAGATTGTCGTGCGGCTAAATATATGATTGGCCAATTTAGTCGCTTCTCAGTTCTCACTTCTCCGAGAATACTGCTATGATACAACACAGGCTGCCGAATCACTAGGGCTCACAATATGTATACTAACCCATTCCCACACAATGACGCTTCTAAAAACCCTTCGGGAAAAAGACTTTGGAAAACATTGTGGAAAGTGAAGAAATTGCTTATCACAAGCAATTTCTTCGTTATCCACAATGTTTTCTAAACAGAACGATGAAAAAAAAAATCATTAACTTTCATTAAATTGTCGTCTGCAATATCTTTGAATTTGGACCAGTCTAAAGTTTTCTTGTGTCGGAAGGGCTAAGGTCAACTTTTCAGAAATATGTAGTGTAAGTCATGATATTGCTGCCATGCAACAAGCAATTTCCTCATTATCCACAATGTTTTCTGTCCCGATTACCACGAAATCCCGTATTATGACGCAGCAAACATAAACTTTCACTTACCTATTCCCAAACGACAACATTTTAGATTGGTCATAATTGAAAGAAGCTGAAGACGACAATTTCAATCGAATGGAATTTTATTTAAGATGCATTTATTAATTTATTGTCTTGAGGATAGAAAATATTGTGGATAATGAAGAAATTGGTAGATGCAAATAATATTTCTCAATTTTCCACATTTTTTTCCAAAGCCTTTTTTTCTCGAGGGGCCTAAAAAGGGTGTGTGTGCGGAAATGGTGTAAGAAAAACATTAGAAAGGGAGAAGAAAAACTACTTGTTACCATGTGTCCCACCTTTTCAAATTTCTTCAAAATCCTAGACTTATCCAAATTCGGGTGAAAAGAATAGATTGGATTTTCATCTACATCCGCTTTTACCCATTCACACATAAACCAGCTTTTTAATGCCCCTCGAGTTGAAAGCTTTGAAAAATATTGTGAACACTGAGAAATTGCTCGTTAAAAGCAATTTGCTCATTATCCGCAACTTTGTCCTACCCAAAAAGACAAAGATTTTTTAAAATTACTCCACCTACAAATTTTCGTCTGCAACTTCTAGTTTAAAATTTCGTTTTGTGGTAATGGGTTAAGTCATGGCGACAGTAAAATGTTGTGACTGTTTGGAAGTAGGTTCGATTAGTAAACTTTGTAATTTGTTGGTGATCCTTCTCGCCGAAACAACTCTAGTCCTTACAACATAGGTTTA
Organism: Fragum fragum; assembly: GCA_946902895.1. Lineage (NCBI taxonomy): Eukaryota > Metazoa > Mollusca > Bivalvia > Cardiida > Cardiidae > Fragum > Fragum fragum. Next base: position 27,761,048 of record OX336380.1, read on the forward strand.
ACCCTTTCCTGTTTTGCAAATTTAAAGACCTGTCCAAATTCTAAGGTTTTGCAGACGAAATTTCAAAGTGGATTGAATTTTAAAAATAACAATTCAGTAGGGTAGAAAATATTGTGGAAAACGAAGAAATTGCTTGTTATAAGCAATTTCTTATTTTTCTACAATATTTTCCCAATTATAAAAAACAGGGGTTGAGTAGGAAAGGTTAACATTGTCTCTGACCACAAAACTTAATCCTGGTTCAATTTGAAAGATTTTGCAGACGACGACTGGAACTTATTATTATTTTTTTTATATATATATATATACAATTGAAAAATTACAGTCTTATACTAAATGAAACATTTTAGGGAAAGAAGGAATTGCTTGTTACAAGCAATTTCTTTTTTTTCCCAACAATGGTTTCTCTTAGTCTTTTTCTCTTTTTAAAATCACGTGACCGTTAAAACAAGTGATTTTAAGGGAAAGGGTTAGGTTACAGAGCCCGGTAACATCAGTCGGTTACGTACTTTGCTTTCAATCCCGGGGTCTTGAGTTCCTACCCGGCCTCGGTCAACAATCTTTCCGAGGACTGACTCTGACAATTTTTTTCGCCAATGGATAAACGGTCAGTAGGGTAGCTAAGTGGGATGAACAAGATAGATCAGGAGTGCACCAATCGTCGCGGTATAACTGAAACACTGTTGAAAGTGGTACCAAGCTATGGAAAATCAATTAATGAATAAACGCGCTTTTGTAAGACGCGTTTTTATTCCAGCCAATCTTGATACGATGTTTTCCGGCTCGGGTGTTCCCTATTGTGTGAAATGGTTTCTCGTGTAGAATAACTTCGCCATGTTCACTTTGTATATCCCATTAATCCATATTTATTACTGCCTCCGTATTACAACCGGCTTTGTTTCCATCTACGTGTTCATAATGCGGAGACGGAAATAAGATATCGCGTATGACGGTATTAAATGCGTTAAGGTTGCGTTGCCACGGCGGCAAAAAGGCCTGCAATGCAGGGACAAAAATGAAAAATCGCCTAATTGAATACGGGGTATTCCCTTTTTCTCAGCTGTACGTAGTTACAAAAGATGAACTGACGAATCGAGGACTTTGAAGGGATTTTGACCAATCGCGACTGTCAATCAAAGAATCAATCGACCAATCAAATCATTCATTCAGCCCGAATTTGAAATTTGAACTCCGATGCACTGACAGCCACGTGTGTTTAACATTTCTGTTGGTTTGGCGACTTAAACGTCGTAACTACAGCTTATCAAAGCTGTAGTTAAGACGTTTATGTCACCAACCAACTATTCTTCTTTTTTTTGTTAAATTCTACTGGTCATAAATTCTGCAAAATTAACGCTATATAAAACCGAACCGGGATTTCCTGTCGGCGTCAGTGAGCGGGACCAAAAGAGTAAGAGGGCGAGGCCAGCGATTGGTCAATTGATTATTTTCTATAAAGCGGCACGTGGCCTTGATGTAGGACCGAAGCTTCATCTATTTTATGGCCTTTATCCGGCTAGAAGTTCATCTACAACTTCTTCACGCACGGGTCGTCATAGCCTTTAGACACTGGATCAAAGAATTACTCGATGGTCTCAGTTTCACCACGTCTACCATAGTTACTGTTGCCGAGGTTGTGTTCACGGAACGGAAAAGCTTCAGGACCTTGACCCGAGACTTTAAACTATATATTGAGAATTTATTCACACTTCAAATTTTGATAAATGTTCTATTTCGACTTGGTCAAATTAGATGTTGAGCACTTGACTTAAAACTTCAAAATCATGGGTTCGAGTCCTGGGCTGGCCATATCAACTAACAAACTAATTGTCTTTGGGTCTTCTAGCGAGACCTTAAATTGAGAACCCGTGTGACGATGCTATCCATCGAGCACTTTAAAGAACAAGACGGGGCTCTCAGCTCTTTTACCTTGTATCCTTGCACTATCCCCTGTACCAACTAACCGTCTTCTGGGGTCGTCGATCATATGGGCATGTGCTACGGTAGCGACGATATATAAACGGATATACACACTCCGTATGTCGGTGGAGACCATTAGTATGTAATTTAACCCATTACCACACACGAAGAATTTAGACTAGTCCAAATTAAAAGAAGTTGCAGACGACAATTTCAGGTTGATGGAACAAGTTTTAACAAGTTTTGTCTTTTGGGACAGAAAAGATTGTGGATAATGAAGAAATTGCTTGTGACAGGCAAATTCTTCATTTTCGACAATAATTTCCAAAATCTTTTTCTTTAGGGGAGCAAGAAAGCGCCATCGCGTGGGAACGGGTTAATACATATTTGACGAACGAATCCGTTAGATAAGTAGAACAATCGCCGCCAATGGTACGACAAGATGCAAATGCGCTGAATGGCGTGCGACGTTTCCATTGCCCACGGTTCTCCCTCCCAACCCCCATCCCCCTCTTCCGTGAAGTATCTTCAGTGCCCCGATTGTTTCTCGCTCAACGAGGACTTCTATTGAACGAACCTGGGATATTCAATCGAGAGCAGCCTGAAAGATTTAGAGATCTTGCCCTGAAAAAAGTAATTGCAGAGGATTTCTGGCCTTGAAATTTAATCTTGTTTTAATTTTCGTCTGTTTCAATTCTGCGTCCTTTGAAAATGTTCATAAACATTCTTGCATTTTATGTATTTATATTGGTGTCATTCTGTACTATCGAATGAACCAGACGCAAATTTATTCAGCCCGGATCTGAGCATTTCAACTCCGCCATTGGCGGCCATTTTTGTTTATTTTTATTGTTGGTGTTTTGGCGACTTAAACGTCGTAACTACAGCTTATTCAAGTTATAGCCACGACGTTTGATTGATTATTTCCGTTTATTTATCGTCGCTACCGCAGCACATGCCCATATGAGCGACGCCCCCAGAAGACGGTTAGTTGTTACGGGTGATAGTGCAAGGATACAGGACGAAACTGCTGAGAGATCCGCCTGGTTCTTTAACGTGCTCGATGGATAGCATCGTCACATGGGGCCTCGGTTTAACGTCTCATCCGAAAGACAATTAGTTTTTGTTAGTTGATATGGTCAGCCCAGGGCTCGAACCCGTGATCTTGAGGTTTGAAGTCAAGTGCTCTACCAACTGAGCTAATCGGGCTGACAAGCCACGACGTGTAGGTCACCAACCAACCATTTTACTTTTTTGTTACATGCTGCTAGCCACAATTTCCTCAATATTACGCCGTTAAAAATCGAAACGGAACTTCATGTCGGAGTTAATGGGCGGGGCCTAGGGATTCAATGGGCAGGGCCAGCGATTGGTCAATTATCCAAACCTGTGACACCATGTTGTATGTTAGATATGTGTTTGATTGCATGTCCCCGCAATGACCATGTTAGTTCAATTTAAAAGGCAAACTGGCCCAGGATTGGCATGTCGATGCCGGGTTTACGGTCCCCAAATGTTACCAATATCGTAGGAAAATATGAGTAAAATTGTAAACAATGGAATATTATTGTCCATATAGATTCAATAGCACTGTAAACATTTAGAATTAGTGAGTTGAATTCAACCAGATATTAAAAAGATATGTGATATATAATAGAATTTATACCGCGGATCATTGTTTCTTTAGATCATCACGGTATTGTTTAAACAGGTCTTCGCATAAACCAGTCGGCAAGTCTCGAAACTTGACCGTGAGGTCGAAACACAAAAGTAGGCAAATACATTTACTAAAATGACCCCCTTTCCTTCGATGTATTGCCGTCTTCTGTGATGCCATGCATTAACTGTTTAACTTTTAGAAATTGCTCCATTAGAACGTAAAACAACAACAATCCCTCCCCGCGAATTGACCAGTCGTTGCTATTAACCAACTTACCAATTGATCGATGAAATCACTCATTTAGACTAGAGAGGAGTTTCGAACACTGACACTGGCCGCCATTTTTCGATTAACTTAATTTTGGTTTGGTGGCTTAAACGTCGTAACGTATTCAAGCTGTACGCTTACGACGTTTAAGTCGCCAAACGAACATAAAGGTTATCGAAAAATGGCGGCCAATATCGGAGTTCAAATCTCATTTCTGGTCTAAATGACTCCTTTGTTGCATTCTACTGGCAATAAGATTTGCAAAATGACGCCGATTAATATCGAAGCAGGACTTCCTTATCGGAGTCTGTGGGCGGGGTCAACGAAGTAAGTGGGTGGGGCCATAGACTGGTACCACCGTCGACTTTAAGAAAGCTTCGTTTAAATCGACGGCGGTACCGGCCTAGTGGGGCCAGCGATTGGTTGACTGGGTTACTGCCCCTAGATCTATTGAGTCTCTCACAGACAGCCTCGGCGCGCGGGCTACCAGTTTAAGCGATTGGTCAACTATGATCATGTGCGGCGACCGTCGGTATTGTCCACAGTATGTTCCGTTGTATCGGTTGAAGGAGGGACCCCCCCCCCCCAAAAAAAAAACCTGATAAACAAACATAGAACTCCGAAGTATCGTAAAAATGACCAAGTCCCATACTAGATTTAAATCTTATTTTCGCAACAAACCTCAAACTTGACAGTTAACTTACCCATGCGAAGAAATCTCCTCCACTTTAAGTTTGCATTGGCTAACGGACTTAGCGTTATCGATACACCTTTCTTGCAGCGGCCAGTCAATGTGAAATAAACCAGACACACATTAACTTTTAATTGACGGTCAGTAGACGACCACCTCAATAAAGGGATAGAAATATGCCGTCTGTAGTTTTAATCGATGGATGATTCCGTTTTCATCTGTATTTCTCAAACAATTATGACCCGGATTAACCAATTACCAGACGACAAAAGTTTTGACTGATATATATTAATTGAAAGAAGCAACATATATAAATTCAAATTGTTTTGGAGCTGCAAAGAAGGGGATAAACACCGAACAAATATTGTGAAAGAAGGAGAAATCGCCTGATTACAGCAAATTCTCCTTTTTCACATTTTTCCTGAATTTAATTTTTCACGGGTGTAAAAAGGCGGGATTGTGTGGGAGTGAATTAAGCCTCGCAGAACTTTGACTGTTTTACAAAATAATTAACGACATCATAAATCACATTTTTTTTTTTTTTTTTTTTTTTATCAGATTTATTTTTCAGCTAAAGATTGGAATATGTATGCCGAAATTACTTAACATACTTTTTTTTCAAAATCGGACTAATGATAAAACATAAACATGATCAGAAAAAAGGGAATTTTTTAGTAAACCAACGGTCAACGAGCCTCCGAAACGTATTAACTAAGGGGAATTTTAACGCGTGGTTAAGAGGTAAAGTATTGGCTTCACGATCAAAAGGTCCAGAGTTCGATTCTTTTGAGCATCTGTCGACATTAAGTGTGTTATTTGCCCACATAAATGGTGCGGGTACTGCTGTTTCTCCAGGAAGCAGAATCGAGGCTTGAAAAGCTTGTTTCCCACTCGATGTAAAATAATAGGTTAAATTCTTATCCAATTTCTGCTCAGCTGTAGTTACGTGGTTTCATCAGCCCATCAAATGGATATGGAATGAATGTTAGATAAAAACGAGTTTTTTTTTTCTATCTAAAAAAATGCCAATGGCTTAATCACCGATTTTGAGCCAGCGTAAAATAAAAATGATAATAAAAGTAAAACATATCGTCTGAAATTCATGAGGAAAATGAATAAATAAGAATGTAAAATATTTATTTATACTCAATGGTAAATTAATAATTGTTTGTAATTGTACACGGCGGGCTATTTGACAATTTGAAGGTTCTGTGTAAATAGTGGCTTTACTTAATAGGATGTTTAAAATGAGTCCCAAAGGAGATGGAGAAGTGTGAGTTGCTAATTAACTGGTTCCCCGTAACACTCAAATAGTCAAATTCAAATTGTAGTTCATACTTTTTGGTCTTGGTTTATTTATAGTAAGGATGGATCTTATTAATTCTTATTGAATCTATTAAAAAGTGTATCAAATATCGCAGTTGTGCAACCAAAATGTCAACCTGTGTTTACAATATGTTGGTCGCATTCTGACAATATCATATCCTCCTTGACAAAAAAGTAACTGTTAACTTGTGCATAAAGAAAAGAACTCATTGGAGGTGAAATGGGCTGCATAAGCTCCGAGATCCAGGTCTTAAATAGAGGTAGGATTAGTGATCAACATAGAATCTGAAAAAAGAACAAAGATTCGACCACGGTCAACCTTTATAGTTGGCACAGTCTGATCGGAACATTTAGCTACTTATTTCTTGTATCTTTTTTTTCCGGAACGATTCACATTTCTCCATATTATCTGAAATTACGGGACAACTGAACACTTTGCACTTTATTTATTCTATTTTGAAAGTAAAGATAATAATAATAAGAAGAAAAAAGTTTGGTCTTGCGCACGTGAAAGAGGAATTGCAATCCAAACTGAAAGCATAGTCTGCATAGTCAGGTAGGTGGAAAAACTTGGTAAAAAATATAAATTTTTGATGCCGGAAAGCCCGCGCAGTGTGACCATGGACGACGTTTAAAGGGCGAAGTCCCGATATGTAAGTTTGGTGGATCACAAAAACGGATCATCTCGGAAGAGCAAAAAGTTTCGTTCGTTTTCTGACCTACTATTCTGGGTACGCAGGCTGACCATAGTGCAGACTTTTCTCTTTTCAATATTTCAGTCATAGAACGGGCATTCTACCTTGATATACATTCAATTTTGAAAAGGAAACAATTATGATTGGCTTGTGGAAGGTTTCGAGGCCTAGTTATAGTTCACGGGCAAGCTATATATGTATATCTACTTCCTAATTGTGATTCAAAATCACCTTACTTTTAACTGAAACCAATATTGTTTGATTGTCTTCGCAGTTAGGTAGATGAGCGAATTGACAAAATCAGACAAAACAGAGAGATAATAGCTAAAGAATAATAGTTTGTGAACATGTAGGGCATACATATAATATAAATCGTAGTCATAATGCAAGGAAGGTTATTTTAAGTGCGTTACTTTGTAAGATATGTTGTCTTGGACATGAATTATGAACAGGCAACATTTTGGATGAAGATCTTAAAGTCGTATCTGCGGGTTGAATGTACTGTAGTTAAAACGTTTAGGTCGTCAAACCAACAAAAAAGCAAAGTTCACACCCGGCATAAATGGACGATTTTATCGGTAATCCATATTTGATTGTCAGACGTGGTCCGTCACTTTACAACCCTCCTTGTACTGAATTGGTTTTCCATGCCTCTTTAAACCCTTTACCAGATTTCATTGAAAGAAGTTGTAGGCAGTACATGAATATATCATGTAAGAATAACCATCTCGATATGTCGACTAAGACAGGCGAACACTTGAAGATGTTAAACATTGAGAAAGAATCGAGAAGGGACCTAGTTATTTCGGACAGCATAGTTGGTTCCCATGGTAACTCAAATACGACTGTCATTTTGATAGTGATGTATGTTTGTACGATCATTAAATTCTAATGTCTAAAGCATCTGGTTTTGTTTGCACAGAGTGCAGAGATAGTTCTATTGCATGTTACTTAGCGAAAGTCGTTCATTTCGCGTTCTTATTTTAATCTCAAACTAAAATCCTTTGAGTTAAAAAACTATTTCCAACAATTTCCGGTTGTAGTTTTTTGGTGTAATCGTCCAATCATTTAATGATGAATATCGGCCATGAGAGATGAAATGCCTCAGACAAAGTTATTAATATTGTTGTTGGGGGGGGGGGGGGGTAACGCCAATTTTGATAGTATTTCAGTCATGTCGAGGTGGCTGAAGCAACTAACCATAGATTCCTGATATTTTTCACACCAGTACTAATACTTAATCCTTTCTGAGCCTCCAGCTGATCATCCCATTTAGGTTTACGATCAATCAACCCAATGGTGGGAGACTAATGTCGGAAAGGATATTCGCCGCGACCGGGGATCGAACCCGGGACCCCTTGACTAGGAGTCATACGCGCTAACACTGCCCTATGGACGTGGTCAAAAAAATGAAGTGGATATGGTGTAAGAGAGAGCAGGCTGAGAGTATGTGTTTGTGACGGGGCTTAGTATAGCTTTGAACTATCGTAGGGAAACTCACTTCCAAATCAGAGATAGAGAGAGGGAGAGAGAGAGAGAGAGAAAGAAAGAAAGAGAGAGAGAGAGAGAGAGAGAGAGAGAGAGAGAGAGAGAGAGAGAGAGAGAGAGAGAGAGAGAGAGAGAGAGGCAGACATAGAAAAAAGCAAAGAAATAAACTTATAATATTAATCGTTTGAGGACGACCAAACTTTGTTCTGGTTCGATCCTAGATGCAGCGGGAAATTTTCGAAGCAGTGTAAGTTTTATCTAAGAAACATAATTATCTTTTTATCCATGCTTTTTTTTCGTCCCCCAATCTTTTAAAGCCCCGGTGACATTATGGCTCGAACGGTATAATTTGAAAAATGCTTCATATTTTAACGTCTTATCCCAGCATTAGATAAAAAAAGTATCTACAAGTTTAATTTTGAATTCAAAAACTTTGAAATATAACATGAAATATGCTGAACGGCAAATAGGCATTAAATATTCGGGCCAAACTAAAAGTTACTTGGACTTTATACTAACCGGGTTGTTATGATTGGAAGTAATTTATGTTATACTCGTTCATGATATACATAAGAGCGTGAAAACGAAACGCATTTTTTCAAATTTTACTCAGTTTGATTATCAATGTACATTGCCCCAACTTCCAGGTGCCTAGAAAATGGGTATTTAATGGTCAGACACTCATTAGTTTAGCGTATGCCAGTGCAATGGGACAGTCTTAGAGGTGTTTCCATAGTAACGGGGCTCTATGGTAGCATTCTTTGATTACCAAGCTAGTGGAGATATTTACACATTTTTTTCCTAACTATGTAAAAGCATAACTTTTTCCGCACAGATGTCCTTGAATCTGTTTGATCTGCATTTTAACTAGCATGTATCCTCTCTGACCAAGTTAAAATCGTAACTAGCATATATCCTCTTCAGCCAACTTAACAATGTAACTACAGCTGCTCTGAGACACAGTGAGAGAGACAGACAGACGGTTAGAAAAATAGATCGGATCCAGCACAAACCATCCACATAGTTGGTATTTAAAAATTGAGTGTATATCAAGGTAGAATAACCAATCTACAATTGTAATTAGGCGATAGGGAGAAGTCTCGATCCTGGTAAGCCTGCTCTGTTGGATGATCCAACACTGCTCACTCCGCACAGTACCTCTTAATGCGATGGAAACTGTTTGCGAGATTATCCATTTTTGTCTTCAAAATTCATCAAACCAGCATAAATTTGCCGGCGGCGGATCTCAGGACTCACGACGAATTTGAAGTTTCGTGTATGGTCTCCCTGCGCAGACTGACCGGAGGTGAAAACATTTAACTTTCGCCGTGTTTTCTTTAATTGCTGTTGTTGTTGTTAAACCTCACGAGCTCATTTTACATTTGGACTTCATTATAAGAAAATATAGAGATGTTTGAATCGTCACGGAAGAAAAGTAGTTGCGAAAGTTTACGATCTGATCAGACTGAGCGAACTATGACGGCTGATGGTTGTCTTCTTTAACCCTTAATTTATTATAGGTCCCCTCATCTTTCAAAGGTAGGATGAAAACTATTTAGTAAAAGAATTGCACCCCGGATGGTTATAGTTTGAAGTACTATATTTATGAATGATACATTCGCAATATCGCAAAATTCACAATATGTGTCGTACTTGTTCATGACTGAAATAAGAGCTTGAAACCCAAACACATTTTCTCTAGGTTCCACTATATCCCCATACCCCAGTCATTCTCTGTGAATGCTCCAACTTCCAGCTGCCTAGAAAATTGGTAACTAATGGTCATTATTTTTGTGTATATCAGTGTAAAGTGCCAGTCCAAGATGAGTTTCTATGGTAACATTCCTTGATCGCAAAACTAAATATTCTCGTTTTCTCTATTATATTAACCTTTTTAGTCTGTCTACCTGTATGTTTATCCGTCTTAACAGAAAAATCAAGATACTTGCCATTGAACTATATATTCTTTATAGAAATACAACATACCACTTAAATAAATGTCACAAAATACTCTCTCTCTCTCTCTCTCTCTCTCTCTCTCTCTCTCTCTCTCTCTCTCTCTCTCTCTCTCTCTCTCTCTCTCTCTCTCTCTCTCTCTCTCTCTCTCTCTCTCTCTCGTGGGAACGAATAACTTGGATAGTGAAGAGTAGCATGTTTCTTTTGTTGTTTTCTTTCCATAAGTTCTACAAAAATATCTCTTTAGCCGTGTCGTCACAGATGGCGCATTGGGTTTTCATGGCAAAACGGATTTAAGTGTTCCACATTGGTCCACCTTTATTGCGTTCTTAACACTTTAGAATTGATCTGCAGACAAACAACTGTACAAATTAGTACAATAACATGTAATACATGACAAAGCGTAATAAATTTAAATATAATGACAATTACAATACTTTGTCTTACCATCTTAAGTGATTTATCAAATGGAAGTGACAACAAAGGATTTATAAGAAAGTGTTAGCATTTATTTTGGGAAAAGTCAATACATAGAAATGATGATGAAGGATAGTAGCTAGACCCGCTCCCCGTCTCACTGATACTTATATTTTAGTTGAAAAGTTTCTTTTCTCTAGCTGTTATCTTTTTCTGTTTTGCTGATCAGTTTGTGAGACGTAAGGGGGTAATTTAAAGGAATGAAATGTATTTGCATGATTGGTGTATCTTAGTTACTTTCAAACCTAAGCACTTACTGACAGTCTGGAAGACAGGCTAGTTTGTAGCTAGCACATATCCTCTTTGACCAACATAACGAAAACTAAATGCATTTTCTCAAAAACTGATTTATGCGATAGACCAATCTATGTTTTCTGGCAATTTCTCATTAATTTACCTTTGTTATTGAATCCTACTAAAAAATATTTATATAAAAAATGAAAAGAAAAAAATCGGAAATGTTTTTCTTTAAAGTGTGCTCGTTCAAAGAAAATATTTCGGCTATTTTCATACCAGTCACTTCCAACCAGAAATTTCACGAAGAAAGTAATTGTAAATGAAATTTCTTTGTTCATCTATGACCAATCACTGTTTTCTGGCTATTTCTCATTAAACTACCCTTGTATATTAAATCGTATTAAAAAGCGGGAAATGTCTTTCTTTTAAAATAGTTCGGCTATTTTCATATCAGTCACTTCCAACCAGAAAATTCCCGAAGAAAGTAGCTGTAAATGAATTTTCTATGTTCATTTATACAAACTTGCCCTCAATTCACCCCATGGTACATGATAGTTTCTTCGTGGCCCATGATGTAATGTTGAGTAACTTGAATAAAACTGTTGGTTTTCTAAAGGAACTTAAATCATTAGCTATCTACAAAGCGAATAGTGAGGGCTCTGGTCAGACGGTGCGGCATCTTATCGTACAAATAGCGTCGAACGTTCTACTTTTCTAAAAGATATCTAAAATATTAGAGGAAAAGATGATCTCGATATCCCTTCACTTATGAGGATGACGGTGTGGATGCACATGATTATCTGAGCCTTTATTTGGCGTTCATGGGAAATGGGTGGAAAGGCAACGCACAGACTCACATAAACTATATACGACAAATTGATTTAGGAAATTAGAGCTGATATTCGATGCCCCACTGAACGGTCAATAAAACTATTGTCGGTGGATTATCATCCTTACGAGTGAAGGGATATCGAGATCACCTTTTTCTCTAATTTAGATAAGTAGAACGTTCGCTGCCCTTTGTACGACAAGATTGTGGGTTATATAAGCAGGTACCAGACTTACGACACTTGCTTGTTTTTAGCCCGAGGGATGAAGAATCTCCAGAGAATTGTTTGCGAAACCTAATGGCCCTAGATTTTCTATCTTAAACCTGTGTATTCCTACAGAACTACATTTGAATAAAAAAAACAACTTCTTTGGTATGATGGTTAAGATAGATATTATAATAGAAGATATATCTCGTCTATTGTATACACGGGCCCAATCGTGATTTCTTTGCTTTCAACACTTTCATATATCGTCGTTTGGCGATCAATGATCAAGCTGTGGATACGAGGTTTTGGTTGCCAAACGACGAAACAGAAGGACTGTCGTTATTATTTATAACAAATGAAGTTTTTCGTCATTAACTATCAACTTGAGCAACTCACATTTCACCTTAACCTATAAAAATATCCATCTTGTACTATATTTGTCCTCAGTATGAAAACTTCTTTTATGTATTCTTCACTAAATTGATCTTTCAATCAATTCTAAGCATAGGAATAAGTTAATGCATTCATTGAACTAGTTCTAATGAAATATTTCTTTTAGGGGGTCGGGTTTTTTTCCGGATATTTGAATATGTATAATAAATAGATAGATTATGAAATTCATCTTTGATTGCGTGTGCATTGCGTATCAAAAGTTCTTTGATCATTTTTGTCCTATTACTTATATGTCTCCCTGATTTAATTCGACAGAATGTTACGAAACTCTGAACTTTTTAGTAGAAGTATAGTAGACCATTTCAATAGCTTTCAAATGAGTATTTTGGTGAAAATAGTCAACCAACCTTGGTTTGAAGATTTCACAAGAAATCTTACGATTGACACAGAATGTGCAGGGTGGCCAGATTTAAAACTTCTTGTGACAGTTCTGTAGAAAAGGACCACCCGAAAGCCCTATGAGACAAATATTTAAGATATGTCATATTCAGCAGAGGTCAATTAGGTTCATAATTAGTGCAGTCTGATAATAAACTCGTCTCAGTTCTAATCCCTGTCTGTCTGTCTCTATCATATTTTTTGTTTGAGCTTAGTTACAGACCACATCGATAATGTTAATATACATTGTATAATACATAGTTTCATAGTAGTTAAATTAGAGCAATAGTTTGAAAGAGTGAACAGAATACCGTACACACGGTTTAACAAAACCGTGTGTACGATGCTTTGTTCCAACTCTCATTATAAAACAAAAATTCAGTTTCTCATTTCGAATCGTCAGTTGCGTTCGAGGAGGCCGTAACTATGGCTGGTTTCAAAAGTAGTTGCAGCTTTTCCGAACGAAGCGAGCGATATTGCGCATGGAACTAATAAACGATAACAAAGCAAAATAACAAGGTAAATATAAAAGAAGGGAAAAGAAAACACTCGTTCATAATTGATATATTCCCGCTTTTCTCCAAACTTTTGTATCACAGGTATTTAATATACCTACTAATTACATTATTTATTGTCGTTTTACAGCAAAAGCCTCGTAACTGCAGCTCAATATAGACTGCAGTTACGTTGTTTTCATTGAAAAGCATCGTTGTATAATATTTTTTTCTTTGTCTATACCATCATCACCGGAACACATTAGTTTATTTGGATAAATGTAATTTGTTTATATATGTATTATGGACAATTTTGTCTCATACAATAAAGAAACTTGAAACTTGATAATCAAAATAAACTAATAATAGTAATAATAAGGCAAATATTGTAAAAATCATTATAATAATGTTTATCGCGCTAGACCTGGATTGAGATGGTAGAGAAATTATCTTAGTCGAAAGTGCTACATACCTGACTTAGAACCAGACTTCGGTTAACGGCCCTTTTACGACCCTGCAGGTAATTAAAATTGAATCATTTATTTCGAGAAGGCATTTAGCTATTCGCTGCCGACTTTTAATGAGATGTTAACGGACAAATAGCTAGATAGGATCTTTTGGCTGCAGTTTCTTAAAGTGGACTTTTGGTACTTACTTTTCTTGGCATGCACAATGCAAATCCACATACCGAAATTATCCGCAAGACCTAGGAAAATGTCCGGAATACTGGATCTTTTTTTTTAAGAATTCAAGCATCCGTATCTTCCCCCAAAAAGATGGACCGACGCGAATTTCGAGCAATGATCTGTACGAGCAAAGTTCATTGCAGACGCAAACGTGTGCCGAAAATCAGCCAAAAGAAATTCTGGTACATTTTCTAAATTCAGTTCCCATGTACTCCTCAAAAGTTTAACCTCAAACTTGATCTTTAACACATTACTGCAGACGCGCCGTACCAGTAAACTGGGGGGGGGGGGGGGTAGGGGGTAGTCCGGAAACTGATTTACCGGACTGGCGGACAGACAGAGAGGAAGATCGATAGGCGGATAGAGTCCAAACCCTAAGTCCTATTCGACATTGCCGCGACGTGACGTTGCTGGTAGACTGGTGAAAGCTTTGTCAAAGTCAACTGCAGCCGCGGTTTGCCGCTAGGCACAAAATAGCTAGTTCTGGAGTGACTAAACTGGAATTTACTTCCAGAAGTCGTTGTAAAAGTACTTCTTTTAAAAAATAGCTCGATTCGAAAACAGCATTTTCAGTGTACATTAGTAATCGACATGCTCGAATGTTTGTACGGCCGTTTCAGCCATAAGTCCTGTATGTATTCTATAGTTTTTACCCTTTATTTAGCCGTCTCCGTCCTTGACTTTATATTCCAGAGGATGGCAATAGGATGAGGGCATACTCAAACTAACGGATCTTTTCTTTATGGAAAAAAGACGGTATCTGAACAATGGCTAGAAGAGTAAGAAATAACCATTCATGAATTTTGGTCTCAAAAGTGATAATGAAGCATTAAAGAGATCACAAGTCAACAAATGTTTTGCAACCTGCTACAATATCATAAACATGTGTAATCTTATATAACAAAGAAACCAGAAAATCAGGTCTTTCCATCGACCTAGCGACTGCAATAGGCCTATACTTTTGTGAAATTACACAGTTGCTTCCCTTGTTACAAAAAATTGTATTTCCGGTTTAGTTTAGAAACAGAAACACACGTGAAATATTTGTTTACTAACTGTAATCATGGTTCGAAGGCTTAAATACCACGAAAAGAAGCTTCTTAAGAAAGTAGATTTTATATCATGGAATATTGACAACAATTTACACGAGATCAAGATGATGAAACGATTTCACATACAGAAAAGAGAGGATTACACAATGTGGGTATCTCCAGTTTTTGTTCATGAAATTTACTTTAACCCATATCATGAAAATTCCATCCTTAAAACCATTACAACAAATTCTTAGCCTAGTCCAAATGAAAATGTGAGGTTTTTGTGGTCGAGAGCTAGAGTGTCGGCTTCCACATGAATTGTCAGTTTGAATACCGGGATCGGCTTTCAATCATAGTTTTTCCATTGACTCACATAATCGGCACAAGTACTGGTGTACTTTCCAGGAAGCAGGATCGAGAAGGATTAATCCAAGTTCGAAGAACTTTTTTCCTAATCAATGTAAAATAAATAGATGTAAACCATAATTGAATAATGTAGCAGACAGCACTTTCAAGTTGATGGAATTTTCAAAGTCTTTTTTGTTTGAAGTAGAAAAGATTGTGTATTATGAAGAAATTACTTATAACAAGCAATTTCACCATTTTCCACAATATTTTCTAGAGTTTATTTCTTATGGACGTCCAAAAGAGTCATTGTGTTGGAATGCATTAATGGCCCCAAGAAAATAGCCTGTGAAAACATTGTCATGAATTAATAACTAAAATTTATCAGACAATTCTTAATTTACCAAGATCTTTTCTTCATCAGAAAGACAAAGAACTCGTGAGAATTGTCTGATAAAGATGATTCAAATTAGTCCCAATAGTGATTATTTTTTGTAGCAAATTCATGCACTTCTTAAGAGGGTTTTCTTTTGGTAAGGTAAGTCTGATTATTTTCACTAAATGAGAGTTGACACTTGATACAGCAAAAAAGAATGTCATTTATTATAACCTCAGATTTCTATAATTAATTTGATGCTTTTCTGTTTGAAGTTAAGGTTATATTGATAATGTTATCAAGTTTTGAAATACCTGACTTGTTCAGACTGTAGGAATCATTTCTCCTTAAACTGAAATTTTCCCTCAGAACAATGAACAATTTATATGAAAGGCCTAGCTGAGATATAAAATATTCTGAAACAAGACGATAATGCATGTACAGTGCCTTCAGTAAGAGCCAATCTCAGGATTTTTAGAATTCCAAGTTTAAGTTTCAGGAAGTTTTCACAAAATTAAGGAATTTTTCTCATACCAACATCCAGACATAGCCCCCCAAGAAAGATAGATGAATTGAAAATAGTTAAATAAAGCCTATATTGCATTATTTTCCATCCTTTCCTTTTAGCCCCTTGTAATTCACTTCCCTTTGAATGGAACTAGAAAAAATATTGTGGTAAAAGAAAAGAAATTTTCATGGATTAATTTCTCCTTTTCCCACAATGTTTCCCCTAGAAAAGCAATTATAATTTGCATATTTTAGTGGACACAAATGTTGGTAATTGTTGTTTGCATTGTTGTTTGCAAATGTTTAAAGATTTGGCCAGATAACTTGGAAATATGTATATTTCAACTGACTCTGGTTGAAAGGTTAGAGTTAAGACAAAATCAAGACTGAATTTTTCTCAAACTGTCTCCCGTCACATCATAGGTACCCAAGTGCATACATGATGAATATCACTTAAATGAATTAAATTGATTGTACAGAAAGTAATAAAAGTTTAGCAGTAAAATTGTCTAAGATTCAGTGATGGCAATGGCTAGGTTAGCCAACTTGCTATAATTGAATACGCCCTATGTAAATTGTCCACTGACATTGGTTTACTTATTTGGACATAAATTTCAGAGATGGACTCAATATTATGCAGTTTTCAGTCATTTTTGTCTTTTTGGGTGGAAAACATTGTGGATAATGATGAAATTGCTGGTGACAAGCAATTTCTTCATTTTCCACAATGTTTTCTCAAGCTGTTTTTCTTGAGGGGCCTTCACAAGTGTCATTGTATGGGAATGGGTTAAGAAATGCCTTGTCCTCTCATTTTCTCATTCAAACATCACAGATGGACTTGGTATCAAGGGTAACTGTGCATATTTTATTTTGGTTACAGCCAAATTCTTTTTGACCAGAATCATGTCTCTTGTATGACAAGGAACTGATGGAAGGTATTTATCATGTTCAGTGATAAAAGCTTCAGCTGGTTTATTTTAATTCAGTTGCAATGAAAGCTTTAAGCTTAGAAACTCACTCTCCAACTCTTGATCATGATGTTTTTCAAGAGCAACTATATGTATATGTTTAACTCGTACTCAAAGGGTATGAAAAAGATTTAGACTGGTCCAAATGGAAATACTATTTGCAGACGATAACTTTAGGCTTGTGAAATTTTAAAAAGTCTAAGTCTCTTTTGGCAGAAAATAATGTGAAAACATTGCAATATCTGATTTGTTCATTTTCTACTGTTTTGCAAGATTTCTTTCAAGAGGGGCGTGAAAAAGGATAATTGTGTGGGTTAAAAAGCTTTTGCTGCATGTAAAGTTTTCATGTCTCCTAAAGAGAGGCAAACCAACCACTATCCTTTATACAGATGACTAGACTGAGGCCGGTTATTAAGTATTTTTCTCATGAACACACCCCCTAGGGCTAAAACTTGTGAACTCTTTATCACTTATCAAGCACCTTTACCACTCAGACATCGAGTCAGTCAGACTTTGATACAGTGTGCAAAAAACATATTTTTCAGGTACAATAAATTATCAAGACAGGTCAGAGACTTAGCAAGAAAAATCAAAGAACTTGATGAAAAGGACCCTTTTAGACTTGAAGCAACCAATCAGATCCTTGAAAAATTGTGAGTACATGTACCCCAATAATGGCCCTTATGAACCCATTCCACGATGACAAAATTGTAGACTGGGCCAAATTGAAAGTGGTTGAAGACGACAAAACAAAGTTGGTTTAAATGGAAAAAATGGGTCATACGAGGTGAAAATATTGTGAGAGATTTCTCCTTTTCTTACAATATTTCTAAAAGAATCTTCTTCAACCAACCAGTCAATCAATGAATATATGTAAGACAATTTGTGGGGTCTATTAGTTTGCTTTTTCAGCTACTTCATTTATAATAAACCCTATCTATCATGTTCCGCAGTGCATCAAAGTGCATGATCATGTGATAGAAGGAGAACTTGCTTGTAAAAAGTAATTCCTCCTTTCATCATGTTGATTCCAAACCTCAGTCTTTCTTCAGTGCATTAAAGTGCACGGTCATGTCATACAAGGAGTAATTGCTTGTAAAATAATTCCTCCTTTCATCATGTTGATTCCAAAACTCAATATTTGTGCAGTGCATCAAAGTGTATGATCATGTGATACAAGGAGTAATTGCTTGTAAAAGTAATTCCTCCTTTCATCATGTTGATTCCAAAACTCAGTCTTTCTGCATTACATCAAGGTTTAGGATTGTGTGAAAGAAGAAATTGCTTGCAAAAGCATTTTCTTCTTTTATCACAATGTTTTCAACAGTTATGTGTTTTAGGAATATATGGTCACTGTTGCTAAAAATTATAGACAATCTTAACCTTTTCCTGCACAATCACTTGTTTTTACGTCCAATTGATTTTTAGGTCACCTGACCGAATGGTCATGGTGACCTATTGCGATCATCGTTTGTCCGTCGTCGTGCGTCGTCCGTCGTCCGTTAACTTTTATACATTTTCATCTTCTTCTCAAGAACTACTGGGCGGATTTCAACCAAACTTGGTAGAAAGCATCATTTGGGGATGCCAATTCAAGTTTGTGAAAATAGGGGTTCTGGGGGTCATAGGGGCCCAAATAGGGGCCAAAAAGGGGTAATTTTTGGTACTTCTTTAAAAATCTTCTTCTAATAAACCGTTAATGCCAGAGCTTAAATATTTTGTGTGCATGACAACTAGGACAGGTATATTATAAATTGTGAAATTTATGCCCCTGGGGTCATGTATGGGGCCACAACCAGAGGTCAAAGTTCACCATTTTAAAAAATTCACATTTTCATCTTCTTCTGATGAAGTACAAAGCCAATTTCAAACAAACTTGTTGAAAAGCATCATTTGGTAATGGTTATTTGGATTTGTGAAAATAAAAAGGCTGGGCTGGTCAGGGGGCCCTTAAATGGGGACCAAAAGGGGGTAATTTTTGGTACTTTTTAAATATTTCATCTTCTGCTCAAGAACTACTGGGCGGATTTCAACCAAACTTGGTAGAAAGCATCATTGGGGGATGCCAATTCAAGTTTGTGAAAATAGGGGTTCTGGGGGTCAAAGGGGCCCAAATAGGGGGCAAAAAGGGGTAATTTTTGGTACTTCTTTAAAAATCTTCTTCTAATAAACCGTTAATGCCAGAGCTTAAATATTTTGTGTGCATGACAACTAGGACAGGTATATTATAAATTGTGAAATTCATGCCCCTGGGGTCATGTATGGGGCCACACCCAGAGGTCAAAGTTCATCATGTTAAAAAATTCACATTTTCATCTTCTTCTGATGAAGTACAAAGCCAATTTCAAACAAACTTGTTGAAAAACATCATTTGGTAATGGTTATTTGGATTTGTGAAAATAAAAAGGCTAGGGGGTCAGGGGGCCCTAAAATGGGGGCCAAAAAGGGGTAATTTTTGGTACTTCTTTAAAAATCTTCTTCTAATAAACCGTTAATGCCAGAGCTTAAATATTTTGTGTGCATGACAACTAGGACAGGTATATTATAAATTGTGAAATTCATGCCCCTGGGGTCATGTATGGGGCCACACCCAGAGGTCAAAGTTCATCATGTTAAAAAATTCACATTTTCATCTTCTTCTGATGAAATACAAAGCCAATTTCAAACAAACTTGTTGAAAAACATCATTTGGTAATGGTTATTTGGATTTGTGAAAATAAAAAGGCTAGGGGGTCAGGGGGCCCTAAAATGGGGACCAAAAGGGGGTAATTTTTGGTACTTTTTAAATATTTCATCTTCTGCTCAAGAACTACTGGGCGGATTTCAACCAAACTTGGTAGAAAGCATCATTGGGGGATGCCAATTCAAGTTTGTGAAAATAGGGGTTCTGGGGGTCAAAGGGGCCCAAATAGGGGGCAAAAAGGGGTAATTTTTGGTACTTCTTTAAAAATCTTCTTCTAATAAACCGTTAATGCCAGAGCTTAAATATTTTGTGTGCATGACAACTAGGACAGGTATATTATAAATTGTGAAATTCATGCCCCTGGGGTCATGTATGGGGCCACACCCAGAGGTCAAAGTTCATCATGTTAAAAAATTCACATTTTCACCTTCTTCTGATGAAGTACTAAGCCAATATCAAACTTACTTGGTGAAAAGCATCATTGGGTACTGATCATACAGATTTGTGAAAATTAAAAGGCTGGAGGTCAGGGGTGCCTAAAATGGGGACCAAAAGGGGGTCATTTTTGGTAACTTTTAAACATTTTCATCTTCTTCTCAAGAACTACTGAGGGGATTTCAACCAAACCTTTTTCTAATTCTTTCAAACAAAATCACTTGTCTTGGTGCTCTTTTACTCAGGTGACCGTTAAGGCCCACTGGGCCTCTTGTATACTTATGAAAATATTGTGGGAAAAGAATATTTTCTACCCTATAGGTTGGTTGCTTTCCACATTACATTCGCTTTTATTTGTCTTCTGCAACTTCTTTCAATTTGGACTTATGTAAAATCTTTAAAAACAGGAAAGGGTTAAGGTAAATAACTTAAACTAGAAATTTGTCACAGACACAAATGCCCCTGCTTTAGTGATTGTCACATGACCTTCAGTTGTGACCTTGAACTTGAAAGTATTTAACAAAAGTGTATTCATGACACTAGTACTCTTCAAGGTTAACAACTGTGCCATGTTATTTTGACATCCATAAATAATTTAATTGTTAGTTTCGTCTATCAAAAACAAGCGTTCTGATTGGTCGAAAAATTTAATTCATACCTCCATGAACAAAATTTTGAGCACGCAGTGATTTTGTATGCTTCCGCACAAAATAGTCCCATGCAAAAAGGTATCAAAAGATGTAGGGTTTTTGCTTTTTTCGCTCTATACCATTTAATTATAAGAAATGAAGAGAATATTTTTTGTTTTCATGGAGGTATGAACCGAAAAACCTAATCACACAATGTATGAATCTGCTTCACGTATTCATACAGTGTGATTATTTTTTTCGGTTCATACCTCCATGAAAACAAAAAATATTCTCTTCATCTCTTAAATAAATATATATTGAAGATTTACTCTAGGCAAGAATTGGACACACATTCTAACACACTGGCACACTCACACACACATGCAAGCCACCCATGCACACACCCACTTTCACACATACAGACATTACTCTATTTGCCGTAGCCGTTGCTTGGCTGGGGCATAAAAATGGTTGAACAATCGAAAACTATTCTTTTGATTTCTATTTTATTTGCACTGCATGCAAATGAAGGCAATCAAACAGTGATATTCATTAATTTTGTGGTGGCCAGATGACAAATGAGAATGGTTTTATGAGCAGCAAGTTCTTTGTATTTATGATTCCCATATTTAGTTTAGGAAGTCTGAACACACATTCGCATTAACCAATTACTAGATGTCAAAATTTTAGACTGGTCCAATTTGAAAGAGTTGCAGATGATATTTTAACCCTTTCTATACAATCCTTGATTTTTATGTCCCTGTGATATTATACTTGAGAAAATTTTGTGAAAAAAAGGGAATTGCTTGTAACAAGCATTTTTTTCTTTTTCCATAATATTTACTTTCATATAGGATGGCTACTTTTTAAAATGTGCTTCCTTTATAATTTTGCCTGTTACCCCTTTTAATTTGAACAAGTCTAATTTTTTGAAAAACAGTAAAAAGTTAAAGTACTTTAAGCTGAAAAAATGGTTTTAGATTGGGAGGAAAACATTGCTGGAAGGAATTTCTTCTTTACCCACAATGCTTTATTCAATGTGATTCTTGAGGGACATAAAAAAATGTTTAGGAATGGTTAACATGGTTTTCAGTGTTTGACACTAACTTTCTAGGGAGGAATCCCAATGAAACCCTTGTCATATAATTTGGGAGTAACTTCTGGAAATGAGGAGTCCCTGAAAATTGGATGACTTTGGACTAGGATAAATTAGAATTTAAACTATTATACAAAACACCACATTGTTGCTATTAAGGAAAAAAAAAAAGAATAATTGTGAATGACAATACCATTATGTATGGCCAAGCATATATTGTTTGAAAAATAGGCATTCTGGTGCCGGAAAAAATCAAAGTCCAAAAGGAACATTCAGAAATAAGACTTTGGAGTCCCTGGCCAATAATTGGAGTCCTCTATATCCCGGGACACTATTAGTGTCGATCATTGGTTTGAGACTACTCCAAATTGAAAGGAGCTGTAGTTTCATGATGTCTTGTTCTATCTTTTCTTTTCAATTGTAAAGTGTAGGGGTTTTGGTAATGGTTTAACCCATTCCCACATTACAAAATTTTAGGCTGGTCCAAAATCAAAGGAATTGCAGACTACAATGATAAAGGGTTTGAAATTTTAGATTTTTTTCAACTCTCTGGATAGAAAGTTTCCAGCAATTGCTTCATTTTCACAATGTATTCCTAAATGTTTTTTGTGTGGGGCGTTAAAAATTGTCATTGTGTGGGAATGGGTAAACTTGACTTCTTTATTGTTCAAATGTTTTTAAGAGGTTGTTAAAATTTATTCATTGAAATGCACTTCGTGTGATCTGTACACAATCCCTGGTTTACTCTCTCTTCCACAAATGTCAAACTTTATTACATTGCCTTTTGTTTGATTGATGGGGATTTAAAAGGTTCAGTGTTCTTTTTAGTTAAATCTTGTGAAAATTGGTCTCTTCTAAACCTAGTACAGAAATACTTGTGCTTGCAGTTTCAGATAGAAAGCGAGTTTCAACAAAGTTCAGCATGCACAATAAGTGCTTTAATTGCACTAGGCTTAACCCGTTACCAAACAATCCCACTTTATGCAAAGCTCTGAAAAACATCGTGGATAATGAAGAAATTGCTTGTTACAAGCAATTTCTTCATTGTCCACAATGTTTTCTACTCTAAAAATTGTCATTTAACCAATTCCCATTCAGTTCTCCATTTTTACAACCCACACATAAAAAAACTATGGAATTCATTGTAAAAACTGAAGATATTGCTTGTCAAAAACAATTTCTTCATTTCCCACAATGTTTCTGTCAGACAATGATAGACAAAAATCTCTCATAGAAAACAGTATGGGAAATGAAGGAATTGTTACCTTAACAATGATTTCTTAAATTTCATTTACTAAAATTTGTCATCTACATCTTCTTTGATTTTCAAAGAGTCAAAAATTTTGTCATTGGGTAATGGGCTGAGAATGTGAGGAAAAAAGATAAAATTGTAAAGGTGAAATGGTCAGTTGACTTGACAGCAATCTGCAAATTGTTCATTTCCTGATAAAATTACCACAAATCACACCAATTTTCACATTTACCAGTCAAGCCCTGCCATTTTAGCTGCAAATTTGTTATCAACACTATTACAGTATTACCACATCCCCCAGGTAGAATTCACAGGATATTCCGTAAGGTCAGTCCAATGGAAAATGACCCATTACCAGATGAAAATATCTTAGACTGATTCAAATTGAAAGAAGTTGCAGACATTTTAACCGTTTCCTGTTTTACAAAATTTTAGACCTGTCCAAATTGACAGGAAAGGGTTAAATATGACAAAATCATTAAAATCTTCTTCAGATAGGGTAAGAAATATTAGTTGAAAAGAATAAAATGCTGCAACTCCTTTCAATTTGGACCAGTCTAAAATCATTGTTGTCTGGTAATGGGTAAAGAGGGGGTAAACCCCATTCAATCTATCAATCAACCTAACTAGAATTAGAAACTGGTTACTCAAATCAAATTGTATTGTGCTGTATTTGTGTGAGAAAGAACAAGAAAGCCATTAACCTATTCCCACACCGGTAACCTATTCCCACACCGGTAACCGGACAATAGCCCCTCCGGACCATATCCCCTTCTATGTTTTTTGGCAAGGCGGACATTATCCCCTTCCTAAAATTAACAGGGCGGACATTAGCCCCATCGTCATTCTCACAGGGCGGACAAAATACCCTTCCTAAAATTAGAAGGGCGGACATTATCCCCTTCATCGTTTTACTACAGCGGACAAAAGCCCCTCTCTAAAATATATCACATAATTGTAAATGTATAATGCATGCTGCGTCTCATACTTACACCATAAAATAAGCTCATATGGAAAGGGTAATAATATAGCTAACATTGAGCATATTCCATCTTGTTAAGTCGATGAGGGTCAGGAAGGACAACATATTACCAGATGACTTCAAATAGTAAAAAGTTGAAGTTGACTCGAGGTTCATTTCAAAGATACATGGTGGTAAAGAGGGAAAAGCTGCTCTTTGCCTTTACCATGACGTTTACTAAGATACACATTTTATGGAGTCCATCGCACGGAAATATACAAAAGTATTTAATTAAAAATTATGCACCAGTTTAATATAATTTTTTTTTTAAAAAGTAAAATATATATTAATCTTATGAATGAAAGGTGTTATTGTTTGTTTCTTGTTAATCTGAAGAAACGTAGTACATTTTTAGGGAGGGGATAATGTCCGCCTATTGAGGGGATAATGTCCGCCCCGTTAAAATCAGGAAGGGGATTTCGTCTGCCCTGTCAGAATGACAGAGGGGCTATTGTCCTAGATTCGCTTTTTTAGCCCCTCAAGAAAAACAATTAGGCTAACATTGTGTAAAAAGAAGAAATTGCTTGCAAAGAGGGTTGTAAAAAAGCAGCAATTTTAGTGAAACAAGTTAGGTTAAGGTCCTTTTTTCACTTACTACCATAGATGGAGTATAATACTGTATTGTTTAACATATTGCATTTCATTTGTTTTAGGTACAACCTTGGCCTGATTGTCACAAAATCATCTCTTGCCCTGGCAGACACAGTAAATGCTTCATCATTTTGCAGGTAGAAACATCCAATTATGAATGACCTTTGGTTTTGTTTTTTTAAATGGGATTTTGATACTGGTCACTTAATCAAAGTGGTCCTTTAACGGTTTAACCCATTACCAGATGACAAAATTCTAGAGTGGTCTAAATTGAAAGAAGTTAAGGACGACTATTTTAACCCTTGTTATGCTGTATAAATTACTTTACTGAATTGCTGTAAAATCAAAGGGCTGAAACCACTGATAGAACTTGTTATTTAAAAATAAATATTTATTTTAGAAATCAATTTCATAACAGCTCTTGCAAGAAAACTACAAGCAGGAGGTGTAGACAAAGATCAGACTGCACTTATGTGCAGGCTGATCTTAGTCTACACCTCCTGCCAAAACCAGAATATTCCGGGTTTAGCATGACAATGGTTCAGTAGATTAAACCTTATATTCTTTGTTTTCAGGGGTAAATACATTGTGAGTAATGAAGAAATTGCTTGTAACAAGCAATTTCTTCATTATCCACGATGTTTTTCAGAGCTTTGCATAAAGTGGGATTGTTTGGTAACGGGTTAAGCCTAGTGCAATTAAAGCACTTATTGTGCATGCTGAACTTTGTTGAAACTCGCTTTTTTAATTTTCCACAATATTTTCCAAAGCTTCTTTTCTTGGAAGAGTCAAAATGAGTCATTGTGTAGGAATGGGTTAACCCTTTTTGTTTCATGCAACTTTAGACTTGTCAAATTTGGAAGAGGTTGCAGCTGAACACTTAGATTGCACTTTTTCCTCAAGTATAAAATCATGTGGATGTGAAAATCAGGAAAGGGTTAACCCATTACCACATCAGAAAGTTTAAAACTCATCTAAATTGAAAGAAGTTGCAGTCAACAATTTTAGATTTTTGGTTTTAGATTTTTTAAACTTTCTAGGGAAGCATGAAGAAATTGCTTACTATAAACAATTTCTTCAATTTACATATGGCAACGCAGTGAAAACACTTAAAAAATCTTCTCCTCCAAAACCATAAGTGATAAGGCTTTGATATTTTGTATAAATCATCATCTATTGACCCTCTACCTAAATACTTCAAAGCCTTGAGCTGTCATACTCAGGGGAGCAATAAAGTACCATCATGGTCCTCTTGTTATGATTTCTCATATGTTTTAAATTTACTAGCATTACATGAATCTAAACAGATTTTGATTTTTATAAGTACCACATCAACTTTGATTTATTGCCAAATAATGGCTTAATTGCTGGTATTTGTTTGAAGTGTGATAAAAAAGTGCAATTTAAAGAGTGTATTAGTTTTACTTAAAACATTCCAAAATCATACTAATTGAGCGCTGTTTTGTTATTTGTGAGCTATCAGGCCATCTTGGAATTGAGCGCAGAGTTAAACAGAGTTGGATTTCAATATATTCCAATGCACAAAATCTTAGACTGGTCCAAATTGAAAGAAATTGCAGAGGACAATCTTAAACTTGAGAAATTTAAAAAAAAGTGTCTTCTGAGGTGGAAAACAGTTTGGGAAATGAAGAAATTGCTTGAAATTTTACACATGCACACAGTATCAAGCAAATACGTGTCCATTTTCACTTGAGCTACTAAATCTGAATGGATCTTATTTAAATTTCACATTTGCACTGAAGTGACGATTTACATAATTAACCCATTCTCACACAGTGACGCTTTTTGATGCCCTTAAGAAAAAACAACTTGGAAATCATTGTGTAAAATGTAGAAATTGCTTGTTGCAAGAAATTTCTTCATTTTAAAAATGTTTTCTACCCAGAGAGTGGAAAATCTAGAATTTCATAAACTTTAGATTGTCATCTGCAACTCCTTTCAACTTGAACCAATCTAAAAATTTGCTGTTTGGTAATGGTTTAAACCTCATTTACTATTCTTTGAATTATGTTGTTGAAAATCCAAAAGAAAGCTTCATTCTAGTGACTATTCCTTCTGTAACATAGAGCCATTCCCTCACAATCCTGCTTTTTTTAGCCCCTCAAGATGGTACCTTTTGAAATCATTGTTAAAATAAGAAGCTATGCAAATTCTTTCAATTTGCACAAACCTTATCTTTTGTTGTCTGTTAATGGTTTCAATTGTTAAGTTATTCCTATAGAGTAAATGGAATACTACAGTGTAGTGCTGATCTTAACCCATTCCCACACATTTAAATTTTAGACCAGTTTAAATTCAAAGAAGTTGCAGACCACAATTTTTAATAGATGAAATCTTTATCTTTAGGGATTCAAAACATTGTGGATAAATGTTTTCCAAAGCTTTATTCTTGAGGGGCATAAAAAGGAGGGATTTGTTTGAATGGGTTAACCTTATACGGTATAACACTTTTTTCAGTGAGGACAATATTTATGCTTTATCTGCTATCATGGATAACACTGCAGAATTAAAACCTCCCTCACCAAAAAAAACCCCAACCCTAAATGTAGTGGTTGTTTCCTTTTCAAACATGTATAATGTACATTAACTCATTCCCTCACAGTGACACTTTAAAATGCCCCTCAATATAAAAGCTTTGGAAAACATTGTGGACAATAAAGGAATTGCTTGTTACAAGCAATTTCTTCATTATCCACAATGTTTTCTACCCAAAAAGACAAATGTTTTAAAAATTGTCAGCAATTTTAAATTGTCATCTGCAATTCTTTCAATTTGGACCCGTCTAAAATTTCACTGTGTTGGAATGGGTTAACAGTTGAAAACTGCAGTTACCTTATGTAAAGAGCAATTTTATTGTAATCCTGTCGTCATTTGCCTACCCAAAAGGCATAACTACAGCCTCATTACAATTATCATTATATTTTGTTTGCCTATCAACAATTATTTGAATGGTAACAGTTTGACCCGTCTTTCTTTTCTCACTAACCTGTATATAGTATTGTTTCCCATAATGTATTTGTTGATTATCTTTCCTATTTTGCCAAATTTTAGTCCTGTCCAAATTCAAAGGCTCTGCAGACAAAAATTTAAAGTGGATTTGATTTGAAAAATAGCCATTCAGTAGGGTAGAAAATATTGTAGAGAAAGCAATTTCTTCTTTTTCTAAAATGTTTTCTCAATTATTAAAATCAGAGGTGATTATGAAAGGGTTCATATATGTTGGGTTATCCTTTTGTAGTGGCCAGTCTGGCCTGTTATTTCTTTGAGTAAGCAGGTGAAATTGAACTTTATGAAACTTTAGTATTCAAGTTCAGGATCTTTATCTCTTTTTAATAGAGCAGACATTTTTTGCTGGTAAGTAAATGACCGCAGAAAAATGTTACACAGAAATTTGTACACACACGTTTTTGATGTAAATGGCTGTGTTGGAATATTTGATAATTCTTTTGACCACCAATCTGTTCAAATATCAAAATCTTCCTCCTGAGCTTTGGTCCAATACAAGAAGTTAGATCAATACTGTAATATTGTATTTCTTATAAATTTTTTCTAGACGAAGATTACCAGTATTGATGGTAAAGAGTAACATGGCAGAGAACTTGAAGGCTGCAACAACTTTCATTGAGCAAGGACGTATCCTTTCCTGCTTCCCCAAACATGGGCACATTAACATGAATATGTTCAAATTGAAAGATTTTCCTCTCAGCAAACTTCATGCACTGTACTACTCAACCCATAACTACTCAATTCTTCATTAACCCATTCCCACACAACAAAATCTTAGACTGGTCCTAATTGTAAAAAAGCTGCAGACAACAATTTCAATGGGATGGAATCTTCATTTTTCCATCTTTTTTTTTTTATGGAAAACATTGTGGATAATTTTTCATAAGCTTTTTTCTTTAGACACGTAAAAAAGGGGGATTGAGTGGGAATGGGTTAGGATGAAAATAAGAAAAATACTCCAATAGAGAACATTATAGGAAAATTGGATATTGCTTGTTGCAAGTAGTTTCTTCTTTTCTCACAATTTAGTCAACCCTGATTGGCACTTATTTTTCAAATTATCCACAATTTGAATTGTCATATGCAACCTCATTAATTTTGATTCAAAATGTTGCTATCTAGTAGTTGGTAATAGATGCACATTGTCTTAAAGGGCAGAAAGAACTATTTGGTCAAGGAGAAAATACCGGTAATAAGTTTAACTTATTCCCACACAATAAAGTTTTAGACCAGTCCATACTCCAAGAAATTGCAGAGAACAATTTTAAGTTGATGTAATTTTAAAAAACCTTTGTATTTTGGGTCAGAAAACATTATGGATATTGGAGTAATTGCTTGTAATAAGCAATTTCCTCATTTTCCACAATGTTTTCTAAAGCTTTGATGTTGAGCGGCGTTTAAAGGCGTTATTGTGTTTGAATAGGTAAGCTTCAGTGGCCAACTAGCTGTAGGGTATGTGATAGGATTGTAGTTCAAACAATAAAATAACATTAATGATGACTCTTGATGTCTAGAGGAACATCCCAAATAGACCAATTGTTGGCCCCTCCCACTTACTTCGTAGGCCCCGCCTATTGACTCCAACAGGAAGTTTTGCTTCGATTTTTATGGCCAGTAGTTTGTGACCTTAACGTTGTGAACTGCAGCTTGAATAAGTTATTGCACCAAACCAACATAAAAGCTTAATAAAGATGGAGTACAAACTCACTTGATGTAATGAATGATTTCATTGTTTGACGGATTATTTGACTGATAGCCCCAATTGGTCAATTATCAACCCATTTTGAGTCAATCCTGCAATAATAAGCCCCTAGAAAATTATGTTAGGTAACAAGGTTTTTTTTTCCTTTCACTTACATTTTCTGTATACATTTTCTTTAAGCGAATCTAAATGCAGGATGGCATGTTAACGTGTGAAACTTTAGCAGATCGATGAAGTATGCAGATATAGATATTTTGTCTAGGCTGCATATCAACATAATAGAGATTTAGGGATAGCCAAAAATTTTTGGAGGTATCTATATTTTTATAGACCCTTTTGATAGTTTTTGAGCTGATTTCTCAAATCATCAAATACTGTTGAAATTAAGAGTTTGATTTACCCGATATTAGACAACAACTGATCCAAATTGAAAGAAGTTACAGACAGAAATTTCAAGTTGATGAATTTTAAAATTGTCTTTTGGAGCAGAAAACATTGTGGAAAATGGATAAACTGTTTATTTCAAGCAATTTCTTCATTTTGCACAATGTTTTCAAAATTTTTTCCTGAGGGGCGTCAAAAAGTGTCTTTTTGTGGTAATGGGATTATAGAAGAAGAAATTGTTTGATATCTTGCATTTGTTTGTTATCGTGAATTACCCACTTCTAGACGACAGAATCTTAGACAGGCAGTTGCTTACAACAATTTCAAATCAATGGAATTTTAGAAATCTTTGTATTTGGGATAGAAAACATTGTGGGCAACTAAGATATTGCTTATAACAAGTTATTTCTTCATTTCCCACAATTGTGACTAAAGCTTTTTACTTCAGTTGTAGAAAGGGATTATGTAGCAACTGGTTATGCATGTGATTATATTGACTGATTAATTGAATTGTGTTTTACGCCACTTTAAGAAGTATTTCAGTCATATCGCCCGGGCGGGAGCAACATACCATGGATTCCTGGTATTTTTTTACACCTGTACTACCACATCTTTTCAGAGTCTCAAGCTGCTTATCCAACTTAGGTTTAAATTATCCATTGATGGGAGAAAAATGTGGGAAAGGATATTCACTGCAGCCGTGGATTGAACCAGGGACCCCATGTTTAGGAGTCCTTCATGCTACCACTGTACTATGGCTGCAGCATTATGATTATAACCTGTATGATTAAATGCGAATCCTTAACCTAGCACAGATGTGAGGGTGGGACCAGAAGTAATCACAGACCCAGCTTTTTTAGTCACAAGGTAGGTTTTAGAATGAATGGATGTTTTTTTTTACAATATATTAACCCTTTCCTGTTTTTTAGCTCTCCTGAGCAAATATTTTTTAAAAAAATTATCTCTTCCTGACCAAGAAGGCTTAAATCCTTTGTATTTTGCATGAAGCACCAGTACATTAACTTTTTCACCCTCGAGCCTCCTGGGGCAGAGCCCCAGGGGAACGGGAGTAAAAGCTTTTTGAAGTGATTGGAAAATATTCTAAATGTCTAGGAACGTATGAAGTGGTGGAAATGTTGCAAAAGAACTTAAAGGGACTTGTAAGTAAGACAGGTAGTGTTTTAGAGAGAGGGAGGGTATGTCATATATTGCACTCCGTACACTATTTTTACTGTAATCAGAAATAAACTTTATTTTTATCCAACTGACAGACCACAGCTGTCATACTTTAACCCTTTCCAGTACATACCCAGAATTTTACGTCATTGTGATTTTATAAATGAGATAATAATGTGGAAAAAGAAGAAGTTGCTTGCTACACAATATTTTCTACCAAATAAGGTTTTATTTCAAATTGCACCAAATTTTAATTGTCATCTACAAAGGGTTACATGAACTTTGAACTCCAACATTGTCCAATATCTATGTGAAGTATTTTTCCAGTTTTGTGACTCAAGTGTAGCAATTGCAGCTTGAATAAGCTGTAGTTAAGACATTTAGGTCACCAACCAATAATTTTCCTTTCTTTTTAAATGTTACTGGCCGTAAGTTTTGTAAAATTGTGCTGTTCAGTGTGCATGGTAAGTGAGCCGTTAATCACCAAAACAACAAAATTATAGACTTGTCCAAGTTGAAAGAAGTTGCAGACAATAGTTGTAATTGGGTGAAGTTTATAAGATCTATGTCTTTTAGGGCAGAAAACATTGTGGACAATGAAGAAATTGTTTGTTTCTTCAATGTCCACAAATGTTTTTACAGTTTCTTTTTGAGGGTCTTGATTAAACATTGTTCTATCCCAATAAATCTAACTTTACCAGCATATTTTCAAATGTCACAATACCTGTTATTTGTGTATATTTTCAGAAATATAGTAGATTTTACGTCTTATTTGTGTATATTTTCAGAAATATGGCAGATTTCATCACATGGACAGACACATCAGCCATTAGAAAACATGTTCTAGATTATAATGATATTGTAAGTATATGCACAAATAGAAAGGGTAGAATGCCTTATTGCAATACCACAATTTACAAGATTATTATACAGTTAACAAATGACAAAATTTAAGACTGGTTCAAATTCAAAGAGGCTTCAGATATCAATTTTTAGGTGATGAAATTTTGAATGTTTTCGTCTATATGGGTAGAAAAAAATTGAGAATAATGCAATTTTTTCATTTTCCATTATGTTTTTCAAATGCTATTTTGTTGGGAGGAATAAAAGGGAGTAATTATGTGGGAATGGGTTTAACTTGTATTGCAATTTTCTGGGTAGAAAACATTGTGTAGATAACTTGTTATTGTTCAAAACCTCGTAGTTCTATATGCCCAAGGAGTTGCGTTATCTTTGGTGACCATTTTCTTGAACAACCACTGTCAGCCACTGTCATAGCGCAGTTGCTAGCGCGATGGACTGTCAATCTAGAGGTCCCGGGTTCGATATCCCACGGCGGCACTCATCCTTTCCGACTATTCGTCTCTCACCATTGGGTCAATAATCGTAGACCTCTGTGGGATAGCAGCTGGAGGCTAGGAAAGGATGTAATGGTAGTACTAGTGTGAGAAATACCAGGATTCCATTGGTAGGTGCTCCAGCTGCCGCGATATAAATGAAAGATTGTTGAAAGCCGCGTGAAACCCCATTCACACAAACAAACAAAACCTTTTGGTCATGCCTTGAGTGCTCACTTAACCCTTGTCATGCTGAACCCGGAATATTCCGGTTATGGCGGGAGATGTAGACCAAGATCAGCCTGCACATAAGTGCAGTCTGATCTTAGTCTACACCTCCTGCTTGTACTTTTCTTGTCAGAGTTGTTTATGAAATTGATTTCTAAAAGAAATATTGATTTTTGTACAAGTTCTGTCCGCGCTTTCAGCCCTTTGATTTACAGCAATTTAGGAAGGTAATTTATACAGCATGACAAGGGTTAATACAAGTTTCTTTACAATGTTTTCCAAAGCCTTTTTCTTAAGGAGTGTCAAAAAGCAGGATTGTGTGGTAATGGGTTAAATCACCCAATTTCATACTAATTTGTTGAGGGTCTTTCAAGATCGCTACATATTATCACATCTTATTTACATGATGATTTTTATGACGATCATGTTGTCCACTTTCTCATTTCAGAGAGATGATTTTGATATCCTTGGATGATGTTGGTATCAGAAAAAGAGACATTTGTGATTTGTGATATTAAAAAGTTACAAGGAGATAAGAAGCCATAACCCATTAATCTTAGACCGGTCCAAATTGAAAGAAGTTGTAGACAACAATATTTTGTGAATTTAATTTGACAAATAAGTGCAATATAGGATAAAGTTTATTGCGAGGAAATCAGAAATTATTTGTTGAAAGCAATTTCTCCTCTTAAAATGTTTTCTCATGACATATTCCTACAATACAACAAAATGCAGGATTGTGTTGTAATGGCTTAAATATTGAAAGAATTACTGTTCCAAATGGACCAAACTCAGTTCAATAAAACTGTTAAACCCTTTCCTGTTTTGCAAAGTTTTAGACCTGTCCAAATTCAAAGGTTTTGCAGACGAAATTTTAAAGTTGATTTTATTTGAAAAATAACCATTTAGTAGGGTGGAAAACATTGTGGAAAAAGAAGAAATTGCTTGATACAAGCAATTTCTTTTTTTTCCACAATGTTTTCTCAATTACAAAATCACTGGGATTAATCAGGAAAGGGTCAAAGACACTGATTTCATCAGAAAATGTCAGTGTGTATTTCTTGAGACCTGTTTAAGCAAGGTTGGATCCACTGCTTACCCCATTTATAATGAAATTGCTACCTGTCATACAAGAGGGCAAAATTGGTCTTAAATGGCTCACTGTATTTCATTTTATTAGTTAGTTTGGCAACTTAAACATTGAAACTACAGCTTATTAAAGCTGTAGATACAACGTTTAGGTCACCATTCAACCATTTTACTTTTTGATACATGCTACTGGCCATAAATTTTGCATAATAACACCATTAAAAATGGAAGCAGATCTTGCTGTCAAAGCTAATTGGCAGCGCCTAGTAATGTGTAACAAATAAGTCATGTGGTTAGTTGGTGACCAAAAGGTTGTGACTACAGCATGAATAAGCTGTAGTTACAACATATAGGTCACTAAACCAACTAATTGATTTACATAAATTTTGAGCAATGTCAGACTTCAAAGTTCAGATCTGGTCTAAATGAATGATTTGATTGGTCAATTGAATTTTTGTGATAGATGTGATCCGTCAATATTTGTTCCTTTCCAAGAGAAAGACAAAAATCAAACACAATTTAAAACAAGCAGCTTTTAATAGAGTTTTACTAAAAGTAATCATAAAACGGAACATTATTATACAATTTTCAACATAATTCTTATTTTCTGAGTTGGCAATGCTAACTAGCACATTTCTTTGTAACAAAAAGTTTTAAACCGTAAGGTCTAGATGAGAAAGGTAAAGTCAACATACAGAATAATACAAAGACAACCACAAGACATATAATGTGATAAGTGAGGAATGAAACAAAAAATGATACAAGAAGACTCTTTATTCATCTCTTACGACATGTGGTCCCAATTAAAAGACATTA
The DNA here is from genome assembly GCA_946902895.1 of Fragum fragum. Taxonomy (NCBI): domain Eukaryota; kingdom Metazoa; phylum Mollusca; class Bivalvia; order Cardiida; family Cardiidae; genus Fragum; species Fragum fragum. The sequence continues at coordinate 27,795,509 of OX336380.1, forward strand.
TTGACAAATTGATGAAATCTAGTCTTTCTAGCTGTTGTTACAAGAAATTTCTCCATTTCCAGTGTTTTTTCAAGCTTCTTTTCTTGAGGGGTGTCAAAAAGCAGGTTTGAGTGAGAATGGATTAAACGTTTGTATAATAGTATTACACCCCCATTGATGTGACACAAATAAGGCAAGTCAAAAAGACTTGCATTCAGTTGGCCAAGCTTGTGAATTGATGGTTTCCTTTGTTTATTTAACCCTTTCCTGTTCAATCCCTGGTTTTTACGTCCCTGTGGTTTTATACTTAGGAAAATATTGTGGAAAAAGAAGAAATTGCTTGCAACAAGCAATTTCGCTTTTTTCCGCAATATTTTCTACCCTACTGGAGGATTGTTTTTCAAATAAAATTGACTCTTAATTGACGGCTGCAAAACCTTTGAATTTGGACAGGTCTAAAATTTTGAAAAAACAGGAAAGGGTTAAAACTTTTAATAGTCTTTCAGTCATATCGGAAGTCCATCATGCTACCAATGCGAATTGACGGATCATGGGTGTCAATGAAAAAATGGATCAACCAATTAGATTCTTCAATTATAACAGAAATGAATTTCAAACATTTAACATTTAAGATAAACATATTTCTTAATTTGACGACTGAAACATAGTAACTACAGTTTATTCAAGCTATTGTTTTGTTTTTTAGGTGGCAAATAAAAGGTATTCTATGTTCCAGACAACTCATTTTACAAAAGAATGTTTGTTTGTTACATTAGTCACACCACAATGTCAGAGTTCAGTGGGCATGTCCAGGGATCCACCAATGAGCTCAAGAATCCAGGATTGACAGAATGTCATTAACCCTTTCCCAAACAGTAAAATATTAGACCACTCAATGTTCAAAGAAGTTGCAACAATTATAAGTGGAAATCCTTAAATTTGTTGTCTTTTGGGACAGAAAACAATATGGATACTGAACAAAATGCTTATAACAAGCAATTGCTTCAAATTTTCACAATGTTTTCTAAAGCTTTTACATTGAGGGGCCTTAAAAAGCGCCATTGTGTGGGACAGTTAACCCATTAACAGATGGTGATTTTAGACTGGTCCAAATTGAAAGGAGCTGCAGAAACCAATTTAAGGTTTATGAAATTTAAGATTTTTCAACCTTCTGGCTAGAAAATTTCTTCATTTTCCACAATATTATGTACCCAAAAAGTTGAAAAATTTAAAATTTCAAAACTTTAAATTGTTGTCTGCAACTCCTTTAAATTTGGATTAGTCTGAGATTTTGTCGTGTGGGAATGGGCTAAATACATTGAATAGAAGGTTGATTAGTGAATTTGCTAAGAAATAGCAAAACATTATTTACCAAAATAATTTCCAAACCATTTTCTTGTGTTTGATTACCGATCCTACTTTTTTACCAATGAGAAAACAAACTTTTTTACCAATGAGAAAACAATGTGGAAAATGAAGAAACTTCTTGCTTCAAGCCATTTCTGTATTTTCCTAATTGTTTTCTACCAAGAAAAACCAAAGATAACTAAATTCTATTAATTTGAAATTGTCACCTGCAACTTCTTAGAATTTTTGCTAGTCTAAAATTTTGTTTTCTCATAACCTACAAACACCACAATAACCCTTTGAGATAAGCTGAAAATATTTGTGAGAAAATGAGAAATTATTTATCATAAGTAGTAATTTCTCCTATTCTCACATTTTTTTTTACCATACACATGACACCCATTTTTCTAAATGTGTAAAACCTTTGCAACTAGTGTCCTTCAAGACTTGTCTCAAACTTTGTTGTCTTTTAATAGATTAATCCATTCCGACACAATCCAAAACAATTTCTTAGTCATTTACAATATCTTCTACCAAAAAAGGAAAAGAATTTTAAATCTCATCAACTGAAAATAGTTGTCTACAACATCTTGGACTAGTCTATTTTTTTTTTCGTCTGGTAATTGGTTAAAGGGAAAGTATTTGAATAAGGAATATTTCTTTCAATGTCTGAAAGACAAATGGTATAAAACAACTTAATGGCAAACATAGTCTTAAATAATTATAAACTCACATAAAATTAGACATGAATTGCAGACACAGATGCCTCCTCTTAACCCTTTCCAGCTTTTATGAAATTTCAAACTGGTCCAAATCAAAAGAGGTGGCAGACGACAATTAAAATTGGAGGCAATTTGATATGAAACCATCTTATGCTGTAGAAAATATTGTGGGAAAAGAAGAAATTGTTTGTTATAAGCCATTTCTCCTTTTTACACTAGTTTTTTTCAAGTATATAATCAAAGCAAAGTAAAATTCCGGGTTTGTACAGGAAAGGTTTAAGTGCTTGACACATGACCTTCCACTATGACCTTGAAATTGGAAGTATCAAACAGAACTTTATGCATGCCACTAGTTCTCATCAAGGGGAACAAAAAGTGTGTCAAGCTATTTTGAAATCCATCAAAAAAACAATGTTTGAAATGAAGAAATTGTTTGTATCAAGTAACTTCATCATTTTCCAAATTGTTTTCCCTTTTTTTTACTTGATGAGCATAACAAAGTGGGAATCGATTAAGTTAAGTTTGAACCTATTTATCTTAAATCGATTGGGAAACAAGTTCTCTCTACCTTGATTATTCCCTCTCGATTGTGCTTCCTGGAGAATACACCAGTACTTGCGTGCGCTGAATGTGTGGGCAAACGACAGAACCAAGATAATAGTGGGAATGGATAAAACAATGTCTAGTTTGAAGCTATCTAAACAACCCACACATAGGACTTTTTATTAGACTTTACTGATGTGCCACTCTAGAGAAGTCTCTGAGCTACAGCAGGATAACTCTCACATAATTGTATCTTTTCGATTTTCTTTTATAACGTAATCTCAGTCCGTTTATTCTAAAAAATCAATTAATTGGTATTACAAGAGAGTTGTTACACTGGTATCATATATGCATCCATTTGAATGGTGTGTGTACGTGGGGTAGTGTATGTATAAGTGTACAAGTGCTGTACATATGTTTGATGGTTGACCTTGCATGTCTATATATTATCAAATATCTGTAATGAGAAAATAGTTATTGAAAATGAAAAAAAAAACCCCACACAATAACTGTCTATGGTATGTCTAAGTTCACTTTGCATACATGTAAAATTGTTACACGCAGCTAATTTAGAAGGTGACCTTCCTCTTAAGCTAGAGATCTGATTTGCTACTTATGCAACTAATACACATTTAGAAAGTAACTTCCCCTTTAGTTAGAGCTCTGATTTGCTACTTAGAATATAATATTGGTATTTCTTGGATCTTAGATTGCAAGGGCCAAAAAACTAGTTGAAAAAGAACAATTTTTCATAACACCAAGTTCATCAAAATTGCTAACTTGCATGATAAAACTTATTTACATGAGTAAAAGTAAACATAAGATAGCACTAAGTCTAAGAAGTTGCTACATGCTTTGATGTTAGGTACTAGATAAAGAGGCTGATAAAGAAGCACAATTTATACAAGAGGACCATGATTGTCTTAAATTGCTCACCTGAATGACAATCTCAAATAGTGACATAGTAAGCAAGGTGAAACAAGAGTGCCGTATGTGAAAGCCTATGTTCAGCTGTTCAAATGTGGTTAAAAGTTAGATAGCTTTAGGGGTATACTTCTTTGAATAATGCAATTAGAGTTATCCTGCTTGTTCGTATAGATTTCTCTCTGGCTAGTGAACATGTATTCCAAGTTTCAAATGAATGTGTCCAGGGATACCAGAGATATAATAAAATATCAAAGTTTTTGGACGACTTTAAAGCAGATAACCTGGCAGATAACCTGGCCATAGCAATACCTTGGGTTTTCTCCTAATTCAACCCAAGTAACTTGGGTGTGTATGGTTAAAGCTAATGGAAAATTATCGAAACAATTTTTGAGGAAAGTGAGGCCATTATCATGAAATCAAACAGGTGAGGAATTCCAACGCCCTTCTTGTCCTACATGGGCTTTTCTACTTGTGGAAAAGTACATTTTTCAAGGTCATTTGTCCAGGGACAAGTAAAACCTGGACAAATTTTGGAATAGAACTAAATACAGATCTCAAAGATTTATTATTGTTATGCTTCTTTTGAAGGTTAGAAAATATTGTCAATGGTTTCCAGCATTTTCTCCATTAACAACGTTTTCCTATAATTTATCCACTTTTCTTGTGGACATGTTAATTTTGTTTCTGTACAAATAGAAAATCATCTCTTACTTGTTCAGGGATAAGTGGAAAAAACACCCCTTTATTGAACCTTTTAGCTTTATGGTTTGTCAGAAGAATCTTGGATGATTTCCTTTTGGTTCTATGCAAAACTGAAGATGATAAATACCTCCCAAAATGTATAAAAAGGTGAGACCCAATGAAGTCAAAGAAGGACAGTAGGAGCATTATCTTAACCCTTTCCCACACGATAAAATTTTAGACCAGTCCAAATTAAAAGAAGTAGCAGATGACAGTTTTAAGTTGATTAAATCTTCTAAATCTGTCTTTTCGGGTAGTAAACATTATGGATAATGAAGAAATTGCTTGTAACAAGCAATTTTCTTCATTCTCCACAATGTTTTTCAAAGCTTTCATATTGAGGGGCATTTAAAAGCGTCATTTTGTTGGAATTGGTTAACAACTCTAGTAGAGTACTACCAGATGATACAACACAAATAATATCAAACCATTATACCATCTAGACAATATGAGGTGTCAAAAGATTACCTTTGTTTCTAGGTAAAATAGGGTGCTTAAAGGTGGTATCCAAATGATACCCTAAGGGCTTTTTTTTTAAAACAACTTTTGTACAGGGGACACTAGGAGATGTCTAATCTCTTGGCCTTATTGTTTATCAGAAGAATTTTAAAGATTTTTTCTATTTTTTAAAGATATTGTCAACATTTCTGTTGCAATGGCAACCAGAGTCTTAATCAGAGTCTATTTCTTTTAGCAGCTGTGGTAGACTTCACCCAATGAACATCTCTGCAAAGTTTTAGCTTGGTTTTGGAGAAGTTGATTTCTAAAGATTGTGGACAGACAGATTATGACCATATCACATTAGCCCACCCAGCACTTCAACTTCAGGCAAGCTAGAAATATTTCAATAGTTACACTATTTGACAGTATTGATTGCTCTTTGATAGTATAACATACTGCAAAATATCACTTCAATGACAAGGCCATAGCAATTCCAAGGGTTTTCTTTTGTAAGAATCAAGCTAAAAATGACTATTAGCACTAAATATTGTTGCTAAATGCAAAAGTGTTGTAAAAACCTGTACAAATTACATTGACATGGATATTACCCATTTTACAAGTTGTAAGTTTGGAATTCAAACCAGCAGCACTGACACCTTGCAAACCGAGTCAACCACATCATAATGCATTTCCTTTCACTCCATCCATCTCATTTATACTAGGAATTACAAAATTTGTAATGATCCATGAACACTGTTAGGTGATAGCTAATGTCTTTTCAAAATGATACAAATTGAGAATAAAGAAATCTGGAAATAAAAGGTAACAAATATAATGCTGCTAGCACTTTTCAACAAAACATAACAATAACAAATAACCCAAATTGGCAATGGATACTGGCAAGTGCTTATTGCAAGGTATATTTAACTAATTTCCACACTATCACACTTATTTACGTCCTCTAAGAAAAAGGCTTTGAAAGACAATGCGGGATAATGAAGAAATTGCTTGTCACAAGCAATTTCTACATTATCCACTATGTTTTCTACCCCATAAGGTGAAGATGTTTAAAATTTCATCAACAAAAGATGTTGTCTGCAACATCTTTGAATATGGACCAGTCTAGAATTTTGTTATCTGGTAATAGGTTAACCCATTACTGACTACCTCTCCCCCGACCAACAGTGAGGTTTTGAAACAAAGGTAAAAGTCCAGGTAATATACCTAGAGGTTGACCACGACCCAAAGCTGGCATGGTTCCCATCTGACTGAGGTTTCCAGGAACCGGTGCCATATTGCCATTGGTCAATTGAGGTAATTGCATCTGAGCAGCAAACATAGGATTCATGTGTAGAGGCAGGCCTTGTTGAAACCCTGGCATCATCCCTGGGGCAAAGTTCCCAGCAGGACCCATCATCATGCCCATATTTTGAAGATTCATCATTCTTGGATTTGGCATCATTCCAGGCTGCATCATCAACATTGGGTTAATAAATCCTTGTTGCTGGGATCCATGAACTCCCATCATGCTCTGGTAACTTCCTGTACTAGACTGTGTCACAAATGGATTATTGGGTACAGAGTTGGTGACTGTAGGACCAGCCTTAGATACACTCATACTAGTGGTTGCCTTGGTAACTATGTTGGCAGTTGCTATAGGCTGAAATGATAAAGGGAGGCCATGTAAAGCAATCCAAATTTTCTGGAGTTATTCATTTTTTTATCATTTGTCTAAATTTTCACAAGAAGATGAATTCAAAATAGCCATAATTATATCATGTTCTGCTTCAGGTAACCAACATATGTAAATTAAACCATTCAATACAGTCTGGCTTTTTACAACAATCGAGAGAAAAGTTTAGGAAAACATTGTTGAAATTGAAGATGTTGCTTCTAACAAGCAATTTCGTCATTTTCCATAATTTCTAACCCAGAAGACACAGAATTCTAAAATTTCATACACTAAATATACTTGCCTTTAACTTCATTGAATTTTGAGCAGTCTAAAATTTTGTTGTCCATGGAAATGAGTTGAATACATTACAAGAGAGCCATTGGCCCTAAAGCGCTCACCTGAGTCAATGTCTGCAGAAGTAATCAAAGCGGTCAAAAGTCACCTGTGAACAATATCTTGTGTAAAAAATTAGAAATGAAAACACTTCTTACATAGATTCAGAATTTTGTGCCCCTGGATGAGATATGGAGACAAACATATTGACCCTGTATGAAGGCAGTCATGCCATACATATGGCCTCAAGAGAGCATACAATCATTTCATGATGTTTAACCCATTCCCACACAATGACGCTTTTAAACGCCCCTCAATATAAAAGCTTTGGAAAATATTGTGGACAATGAAGAAATTGCTTGTTACAAGCATTATCCACAATGTTTTCTACCCAAAAAGACAAATATTTTGAAAATGTAGACAATTTTAAATTGTCATCTGCAACTTCTTTCAATTTGGACCAGTCTAAAATATCACTGTGTGGGAATGGGTTAACAAAGTGACCTACTTTTTGACCCCATATGATCAAATATAAATTCTGACAAAGAATTCATGGACACAAACAATCTGAACAAATAGATTTGACCTAGTGTGATCCAATATTAAACTGGACCAAGATATTATGAAGTCAAACATTCTGACCAAATATTTAGACATTTGAGCCTAAAATGTGGCCTCTAGAGTGCACACAAGGATTTTCTGACATAGGATCTTGTGACCTAGATTTTGAACCCATGTGACCCACTATCAAACTTGATCCAGATTTCACACAGACAAATATTCTGAATAAAAATCAAGATATTTAAGCCTAAAATGTGGCCTCTCGAGTGCACACAAGATGTTGATTGACAACGAACGATGCATGACAACCGGACAGAGAATGCTCACAAGAGCTCACCTTGAGCATGCTGTGCTAAAAAAAAAGTAACTGGAATATCTTATTCATGGGTTAAGATACCAGTAAACAATATGCAAATATTCTTATAAATGTGTTCATATTGGGCACTTCTCCCAATACCACATTACCAAATTTTTATACAGTCCAAATTGATGGGTGCGCAGATGACTATTTAAAGTTGGGGAAATTTTAAAAATCTTTGCCATTCACCCATTAATATTTCAAAATTTTAGACTTAAAAGAGTAGTAGACAGCATTTCAAACTGCACTAAAGTTTGATTGATTGAATGGGGTTAAACGCCTCTTTTAACAGTATTTCAGTCATATAGCAGCAGTTGGAGCACCTAACAATGGATTCCTGATATCTCTCATATCAGTACTAAAATGTTGTCTGCAACTCCTTTCAGTTTGGACCATTCTAAAATTTTGCCGTCTGGGAATGGGTTTAGAAAATAGTGTGAAAATCAGCTATTCTACATGTTTGTTCTTAAAATGTTCCAAATCTCACTATGACATCTTCTGGCATGTTAAAATGGCATCATTTACCATACCATATATTGAGCCATATTGACACCTTCCGATATGGACTTATCATGAATAATTATCATATGATAAACCTCTACCTTTGTTGTAGAATTGAGAATATTTTGTATCACCCTCTCTGTTTCGGCCTTTTTGTCTTCTTGCTGCAGGGTATCAGCTCCTGGAATTTGAACTGGAAGCTGGGTATCAGCTGACTGGCTCTCGGCTATGGAAGAATTAATCTTAGAAGGCAGGGAATCAACTGGTGACTTTTTAGTAACTTTCTCTTGAGATTCTTTATCACTTAATTTGGCTGTGAATGACATGGTATAAAGAAAGATTTTCATAAAATCCTAAGGAGAAGATTTTTAAAGAAATGTACCTTCAGAAAGATGTACAATTGTCACAAGAACACAGTAGAGATCAAAATTTGTTTTATACAATCGATACTCGTTATCTTGATTTTTGTGGACCCAGCAAACAGGAAAAACAAGAGGAATATTCATTTTATGTTTTTATTTTTTTCTATGGCATGTATTTTTTAATGGTGCGTTATTGGAAAATAGATATTTTGAAGGCAACATGCTGTAATATCAAGTTTTTCACATCATGGATAAACAATGACAACCAATTTGGTAATGGGCTACTAACAAACTTTATTGTTCTTCAAAACCTTTGATTGGTTATCTACTAAACATGCCCAGGTGACAGCCCCATCTGCTTTACAGAACCTAAAGACAGCCCCATCTGATTTACAAAATCCCAAAGACTACCACATCTAATTTACAAAACCCCAAGACAGTCCCATCTGATTAGAGGAACCCCAAGACAGCCCATTCTAATTTACAGAACTCAATTTAGATGGGGCTATCTTGGGGTTCTGTCAATTAGATTGGGCTGTCTTGGGGTTCTGTAATTAAGATTAGACTGTCTTAAGGTTCTGTCTTTACCTGGATCAGTTTTCTCTAATTGTTGTTTTAAAACCATAATTTCTAATTCACAGTTGTTGAGCTCATTGACCAGATTGTTAGAGCAGCCTGGTGTGGACATCAACGTCTGGAGGATTCTTTTCCTGTTGGATATACAAAGCAAGTCTAAATTTACAGAAAGGCTATAGATATTTCGACTTTAGATTTAACAAGAGCACAGCATGCAGATGCCACACTAAATAGTGGTTGAACAAGAGCACTGCTTGCAGATGACAATGCCAAGCTGATTAAGTGCCTGATAAAGAAGTCGAAAGAGGGGCATGGTAATTAGCTCCAACTCTTATAATGGCAAGATTGGGGTACATAAAGTGATCTTTCTACATAAAGTGATCTTTCTATCGTCTAATACTGACTTTTTGTGAAGAAAGAGAACATATTTTTGTTATTGACATTTTGCAGATGTTTATTTACGAAGGGAAAACAAAATAAACAGCAGGTTAGTTTCATGCATGACCATTAACGCAATTTTCAAGAGATATTATTTCATAATTCAGTTTTACAACTACTCTTTTCACAAACATCATTTAATTCATTTCTATCCCATCTATCACACTTTGAAATGTCATCTGCAATTTTTTTTTGTACTAGTCTAAAATGATGTCCATTATTAATAGGTTAAGTTGACGAGACAAATATTTCACCTTTTAAACTGCAAGGCCTGAAGCACCATTTGTTTTTCGTCATTTGACAAATTTACTGTCTCTTCAGCATCTCCTGTCTCGTTTATCTCTTCAACCTTTTCCATTTTTGAATCATGAGGAACAATGTCTTCTACAGTAGTTTCACTTTCTCCAGTCTATATAAGGGAATCAAGATATATTTGTGAAATACTAATGACCCCCCCAAATAAAAATATTTTAAAGATTTTGAAAGATGACCTTGACCTTATCATATAATCTTGTTGGTTTGAAGGAGCTTTAACACCACTACGAACATGTTATATTAATCCAAATATAAGAGCTGTCAGTAGACAGCAAGGCTCCCACTATTCTGAGTGTAACAGCAAAGCAATGTCGACATTGGGCATAATGCCAATAAATTAATGTAAAGAATAATGAGTATTTGTTAAATCATGACTCTGAAGACAAGTCTAAAGCTTGAAATCATTACTTTAGTAGTAATATAGATAGAAAATCTTGCAATTAAAATTCTTAATAAAGAAGGTTAAAAACTCAACTTAAGTGAATGTCAGAGCTAAAAAAAACTAAATTCAAAGAATTTTTCCAAAAGCAGCCACATTTTAATATACTTTTAGAGAGGTAACTTTATTCTAAACGACAAAAGTCAAAAGTCAAGCATTAACAATTACATCCCTTGTATCACTATGTGATATCTATCTGAAATTTGGACAATCCTCTTAAGAAGTATTATTTAACCTGTTAAACTTTCTGCAAGAAATCAAATGAACTGTCACCAAAAGATCATTACTTCACAAGGTTAGAAACATTGAGGGATAATGAAGAAATTGCTTGTTATAAGCAATTTATTTATTTTCCACAATGCTTTCCTTTGCTTTTTCTTGAAGTGCATAAAAAAGTGGGAGTTTGTTTGAATGATTTGAAAGCTGTTTTGGGAACCTGGAAATCAAAGAAATTTCTCAAATTTTATAGTGCAAGATGTCATCAGTCAAAGAGTGATTATATACATGGAAGACAAAAATTTGTGTGATGACTTTTCAGGATAAAATTGTTGGAACAGCAGAGGTCTAGATGACAGGGGGTAACAGCAGTCTAAAATCAAAATTTCTCAATAAACCCTATGTTGTGGGTGCTCATTTGAATCGTCTGGTTGAGACCATTCAAATCTTCCCCTACAAAATAGGGTTTATGGCAGTATTGGTGAAAGATTTAAATTTAAAATATGAATTACGCCCTCCATCTGTAGCTCTGGAACAGAGAAATATACCTTCCAATACGGACTGTCTGGATCAAACTTGGTAATCAACTCTTCAACAACATCAACCAACTCTAGGTCATCTTCAAGGAATGTTCGAATTATTGTTGGAACACTGAAATGATTTACATCATTATCATATTAGTTGATCGGGCTGCATGTACTTCTGTCAGGATTTCATTTGTGTATGGGCACCTAGCAATGATGACATATTTTAATCCATTAACACGTGAAAAATGTAAGACTGGTCCAAATTGACCTAGAATTAGAAAGTAAGTCCTAAATGAAGAAGAAAACATTAGGAGAAAAGGAGAAATTGCTTTAACAAGAAATTTCTCCTTTTCCCACAAAGTTTTCCATGATGGTATTTCTTCAGGGCATTCGAAAGAATCATTTTATGGTGATTACCAGATGACATTTCAGCCTTGCTTACTGAGCTCTCAGGTTTCTGCTGCTTCATTAATCTAACACGATCCTTTTCCCCCAAATTTCAGACTTGTCCAAATTGAAAGAAGTTGCAGACAACAATGAAAAGTAGATTCATTTTGAAATGGAACCATCCTATGTGGAAGCAATTCATCCTTCAGTTCTGAGCAGACAATTTTTCAAGTAAAGAATTTGAGGTCGCACACACATACAGTGGACACAATGCCATGACATTGGCTTTGATGGCTTTCAGCAATTGTAAGAAGGTTCATAGCTACCAGCTATCATTTTCTCACAAGTAATTTTATCCTTGTTCAGAAGACTTTTTTTTCTGTTCAAATGTACACAATACAGGTTTAGAATAAGATGTACTTATCAAACTTACCAGTTAAGTTCATACAATGATATAAACGGCCTTTTACCTAGCATTTCTGCACTAAAGGACTTCACATTATATCTACAAAAGATAGAAATATCTGATTAACTAAAAACACTGATCTTTTTCAATGATGTAATATAGACTGATTGAAATTAGAGGAATTTAATGCATTATCACACAATCCTGCATTTTAACATACTGAAGAAATATAGCTATGGAAAACACTGTGAGAAATTAAGAAATTGCTTGTAACAAGCAATTTCTCCTTTTCTCACAATATTTTATTACCTCATATTTTCAAATTTAAACCTATTTTGTTTTGTTGCCTGCAACCTCTTTAAATTTGGACCAGTCTAAATATTTGTCACATGGGATTGTGTAAGACAGGACATGGATTAATATGTGGAAAAGACTGGAGTTTCAGAGCAAAGTGATTGTAAACTGAGAGTAATTTAACTGCAAAGGAGTTTATCACTCAGGCAATTCGTCTGCAAAACACTTATGCCCCCATAACAGCTGAATTCTGAAGTTATGATCATGACAATTTTCCTTGACCTTGTGACATGACCCTGACAGTGTCATCAGTAATTGTGTAATTAAGCAAGGTACCTTCACACTGAATATTAGCCAGTACTTGGGACAAGTTTGTAGGAAAAGAAAATTATTAGGTTCCATATCAACCCATTCCCATACAATGACACTTTTTGATGCCCCTCAAGAACAAGAGGCCCATGAGGGCCTGAGACGCTCTACTGGTTATCAAGTTTTCCGTTAAAGAAATCTGATATTTAAGGAAGTTAATTGCTCAAAGAAGAATGCATAAAGAAAAAAAGGGGCTTTATCCCCTTTATCATTTTAAGCAACAATCCTCAAGGCCCCTTTTCCCATGTTTCATGACGGATCCACTCCATTTCCAAAAGAAAGTTACCTTATGACCCTACAATCATTCTGTGAATATTTCATTAGAATCTGACAATAATTGTGGACTTTATCACATAAACAGGATTGTTTTGAATGAAAATCAATAAGGCCCCTTTTCCTGTGTTTTCTGATGGATCAATTTCATTCCAAAAGGAACTTTCCTTACACCCCACAATTGTCCTGTGAAATTTAAAAGACAACTTGATAATGATTGTGATCTTTTTCATATACACAAGAATTTTTTGAATGATAATCTGTAAGGCCCCTTTTCCTGTGTTTCGAATGCCACAATTATTCCATGCATCTTTGAAGAGAATCCAATAAAACTGTTGACTTTATTGTGTTAACAAAGATATTAAATTCAAGTTCTCATAAGGCCCATTTTCCCGTGATATTTTACTGTTGGTTTTATCATACTATGAAAGTTAAAAGTGAATCCGATGAAATATTGGGAATTCATTATGTTTACTAGAATATTTAAAAAAAATCATATGTCCCCTTTTTACATGATACTTGATGGATTGTACCCAGTTCTGAAAAGAAACATCTAAGTATTTGTTCAATCATTCTGTGAAATTTTGAAGTGAATCCAGTGAAATCAAGGGATATCATTGTGTTAACCAGAATATTTAAGAGAGTTTTTCATAAGGCCCCTTTTTATGTGGCCCTTGCTATAGTCAGATCCACTGTCAAAATCAACAATTGGAATGATGGTACAATCAATCTGTTAATTTATTGTGTTAATGAGTTTAAAGTGAAATCTTCATAGGGCCCCATTTCTCATGATACTTTACAGAACAAAACAAATTTCCAAAGGAACAATTCTAATGAAGGTACAATCATTCTTTAAAAGTTAAAGAGAATCAATGAAAACAGTGGACTGAATTGTGTCAAGAATTTTTGTAACTAAATTTTCATAAGGCCCCTTTTTTCGTGAAACTTAACAAATCAGACCCAATGTACAAAGGAACAATCCTAATGATAGTTTGAAGAAAATGATAAAAACTGAGGACTCTATTGTAATAATGATGTTTTGTAATAAAAATTTTATAAGGTCCCTTTTCTTGTGTCACTTGACCAATCAGACCTAATTTACAAAGGAACAATCCAAATGATGGTACAATCATTCTATTAAAGTTTGAAGAGATTCTGATAAAGACTGAGGGCATTGTTGTGTTTATGAGTATTTGGTAATACTTTTTCATAGAGCCCCTTTTCCTATGATACTAGACAGATCAGGCCAAATTTGGAAAGAAACAATCCTTATGATGGTACAAACATTCTGTGAAAGTTTGAACAGAATCTGATGAAAACTGCAGACTTTACCTTGGTGTCAAATTTTTTAAATAAAATTTTCATAAGGCTCCTTTTCCTGTGATACTTGAAGGATCAGGTCTCATGTCAGCATCAACAATCGTGATTATTGTACAATGATTCTGTGAAGGTTTAAATATAATCCAATGAAAGCTCTGGACTTGGTTACAAGGACTATAGATAAAATTCTCAAAAGGCCCCTTTTCCCATGAGACTAGACAGATCACGCCTAATTTGAAAAGAAAGAACCCTCATGATGGAATAATCATTCTGTGAAAGTTTTAACAGAATCTGATGAAAACTGTTGACTTTATTGTGGTACAATGATTTTAAAATTAAATTTCATAATGCTCCTTTTCCTGTGATACTTGACAGATCAGGTTTAATGCAAACATCAACAATCATTTTTATTGTACAATTATTCTGTGAATGTTTGAAGAAAATCAGATGAAAGCTCTGGACTTGGTAACAAGGATTTATAAATGAAATTTTCATAAGGCCCCTTTTCCTGTGCTTCTTGACAGTTCAAACCCTGTTTTGAAAAGAATGATAGTTATGACCTTCCAATCATTCTGTGAAAGTTTCACAAAATCTGATCAAAGCTGTAGGCTTTATTGTGTTAACAGGGTTTTATTAATTGAATTTTCATATAGCCCCTTTTCCCATGTTACTTGATGGATCTGAACCAATTCCAAAGGGAACTCTTCTTACAAAAGAATAATTATTTGGTTTGAGTATAAAGACAACCCCATCTCATCTGTGGACTTACAAGCATTAATTAAGATTTTTTTAATTGAATTTTCCTAAGGCCCCTTTTCCTATGTTTCTCAATGGATCAGACCCAATTTGAAAGGAACAATCCTTATGATGGTACAATCATTATGTGAAAGTTTGAAGTCAATCAGGTGAAATGTAGGGCCATTACATGTTAACTAAGATTTTTTTTAATAAATTTTCATAGGGCCCCTTTTCCCATGAAACTTGATGGATCAAACCTACTTCCGAAAGGAAAAATCCATTTAATGTAATAATCATTCTGGGAATGTTTGAAGAGAATTTGTTGAAAACCATGGACTCTATTGTGTTTATGAGGACTTTTTCAATCCAGTTTTTATCGGGCCCCTTTTTCACATGGTCCTTGACTGATCATACCAAATTTTGAAAGGAACAATTCTTATGATGATACAATCATTCTGTGAAAGTTTGAAGTCAATCAGATGAAAACTGTGGACTCTAGAGTGTTAACAAGGATCTTTGAATTAAATTTTAATAAGGCCCCTTTTCCTATGTTTCTTGAGGAATCATATGCGATTCCAAAAGGTACAATCCTTATGATGGTACAATCATTCTGTGAAAGTTTGAAGAGAATCCGATGAAAACTGTGGACTTTATCGCGTAAACAAGGAAAAGTTTAACGGACGGACGACGGACAGACGGACGCCGGACGGGAAAAAGCCATCGCTATAGCTCTAGTGGCCTTCGGCCAGTAGAGCTAAAAACAATGGGGAAAACATAGTGTAAAGTGTTGAAATTGCTTGCAACTAGCATTTTTCTCATTTCCAATAATGTTTTCTATCCGAAAAAGTTGAAAAAATATAAAATTTCATAAACCTAAAATTGTCGTCCGCAAGTCCCTTGAATTTGGACCAGTCCAAATATGTGTAGTCTGGTAATTGGCCAAGTTTGTAACAGACAGTTGGGCAAAAACACAGACTTAGTTAGAAAGATAGACAGACAATGGTAAGGCAATCTGCCCTTATCTTATTGATGCAAGGGCATAAAATTTGCAGGTAATGATAAGAAACATAACATCTTTACCTTGAAAGTCATTCAGGGCCTGCCAAATGCATGACCATGAGCTGTTACCTTAAACTTTGAGCTTTCTGAAAATTTGTTTGAAATGGAACATCTACTTACGATTGACAGTAAGTTTCCAGAATTATTGTGAAATTCATGGCCAAATGCAGGAGATTTACTCTGGACAACTTAGATTTGAATATTTGACCTTGAGCTGTGACACTGACTTAGGACCTTGTGAAATTTTGTTTTGTTAGAACATCTTTCCATGATGAGGAATACTTTTGCAAAGTAATTTTGAAACCCATCCATAAATACAGGAGTTATGGTTCGTATAAATTCATATGGATAGCACTGATGGACAGAGGTTTGTTTGAAAACTGCTTTGATCAATATTTGAGTTATCCCTTTCCTGTTTAGCAAAATTATAGAAATGTCCTAGTTCAAAGGTTTCCAGAAGAAAATTTACCGAAGATTAAATATGAAAAATAACTACTTGGTAAGGAAGAAATTTTTGTGGAAAAAGAAGAAATTGTGTGTTAACAGCAGTTTCTTCTTTTTCTACAATCTTTTCTCAATTGTAAAATCATAGGGACGTAAAAAACAGGGGTTGAACAGGAAAGGGTTATCATCAGTGCTAGGCTGAGGCTCTGAAATGGCTTGATCAGATTTTGAGTCCACCACCCTTACCACTGATATACTCATAACCCCATTCCAACACAGGAAATTTTTTAGACTGGTCCAAATTAAAAGAAGCTGCTGATGACACTTTCAAGTTGATAAAGTTTTAGATTGCTTAATCTTTTTGGATAGAAAAGATTAAGGATAATGAAGATAATGAAGAAATTGCTTGATACAAGCAATTTCTTCATTTTCCACAACATTTTCCAAAGCTTTTTTTCTTGAGCAGGGTAAAAAGGCGGGATTGAGTGGGAATGGGTTAAAGAGATGTGCATGGGCCAGGAAATGAACAAAGGTAAACCAGTATACCCCCCTCTTCGAAGTAGGGGTATAACAAGCCCTTACTTTGTCAATTGTTTGTTTGAATGGGGTTTTACGCCGCTTTCAACAATCTTTCAGTTATATCGCGGCGGCTGGAGCACCTAACAATGGATTCCTGGTATTTCTCACACCAGTACCACCATCGCATCCTTTCCTAGCCTCCAGCTGCTATCCCACATAGGTCTACGATTATCGACCCATTGGTGGGAGACAAACAGTCGGAAAGGATGAGTGCCGCCGTCGGGGATCAAACCTGGGACCTCTTACTTTGTCAAATCTTCAAACAACTTTGGATAGTTATCACTGCTGACTGTCCTTTTCTTGGCCTCAACATTTTGTCTTTTTAACTGAAAAACAATAGGAGTTACATCAGGTGAAACAAGACAACCGCATGCCGATGCCAACGCTTAGCTGTTCAAGTAAAAAAAGGGGCATCATTCTTTCAAAAATGCTTTTAGATTTATTCCCTTGTTTGGTGTAGATTGCTCTTTTGATAGAGTAAATATATTTTGAGTTTCAAGTGAATGTGTTCCCTAATACCAGAGATATTACAAAATGTCAAAGTTTTCTAACGCTGACAGCAGCCACTCATGACAACCTGGCCATGGCAATATCTCCGTAATACAGCCGAGATAATAAAATGTAACTTAAATCATAAATACCTGTCTGAAATTGCTCCTATATAGTTGGCCCTCTTTCAGTTACCATGCATGCAACCTAGCATTTTCGTGCTCAAGATATATAGATAACAAATATAGTGAAAAAAGATTGATTGATTGAGGTTTAATGCCACTTTTTGCAGTATTTTAGTCATAATGCGGTGGCTGGAACATCTAACAATGGATTCTTGGTATTTCTCCCATTGGGAGTCTGAAGCTCTACCGACTGTGTTATGACGGAAGCCCTTGTGAAAAAAGAAGAAATTGCTTGTTACAGGCAATTTCTCCTTTTCCCACATTGTTTTCTACCCTTTCTGATATAAACCTTTACTTATTTCCCCAAATATCTATAATCAGCAGATTCTTCTGTCTATTTTGAGTACTTTAAACCTTGTCAAAGGCTCTTCAGATGAATTACGAAATTGCATCAATCAAACATTGTCTCCCTATTTCTAACAAACATGAATCAACTATAGACAGTTGATTACCTGAATATCTCCACAGGCCTGAATTAACTTCACATATAGGTCCTTTTTTTAACACAGGAGGAAAATCATGTCAGAAAGTATTACTGCCTTTGAACTTTACTTAAAGGGAGGCAACTTATTTTTATGCAACAAATGAAATCAATCTGACTGCATTAATGACCTCCCTTATATCATGTTATCTCTTACTGACATTAGGCCCATCATCAAAAGCCTTCGAGATATCTGATAAAGGGTCACAAAAGATCATTCCAAAGAAATTCGGTTGAATTCAAATCAGTAATATTCTCTAAAGAGAAGATTTGTTTGCACTACTTGTGAAGTATGGAAATAAGATTGTTAAAAAAAAAAGCCAGGTTTTTCACCGGTTTAAAATATCATGAAGGAGTAACTATAAAACCAATCCAATGGTATTTAGATGGAATCAATCCTTGAGTTTCTGAGGAGATTTTTAAAAGTTTAAACCATACATGGAAATTAGCCCCTTCCCATAGAAGCAATGCCTTTTTGTTCCATCAAAGTTCTTTAGAGGAATCTTATTAAGGGTCATCAAAGGATCATTCCTGTGAAATTTGTATGTGTGCAATAGTATCAGGGAAAATTTCTATCTTTTTTTTTTTGCAAAACACCCCACAGACAGACTAATGCACGACAGACACAACGCCTTGACAAAAGCTGACTGGCCTTCAATCAGTTGAGCTAAATATTGTAGACCCGAGACAGACATACCATTGATCCTAGGATATCATTATCCCAGAAGAAACTGGACAGTTCTGCAGACACTACATATGCCTCTCTTTCCAGGTTGATAAGATGGATAACTCTGTCTTTTGTTAGTTGCAGCCTGGAAACAAGAAAGATTAATTTCCCTTTTCAGGAAGTTTTCCAATTTTAACATATTACCAGAAAACAAAATGTTAGATTGGTCCAAATTAAATGAAGTTGCAGATGACAATTTCAAGTTGATTAAATTTTAGAAATCTTTGTCTATTGAATAGAAAACATTGTAGATAAAGTGGAAATTGCTTGTATCAAGGAATTTCTTCATTACCCACAGTTTTCCAAAGCTTTTATATTGAAGGGAGTTTAAAAGTGTCATTGTGTGAATGGGTTAACCAGTACTGTGATTTTATACTCGAGAAAACATTGTGGAAAAAGAAGAAATTGTTTGTGACAAGCAATTTTTTCTTTTCCCACAATATTTTCTACCACATAGGATGGTCAAATTTCAAATTGCATGCATTTTTCATTGTCGTCTGCAAACACGAATTTTTTATAGTTTATGTTGAAATAGGTTGAAGAAGTTACAGCAGACAATTTCAAATTGAAAGAATTTAAAAAAAACAAGAGGACCATGATGGTCCTAAATTGCTCACCTGAGGCATCTGCAAATTACAGTACTTTTTTTTGTATAAAAAAAGACTCAACTTGAGCAAAATAAATAAAACAAGAGGGCCAGAATGGCCCTAAAATCGCTCACCTGACTAATGTAAGATGATTCAAAATTGAAATTGGCCCAATGGTTACTGAGGAGAAGATGTTTAAAGATTTCAAAGTCAAAAACTGCCCTACCCTTCCAAGCCCTTATTTGGTCATCAATCAAAATTCTAGAACAACTTTTGAAAAGGGTCACTCAAGGAACATTCATACCAAATTTGGTTGAAATTGGCCCAATAGTTCCTGAGGTGTAGATGTTTAAAGATTTCAAAGTCAAAAAAGTGCCTGACCCTGCCACGCCCATATTTGGGCATAAATCAAAATTCCAGGAACAACTTTTGAAAAGGGTCACCAAAGGAACATTCATGCAAAGTTTGGTTGAAATTGACCCAACTGTTACTGAGGATAAGATGTTTAAAGATTTCAAAGTTAAAAAAACTGCCACGCCCATATTTGGGCATAAATCAAAAATCTGCGAAAAACTTTTGAAAAGGGTCACCCAAGGAACATTCATACCAAATTTGGTTGTAATTGGCCCAATAGTTACTGAGGAGAAGATGTTTAAAGATTTCAAAGTCAAAAACTGCCAAGCCCATATTTGGGCGTGAAACGAAATTCTGCCGAACAACTTTTGAAAAGGGTCACCCAAGGAACATTCATACCAAGTTTGGTTGAAATTGGCCCAATGGTTCCTGAGGTGTAGATGTTTAACCCATTCCAACACAGCAAAATTTTAGACTGGTCCAAATTGAAAGAAGCTGCAGACGACAATTTCAAGTTGATGGAATTTTAAATTTTTTCACCTTTTTGGATAGAAAACATTGTGGATAATGAAGAAATTGCTTGATACAAGCAATTTCTTCATTTTCCACAATGTTTTCCAAAGCTTTTTCTTGAAGGGCGTAAAAAGGAGGGCTTAAGTTGGAATGGGTTAAAGATTTCAAAATCAAAAACTGCCACGCCCGGCCAAGCCCATATTTGGGCATAAATCAAAATTCTGCGAACAACTTTTAAAAAGGGTCATCCAAGGAACATTCATGCCAAGTTTGGATGAAATTGGCCCAATGGTTACTGAGGAGAAGATGTTTAAAGATTTCTAAGTCAAAAACTGCCACGCCCTGCCACGCCCATATTTGGGCATAAATCAAAATTCCAGGAACAACTTTTGAAAAGAGTCACCCAAGGAACATTCATACCAAGTTTGGTTGAAATTGGCCCAATGGTTACTGAGGAGAAGATGTTTAAAGATTTCTAAGTCAAAAACTGCCACGCCCTGCCACGCCCATATTTGGGCGTAAATCAAAATTCCACGAACAACTTTTGAAAAGGGTCACCAAAGGAACATTCATGCCAAATTTGGTTGAAATTGGCCCAATGGTTACTGAGGAGAAGATGTTTAAAGATTTCTAAGTCAAAAACTACCACGCCCTGCCACGCCCATATTTGGGCATAAATCAAAAATCCGCGAGCAACTTTTGAAAAGGGTCACCCAAGGAACATTCATACCAAATTTGGTTGAAATTGGCCCAATGGTTACTGAGGAGAAGATGTTTAAAGATTTCTAAGTTAAAAACTGCCACGCCCTGCCACGCCCATATTTGGGCATAAATCAAAAATCCGCGAACAGCTTTTGAGAAGGGTCACCCAAGGAACATTCCTACCAAGTTTGGTTGAATTCTGCCCAGTGGTTACTGAGGAGAAGATGTTTAAAGAATTGTTGACGACTTCCGACGCACGACGGACAAAAGGTGATACCAAAAGCTCACCTTGAGCACGTTGTGCTCAGGTGAGCTAACAAATATAAGATTTTGGGCTTTGTTCAAAACAATCCAGTAATGCTTTACAATGAAAATTAATGCCTTTGGCTTTATAGTTTGATCCATTACCAAACTATCCCAGAATTTGTCACCATCAGGGAAAAAGGTTTAAAAAAGCATTGTGAGAAAGGGAGTGACAAGCAATTTCTCCATTTCTATTTTAGAAGAATTATTTCAATGTGATTTATGCAATTTTCAATCCCAGGAGCAGAGACATTTTTTATCCTAAGAGCATATTTTCCTGTAACATAGTACAAAATTATTTAGTTATGCTACATACCAAATATGAATGCCCTTTGCCTTATATTTCTTCAGGAGAAGACTTTTGAAGTTGCTCTAATTGGGTGTTTTCCAAAATTTTAGACCTCTGGGGCAGTGCCATGTTTTATCACTGGGCTAAGATTTTAGCTAACATAGTAGAGAACCATCTGGTTATACTATATATCAAATATGAATGCCTTAGACTTTGTAGATTTTGAGGAGAAGACTGTTGAACATGGTCTAATTGAGCATTTTTATGAACTTTGGACACCCAGGGAAGGGGTGTTTTTTAACCTAGAGGCATAATTCAATCAAAATTGATAGATAACAGCCAGGCTATGCTTCACTCAAAATATAAATGCCCTTCGCCTTAAAAATGAAGAATTTTTTTAAACATACTCAAAATTTGCGTTTTTCAAATTTTTTGACCCCTAGTGCAGGGCCGTTTTTGACCCATGGAGGACAACTTTTAGTGATATAGTACAAAAACATCTAGTTATGCTGCATACCAAATATGAATATCCTAGACATTATAGTCTAAGAGGAGAAGTCTTTTGAAATTGCTCTTATTAAGCATTTTTCCAAACTTCAGACTTCAGGGGCGGGGCCATTTTTGACCCCAGAGATTAAATGTTTAAAACCTTGGTAGAGAACCATATGATTAAGCTCTATACAAAATATAAAGGCCTTTGGCCTTGTATTCTATGAAACAAGAGGGCCAGAATGGGCCTAAAATCGCTCACCTGACTAATGTAAGATGATTCAAAATTTTGCCAACACTTTTGAAAAGGGTCACCCAAGGAATATTTGTTGAAATTGGCCAAATGATTACTGAGGAGACGATATTTAAAGCTTTCTAAATAAAAATCTGCCCCGCCCTGCCACGCCCATATTTGGGTGTCAATCAAATTTCAAAAACAACTTTTGAAAAAGGTTCACCAAAGAAACATTCATGCCAAGTTTGGTTGAAATTGGCCCAATGCTTACTGAGGAGAAGATATTTGAAGATTTCTAAATAAAACAAGAGGGCCAGAATGGCCCTAAAATCGCTCACCTGACTAATGTAAGATGATTCAAAATTGAAATTGGCCCAATGGTTACTGAGGAGAAGATGTTTAAAGATTTTAAAGTCAAAAACTGCCCTACCCTTCCAAGCCCTTATTTGGTCATCAATCAAAATTCTAGAACAACTTTTGAAAAGGGTCACTCAAGGAACATTCATGCCAAGTTTGGATGAAATTGGCCCAATGGTTACTGAGGAGAAGATGTTTAAAGATTTCTAAGTAAAAAACTGCCACGCCCTGCCACGCCCATATTTGGGCATAAATCAAAAATCCGCGAACAACTTTTGAGAAGGGTCACCCAAGGAACATTCCTACCAAGTTTGGTTGAATTCCTCCCAGTGGTTACTGAGGAGAAGATGTTTAAAGAATTGTTGACGACTTCCGACGCACGACGGACAAAAGGTGATACCAAAAGCTCACCTTGAGCACGTTGTGCTCAGGTGAGCTAACAAATATAAGATTTTGGGCTTTGTTCAAAACAATCCAGTAATGCTTTACAATGAAAATTAATGCCTTTGGCTTTATAGTTTGATCCATTACCAAACTATCCCAGAATTTGTCACCATCAGGGAAAAAGGTTTAAAAAAGCATTGTGAGAAAGGGAGTGACAAGCAATTTCTCCATTTCTATTTAAGAAGAATTATTTCAATGTGATTTATGCAATTTTCAATCCCAGGAGCAGAGACATTTTTTATCCTAAGAGCATATTTTCCTGTAACATAGTACAAAATTATTTAGTTATGCTACATACCAAATATGAATGCCCTTTGCCTTATATTTCTTCAGGAGAAGACTTTTGAAGTTGCTCTAATTGGGTGTTTTCCAAAATTTTAGACCTCTGGGGCAGTGCCATGTTTTATCACTTGGCTAAGATTTTAGCTAACATAGTAGAGAACCATCTGGTTATACTATATATCAAATATGAATGCCTTAGACTTTGTAGATTTTGAGGAGAAGACTGTTGAACATGGTCTAATTGAGCATTTTTATGAACTTTGGACACCCAGGGAAGGGGTGTTTTTTAACCTAGAGGCATAATTCAATCAAAATTGATAGATAACAGCCAGGCTATGCTTCACTCAAAATATAAATGCCCTTTGCCTTAAAAATGAAGAATTTTTTTAAACATACTCAAATTTTGCGTTTTTCAAATTTTTTGACCCCTAGTGCAGGGCCGTTTTTGACCCATGGAGGACAACTTTTAGTGATATAGTACAAAAACATCTAGTTATGCTGCATACCAAATATGAATATCCTAGACATTATAGTCTAAGAGGAGAAGTCTTTTGAAATTGCTCTTATTAAGCATTTTTCCAAACTTCAGACTTCAGGGGCGGGGCCATTTTTGACCCCAGAGATTAAATGTTTAAAACCTTGGTAGAGAACCATATGATTAAGCTCTATACAAAATATAAAGGCCTTTGGCCTTGTATTCTATGAAACAAGAGGGCCAGAATGGGCCTAAAATCGCTCACCTGACTAATGTAAGATGATTCAAAATTTTGCCAACACTTTTGAAAAGGGTCACCCAAGGAATATTTGTTGAAATTGGCCAAATGATTACTGAGGAGACGATATTTAAAGCTTTCTAAATAAAAATCTGCCCCGCCCTGCCACGCCCATATTTGGGTGTCAATCAAATTTCAAAAACAACTTTTGAAAAAGGTTCACCAAAGAAACATTCATGCCAAGTTTGGTTGAAATTGGCCCAATGCTTACTGAGGAGAAGATATTTGAAGATTTCTAAATAAAACAAGAGGGCCAGAATGGCCCTAAAATCGCTCACCTGACTAATGTAAGATGATTCAAAATTGAAATTGGCCCAATGGTTACTGAGGAGAAGATGTTTAAAGATTTTAAAGTCAAAAACTGCCCTACCCTTCCAAGCCCTTATTTGGTCATCAATCAAAATTCTAGAACAACTTTTGAAAAGGGTCACTCAAGGAACATTCATGCCAAGTTTGGATGAAATTGGCCCAATGGTTACTGAGGAGAAGATGTTTAAAGATTTCTAAGTAAAAAACTGCCACGCCCTGCCACGCCCATATTTGGGCATAAATCAAAAATCCGCGAACAACTTTTGAGAAGGGTCACCCAAGGAACATTCCTACCAAGTTTGGTTGAATTCCTCCCAGTGGTTACTGAGGAGAAGATGTTTAAAGAATTGTTGACGACTTCCGACGCACGACGGACAAAAGGTGATACCAAAAGCTCACCTTGAGCACGTTGTGCTCAGGTGAGCTAACAAATATAAGATTTTGGGCTTTGTTCAAAACAATCCAGTAATGCTTTACAATGAAAATTAATGCCTTTGGCTTTATAGTTTGATCCATTACCAAACTATCCCAGAATTTGTCACCATCAGGGAAAAAGGTTTAAAAAAGCATTGTGAGAAAGGGAGTGACAAGCAATTTCTCCATTTCTATTTAAGAAGAATTATTTCAATGTGATTTATGCAATTTTCAATCCCAGGAGCAGAGACATTTTTTATCCTAAGAGCATATTTTCCTGTAACATAGTACAAAATTATTTAGTTATGCTACATACCAAATATGAATGCCCTTTGCCTTATATTTCTTCAGGAGAAGACTTTTGAAGTTGCTCTAATTGGGTGTTTTCCAAAATTTTAGACCTCTGGGGCAGTGCCATGTTTTATCACTGGGCTAAGATTTTAGCTAACATAGTAGAGAACCATCTGGTTATACTATATATCAAATATGAATGCCTTAGACTTTGTAGATTTTGAGGAGAAGACTGTTGAACATGGTCTAATTGAGCATTTTTATGAACTTTGGACACCCAGGGAAGGGGTGTTTTTTAACCTAGAGGCATAATTCAATCAAAATTGATAGATAACAGCCAGGCTATGCTTCACTCAAAATATAAATGCCCTTCGCCTTAAAAATGAAGAATTTTTTTAAACATACTCAAATTTTGCGTTTTTCAAATTTTTTGACCCCTAGTGCAGGGCCGTTTTTGACCCATGGAGGACAACTTTTAGTGATATAGTACAAAAACATCTAGTTATGCTGCATACCAAATATGAATATCCTAGACATTATAGTCTAAGAGGAGAAGTCTTTTGAAATTGCTCTTATTAAGCATTTTTCCAAACTTCAGACTTCAGGGGCGGGGCCATTTTTGACCCCAGAGATTAAATGTTTAAAACCTTGGTAGAGAACCATATGATTAAGCTCTATACAAAATATAAAGGCCTTTGGCCTTGTATTCTATGAAACAAGAGGGCCAGAATGGGCCTAAAATCGCTCACCTGACTAATGTAAGATGATTCAAAATTTTGCCAACACTTTTGAAAAGGGTCACCCAAGGAATATTTGTTGAAATTGGCCAAATGATTACTGAGGAGACGATATTTAAAGCTTTCTAAATAAAAATCTGCCCCGCCCTGCCACGCCCATATTTGGGTGTCAATCAAATTTCAAAAACAACTTTTGAAAAAGGTTCACCAAAGAAACATTCATGCCAAGTTTGGTTGAAATTGGCCCAATGCTTACTGAGGAGAAGATATTTGAAGATTTCTAAATAAAACAAGAGGGCCAGAATGGCCCTAAAATCGCTCACCTGACTAATGTAAGATGATTCAAAATTGAAATTGGCCCAATGGTTACTGAGGAGAAGATGTTTAAAGATTTTAAAGTCAAAAACTGCCCTACCCTTCCAAGCCCTTATTTGGTCATCGATCAAAATTCTAGAACAACTTTTGAAAAGGGTCACTCAAGGAACATTCATACCAAAATTGGTTGAAATTGGCCCAATAGTTACTGAGGAGAAGATATTTAAAGATTTCAAAGTCAAAAAAGTGCCTGACCCTGCCACGCCCATATATGGGCATAAATCAAAATTCCAGGAACAACTTTTGAAAAGGGTCACCAAAGGAACATTCATGCAAAGTTTGGTTGAAATTGACCCAACTGTTACTGAGGATAAGATGTTTAAAGTTTTCAAAGTTAAAAAAACTGCCACACCCATATTTGGGCATAAATCAAAATTCTGCTAACAACTTTTGAAAAGGGTCACCCAAGGAACATTCCTACCAAATTTGGTTGTAATTGGCCCAATAGTTACTGAGGAGAAGATGTTTAAAGATTTCAAAGTCAAAAACTGCCACGCCCATATTTGGGCGTGAAACGAAATTCTGCCGAACAACTTTTAAAAAGGGTCACTCAAGGAACATTCAAACCAAGTTTGGTTGAAATAGGCCCAATGGTTCCTGAGGTGAAGATGTTTAAAGATTTCAAAGTCAAAAACTGCCCTACCCTTCCAAGCCCTTATTTGGTCATCAATCAAAATTCTGCGAACAACTTTTAAAAAGGGTCATCAAAGGAACATTCATGCCAAGTTTGGATGAAATTGGCCCAATGGTTACTGAGGAGAAGATGTTTAAAGATTTCTAAGTCAAAAACTGCCACGCCCTGCCACGCCCCTATTTGGGCATAAATCAAAATTCCATGAACAACTTTTGAAAAGGGTCACCCAAGGAACATTAATGCCAAGTTTGGTTGAAATTGGCCCAATGGTTACTGAGGAGAAGATGTTTAAAGATTTCTAAGTCAAAAACTGCCACGCCCTGTCACGCCTATATTTGGGCGTAAATCAAAATTCTAGAACAACTTTTGAAAAGGGTCACCAAAGGAACATTCATGCCAAATTTGGTTGAAATTTGGCCCAATGGTTCCTGAGGAGAAGATGTTTAAAGATTCCTAAGTCTAAAACTACCACGCCCTGTCACGCCCATATTTGGGCATAAATCAAAATTCCACGAACAACTTTTGAAAAGGGTGACCCAAGGAACATTCATACCAAATTTGGTTGAAATTGGCCCAATGGTTACTGAGGAGAAGATGTTTAAAGATTTCTAAGTTAAAAACTGCCACGCCCTGCCACGCCCATATTTGGGGGTCAATCAAAAATCCACGAACAACTTTTGAAAAGGGTGACCCAAGGAACATTCATACCAAATTTGGTTGAAATTGGCCCAATGGTTACTGAGGAGAAGATGTTTAAAGATTTCTAAGTTAAAAACTGCCACGCCCTGCCACGCCCATATTTGGGGGTCAATCAAAAATCCACGAACAACTTTTGAGAAGGGTCACCCAAGGAACATTCCTACCAAGTTTGGTTGAATTCCGCCCAGTGGTTACTGAGGAGAAGATGTTTAAAGAATTGTTGAAGACTTCCGACGCACGACGGACAAAAGGTGATACCAAAAGCTCACCTTGAGCACGTTGTGCTCAGGTGAGCTAAAAATGGCCACGCCCATCTTTGGGCGTCAATCAAATTTCCTTAACACGATTTGAATAGGGTCATCCAAAGAACATTCATGCCAAGTTTGGTTGAAATTAGCCAAATGGTTACTGAGGAGAAGATGTTTAAAGATTTCTAAGTCAAAAACTGACCCACCCTTCCAGGCCCTTATTAGGGCATAAATCAAAATTCTACAACTTTTGAAAAGGGTCACCCAAGGAACATTCATGCCAAGTTTGGTTGAAATTGGCCCAATGATTACTGAGGAGAAAATGTTTCAAGATTTCAAAGCTAGAAACTGCCATGCCCATGTTTGGGCAATTATCAAAATTTGGCAAACAAATTTTAAAAGGGTCACCAAAGGAACAT